>JAFMOC010000102.1:662500-1262500 GCA_019802505.1 Corydoras sp. C115 | reverse complement strand
TAACAAATCAACCTAACACGTGCACAAAACAAACCAATCACCCAACTGAAACAATTAAGGACCAAACGAGGGACAGGTGCCACAGGCACCTGTGACATACCCCCACCCCAAGGGTCGCGCAAAAAGGGAAGCGACCCAACAAAAAAAATAATAATAACAATAAACAGTTCTCGAAAACAAAAAAGGGTGGGGGAAAGGTCCCTCTGGCGGTGAAGCCTGCTGGCTGCCCCCTGCTGACAGCGTGGAGCACGTCATCTCGCTGCGGAGCGCGGATCGGCGTCCTCCTGCTGCGAGGCGAGGATAGCGCCCCTGGTGCTCGGAGTCTGCGGCTGGCGGACCCTGGTGCTCGGGGTCGGTAATGGAGCGGTCCCTGGCACCCAGACTCGGCAGTAGGCGGTCCCCGGTGCTCGACTTCCTCAGCGGGCAGCCCCTGGTCCTCCGAATCAACGGTGGGTGACCCCTGGTGGCCGGAACTCTCCAGATAGTTCGGCACGTCTTTCTGTTACCGTTAATCCGTTCTTCCCCGGCGGAGGGCGGCTACGCGGAGTTGCTGCGTATGACCGCTCGCGCCTAGTGAGCACTTCCTGGATACCGACCACGCGGGGAATAATGCGTGCGTCGGTCAACGGAAGCACTCGAATACGACCTGCGCGGAGAAGGTGCGCAGCACCGTACCTTGGTTGAACGCGGAATGAGAGTCCAGAAAAACACCAGGATAAAATCCAAAATAGAATTTATTAAAAATCGGTGACGGGACACCAACAGAAAGGGGGGAACAAACGAACAAAGTAACAAAAGGCATAATAACCACAAAACAAAGACGTGCGCCGACTTACAGGAAAACGCAGACTAAATAACAAATCAACTAAACACGTACACAAAACAAATCAATCACCCAACTGAAACAATTAAGGTCCAAACGAGGGACAGGTGCCACAGGCACGTGTGACAAATACAATATGGATTATTGAATTAATGTTACTGTTAATGTAACATAATGTAATGCAACATCATTTCACAGTGGTGAAGGATATGGAGTGCACATAAGCACCATGGTGGGGTTGAATCACCAGGCAATATTAATCATTAAAGTGCAGTGAATGAGTCTGAGTGTATTTTGGAAAGATAGAGTGAAGGCATGAGGGGGCAGATCCAGAGATTGTCCTGTAGTCAGTGCCTTGTACCAAATGCGAACAGCTACAGGGAGCCAGTGGAGAGAAATAAGTAGTGAAGTGACATGAGTTTGCTTTGGGTTGGTTGAACATAAGTCTATTTACACAATTGTTTATGCGCATAGATATATTCATGTACATCATTGCTATTTTACGGAGCCAAAATGCTATTTTTACATGAGCAAAAAAATATATAGAGAGCAACATGAGTAAATGGTGCAGGCGTGAAAATATACCGCTGATGGGGTGTAAGATAGCAATTTGCTTCATATCGCAAGGTCATGTAGCTTTTTTAGATAAAGTATTAAAAAAGAAAACTTCTCTATCTATCTATCTCATAAAAAACAACTAAAAGAACATGCTACCTTTAGACAGAAATGTCTTTGGTAACGTAACCTCTGAATCAATATGAAGATCTGAATGCACCTCATTATTTCAGTACATTAATATGTTGATTCATTCATCTTCCACTTTATCCTCTACTAGGGTCGAGGTGTTATTCAACATGCCCATCCAGGGGAGAACGTTTTGGCTACCCATCAGACACACCCAGGACAGGGCGCCAACCTATCGCTGGGCACACAAACACACACTATATGGGGTCATTTAGATCATTCAATTTACCTTGAATCCATGTTTTTTTTGACTGTGCAAGGAAGCCAGAGGACCTGGAGGAAACCCATGAAGACATGGGAGAACATGGAAACATCAAATTTCCAGATTGGGATTTGAACATGAATCCCCAACGCTGATAGGCGAATGTGCAATTTTTTTTTTTTTATTTAAATACTTTAAAATAAATATATAAAATGCTCAGATTGATTGTATGTTAATATACTCAACACTGTATATTCTGCAATTACTTTAGATTTAAGCAGACTGATCTCTCTGCTTCTCTGTGCCATGTAGTTTGAATTACAGCTCACACTGTTCATCTTACATTTTCTTGCTTGCACTAAAACCAAAAAAGTGCACTACTGCAGTAATGACAGACAATTTCAAATTTGTAGGCAGAATGTAACTGAATTTGTTTGGCGTAGAACTATTAAGGAAAAACATGAAACAAAAATGGACAGATATGCTATATGCTATAGATATGCTATATGTCATATAATGTGGAAAACATTTATAGATAAGAGTAAATGCTGTAATAGTGCATGTGTATATGGTATCAGTGGAAAAGCTATAAAATAAGCAATCAAGGAGTTGTAATAGATACTGATGGAAAGAAGCCAAGCCCTGAGGTTTCATAGCAGGGTATGTCTGTGACAAGCGACAATTGCAAAAGTGTGACTGTAACCTTGTAAAGGCATGTTTGAAAGTTTATCTTAACTGTCAATCATTTTTAAATATGGTAAATTTCCTTCTTTTTGTTTTGATAAAGGGGCGTCAAGGGGGCTTAGTGGTTAGCACATTCGCCATCCCAATATGGGTGGAGTTTCCATGCCCTCCCCATGTTCGAATGGCTTTCCTCCGGGTCCTCCAATTTCCTCCCACAGTCCAAAAACATGGAATCAAGGTAAATTGTATGCTCCAAATTCCCCCACATAGTGTGCGTTTGTGTGTGTGTCTTTGTGAGTAAGTGTGCCCAGCAATAGATTGGTGTCCCATCCTGGGTGTATCTGCCATGCCTGAAAGGTTCTCTCCTCGAAGGGCATAGGGACTCCCCACCCATAACCATGAATAAATAAAAGTTTTGATAAATGTTTAGTTGTTACTCTTTATCAAGAAGAAAGCACGTCTGAATCACGTTTAGCTTTGATGTGAATTGTTTCAGTTTGTATTCTTAAAGGCAACATATAATATGACAATTCACATTATTACAAGTCTTTATCTGGCTTTCAGAATAGCAATGAGTTCAGTTAATCATCTTTATCATCAGACTGTAATTCATAGTGCACCCCAAATGTGGTAGAACTGGAGATTTGCAACATTTCCACTGATTAATCATGTTGTCAAGAAATGTTTACAGCATCTAAATATTAGACTGTTGTAAAAGTGAAGAAAAATTTCTCTCTGTGTTGTTGTCATGTCTGTATTGTTGCGCAGCGGTTAGCACTTCTGCCTCAAAGCAAGAAAAACCCATGTTGTATTCGCAGTGGGGTAAACACGTTCTTTCTCTTTGGAGGCTGCATATCCTTGCTCTGCCTGTGTGGGTTTTCTCTGGTTTCCTCCCACATATAAAGACATGCTAATGGATAAACTGGAGACACTTAATTGTCCTAGCTATTAGAGGTGTTTATATCAGTACACTTGTGGTGCCAGTCTAAGTTAATAGGAACATATCAGGAAAGAAGGTGAAAGAACATTATTACTGAACTGAATTTGGAAAAAAATACACTTGACGTTATATATACAGTCTTTACATTGTTGTAATGCTTTAAAAATATTGTTGTACATTAGTGTCATACACTGTTAATGCTGCTTGGCCACTTAAAGAGGATGAGTCCCCACTGAGTCTCTCAATCCTCACAAGGTTTCTTCGTTTAAACTCAACTCTGTCCGTAATGTTGAGACATTCAGTATCTCCAAGAAAGAACTCAAAACACGTCTTCCGAAAGCAGTTGCTATAAATTAGTAAAATGTTTAGCTTGCTTTTTAGTGATTTAGGTTAGGAACACTGTAAAGCTGCTTTCAGACAATGTGCTATTGCTATATAAATAAATAATGGATCTTAAAGGGCGGCACAATGGCTTAGTAGTTAGCACGTTCGCTTCTCATCGCTGGGAATCCAGGTTAAAATCCCAAACTGGGTGGAGTTTCCATGTTCTCTCTGTGGCAGCTCAGTGGTAAGTGTAATATGCTATCAAATCAGAAGGTTGTGGGTTCAAATCCCATCTCCATTGAAGTTACCAATGTGGATCCTTGAGCAAGGCCCTTAACTCTCATTGCTCCAGGGGTGCTGTACCAACCCTGTGTTCTGACCCCAACCACATTGGGATACTTGTCGCTGCTAAATGACCAAATGTAATGTATTTAGATGTGCCCACACGGGTTCTTCGGTTTCCTCCCACAGTCCAAAAAAAGTGTGAGTAAGTGTGTCCAGCGATAGATTGGCACCCTGTCCTTTGTGTATTTGCCCAGTGCCCAAGATGCTTTTTCCTGGATGGGAATGGGGCTCCCCCCGGTACCCTAGTAGAGGATTAAGCGAAAAATAATGAATGAATGAACGATCTTAAACTAGAGGTATAGTTTTGCATGTAGGGGTCAAGAGCCATCCAAATAATTAGTTTTTAGTATGCATTGTGGTAGGACTAAAAAAAAAAAACACATTTTTTATATTGCTTTTTTATGTATATTTAAAATTATAAAGTGTTATATTTGTGCTATTTTTAGAAGTATTTTCACGAGATGTTTCGTATTTTCCCTGGTCCCTGGTGTATATGAGCATGATGGAAATGCTATTTCTGAATGATTGATTCTGATATGGAGCTGCACTCCTTTCATAATGTCACTCGTGAGAGCGTGGAGAGCATTAAGTGTGCCCAAGATTCATACACACTTTCAATCTTTTAAACTAGATGACAATCTATTTGTTTTATTTTTTTAACTCTGATTTTGATTGATTGTTGTCTTTCAGTCCAAACCTCTTGATATAACTCTTTAGCCAATTTTGTTGCATCCAAGTCAGTGTTCCCCATGCCCATCCAGGGGAAACGAGTAGAACACCCAGGGCAGGGGGCCAATCCATCACTGGGCACACATTCACTCACACAGACACAAATACACACTACATAAAGGAAATTTATATTGAAACAATCTAGAGAAACCAATTTACCTTGAATCCATGCTTTTGGGCTATGGGAGGAACCAGACAACAAAGCAACATGAGGAGGATATAGAAAATCCAACCAGATCAGGATTCGAACTTGGAGGCGAACAAGGTTTTCCTGTCTGCTGATTCATCATTTTAAGCAACGCTAATTTCTGAGTTATGCACAAAAAAAATCTAAAAGTAATTAACATTTACAGCAATATACCAACCACTGTTGGTACCAGCAACCAAATGTAAAAAGTATTTTACCCCATGATTCTGATTTGATCATTAACATAACCATTACATTTTTATTGATGAAACTGCAGTCACACAGCTGATTAATTAATGTAATAAAAGTAAAAATACAAAGTAAGAGTCAAAAGGATGCATCAGCTTCTAGCTCTATTGTCTCTTTTTTCCACATACAATATAGATGGACTTTGTAGTTTTGCAATTACAGACTGTAGTACATCAGTTTTTTTGTTTTTTTTTGTTTGTTTGTCCTCTGCTGGTTCTCAGTTTTATATTGGTCAGGACATCACAGAACAGGTATAATTCGGTTGGTGGTTATTGTCAAATCTGCATTGACACTAATGCAGTGAGTGGGTTTTAATGCAGCAGTGCTACTGCAGTTTCATTTAAACACCTCAGTGACTCTGCTGGAATAAGAATAATCATATAATATTCATATAAAAACAATCATATAATAATCAAATAATACATGCTATGTGGTGGTACTATTGGGGTCCTGATTGTTAGAGAAAAGAGTAAAGAGGACTACCAGTATGTACTGTAGTCCACAAACAGTTGGAGTACAGTCTGGAATTGTGGAACTACAATGTCCATTATCACGGTAAGTTAAACCAATAAAATGACAATTTGTGCTTGCAGTGTACCTAATTAAAATGAATTGTACTAACATATTTAAATTGAACATGGAGATTTATCGATGGTGCATGGTGGCTTAGTGGTTCGCACGTTTGCCTCTCAGCACTAGGGATTCCCGGTTCAAATCCCCATCTGGGTGGAGTTTCCATGTTCTCCCCGTGTCCACGTGGGTTTCCTCCGGGTTCTCCTGTTTCCTCCCACAGTCCAAAAACATGGATCAAGTCAATTGAGTTCTCCAAATTGCCCCCTATAGAGTGTGTTTGTGTAAGTGAGTGTGTGCCCAGCGATGGATTGGCACCCTGTCCTGGGTGTATCTGCCCAGGGCCCGAAACGTTCTCCCCTGGATGGACTTTTTGATTCTCTACCAACATAATTGTAATTTTTTTGGTCCTGGTTAAACCTAACTACATTACATTAGCAGAAACAGCTATTAGCTAACAGCCAAAACTACGAAAACATTTTTTTATAATCAGCACTTATAAGAGCTCAAGTACAGAAACCTAATGCACACACACACACACACACAGGCGCTCAGCAAGGCTGATAATGGTACTCAGTCAACAGTGCTCTCACACTGTGCCACTCCAGAGGAAATACCCATGTCTTCCTGTGTTACCATGGCAGCAGCACTACTGATTAGCATTGGGAGGTGCGGGTGGTGGTGGCAGCAGGGTTGTTGGTACTAAGCTGCTCTCACAAACTATGAAAAAAATGAATCAACTGTTTGTCCTTCTTATTGTGGTGGTCTTAAGTTTGCTGGATCACTCTTTACACTTAAGAGCTTATTAACAAATAAATCTGCTAATATACTGAAAGACATTTCAGAAATAAGGGAAGCATAAAAAAGAATAACCAACAATTAGTGCTCAAATCTAAGACGTGATCTTAATAGATTATTGGAGTAACATCTACAGGATGTGGTTAGAGTGTTAGGATATTAATCAGAAAGTTGTGGGTTCAAATCCCAGGTCTACTGAAGTTACCAATGTGGGTCATTGTGCAAGGCACTTAACCCTCAATGCTCCAGGGATGCTGTGCCCAAACCTGTGCTCGCTGTGTACAAGTAAGTCGCTTTGGATAAAAGCCTCTGCTAAATGACTAAATGTAAAAAGGGTTAAAAATGAGATAAACAATAGCAATTTATGAATAAAACTAAAGGTACTTCAGTTGTATACTCTAAAGACTTGACACTTTATGAGGATAATGTCTCTACAAGCATACTGCATAATTGCACATTGAAGTTCCTTTACTTTTGTTTGTCCCTTGTTCTTAGTCCAATGCTAACCAAAGATGAGAGCCCATCAAAAAGCTAATCGTTTACCAGATGAATGTAGATGCAAATTTATTTATTCATTTAAACCAACACATGTAAATGTGTTAATGTTAAATCACTGCCCAATTATAAATAAAATTAAATAAAATCACTTTACAGACAGATGTAGCTAATCCCAAATTGACAGTCATTCACAGAATTTTAGAGTCTCTTGACTAGACTAACACATGCACATACGTATATATTCATTCATTCATTATCTTCCGCTTTATCCTATATTAGGGTCACGGTGGGGTTCCCCATGCCCATCCAGGGGAGAACGTTTCGGGCGCTGGGCAGATACACCCAGGACAGGGCGCCAATCTATCACTGGGCACACACTCACTCACACAGACACGCACGCATACACACTCTATATGGGGCAATTTGGAGAACTCAATTGACTTGATCCATGTTTTTGGACTGTGGGAGGAAACCGGAGAATCCAGAGGAAACTCCACCCAGACACGGGGAGAACATGGAAACTCCACCCAGATGGGGATTCGAACCGGGAATCCCTAGTGCTGAGAGGCGAACATGCTAACCACTAAGCCACCGCCTCATACGTATATATATATATATATATATATATATATATATATATATATATATATATATATATATATATATTTTTTTTTTTTTTTTTTTTTTTTTTTTTTTTATTCACTTTTGTTGTAATATATTGTGTTGCCTTTATTTCATTTTTACTATTTCTGTAATGCTTTGGCTGTATTTTTATACATACAGGCATGCCAAAAAACTACTTTGAATCTTGAATCTTGGATGATTCTTAGCACAGCTGTAGCAATGTGTTAGTGTGTGTAGTTCTGGTAGTAGTGAATCGGTGATGCTGAAATTTTTACATTTTGCCATGTAGGCAGCATCATGTAAGCACCGATGAAGGTAGTAAATAGTGAATGAATAACACACACACTGCAACAACAAATCTCTAAATTTGGAGCAATAAGGCTAATGTGTCTAACACAGGGCAGAGTGAATGGAGCAGTATTTTAGCTTAACACACACTAACACACCATCACAACATGAGTGTTGCTGCAGTGCTGAGAATCATTTATTTAATAAAACTTGATTTGTGGTGATCATTTAAGGGTCCTGAACATTGAAAAGAAGAAAAAATGAAACAATTAAAAAAATACATTAGACAAATGAAGACAGAACTACTTAATTGTACTTGTAAAACTACATAGTGGATGTATTTGGTAAGTGGAAGTTAATGGACAATGAGTGTATAAACATGGCACTGTACCTGTCAGAGATCGTCCGTTCTGACCCGGAAGGAAGGGCGGCTAACGCGGGGATAGAGCTGCGTTCAGCCGCTCGCGCCTAGTGGGCGTTCCCGGGTACCGACCACGCGGGGAAAATTACGTGCGTCGGTCCACGGCGAACGCCCCCACAGTACACGACCCACGCGGAGAAGGTGCGCAGCGCCGTACCGTGGTTTTGCGCGGAAGGAGAGTCCAAGACACCGGGATAAAATCCAAAAACGGTTAAATTTAATAAAAATTGGTGACGGGACACCAACGAAAATGGGGAACAAACGGAACGACATAACATTGGGTATGAAAACCACAAAACAAAGACGTGCGCGATATACAGGGATAAAACAGATTAAATAGAAAACTAACTAAACATGTGACAAAACCCAACCAATCACCCAAGTGAGACAATGAGGACCGACAACGAGGGACAGGTGCAGCAGGTGCTCGTGACATACCCCCACCCCAAGGGTCGCGCAAAAAGGAAAGCGACCCAAACAAAAAGAACAAAAATAATAACCATAATATAAACATGCAAAAAATAATAAACGGGGGGGGTAACAAGTCCCTCGGGCTGAACCAGCCGGTTGCTCCCAGCTGACGGCGAGGACGCGTCCTCTCGCAGCGCAGATCAACGTCCTCTGGTTGCGAGGCTGGGGCATGCACCTCCTGGTGCTCGGGACCGATGGCGAACGGCCTCAGTCGGTCCCGACTCGACGATTGCCGCCCTCCGGTAGCCGGGCTCTGCCGCTGGCGGTCCCCGGTTCTCGGACTCGGTCGGAGCGGCGGTTCAGCCTCTGGTCCTCAGCACACGTGGGTGACCCCAGGTGTCCGGAACTCTCCAGATCGTTGGCACGTCTTTCTGTCAAAGATCGTCCGTTCTGACCCGGAAGGAAGGGCGGCTAACGCGGGGATAGAGCTGCGTTCAGCCGCTCGCGCCTAGTGGGCGTTCACGGGTACCGACCACGCGGGGAAAATTACGTGCGTCCCACGGCGAACGCCCCCACAGTACACGACCCACGCGGAGAAGGTGCGCAGCGCCGTACCGTGGTTTTGCGCGGAAGGAGAGTCCAAGACACCGGGATAAAATCCAAAAAACGGTTAAATTTAATAAAAATTGGTGACGGGACACCAACGAAAATGGGGAACAAACGGAACGACATAACATTGGGTATGAAAACCACAAAACAAAGACGTGCGCGATATACAGGGATAAAACAGATTAAATAGAAAACTAACTAAACATGTGACAAAACCCAACCAATCACCCAAGTGAGACAATGAGGACCGACAACGAGGGACAGGTGCAGCAGGTGCTCGTGACATACCCCCACCCCAAGGGTCGCGCAAAAAGGAAAGCGACCCAAACAAAAAGAACAAAAATAATAACCATAATATAAACATGCAAAAATAATAAACGGGGGGGGGTAACAAGTCCCTCGGGCTGAACCAGCCGGTTGCTCCCAGCTGACGGCGAGGACGCGTCCTCTCGCAGCGCAGATCAACGTCCTCTGGTTGCGAGGCTGGGGCATGCACCTCCTGGTGCTCGGGACCGATGGCGAACGGCCTCAGTCGGTCCCGACTCGACGATTGCCGCCCTCCGGTAGCCGGGCTCTGCCGCTGGCGGTCCCCGGTTCTCGGACTCGGTCGGAGCGGCGGTTCAGCCTCTGGTCCTCAGCACACGTGGGTGACCCCAGGTGTCCGGAACTCTCCAGATCGTTGGCACGTCTTTCTGTCAAAGATCGTCCGTTCTGACCCGGAAGGAAGGGCGGCTAACGCGGGGATAGAGCTGCGTTCAGCCGCTCGCGCCTAGTGGGCGTTCACGGGTACCGACCACGCGGGGAAAATTACGTGCGTCCACGGCGAACGCCCCCACGGTACACGACCCACGCGGAGAAGGTGCGCAGCGCCGTACCGTGGTTTTGCGTGGAAGGAGAGTCCAAGACACCGGGATAAAATCCAAAAACGGTTAAATTTAATAAAAATTGGTGACGGGACACCAACGAAAATGGGGAACAAACGGAACGACATAACATTGGGTATGAAAACCACAAAACAAAGACGTGCGCGATATACAGGGATAAAACAGATTAAATAGAAAACTAACTAAACATGTGACAAAACCCAACCAATCACCCAAGTGAGACAATGAGGACCGACAACGAGGGACAGGTGCAGCAGGTGCTCGTGACAGTACCTAATGGACAGGTGACTGTGTACTAAAGCGATAAGGCACGAGGGGGTGCACATTGTTGTGTATAAATCATGACAATCACCTAAATTATTAATAAAGTGGTCTTCCACTTTTATAAAGTGAACATTGCTGAGTAACAGGATACTGGTTTAAAGCTCAATGGAAATTGTCTCATTGTTTAAATTAATTTCTATTAATGGTACATGATTTAAAATAATGTATAATCATGCTATCACAACCTCACCTTCCTCTCTTTAATAAACGTTTTGCAAACAAAAACTAGCCACAGAGTATGTTGCTAAAACTCCCTGACGTCCTTGCATGTAAGGTTCTTTTTTTGCCAAAGTAGCTTGGCAAAGGTTTCCCCACTGAGCCTTTGTCCTCCCTAGGCTTCTTCTTAAAAAAAACAACATACTGTAACAGGGAGCTTTTTCCTGCCACTGTCGCTTCGGCTTGCCCTTTGGGAGGCAAGCTTATAATCACTGTAAAGCTGCTTTCTGACAATGTACCACTGTAAAAAGTGTTACATAAATAAACTACTTGGACATACTTGAACTTGGTTGAAATGGGGTCCTTTTAGCATCACAACATGATATGTGTCTCTTTAACATCAGTTCCTTTTTTTCTTTTAGTTTCCTTTAATTCATTTTCAATAGAGATGCAAGCTCTGGGACATTGAGGTGTTGCCAGTTTCCTGGAGGTGTAGGCAGATCTTCATCCATGGCTCTGCCGAAGCTCTGCGGCTACGACGATTACTGGATGGAACGTGGATATTAATTGGACTGGCGGTCCTGGAGGACCCCCTTAATGGACTTACATAAAGTTTTCCAGTTGTTAGAGTTTTTCCATTTGTTAAATACGGTCACCTGATATTGACACAATCTGTACATGGCTGTTCTACACTGTTGATGCCCAGCCACTCAAGGAGGAATTGGTCCTCCCAAGGTTTCTTCCTTAAAATAACAACATAACAGGGAGTTTTTTCTTGCCACTGTCGCTTAGGCTTGCTTTTTGTGGGTTTAAAGCATTTTAACTCTTTGAAGCTGCTTTGTGACAATGTACTGTTGGAAAAAGCGCTATATAAATAAATTGCTTGAACTTGTACTTGAACATAACAGCACATCAGTGCAGTAGTGGGAATGAAATGTATCCTGACATATTGCTTTGGTTTAAGTGGTCATGTACCTTCTAAGGAATAGTGTGCTGTTTTGGTAAAAATATAGTAAAAATAGTATATACAGACTGTTTTTATTATGATTATTTTGATTAACTTTTTTCCTCTATTTGGTCCCGAGGTGCTTTGTTTTACGTGGTTGAGTCCACAGTTCCCCAGAATCTACCCCTATCCCATCTGGTGACAAGTAGTACAAGCATCTAAAGAAAAATGACAAGACACCATCATTATTAGTAAAATGCTTGGGGTTTCATTAATGGCTGAGAATTAGCAAATATGCTTTCGACTCAGTTGGCACAAATTCTTACAGACACACAACAAAAGCCATCCCAGAAGAGTGGGAGTGGTTATAGCTTCATAAGGGGACAAATTATGTCCATGGATTTTCAATAGGATTTTTAAAGGCTTACATTTTAAGCTTTAGATGTTGCTTAAGCAAGTAAATGTAAAATGTTTATGTCAACCTTGATTTACCTCATTATGATTATCTGTATTCAGTAGTGTAGCATATGCATATGGTGGGAGAGAAAATAAAACACAGGCATACAAACTAGCTGAGCAATTCTGTGATACTTTATATTAAAAGCTAATAAGCATCAGGGCTGCCTGTCAGTTTTGGCAGCTGTGTTCGCTGTTTTTAATGCACCCCAGTGAGCAGATGTGGGAAAAAAAGTCCCCCTCCCAACAGAACTATCATGAGTGTAACAGCCATGGTCCACTGACAGCTCATGGTTCAGTGGCTGTACAAGAAGAAAGCCTGGCAGAGCACCGAAGGAAAGAAAAGACATCTGAAAATGGAATTTTAGGATGCAGAAGGGGAAAGTGAAGGAAACCAGGTCTGCTGGTGTAAAATAAAGTCTGCCCACCACTACAATGTTTCCATTTAATTATGGTAATACCAGGATATTAAGAAGATGGATTAAAAATTCTGAAACAATTTGAACATAAAATTTTAAATCATTTAAAAAGCGATAGATTGGCACCCTGTCCTGGGTGTCTGCCCTGTGCCTGTATCATTCTCCCATGTATGGATATGGGGAACCCAGCATAAAATATATGTTATATTATATATCAGGCTTTAAAAGTACACGTATTGTTGACGTGCTGTGTCCACCATCCCACCAGTCCTGTCGCGTTTTGATGGAGAATAGGGAGCAAATCTCTCAGTGTCTGGCGATTCATTTACATTTACATTTAGTCATTTAGCAGACACTTTTATCCAAAAGCGACTTATAAATGAGAACATTACAAGTCAGAAGTTATGCAGAAAACCAACTATACTGTAAATTCATCACACCTGATTGTTATTTGATGCTGCTTTTTTATTTATTTATTAATTTTTTTTTTTTACAACAGGTATTTGTTAAAGAGATGCGTCTTCAGTAGTTCTTCGATTCGATTAGGATTTTTGAGGTCACGATTCGATTCAGAAACGATTTTTTCAGTTCAAATGGTCTTTAAATTTTGTTTGAATGATGTGATTGACTATATGAAATGACGATGTAAACAAATTTATTTAACAATTATTTAAAACAATACTTTCAGGTTCCTTCCCGTATCAAATCATTTTGCATCATTTTATATTTATACAAAAAATAGGATTGAGCTAAATTAAAATGAGCGGTATTAGGTTCGCTTAGCTACCTGGCTTTTTCTTAGATAAAAAGCATGCTTCCCTACTACAACTACAACAGGAGCTGGTTAAGAAGCTTGCTGTATGGTGGCTGAGTGGATCCGTAATGCGATATGCAGTACGCTCTGGAGGGAGCGACAAAAAATAAAACATGAACACGTTTTTTAAAAATCGATTCTTGGACATTGTGAACCGATTCCGAATCGCCTCGACTACAAATCGCGATTAATTGAAGAATGGATTTTTTTCAGCACCCTTAATGGAGAACTCTCTTCTCACGGCATGTGCCATGCCCGCTTATAAAGGCACACAATATTCAGACGGAGCCGCGTTAATTAAGATAATCAAACTCCCTGATCAGCTCGTCAGGTCTGTCTCTCCTTCCTCCAAGCTCCACCGTTACAGCATTATTTAAACAAATGAAAATTATAGCTTACAGTGTCAGCCCTCTTATAAGACATTGTACATATTGTACATTGTGTATATATATTTCTTCCAACAATGTAATGGGCCTCGTCACAAAATTTAAATGTGACTTTTTATAAGATAATAGGTTCACTGTACTGAAATGGCAGTTACTAAGTTTTAATTCAATACTGCACATTTGAGATGTGGGTCAAGGGAGATTTATGTCATGCATGTCCAACTGACAAATCTGTAGTCACTGTGTGATGCTATCATGCTGATATGGAGCAGAATTTCCAGAAGAACATTTCAACATTTTTGTTTTACACTGTAAAGAAATAAGGCAATTCTAAAGGCAAAAGGAAACAGGCTAGTAAAGTCAAAATCTTCAATAGTGTAAGTTGTCCAAGATCCTGTTGGCATAATTGGCAATTAGCTCCAGGTGCGGCTAGAAATTGGGAAAATTATGTTCTCTGTACTGTCCATATTTAAGCTTACATATTTATGCTTTCTAAGGCTTTCAGTGTTTAATTGGTGTGTAAGAACTGTAGCAAGAGTGGTGTGCCACCTAAGGTATGATTGTAAGCTGTGTACAGTACAGTAGTCACACCAATGAGCTGGACGTGTGCTGCAAAAACCATGTCAATAGCTCAGAAATTGCACAAGAATTAAGGGAGACAAAATGATGGAATAATAAAAATAGGATAACAATAGTCTGATTGCAATATATGGCAATTACACTAAGTAGCTATTTGTTGAATATTTTTAGATCTGAATTTACCCTCATTCCCACTGCTTTCAAGTTCTTGATAGAAACATTCTAGGTAAGGCTTAAGAAAGCTCTTTGCTAGTTGGTTATTATTAAAAGCATAAGCTTTTAATCATAAGATTAAAAGCTAACCCATCTCACTAGATTCCCTCATCTAGTAAATGACCCTGACACTGGCTCAATTGATATCTCCTACTTTAACTTGATTTTCTAAAAGTACACATGTTGTCACCCTGTGAATGACTCCTGATACTTCCTACTCACTGCTGTGTCAAATCATGTTCCATGCTTTTAATCATGCTTTAATTGGTGTGACTACTGTACACAGCTAAGGAATTTTTCTGAACTGTATCCAACATATTCCTGTTTTTCCTATCAAATATTCCTATTCAAATTTCATTACAATGATATTTGCACTCCCATAACTCTGCCAAATTTTAAGCTACAAAAAACAAAATTCACTAGAGTCTGAGATGTCCGTAGCCAGAAATTGCAAAGTGATCGCACTCTTTGGTCACCCCTGACCACTCTTCAGTTGGCTTAGTTCAGTTCATATGTGAAATATCTTATGTTCTATGTGGCGTAACTATATTTTTGAGCTACAAACACAAAACTCGCCACGTCCTGAGTGATTTGCAAAGACACCCAACAGCTAAAACCACTGACTGATCACTTTCCATTCACTTTTTAGTACTCTTCACAAATTGCATTCATCCTCCTAACTCTTACCACACTTTAGGACTTTGGAGAGCACAACATTAGAAATGCATTGAAGGATAATATTACAGGCCATCAATGACATCAACACAGCCTGTGTATCTGTTATGGTATATGCCCTGGCCACATGAGCACGCATATTTTTTTGGGCCATTTGCTTCAATTAATTTTTTAACAGTTTAAGATATCAGCTCTGTTACAACTCTAAATTATATTTCCTATTGAGTACCCACAGCTTATAAGATGCTGTATTGCTTTTATATACGTATGCACTGTGTCTCTTACGACCACAATGCAATCACACTCACATCTTTTTTTCAGGAAATGCACCTCACTAGATGGAACTTTAGTTTCTAAAATGTGACTGACCCAACAGTAGGGTCTTTAAGGAAGCTGTAGAACATGCTGGGATTCCCTATTCAACTACATTTGTTGTCTGACAGGATAGTGGATCTGTCACAGGTGCCTGTGGCACCTGTCCCTCATTTGGACCAATTTTAATTGTTTCAGTTGGGTGATTGGTTTGTTTTGTGCACGTATTCAGTTGCTTTTGTATTTATTCTTAGTTTTCCATCTCTTCGGCGCATGTCTTTGTTTTGTGGTTATAATACCCTTTGTTACTTTGTTCATTTTGTTCCCCCCTCTCAGTTGGTGTCCCGTCACCGATTTTTAATAAATTCTCATTTTGGATTTTATCCCGGGGTCTCTCGGACCTCTCCTTCCACGTTCAACCACGGTACGGCACTGCACACCTTCTCCGTGCAGGTCGTATTTCGTGGGAGCGTTTCCACGGACCCATGCATGCATTATTCCCCGCGTGGTCGGTACCCGGGAGCGCTCACTAGGTGCAAGCGGTGTTGCGCAATTCCTCCGCGTAAGCCGCCCTCTCCCGGGGAAAGACGGACAATCTAACAGGGTCCTTTAGTGTATCTGTTTTTTGGATACATTTCTTAGATGATTAAATCAATTTCACTGTTAAACATTTACTGCATTTGATCTTGATTAAATGGAACATCTATAATTATGTATATTATTACTGCGTACAACCTATTAGCAGAGAAGGAGAACAGGTATCCCACTGTGTCTTGATCCTCTTTTTCTAAAAACATCAAAGGGGTTTTACTTTCTATTGTTGCTTTGCGTCTTGCCGGATCTAATTTTGAGGATTTGTTGTTGCTCTGAGACAATGCACTGATATAACCAAACTTAAACTTTTGACCCCAAACCTTTAAAGGGTTTAATAATTGTTATTTCTTAGTGCAACTAAGCATAATGTGCAAGCATTTAGTGTTTGGTAGCTGCATATGTGTTCAAATACACATCATAAACCCTTAACAGTATACTCTTCACCAAATGCCCACATCAGGGTTCACTATCACAAAGACCAGCATTACATACAAGTGCAAACACACTCAAAATCAACCGATGATGCACTGAGAGACAATCACTCAGAGCTTGGTCTGGGGTGCATTTTGCCATATTCATTTAAGCAGTGTGAACGGGAATCTGTCCTTGATCATATTAAAGATCCGTCTGCTCCAATGACATTCTCTTCAAAAACAAAAGTACATTATCTCTATAATAACCATCTATTTCTTCCAATTTTTTTAAATAACATTTGGCAGATTCTGCCTCATATATTGCAACATAAGTTGAATTAAATTTGCATATCTGAACAGGCTGCACTTAAGTTAGGAATTTTTAAAAGATATCTTAAGCAGTCTGCTTAAATCACAGACCAATAAATCTTACTAAACAGACCACATTGTGTGTTTTATCTATTCAGTTGTGTTGGACACTTAGTGTCCTGTCATTTGTGAGGTTGAGCCTCCATGAATCAAACAAGTTTATCCAGCACATCCCACCGATACTTGATTGGACAGAGATGTGGGGAACTTGGAGGCCAAGTCAACAACTCAAACTCTTGTTGTGCGTGTCAAACCAGTCCTGTACCATCTGTGATTCATGGCAGGCAGCATTATCGTCCGGAAAGAGTCCACAGTCAGGGATACTGTTTCCATAAAATGGTGCACATGACCAATGCAAGTTACCCAAAGAATCACAATGATTCCACCGGCTTGCCTTCTTCCCACAGTGCATCCTAGTGTGTTCTGAGGGAATCAACTCACATGCACCCGGCCACCCACATGGTGTGAAAGAAAATGTGATATGACAGACCAGGCCACGTTCTTCCATAAAGCCTCATACACAACAATATCCAATGCTCTGTGTATTTATTTCTATCTTTATTTTAACTTCATCAGCAATTTGAGTCTTTTGAATATGACCATCAGCCTTCTCGCTCCATGTGCATTGAAGCTCAGTTATCTTTTTTGGAAACTGGCTGACCGCCTGGGATAAGTGAAACTGGTAAAATAAATAATAAATTTAGAAACAAGAAAGTTTATGTACCTAATAAATTGGCTGCTGACTGTATATGTAAAATCAGATTTTTATCCCAGGCAAAAGTTAAAAATCTATTTGGTAAAGTCCCAGAGCTTTAAAAACAATGTGACGTTTCCAGTTGGTTATGGTTCATATGACTAAATCATGTTTCAGCAGGTGCAAACCGTATTTATAGACATCTATTGTTTCAGTATGACAACACACAGGTCTGAGAAATGTCTTGAACACAGCATAGAAATAGGCAGAGTGCAAAATTTAAGTAGTGCACAGAGACATCACATGGACATCTTACACCACTGTGGGTTGAAAATACCACAGATAAATGTGTGCTTTAAGATTGTGCAGCAGGAAGATGCAAGTGTGCAGGAAGATAAGGAATGAACAGAAAGGTTGGCATGCATTAGGCCTAATGTGAGGGTAGGCGGGGGTATGATGGACGGACCTGACATTTGAGCAGCTCTGGTGGTAAACAGTGCTTATAAAAGAAATAAATAGCACCAGGCAGCAGCAGACATGCAGCACCAGAGCAAGTTCCTACAGATCAGAGGGTCTTACCACACTGCCCATGAGGGTTTGTTGAGTAGGAGAGGGTTCTATGTAAATTTATGAGCGGTGAAATTCTCGTTGGATAATCACTTGAAGGCAAGGCTGTACTTACTGTTCTATTTATTCCTCAGTCCTCATTTGATACTGTTGTATTCTCACTAAAGTATTGCTGCAGTAGTGATGTGACAGCGTTATGACAGGAGACTGTGTCACATACACCCAGTGTTACCTTTCTGAACTCTTGGCGACGCCGAGACAAAGCATCATAATCGGCATGTCATTTGTACTCGCCTGCAGAGTCACGTCGAAAGAAAGACATTGTAATTAAAGTCCTCTGAAGCTTTGCTTCTCATCTCATCCAACACATATACCCATCTCAACTTACCCCACCCCCTTCAGAATGCTGACATTTCAGCTCCAGTAGCAAGACAACACAATCGATTTTTATTGTGGCTCAGTTCCCTCCAAGGAGCGAGGCAAATATTAGCTACCTTTTTTCCTTTGTGTCTGATACAGATGTCAAAAATGCCACACAGCAAAATAAGCCAGAGGGAAGACAAGTGAGTCGAAGTGAGAATGATGAGTTTTGTCATGGCATCGCATACCAGCCCTAAATGACATGATAATATTGAGACTAAAGTAAAAAAAAAAAAAGATGAATTAGGAACAATCTAATCAATTAAAACATTAGCAACAGTCAATTAAAGGACCATCTGCCAGTAATCTTTTAAATTGGCTTACAAGATTTAAAAATCAGTGATTTGATAATTTAATAGCTGCCTTAAAACTGCTTGATTGGAAATAATGTAAATTAAACCAATTAGATTGTTCAGATACTAATTTATTCTTTATTAATATACATCGAGACTCACCAAGCACATTATTAGTACACTATCTAACACATCTAATTTGTGCAGTTGACTTATTTGCCAATTATGTGTCAGCTGTAAAATGCATAAAATTTTATTTTGCTTCAAAGTAACAAAGTAACGCTCATGTTAGCTATTAGAACTGGGAGAGAAATGTAATCACTGACGTCTTAAATGTGGCATAATGGATATCAGAGAGTCTGGACAGTAGAATTCTCTAAATATTTCCCGGAATTTGTGAAAATATGTTTGAAACTTAAGGTGGCTTGAAGATTCACTTCCCTAGGATTACGAAAATTCCTAATAATATAACAACTATTGATAAACTACACTACATGCAGAATTATTAGGCAAGTATTTACCTAGATTTTTGATGCATATTTTCCAAAATAAATTTGTTTAAAACTTATTATCAGGCAGTTTTTTTTGCTTCAGGCAAAATGGGCCAACAAATGGATTTAAGTGCTTCTAAAAAATTAGTTCATCCATTTATTTACTTTTTTCGACTTAATCCTACACTACTGTTGCGAGGGGGGTGGGTTCCCCATGCCCATCCAGGGGAGAATGTTTCGGGTGCTGGGCAGATCTATCACTGGTCACATTCTCACACACTCACTCACTCACACCCGAACACACATTGTGAGGCACTTTAAAGCATCCAATTTACCTTGTAAATCCATGTTTTTGGACTGTGGGTGACAACCAGAGAACCCACTTGGACACAAGAAGAACATGGAAACTTAACCACTAATGCCACCATGCCGCCCTTCTGAAAAGTTTAAATTTATAAAAAGGCTTTTAGTGAAATGCAGCACACTTGAAGCTGTTAAAATATTGTGAAATGATCACTGAATAGTCAAACTATTTGTTTTAAATAAAAATCTGGAAAATAACTGCCAAAGATTAAAATAAATAAAGATTGCTTATCAAACTTGCACTGTCTATTAAGGTTTAACATTCATATTCTCAGATAGTCAGTGTTGGCATTTCACCTCTTCAGCTCACCATTAGCAGAAAGTATAGTGCTAACATGATGCTATTCCAGGAAGCCTTCTTGAACAAGTAATCTGCAGCATATGTAAAGCTGCTTTAAAACAATGTACTACTGTAAAAAGCACTATATGTGGATAATTAAACTTAAACTGAGAAGAATTAATCATGATTAGACCAGGAACCCAGATTCCTCCAATGCTGTCATATTCCAGAACTGAAACCTACCTGGAGTATCCAGAAGTCAAAGTATTCAATGCTCAAAGACATGACCAAGGAAAACTCAAATATAACCATAATTTAACCAGATAAATAAAGACAGATTTTAATTTGATTAAACTGAATTGGCTGAGCGGCTCTTGATTGAACAGATGGATGAGACAGTGGCTTGAACAAGAATCGGCACAGAGCTCAATTTTGACTTGTATGCCAGCAAGGTGGTGGTGGGACACTAATATGGGCTGGTATTTATAAAAATGAGCTAGATGGACCTTATTTCAGGGTGAAGAAAGAATTAAAATCAACTCCTAAACCTACATTAGTTTGAAGAATGACATACCCCTTCTCCACTAAACTTAATCCTCTAGAAAAATTGTGGGTTCTTCTTAAATGGAAGTGAATACTGTATACTATATTGACTACTATACTATATTTTTCAGAAATAGTAAGTTGTTTGTTGTTGGACAGTTTGGTTTGGTCCTTTTCAAAAGGTGGCTGGACGTTTTGGTTCGTGAACGATAATTAATTCAGCAATGACAAAGACATGTTTAAAAACTCGTACTGTTGTGTCTAGTAACACGGCACCACCACCAAAAAGGATTCACCAAATAATACCTGATTTGTGGTAGCCTTAAATAACATTGGTAAGGTGCTAGCAACTGTCTCCAGTCCATTTCTTAAGCTCTGATTGCATTGTTTTAATGCAAATAATACATGTGAATTCCAACGCATTTGTAATCTAATCATTGTCCTGGGAAAAGTGTGGCTTTCTGAAAGATGAGCTGGAATGCCAGTATTTTTGGCAATCATATTACTGTAGTTTTAGGTAGTGATTTTTGGCACCTTAATACAAAGCATATCTGACCAACAAACATGACACATTTACATTTGGTCATTTTGCAGGTGCTTTTATTTTTGTTTAAGTATTCAAACCTAGTTGTGGTCAGAACATGGGGTTGGTCATGATACAGCCCCCCAGGAGCAATGAGGGTTAAGTGTTATGCTCAAGGGACCACATTGGTAACTTCAGTGGACCTGGGTTTTGAACCCATAACCTTTAGATGATTGCTGGACTGACACACCCACCTAGCCACCTCAAACAATAATCATAATCACTGAAAAACTAAAGTCTCTGAAAAGCTGACTATCATGGACATTATTATCACCTGATAAACACAGTTGAATATGTATTTTGCTAATGTAAGCAAAAAAAGCTGAGTATTAAGAAAGATCATAACTTGATGAATATGCTGAATAAGATTTTACAAACTTTTGATGTCCAAGCAGCTCAAATCTACTGTATGTGGTCCTTACAGCAAACAGAATATATTAAATATAAAACATTTTATACTTCTACAAAAAAAAATCTTCCTTTTAAAATTTGCTTTTTAAAAATCCAAGAGAGAGCAACATTTGTACAATTTTTACAATCTCATTTTATATTTGTGACTAAAATCCTTACTGCTCATTATTTTAAATGACCATCTGGCACGTTCTTTTTCTATTCTTTGTAGTTCTATGCTCTTCTGTTGCTCTTGTCCAACTCTTAATGAATGTGTCACATCGTATTACTTGAATTTGAACATAAAGCCCACAGGCAACAAGCTTGTGTCACTGGATTTACTGTTGGTTTGTGTTTGCCTGTACATCAGTTTATTAATTTATTGTGGATTTCTGGTTGCACACTTGAGCTCTCGCGCAGTTGTATGATGCAGCTCTATGGATAATAAAGGTTAATGTGTCGGTTGCTAGGCCCTGACATTTCTCATGTCTAAGTCATTGCTGCCACACTTTCCTGCGTTCTATGGAGAGCCATTCATTTCATGTAGCTAATTTCACCCCTGCTAATTAGATTTTTAATTGCTGACCTACGAGAGTCTGAAAAGATGACTGTGTTCTTGCCTGTATCTCCCCAAGCTTCATCACAAGGTCTCGATACTGCACTTATACATAATTTATCTCTTAAACTTCACCCTCATTACAGCATAGTAACTATGCTGCAGCCATCAAGATCTTTTTACAGCAGCTCTGAGTAAAGTGTCCAGAAAAATAACTACTAAAATAACAACTACAATGGGAGCCAATAGAATTCATTACTAGGCACCATGCACAGTGGTTGGTTTATTTAAAACAAGTTTTAAGTATTGCATTAAAACAAAACTATATCAGAGCAAAATAAATTAATAAATTAAATTTGTTTAAGCTCCATAATTATTTACTATATATTTACCACATGAGCAGCATGGTGGCTTAGTGGTTAGCACGTTTGCCTCTCAGCATTAGGGATTGGGTTTCTCTGGTTTCCTCCCACAGTCCAAAAACACGGATCAAGGTCAAGTAAGTTCTCCAAATTGCCCCATATAGAGTTTCGTGTTCGTGTGTTTGTCTGTGTGAGTGAGTGTGTGCCCAGCAATAGATTTGCGCACTGTCCTGGGTGTATCTGCCCAGCACCCGAAACGTTCTCCCCTAGATGGGCATAGGGAACCCCCCCCCCCCAGCAACGCTAGTAGAGGATAAAGGGGAAGATAATGGATAGATGGATAGATATTACATACACTATATTGCCAAAAGTATTTGCTTACCCATACAAATGATCAGAATCAGGTGTTCTAATCACTTCCATGGCTACAGGTGTTAAAAATAAAGCACCTAGGCTCTCAGGAGATCAGTGAATTCCAGCGTGGAACTGTAATAGGATGCTAATGCAACAATGCTAATACACTACCAGAGATGCCCCAAAGACCCCACCCTGCCCGAGGCTCTCAACAAGTCCTATGCCCGCTTCTGACCCTAACATTGCCTCCAGCACCAGACTCACACTATCTCCAGGAAAAGAACCCCTCAGAGTGACACCAGCACAAGTGAAGAAGACCCTTTGGAGGATCAACCTCAAAAATGCTGCTGGTCCAGACAACATTCCTGGATGCGGTCTAAGAGAGTGTGTTGATCAGGTCTTTAACGTCCTGGCAGACATATTCAACACCACAGTTACCCAAGCAGCTGTCCCTACTTCAATCATTGTCCCAGTCCCAAAGAGCGCCACAGTGATGGGTCTGAATGACTACTGGTCGATAGCCCTCACGCCGATAATCACAAAGTGCTAAGAGACTGTTCATGACCCACATCAAAGCCACAATCAACGTTACTGTGGACCAACACCAGTACACCTACAGGAAAAACGGTCCACAGTGTTATGGTCGGTCACGGAGGGGTGGTGCTTCCTAGGGTAGCCCCGCCTCTTATTTAGTCTGTTCTCCACGCCTTTGTCTTGCTTTGTTATGGTCACGTGTTGTGTTTAGTGTCATGTCATGCTTTGTCAGTGTCACCTGTTGTGTGTAAGTCTTAGTTTGTGTTGTTATGGTCACGTGTTGTATTTAGTGTAATGTCCTGTGTTGTATGGTCACGTGTTGTGCGTAGTGTATGTCATGCTTTGTTATTGTCACATGGTCTGGTTTGTCTGATTGTTCATGCCCCGTAATGTCACGGTTTGTTTTGGTCACGTGGTCTGGTTGGTCTATGTGTTCACGCCCCTGTAATTATGCACACCTGGGTTCCCCTATCACTGTTCCCTATTTAAGCAGCTCACTCCCGTCACTCTTGGCTAGATGGTCTTGGTTTGTGCACCTACCCTTGCTACGCCTCGTCCACTCTGGCCCACACCCCTATTCCCCAGTTCTCCGGTTCTTAGTCTCGCCCTGTTCTTGTGTTGCACCTCGTCCTGTTCTCGCCTCGCCCTGTTTCGCCTCGCCCTGTTACACCTCTTCCTGTTCGCCTCGTCCTGTTCGCCTCATCCTGTTACACCTCGTCTCCTGTTGGTTCTGTGTTTTGAGTCTCTGTGTTGCAGTGCACCATTCCGCCTCTGTTGCCCGGTGTCTAGCCACAGTCCACCCTGTGCGCTCCTGCGAATTGGAACGCGGCCCCGCTGACATCGGCCGCCGATGATGCCGTGACGTCAGACCCCAGCTCCGCAGCCGCTGTGTTCATCAGTCACCTGATGTGTACCTGAGTGTGGCTAAATAAACTTTGTTGGCAACAATTCCCGCCCCGACTTCGTCGTTCCGAGTAGCGGATCCAACCTACTCCGCACGGTTCAGTGAAACCGTAACACACAGAGAATGCAATTTCCCGTGGTCCACACTGGAAGCAGAAGGATTCACCTGGAGCAGAAGGATTCCTATGTCTATATGCTCTTTGTAGACTTCACAGCCGCATTCAACACAATGATCCCTCACACCCTAACCAATAAACTCTCTCTACTTTGACTGAGCCCTCTCTACTAGGACTTCAGTATTTGATATTCATTTTTTAAATAAATAATTTAAAATACTGAATTTGTAATTTTTTTTGTCATGTTTTTAGCATCCATATGTTTTTAGTATCCATTTTTTTTCTGTATTAAACACTACACTTATTCTCTATAAAAAGTGATTACGGTATGTATGTTGCAGAAAGTATTTCAGTTGTATAAATTTAACAAATAGAATTACATTTGTCAATAAAAAGAAAAAAATAGTTTTTCTTTTCCTGTTAATTACATGTTTAAATGTTAATTAGTTACATTTTATAGATTAAGTTGTGTTTTCAGGGAGGCACGGTAGTGGTTGTGAAGTGTAGTGTAGTGGTTGGCAAGTCTGCCTCATAACACTGAGGATACAGGATACCAATCTGGGTGGAGTTTGCATGTTCTTTCTGTGTCCATGTGGGTTTTCTTTGGCTTTGTGACAATGTAATATTGTTAAAAAGTGCTCTATATATAAATTACTTACTTGCTTCCTCCAACAGTCCAAAATCATGGACTCAAAGTAAACTTGCTGCTTTAATATTGCCCCATCCAAAGTGCTCCTATATAGTTGGTGTGTGTTTGTGTGAGTGTGCCCCCCACCGCTACTCTACTGGAAAAATTCCACAGCGTTTCCATTGCGTTTGCATTTTAGAACGTTTCATCTTTATGGTCTTTATGGTTTTCTAGAAGACATGTCCTCGTTATAGTACTGCTGGTCTAAAGACCCACACCCCAGTCATCTAAGAACCTAGAAGCCAGTGTAAATAACTAATGTTAACTAACAAAATATCTGTTAAATTTAAAATGATTTATGTGCACAATTAAAAAAATTTAAAATATTATCTTAAAGAACCAAACTATTTAAAGAATTATGTAAGGTGACAGCTTAATTTAGGAATGTTACAAAATATAAACGGGCCTATGAATTGAACAATACATTTTTAACAAATCTTATACTGTTTATTATGATTTATTATTTATTTACCCCTCATGATACAGGCTTAAAACAAAACTACAGTACCACCGACATTAGCATGGGTTTGTAATTATGTTGTAAGCCACATTAACACAGTAAAACTCCTAATGATTCTATAGGAGCTATACTGGCAAATGTGTTCTGGATATTATACATAGTATACCTCAATATAACATCCCCTGCCAGTCTGTGTAATGTCTAATTGGATTTATGTGAAAATAGAACTGCTGATTGCTAATTGAAGAATTAACAGCTATCGAATGTAGCGTGACATAATTCTATCACATGCCTGGCCTGAAACCGTAAAATCTTCTTTCAGCACATATGAGCCAAACGATTTCTCTCCCCATTTAGCCCATAAGTAGCATAAATTCCATTACAGTCCTTTGAATGAAAACAGTTTCCAGCTTGCTTAATTTACTCTTAAGCCTGAACTAACTTATTTAATTTTATAAATAATAAACCAAACCAAACATCCCAAATGACAGTGTTAGGTTGTGAAAATGAAAACAGCTTAAATTCATTTTCACCCTTAGCCAAAAACCCTAACTCTGCAATTCAACTAGTGCACCCCACAATACCATTGCTTTAAACTATACACACATGAACACTAGATATGTATATAGAGGTATTAGACCACAGTTTAGCTTTATTCAACTTAAGGCTATGTATCCTTAACTCAGCTAAATATAGGTAAAGTATGAATAAATCAATGGAAGTCAATGGCGAAATGGAAGCAATCTAGAAAGTTAATGTAGCGAAAGGCAAAAAATCCGTATACAAAACAGTGATTTGAAGACCTTGAAAAATTATGAATTAATCGAAAACAGATGGTAAGAAATGTGAATGTTGTTCTATTGTTTATTTACATTAGGCTTTTATATTAATTTTTTTATCAGAGAATACAATAATATAAATTACTGTCTATATAATATATTTGTCCTGATTTCAGTATTAAAAACTAGAATATATTAATTGGATTTACATTGATGTGTAAAATCACAATAACAAACGTGTTGCAAAAATTATTGCAGTGTTTAGATTTTACAAATAGAATTATTTTTCTCATTAAAAACATAATATTTGTTTTTATTTGTCCTTTCCTGTTAATTACATGTATAAAAGTTAATCAGTTAAAATTTTTGTTTAATCAATTATATATATATTTTTAGATATCTTCAATATCTGTTTTGTATAACTTTCTTTATTCCATTGTGGCTTCCTTTTCGCCACAATGGAACATATGGTGGATGGCGACTTTCCATCGTGCAGCCGAATTCAAAAATCTTATAGCCGCTTTCATCTTTTTTATTGATGTCTTTCTTCTGGACGAATGAATTTCATTCTGGTGAAATGGTGGAATAATAAGAATCGAATAACAATAGTGTGATTACCGTATATGGCAATTACACTAACTACCATACTGTACATGGCAATGACACAAATTAAAATACTGTATATGGCTATCACATGAATTTGAATTTAAATTTATAAATTAATTGTTTTTCTGTGGTTTGTTTTTCTGTGGATTGTTTGAGATATCACCGCCATTCCATTGTAAATCATTTTTCCTATTGAGGTAAACCAGAGTCGAAAATATTCATATATGCATTCCCACACACCCGGCCACGCCCATTTTTGGTCCCATTCACTTCCATTAATTTCTCTACAGTTTGAGCAATCAAATCTAAATTGTCCTGACCTCTGATGTAACCACAGCATATGCATACCTTATTACGCCACATTTTCTTCCCCTAATTTATTGCATTGGTTTCATATGCCCGTAGGAGTATGTGGATGGATGAGTCCCCCACTGAGCATTAGGATGACAACATAACATGGAGTTTTTTCTTGCCACTGTCGCTTTGGCTTGCACTTTGGGGGTTCAAAGGCTTATAACAATGTAAAGCAATAGTACATTGTGACAATGTACTATTGTAAAAAGCGCCATATAAATAAATAACATGAACTTGAACTTGATACGCATGCAATACAGCCACATTGCAATCACATTCACATTTTCTTTAATGCACCTCTCTAGTTTCTTTATAACATCTTGTTTTTTTTATCAGATTATAGGATCATATGGTCCTAAAAATTGCTAAAATGTTAAAAACCAAGCACCAGAAAACACGCAATTTATTTTATAAAGCATAAAATAGGTGAATGTGAATATGATTAATGCTCATTGATACCACAAGTAAATAACCACCTTCTTAATTCTCTAGTATTAATAACCTCTGTACTGTGGTAAGTGGGTTCATGTTTTACATGAACCCACTGACACCTGTAGACAATTGCAACAATCCTGCACTGAGGTAGTGCAACAATCCACTTTGCCTTTTCGTTTTAACATTTATCCACAGTCACAACTCAGTGCCTCAGGCTAATTGTTTGAGAACTTGTCATGCGCCTTCATGATAAAAATACATTTTTACCACTTGTTTTTTAATGCACAGACAGTAACAGTAAATAAGTATGACCATGCAGGGTGCATTTTAAAGAACACATAGGAATAGGAATACACAAGGTGCAAACATGACACATACTTATACAAAAAATAGGTCAATGAAGATATAAGTGGATAAAGGTATAAATCTTAGGCTCAATGGTGTTGGGTTGGTGATCTGGGATAGTATCTGCTGGCATTTTACCTCTTTATGCTATTCCGTGTAGCCATCTCAACTAAGTAGAGTATCTGTCCCTTTTAGTTCTGCTGCGCTAGGCAGTTATGCCGGAGTCACGTGATGCACTGTGTCAATCAAACTCTGGTTATTACTTGAATGCTGGGCTTTATTAGCTCTAACTTCTTTTTTGTACGTTTCTTGGTGTTGCCAATTTTCTATAGGTGTTGTCAGCTCTTCATCCATGACTCTGCCGAAGCACTGTGGCTACAACGATTTACTGGATGGAACCTGGACTTTTATTGGACTGGCAGTCCTGCAAGATTCCCTTAATGGACTTATATAGTTTTCCAATGGTTAAATACGGTCACTTAATCACCACACTATCTGTACATGGCTGCACGGCTGTCTGGTTGCCTGGCTGATCAAGGAGGATGAGTCCCTCACTGAACCTCGGTCCTCCCAATTTTCTTTCTTTAAAAAAAAACAACATAACAGGGAGTTTTTTCTTCCCACTGTAAAAAAGTGCTATATAAATAAACTAGTTGAACTTGAACATGGAATCACTGAATTGCTCCACGTCAACTAACTTGAGGTATCACCAACTCCTCATCCATAACATTACCAGAGCATTGTGGCAACAACAGTTAATGGACCGAACCTGTCTTGTCAGGTTGGCCTCAGTGAACTGATTAAATTAAACATTTTTGTAAAATTGGACACCTAATAGTTACATAATCTCTACACTGTTGATGCTGTCAGACCGCTCAAGTAGGATGAGTTTACCACTGTACCTCAGTCTCAGTCTTTACAAGACTGTTTTTAAAAAACCAACACCACCAAGGAGTTTTTTTGTTGCCACTCGCACTATGACTTACTTTTTGGGGGTTAAGGCTAAAAACACTGTAAAGCTGCTTTGAAACAATGTACTGCTTAAAAAAGTGACCTAATATTCATTGTACTTATTTTTGAGCACAGGATCACATTCTTGTAAAACAGAAAATAGAAACCTAAACAAACTGTTTGTGCAAAAGTTGTGGCTATCCTCAATGGATTTGTAAACTGCTATACTGTCCACACTGGAACTATTATATTTAGATAGTAATAAATTGAAACACAATTGACACACATTTGGCCACATTACAGTATGTGTTATTAATTAAGATCATACCTGGGGGAGATATCACAACCCTGCTGCATAAAAGCTCCGAGAGAGAACCATAAGCTGTTGAAGATTCCAAACTCATTGCTCTGCTCCTGGCTCTGCTGGGCCTGGTTCTGTGGACTTTGACCCTGCTGGCTGGATGCAGCCTGGTTGGTGTTGGCCTCACCACCATCCTCACAGTCATCGGCATGCCATTCATATGGGCTGAAGCGACTAACCAAGAAGAGCACAACACTCACGCCGATGTAGGCAAACACAATACACATCCAGATTTCATAGGCTAGAGGATCGAGGAAGGAGAAGACACCAGGCTTGGATTTGGTGGGCTTCTTGATCATTATGGAAATGCCCAAGCTCATAAAGGGCTTGGAGAAGTCAATAACCTCTTCTCTGACCAAGGTAATGGTCAGCGGTGCCACTGCAACATCAGCTTTCTAAGGCAAAGACAAGAGCCAGAATGAAGGGGATTAGCAACTGTAGAGGGCAAACAGCTAAAAATACTGGGTCACTGAAAAGTCATTATTTCATTACATGCCATTATATTATTCCAGCAGCAAGGTGTTTAAAAGGTATTTCTTCCTACAACTAGAAAAAAAAATAGACAATCATGTCGAAAGAAGCTTTCAGGAGATACCTGTTTGTCTGAAACTTTTGTTCCAGTTCATATTTTTAGAAATCAGACTCAGCATAGGTTAAATGAATGAAGGTGCAAAGAAGACCTTTTCTGTTCTCTCCTGCAGCTAATTTAAAATCACGTGGAGCTCATTCTGTTGTAGCCCTGAATAAATTCATAGTTCACACAATAAATCTAAATCATCAGAAATTATTCATATTTCTTAAAATGGAAAACATCATACCAGAATTATTAATCATAGTAGCATGAAATTGGTTAAAACATGCAGCCAAAAGATTATTAAGGTTGTAAATAGCTATTATATTACTGTAAATAATAAAAGAAATGCCTTGCACATGTATTCACCTCATTATACTCATTTATTATTACGTTTAATTCTCAGAATTATTAAAGTGGAACTTGACTGAGTTGTTTGCTGTTTCACAGACAGATAATTGTGATTATTTGTTATTTTGATATACATAAATGGGTTGGCCTTACAAATCTGTGACGTTTGAAGTTTCTTGTATAAAAAAGTGTGGGAGGTAGTATGTTTGGTGGAAGGAACAATGCCATGAAGAACAAGCCACTTTACAATTCCACCGGGAGAATAAAGCACTAAAGTCACAGATGAAGTTTTTTCAGGTTCATTGTTCCTGTTTCCTTAACTCAAAACATAAACCAGTGTATATTGTTGCCATAGATGCTGAAATCAAGATAAAACTTCTATCAAACGTAACTAGAGAGGTGCACTTCAAAGCACTACAGGGAACGAGGTAAAAAGTGGGTGTGACCTGTTAATTGGGCATCTCTCGGTCACTCTGCAATTTCTGAAAGTCTGGCTGCAGCCATCTCTGACTCCAGCAAATTTCGTATTTGTAGCTCCAAAATTGATGGAGTTATGGGAGTGCAAATATTACCATAATGCAAAGTGAATGGGAAATTTGGCTCAGAAAAACAGGAATATATTATTACTGCATATTACATATAATATACATATAATTATATATTACAATGGCCTCACCAATGAGCTAAATGTGTCAATAGCTCAAAAACTACAGGAGAAGAAAGCCAGACGAAAACGGCGGAATAATAAAAATCGTTGCGTTTTGGCATTTAAAACCTTACATTTTTGCAGGTCAAGAATGCCAAAATGCAACAAAATGAGGAGAATGTTTCTATCAAGATTGTGTATGAATTATGATTCATAGTTTCATTCACAGTTTGAAATGCTTGTCCGTATGTAGAAACAAACCCATTCTGTCAAAATATCACAGAACAAAAAACACTACAATAAAACAAACTTACTCCATATACCAATTCTCCAACCATCCCATTCCACATCTTGGTCTCTGGATCTCTTGCACCGTACTTTCCATCATCGACAATCTTCAGTCTGTACTGATATCCAACATGTTTGGCGATTTCTGCAGCCAGTTCCACAATGTAACCCTCATATTTATCATTTCCATTTAGCTTGTCATGGTTTTTCTTAAGCATCACATAGGGAGATTCCTGTAGGAGACAAAAACTGTAACATTACTACAGATTCAGCCATATGACACTTAAGCTTGACTCAAATTAAGCAGTGAACAGGTTTTTTTTTTATAACAGATTAGTTTTATTTTAATATTAAGATAATAAACAATTAAACAAAACATTGTCAATAAAGTAAATAACATCATTTCAATCTGCATAAAGCAGGTGATCTGTCAGTGTTTTTGTTCTTTTGACTCAACCCAAATCAGCATGGACACAACAAAATCATCAAATTTGTATCTTGATTTTTGTTCCAATCATAGGATCAACCCCGTGCAGTGGTTAGGGTTCCCACTTCTCGGCAACCAGGTTTACCAGCTTCAGTTCTTTTTAAGGGTCAACAGAGTTTTTTCAGTGTGGAGATGGCAATGGTTTTCCTCTGGGAACTCTGGTTTCCTCACACATTCCAAAAACACATCAATAGGTAAATTGGAGATACTAAATTGCCTCCACTCCAAATAACTGTAACGATTCTAGCTACTCCGGTTTAAAAATAGCCACTGATGTTGTCCGGATGTAACTTCTAAATTAACTAATTAAATTAAAGGAAGAACACTAAACTACAATCAACGCAACCTGGATCCTCAGCGCTGAGATGCAGACGTGCTAACCACTAAGCCACCATTAAATGTACAGATTATAAAAAATAATAATAATAATTTGAGAATAAAAATCAGTTTTTTTGTGTTCCGGGTTTCAGTTTGCTTCACATACCTGCACTCGTAAGCTGTGACACTTCCCACTGGGAAGTGAAGATTAAAAAGTCAGTTGCAAAAAGTTGCTAACCTGTAAGCGTGGAATCAGATAATAAGTGTAATCAGAGTGTTGTAAGCCACACTCATTTCCTGCTGGCTTCAGTGGCTAAACACCAGCCCTTGTAGATGATGTTAAGTAGCTGTGGAGTAGAAGGGCTGGCAAGGGTGAGAAAAGGGGTGCACATAGTACCGCCATTTTACTGTCTTGCATGTCCAACTGCAGAAGGCCAAGAGCCATTCATGCTAGCTTCTCATTAGTACCTCCCGCATCATTAGCGATGCTCTAAGTGAGCAGCTAGAAAGGCCTTTCTTTTATTTTTTTTTTAGGCGGCACACGCTCTAAGAGGTAAACATTAAACATCTTTGCACTTGCCCAGTAGTAAGAGTAGCACCACCTGCTACATGTTTTGGATTCTTAGGGTATCGTCAGGTGCTCTTTGCTCTGTCCTGAGTGTATCCGCCCAGTTCCCGACGTTCTCCCCCGTATGGGCATGGAGAACCCCCCTGCGACCCTATTAGAGGATTAAGTGAAAGATAATAAATAAATGAATGGCATGAATTGGTCATCATAGACTCTTAACCTTTAAAAGTCTTTATGATTTGCTAGAACACCCTTCAAGTCAGCATTAGTGATCAGCTGATTTAGTGGTTAGCATGTTTGCCTCTCAGTGCTGGGGATTCAGGTTTGAATCCCAATTTGGGTGGAATTTCCATGTTCATCCTGTGTTCGCTAGTTTAAATTGTCCCATATGGTGTGTGTGGATGTGTGTAAGTGAGTGTGTGCCCAGCGATTGATTGGTGCCCTGTCCAGGGTGTATCTGCCCAGCACCTGACATTCTCTACTGGGTGGGCTTGAGACCATCTCCTGCGACCCTATTTTAAGTGAAAGATAATAAATGAATGTATGGCATGAATTGGTCATCATGTATAAAGAGTTATAACCTTTAAAAGTTTTTTATGAATCCTTCAAATCAGTAAATGATCAGCTGAAATAAATGTTGTAACATAACAAATGTTTGCTAAAATAAAGCCATGGCCAACAACGTTCATCAAAATAGTTTTTTCTTTCTTTCATTAGGCAGTGTAGCTTAAAATAAGAGTGCAATCAAATGCATATTTGTGAATGAGAAGCGGAGAATCAGGTAAAGTGACGGCATCCACCTGCAGCTAGTGTGTATGTGTGTGCGTGTTAACTATGTGTCTGCAAGATTTAAATACAAATAAGACCATTGCAGTTTTCCATAAAATACCAGCTACCAAAGTAACCAAAATCACAATATTTAATTTTTCTTTTACTTCTTGCTTCATCAAAAGAAACCTGAAGTGTTCTTGAACTCTTATTAGCTGTCTACAGATGACACAATCAGACTCATGAATTCAGTCCCAAGAATCCTCATGTCACTGCGATATGCTGAAACCCAGTTACAAATGTCCTGTGACTCAGATGTCACTGAACTGAATGTATGAATGTGCTGTCAATGTATGTGTGCTGTCAATGCACTTTTGTTAACAGCGTCCTGATGTCATGCCACCCTTGTGTCCTTATTAAATTAGCTGCCAGATTTGAAAACTTTTAAACAGGTTAAACTTTTACAGCTTGAAGATGACTAGTTTTTATGAGAGTTTGTGAAGTCTTTACGAGACTTTAATTCAATGTCAATTTCATGTCGCTATTTTACCCATGTAATATGCAAGAAGTGGAAATGAAGTCAAGCCCCCAGGAGTGCAGTGTGGGCAAAAAATAATCAACTTGTAGTTGAATGAATCAGCCAGGGTTTAATATGTGTCTATAAATGCATCTTATTAAGCTTTTTTAATGCAAATTAAAACGACGTATAATAGGATTTATGAAATGACTCATTGTAATGTTTCCATATCAATCTTACCCAATAAAAGCCCACCAGTCCTCCTCATTCCTAAAGAGCTATTCACATGCAATGCAATGCTTGAAAAAACAGCAGAAGTAAGGTTTCAGAAGGCCCTGACTCAGACAGGTTTACATTCTGCTGGTGAGCTCAGTTGGCATCATCTTGCGATTCACAGTCCACACCAGCTGAACGGGCGGAGTAATTCTGCCCGTGGCCAGTCTATAATATGAGTTATGTCTGATTGTTAGTTTTCAGACAGACTGGACATTCTGTACAGATTATTGAACACATGGCACCTGAGGCCATGGACAATTATTTATTTCACAACTCTCTCAATAAAAGACAATCTTAGAAAGCTAACAAGGAACAAGAAATATTGGAAGGTACCAGATATTTCTGAGTCCTATATCAACACACTCAAAGTAAAAGCATTGATTTACACCATATCACACCGCTCACATCCAGAGATACTCACAAGCCACAAAATACAAATCCAAGTCAAGTCCCAAGTCAATACAACTTATTTAGTTGTATGATGAAAATACACAGCTTTATATTTATTGGTGGGTTACATTGGTCACATGGTCTATTTTAAGCTTATATTCTTGCTGTTTCTTTTCCGACGTAAGACCAGCATTTGTTAAGTCACGCATTGTCCGTTTTTTTAATTTTGTGTTGTTTTATGCTAATTCACTTCAATAAACCCGTTCACTTACCCTTGTCTCCTGGATCCATTCAAAGCTATTAGCTATCTGGATGTATCTGTCCTGGGTGTATCTGCCCAGCACTTGAAACATTCTCCCATGGATGGGCATGGAGAAACACCTAGTAGAGCATTAGGTGAAAGATAATGTATAAATGATCTGTTAGTGTCACTATGATTGTTTAGGGTGAGACCATGACAAGCTCCTCTCCCTGAAAACAGGTAATTAGCACTCTTTTGGCTTTAGCCACGGATGGATGCAGTATCACAGGCATGTGAACCAGTGAACTTGGGATAATAAGGTTAATGCTTTACAACTCTGGGCTTTGTGGTTTTATTTCAGTAATGAATATGAATTGTTTCCTGCAGTAAAGACCAGTTATAAAATCGTGGTCACATGTTTTAATGATTCCATGGGCATTACTCAAAGTGTGCTTTTATCAAAGACTTAGTTTTATCACATGGTATTAACATTAATAATTTAATTATTGTTCCACAAAGTGAGGCCATCTCTGATCATTACTTAATAACCTACGATTTAGAAATTGATATTGATCCAGTCATTAAACCACGATATAATATGAAGCACACAATCATTCCCTCTACTGCTGCATCATTCCTACAACATTTACCTAAATTATACATTAAACCAGTATCAGGACCCGATAAACTTGAAAACAAAAACAAATACCTTAAACATGTGTTATCTACAACCTTAGACAGTGTAGCTCCCCTCAAACTAAAAAGGACTAAAGATAAAAGATTCGTTCCATGGTTTAATGATCAAACACTCGCCCTAAAACAAACCACTAGAACCATGGAGCGAAAATGGAGACAAACTAAATTAGAGGTTTTTAGGTTTGCATGGAAGGACAGTATGACTGAGTACAAATATGCACTCAATGCAGCAAAGACTAAATATTATACTGAATTAATAGAGAACAACAAAAACTACCAGATATTCCTCTTTAGTACCATTGCCAAACTAACTCGGAGTGCTACTGAATCAGATTCACAGATTCACTCACAGTTCAGGAATGATTTTATTTACTGATAAAATTGAAAAGATAAGACTTAAATCATGTAATGCATGGTATAGCGTAATCAATAATGAACACTCACCCGTTACTTAAAAATCTAGTGGTAAATAGAAAATAATATAATACAATAGTTAAATATCTTACCCTATATCTAAAAAAAGTCTCATTAATTACACACTCAAAGACAACATCCTGTGTGTTAGACCCAATACCTACAAACCTGCTTAAAGTCATCCTACCAAATATTACAGAGCCTTTAATAAACATTATCAATTCATCACTTAAAATAGGCTATGTCCCCAAAAATCTAAAGTGTGCTATTATTAAACCATTACTTGAAAAACCTAATTTGGATCCTCTAATACTGTCCAACTATAAACCAATATCAAACCTTACTTTTGTTTCTAAAATCCTAGAAAATTGTGTTCAACCAGCTGAATCACCATCTTCTAGCTAATTACATTCAAGAAGTTTATCAGTCAAGTTTTAGGTCTCACCATAGCACTGAGACAGCCTTAATTAAATTAGTTAATGAGTTATTAATGTCCTCTGACAATAACGAAAAAAAATCTCTTTTCTTGTCTTATTAGATCTTAGTGCAGCCTTTGACACTTTAGACCATAACATCTCGGTTGATAGATTAGAAAACATTGTGGGCATTATAGGATCTGCATTCAGTGGTTTAAATACAACAGATCAATATAAATTCACCTGTGTTAACAACCAATGTTCTGATCTTGCTAAAGCTAAATATGGTGTTCTGCAAGGGTCAGTTCTGGGTCCACTCTATTTGCCCTATATAAGCCCCCATTGGTATCAATTATTTGTAAACTTGGAATTAGTTTCCACTCTTATGCAGATACACACTTTAACATTATCGTTCAGTCAGTAAGCTCGAGTATTAGATCCAAGATATTAAATTATTGATGTCAAAAAACTTCTGCTAAACTCTGATATAGCTGAGTTTCTAATAGTTGGACCCAAGGACAAAATTAACAAAGTTTCTAACACCGTATTTAACCTTGATAACTCTGAGACTAGACCGAGTTCATCTGTAAATAATCTTGGTGTCCTTATTGAATCAGATCTTTCTTTTACGAAGCACATTAACAATATTACTAGAATTGCATTTTTTTCACCTTCTTTACATTTCTAAGCTAAGAAATATCATCTCCCTCCAAGATGCAAAAAAACTAATTCATGCTTTTATTACCTCAAGGTTAGATTATTGTAATTCACTTCTGACAGAATGTTCTAATAAATCATTACATAAATTAAAACTTGTGCAAAATGCTGCAGCTAGAGTTTTTACTAAAACCAGAGAGTTTAATCATATCAGTCCTGTGTTATCAAACTTACACTGGCTACCAGTACATAATCAGGCTCCACAGTATCTAAATGAGCTGATTAAATTGTATGAGCCAACACGTGAGCACAGATCTCAAAGTGCTGGTTTACTTTTAGCTCCTAAAATAAATATAATTACTGCTGGTGGAAGAGCGTTCTTCCACAAGGCTCCTCAACTTTGGAATAGCCTTCCAGTTACTGTTTGTGATTCTGAATCATTATTAATATTTAAAAGTAGATTAAAAAAACACGTTTATTTAATTTTGCGTTTAATTAACTCCCTATAGTTAAAGGTGTACATCTCAGACTTGGGTTGGTAATCTGGGATCAGTTTGTGCTGGCATTTCACCTCTTCACCCACCTCATAATTAATGAGGGGTGTGGCCCTGAAATTATGCTGTTCCTGGGAGCCCTCTCAACTAAGTACAGTCTGCAATATTTGTCTCTTTTAGTTGTTCTGTAGTCAGTGTTTCTTTTGAGGTGTTGCCGGTTTCCTGGAGGTGTAGTCAGATATTCATTCAAGATTCTGCCGAAGCACTGTGGCTATGACGGTTACTGGATGGAACCTGGATATTAATTGGACTGGCAGTCCTGCAGGAGACCCTTAATAGACTTACATATAGTTTTCCAGTTGTTGGAGTTTTTCCATTTGTTAAATACGGTCACCTGATCTTGACACAATCTGTACATGGCTGTCCTACACTGTTGATGCTGCCCGGCTGCTCAAGGAGGATGAGTCCCCCACTGAGCCTTGGTCCTCTTAAGGTTTTTTCCTTAAAATAACAAAATAACAGGGAGTTTTTTCTTGTCACTGTCACTTCGGCTTGCTCTTCTGGGGATTTTATTGCTTTTGATTCTGTAAAGCTGCTTTGTGACAATGTACAGTTGTAAAAAGCACTATATAAATAAATTACTTGAACTTGAACTTAATGATTAAATTAAAAGACTTCTCTGAATTACTCCAAACATTAAAATGCAAGTCCATTTTTTTCTGTATTTTGTTTGATAAAAGTGCGTAGAGCTCTTACCAAGATGGTGGTGACGATATACGTTCGGTTCTGAAATCCGTAGGTGTCATTATTGCCAGACATGTAGGCTGCTGTGCTGACAAATTTCTCATCCTCATTCCAGTATCCCACCTGAGACCAAATCAAAGCATCACGTCAAATCAAAGCTGTGACAAGTGTGATGAAAAAAAAAAACCTTAGAAGGTCCTACAGGAATCAATAAATCACTTACATTGTACTCACTAGTCAGTGGAAAACTGCATGTCTTTTCTATCTCTATAGCAATACAATTTACTTAAAAATATTTTAAAACTTTTGAAATAAACAACCATTGTTCAAAATGTAATTTTTAGATGGCGAGATTGTTGTAAGCAACAAACATTAATTAAGATACATGTGAGATTGCCAACTGGTCAGAAAGAAACTTGGAAAAAGCTCAAGTGCCAAGGACAAGTTCAGTTCTTTAAAAGAATATTCTGCAGGTGACAAGTAATGAAATCAAACAGAAAGCATTAGACAAAGCTTTTCTTCATGTTCACTTCAGAATGACCATCCTTGAACCAAGGACGGGGAACTGGGACTTCTTGAAATCTTCTTCTTGAAATCTTGAAATGTTGAGCTATTCCTCAGTCTAATAACACAAGTAGACTGTGATGTTCATAAGGTTGAAAAAATTTGCAAACATTCAAATGAAACGTTTTCCAACTATACATTTTATTCAGTGGAACCATTTTTTTATAGCAGCGAATAAAGCAATAAGGCATGAGAGTGCATGAAATGTATACAAATTCTATACAATCTATAACAGTGGTTCTTAAACTGTGGTTCATGTACCACTGGCGGTATGCAAAGTAGCACAATGTGGTATGCCAGATAATGGAATGGATATACAATACATTATATTTTATATATATATATATATATATATATATATATATATATATATATATATATATATATATATATATTTTTTTTTTTTTTTTTTTTTTTTTACAACACAATATATTTTATAAAGTTCACTTTAAAAACCAGACTAGATAATGTTGCAAAAGACTAGTTTATCAGCATTTTTGTTTCCAATAAATGCATTGTCAATTGTCACCCAAGACATCTATAGCTGGGCATACACTCAGTCACAGTGTAGTGACTTTAGAGCATTTAATTTACCTTGAATCCATGTTTTTGGACCAGAATAACCTAGAGGAAACCCATGCGATCACGGGAAGAACATGGAAACATCAAGCAGATCAGAATTCGAAGCTGGGTCCCCAGCACTGAGAGGAGAACATACTCATCACTAAGCCACCGTGCTGTCCAAGTTGTGCATTATTGTGAATAAATCACGTAAAAGAGGTATAACTGTGCTCCGCAATGCATCACATCCAACAATATTACACTTTTTTGTGATTTATTCACAATAATGCCACGCCCTCTCGTATGTTATTGCTTTAAAATACACATACATACAGTAATTGATGTTTGCCATATGTTATTCTGTGATGAAAAACAAAGGTGGTACTTAAAAGTTATGGTTTGATAATGGGTTAATGGGTGCTACTTGGTCTGAAAAATTTAAGAACCACTGCTCTGTAATATATTTATATATATATATATATATATATATATATATATATATATATATATATATATATATATATATATTTTTTTTTTATTCTCATGCTGCTATATTTTATTCTAAATATAATATTCAAATTCAAATTTTAAATTTTTCCTCTAATAATAATTTCTTAGGGTCAACACTAGAATTTCAAAACAGAATTTTGTTTTCATTCCATGAACAACATGTGATGCGAGTGGCAATGAAATCTACTTGAATAAATCATGAAAAAGAGGTGTTGTTAGTGATGTTTCACATCTTTATTCACATGTCAATATATATTGAACTATATAAATGAACTACCAGTTTATTATTTAATAAATAATAATATTTAAGAATATTTAAGAATTAGAATATTTTTTAAATCCCTAGGGGAAAATTAAATTTCCATCATTGTGTAGAATCCTAATAAAATAACCTTAACTAATTTGAACAACTGAGACTTTAATTTCTCTGGGTTATCTAATAAATACAGTTAAAACACACTTTCTTAGCACGTTCGCCTCTTTGCGCTGGGGGTCCAGGTTTGAATCCCAATCTGGGTAGAGTTTTCATGTTCTCCCTATGTCAGCATGGGTTTCAAGACATGAATTCAAGGTAAATTGAATACTATAAATTTGTCCATGTAGTGTATTATGATAGATAGGTAAAATAAGTGATGGATTGGCGCCCTGTCCTGGGTGTATCAGCCCAGCACCAGAAACGTTCTCTTCTGAGATGGGGAACCAACTCACAACCCTAGTAGAGGATTAAACGGAAGAGAATGGATGAATGAAAACATTCTTTGTCAGAAAGCAGGCTCTATGTTGAAACAACTGTTAATGTCAAGTTCTCCTTTTAATATTTCCTTTATATCACAATTTTCTGTGAATTTCACCATTGTGGGACCAATATCTTATCTTAATAACATGATTTTATAATCATGGTAAAAATAACTTATTTTTTGATAATTGACGTCAAAAGAAAATTGGCACTTACTTTTTTTGGCCCTGTAGCTTTGAGTTCCATGACACTGACGGTGTAGTTGATCCTTCGGCCTTTCTCGTTGAACTGAATATGTCCTGTGATGCCCTCAATCCTGACCTGAAACAAAAGCAAATTTTGAGCCAGTGTACATTCGTTTTCTTTTTTTCTGTCTGCTTCTTTGCTCTTATCAGTTCACCTCACAATTCTGGGAAGTATATTTCCCGTTGAGTGCTTCTCTCCCTGTTGTACAGTGCAGTGCGTCTTTCAGACCGAATGATGGGGTTAATTGACCCAACTGAACATCAGGCTCAACAGCGCGTGTCTGAGCAGATGGGCTCAATTCCCTCAGTCCAATTTAATGTGCTTGCATCAGACTCAGCCACAGGCTAGTGTAAATCTACCCACGAATATCTGGCATACATTGATGACATTGCAGTAGAGCCTTGTTGACCTCATGGTGATTTTTTTTTGTTTTGTTGTTTTCTTTTAAAGAAAACACATGTCCACAGACTTATATAATATGCATATGTTTGCCTTTCTGAATGACGAACAGAGAGTTTCTTTTCCCAATGAAAGACATATGAAAAGGTTTTACATGCCTGCTGTAGAATCCCTCTATAATTTTTGTGCTGGGATTTTTATAAGACTCCAGCAGCACTGAGACATAAATCGTTGGCACAGGCAGATATTCGCACTTTCTTTTATTTATTGTGAATATATCATGTCATGTGCCATTATGACCTACATAAAGTTTTATTACCAACTCTATTTGTTTACGATCTGCTATGTCACATTTGATCGTGGTCCTCTCCCCGGACAGTCCATGTGCACTTTATGAGGCAAAACAAATGTTATTTTCTTTCTCGCTACTCTATTCAAGTCTCTCAGGCTAGATTTGAATCTATGCCAGTCATGCATATTAGCTAACTGATGTGTCTTTGGGTCTGGAGGTATATATTTATCAGTGGGTGGGTGTTTGTGCATTGGATTGAGAACCTGCTGTAAAGCTCTTTGAATATCAATTCCCTGACCCCAGGGGGCCGGTGGGTTTGCGAGACATTCCCCAGCATTGCCACGACGTGATATGTCGATCCTTTGTCTGCGCAGGTTCTGAAAAGCCGTTGACATCACTTTTACTCCATCGTATGTGAGGGCTCCAGTGTACTGTGGACAAAAAAAAGAGGGAAATAATGGCAGGATCCCATCTCAGTATAATTACCCGTAATGACATTTGCAGAGCTGTGCTTCAAAAGTTCATTTGGAAATGGTTCATAATAAATTGGAAGAAGCTCAGAATGACCTTGAATAGAATGTTCGAGAGTGAAGAGTATGAACATGACAAAACTCAAAAACAAGCAGCATCATTTCTGAATTATTGATGATGCTTACAGTTAATGGACCCATTAAATTTGTTTAGAAACATTAGGTTTTTAAACACTTGATCTTAAATAATTATTATACCTTTTATTTTACATAACTAACTCTTAAATTTTATTTAGTCAGCAATGGATAATACAAAATTACTTCTTTATTAAGTTTATCTTTACATGATGTTGAGAGCAGAAAGTTTTTTTATTATGGCGAATCAAGGGCATAAGTTGAGAATTACGGATAAAGATAGAGTTGAGAATAACAAAACTGGGAAAGGAAGGTAAGGTTTAAAATTGTGAAATAAATTTATAATTGGGGGCGGCACGGTGGCTTATTGGTTAGCTAAGCGCTGGGGATCCAAGTTTGAATCCCAATCTGAGTGGAGTTTCCATGTTCTTCTCGTGTCTGCATAGGTTTTCTCCAGGTTCTTGGGTTTCCTCCCACAGTTCAAAAGATTCAAGATCAATTGAATGCTCCAAATTGCCCCATATTGTGTGTTTGTGAGTGAATGTGCCCAGCGATAGAATGGAGGCATGTCCTGGGTGTATGTGCCCAGTGCCTGAAATGTTCTCCCCTGGATGGGCATGGGAACACCCCCCCACGTCAATGATGTTGAGAGCAGAACCTACCACACGTCAGGCGGTAGGTTACTCAGAGATGAAACTCGTGCTCGTTGCTATCGAACTTTGCAACATTGCATGGCTAATCGTTGTCCTATACATGTTTTTGAGCACAAATATAGCAAAATAACGTTATTGTGGACATGGACATTTTTTTTATTAGAATTAACCTATAAATTTTAGGATTTTATTTCATATTTGATGTTGATGTGGTTAAGAGCCCCCAGAAACTACTCAACATGATTGATGGGTTGGGCAGAACCAAGAGGAACTCAGACTGGGACGTTTAATCACGACATGGAATCGATGGATTTCTATTGGACCGACAGTCCTGCAGGAGTTTTTTCTTGCCACTGTCGCTTCGCCTTGCTCTTTGAGGGTTTAAAGGCTTCTAACACTGTAAAGCTGCTTTGTGACAATGTACTATTGTAAAAAGTGCTATATAAATATTTTACTTAAACTTGAATCGATCTTGGATAGGCTATCGGCTCTGCGAACTGGTTTGGGGAATTTACGGGCTGTTTCAAGCTGCTAAAATAGCTGTGGACCGCCCATCAACACAAGGACTGAGAATAATCTGTATTTGGCTCCCCATCCTATCAGTTGGCCTTGAGGGGCAAGCTGCTTAGTGAAATTCCCCCAGAAGAACTGTTGCTATGGATTTTTCAAGCAACTCATCCAACCCGATCTTTCCTATGGACATTGCCCCTCCTCTTTCCTGACCCCTTGAACAACAACTTTCACAGCTTTCTCGTCTATATCTTATTTGCTTGTGTGCTAAAAATGTGTTTTTTTTTCGGACCCCCAAACTATGATTATTGAAGCATAGCCTGGAAGCGGGGTTTTTTTAATCACATTTTCTTTGTATCACATTTCCTACCCACTTCTACCTTATGGTGGCGGTGCGAATAATCACAGTGGCTACCTCTCTCTCTGTCTATGGTGATGAGGAATGATCTATCTATTCCTTGTATGTCCAAGATATGTGGTGGAATTGACGATAAAGCATCCTTGTATCCTTGATTCACTGTTCAGTCGTCTTGAAAATAGATTACTTACGTACAATGATTAAGTTTAACCAAAATTATGTAAGTAAGGAAGTAAAATAAGTTCTCACCAAAGTCTCCCATCCACTCACTGGACAAGACCCTACCTCCTTAACTTTACCCATGATCCATAGGCAGCCCTTCATCACCACTCTGGTTATATTAAACACCATATTTAATGCTTATCTTAAACTTAAAAGTCAAGTATTAAAAACTTTTAAAAGCTTTTAAAAAGTTTAGAGAGGGGATGTTCATATGGTATTTCTTCATGGGAAATCTGTCTTTCCTATAAAACCAACACCACTTGGAAACATGGAAACATTAACCAGATAGGGATACAAACCCAAAAATCTTCTAGTTTTTTGCATAAATTTGCCCTAAAACCTTATCAATTTATTTCACGTCCTGACCTTAACTGAAATAAAAGCAGTTAGTCAGCAGTTCATAGAAGGAAAACCACCAAAATAAAAGCTAAAGCTGTTTTGTATGAATGACTGGGCTTTAATTTCACTAGCAGTCAATGCTGCACAAGAATGTCACCCCAAGTACAGAAAGCACTGATAAATGAACAGCGATGCCTAAAACATTGTATATTTTTGGATATACAAAGTTTTAGGCATCGCTGTTCATTCATCAGTGCTTTTTGCATTTGACCTTCATGTACCAGGGTTTCCACTGACATCCTGAATATTTTTACAATCTTATGGCCTGTAGATGGTAAAATACATAAATTCTTTATAGTCTTGCTTTAAAAACATTATCTTTAAACTGACTTACAAGGTCTCATGACATTGCACAAACCAGCCTTGCTTGCTGGTGACTAAGCCATACTATATAATATATATAGTAAGCCATAATATATACTCCTTATCAACTTAACTAATGTAGTTGTAATGTGCAGGAAATACAATGTTTTTGTCCACATTTTTGTTTTCCTTACAAAAGATTTGTTAACTCACTCACCCTTAAAAAATAACAATGCCATATTTAAGTGGTATCTAAACGTTTGTGTAAGACCATTGTATAAATATATGGATTCATGTCAACCGAAACCTCTCTATTCAAATGTCCCTATACCTCCCATTGAATGACACAACAAAATGTTCTTTTGAATGCTATATAAATAAATACATACATTTACACACAGATACAGTGGATCCAAACAATATTTAGTGAGCCACTGATTGTGCAAGTTCTCTTACTTTGAAAGATGAAAGAATGAGAGACTAAAGAGAGGCTATGAGAGACAAAAATGAGAAAGAAAATCCAGAAAATCACATTGTAGGATTTGTAAATAATTTATTTGGAAATTCTGGTGAAAAATATGAATTTGGTCAAAAACACAATTAAATTCAGTACTTAAGGAATGTAACTTCACCATTGTTGGCAGAGGTCAAATGTTTCCTGTCTTTCACCTGGTTTTCACACACTGGTGTGAAAGAGCCAGAAATCTTCTTGACCAAATTATTTTTCCACCATAATTTACAAATAAATTCTTTAAAAATCCTACACTGTGTCAGGTTGGGAGGGCTAGGCAACTCCCCCCTGTCTCCCATGTTTCGGGTTTGGTCAGTCTGGGCTCCCGTAGGTAGGGTCCATCCCCTTGAGCCGGGATTGGCTCCTACCGAATCATATGTGGCCTGCTGACGGGATTTCATGGACGCATGCGCGGTTGTCAGCAGGCCAGCATTTGCGAGTGTATGTACGCTCATGTGCCACGTCGGGTATTTTGGTTCGGTTGGATTTAGTTATTTTTGGTTTGTGTTTGCGTCCGGCACGTTTCGCCGTGCGTTCAGCGGCGTTCCCGCTGTTTGGTAATTGTATTTGTGTTTTGCTCGCGGCACGTCTCGCCGTGCCTTCAGCAGTGTTCCCGCTGCGTGCAGCAAATAAAAGTGCTATTTGTTTGCTTACCTGGTCGTCTGGCTCGCTTACTACATCCACACCGCACCGCACTGCGCCGCCATCGTACGGACAGCGCCACCCGATCGTGACCAATGCTGGCCTCCGAAAACCCCTGCGAAGTCCAGGAGTCCTCATCCGGGTAAGCGCTATTTTTTACAGCATTCCTCCGCGGACGCGTTCCCCGGCTTACGGGTCGTTTTGGGTTTTTATACGCAGTAGAAGCGTTAGCTTCGGCGCTAGCCTCTATTAGCCGCATCCTCCGGCTGTTAGCACGCGTTAGCTTCGGCGCTAGCCCGCTGTTAGCTGCGTTTGTTCGGCTGCAGCACCGGCTACATTATTTCGGCGTCAGACCCGCCATTATTTGTGTTTTTTTGGCCGCAGCACCGGTTATATTATCTCAGCGTTAGCTCCGCCATTAGACAGGTCCCCGGCTGCAGCATCCCGGCTAATTTAACCCGGCGCTAGCCCCGCCAATATTTTTTTCTCCCTACTGCAGCAATCGGCTTCTTTAGCTTGGCGCTAGCCCCGCCATCTTATCTTCGCTGCAGTACTCGCTCCCCGGAGGTAGGAGCGATGAGGGGAATTGACCGGGTCCCGGATTATGGGGAGATTGTGCTCCCTCTCTCGGCCCCAATTAAGCTCCCGGCACCCTGCGACGGGGTGGCTTTGAAACAACTTCCTTATATTATCGGCTGTCACAGGGTGTTCGAACTGGTGACCAGTCGGGAGCTTTCGGAGCGAGAGCGGGTGCTATTCTAGCTCTCCCGACTCCTGGGACCTGCGCTGAGGTGGGCCGAGGGCCTAGTGGCCACCGGGGACGTCTGCCTTACCTGGGGGGGGCGATATGTCAGGTTGGGAGGGCTAGGCCACTCCCCCCCCCGTCTCCCGTGTTTCGGGTTTGGTCGTTCTAGGCTCCCGTAGGTAGGGCCCATCCCCTTGAGCGGGGATTGGCATCTACTGAATCACATGTGGCCTGCTGACGGGATTTCATGGACGCATGCGCGGTTGTCAGCAGGCCAGCATTTGCGAGTGTATGTACGCTCATGTGCCACGTCGGGTATTTTGGTTCGGTTGAATTTAGTTATTTTTGGTTTGTGTTTGCTCCCGGCACGTCTCCCCGTGCCTTCAGCGGCGTTCCCGCAGCGTGCAGCAAATAAAAGTGCTGTTTGTTTGCTTACCTGGTTGCCTGGCGCGCTTACTACATCCACACCGCACCGCGCTGCGCCGCCATCGTACGGATAGCGCCGCCCGATCGTGACACACTGTGATTTCCTATATTATTTTTCTCCTTTTGTTCATTTCTTATAGTTGAAGTGTACCTATTATGAAAATTACAGACCGCTCTCATCTTTCTAAGTACTGTAGGAGAACTTGCACAATCAGTGGCTGACTCATTGTATTAACTAATTGAATTGTATTCTGCATGAATCAAACTAGAATTAAGGGACGAGCTCTACACCTGAGTGCTGAGTAGTTCAGTTTAGTGGGGGAGCATGGACCGCGAGTGGAAACTATACACGCAAATGACACCTTTTGGGAGGAGTTTGGGCTCCTGTGATTTGACCGACGTCGAGTGGCGGTTGTGAGGTATGTTCATGACCTTTCGAATGTGCTAGCATGTATTGGAAAGAATAATCCAGTTCAATAACCAGAGATCATAAAAACGATTGATCTCCACTACTGTTTACATTAACTTAACTAAACCTACATTTTTTTATTAGTTAACACACTAATTAATAGTTAATCCTCCTCTCCGAGATGTGAAATCAGACAGAACTAATCCATTACTGAAGCAATGAGCATGTACAATAATACCTATCATCGGGATTACATTCCAGAGTCTCCATGACTTTATTTTATTATTTACATAAACCCTTCAAACACTTGTATATACTTCACATGCTATTAAACACTTTTAAATCTACAGAAATTTAGTAACATATCCATCCCATCCATTATCTTCTGCTTTATCCTCTACAAGGGTCGTGGGGGGGGTTCCCCATGCCCATCCAGTGGAGAAACTTTCGGGCACTGCCAATCTATCACTGGGCACACTTACTCACACGGGCACACATACACACAAACACACTCTATATGGGGCAATTTGGAGAATTACTGACCTTGATCCATGTTTTTGGACTGTGGGAGGAAACTGGAGAACCCGGAGGAAACCCGAGGGGAGACCATGGAAAATCCACCCAGATTGGGATTCGAACCGGGAATCCCTAGCGCAGAGGCGAACGTGCTAACCACTAAACCACCGTGCCATATGTACTAACATAAAAATTGCAAAACGCCGCAAATGTTACTCCAATCCAGACAGCGAAACTTTGGAAACAGACTCACTCTCAGCTTAGTGTATTTCTCACGCTTGGTTTTATTCATGACATGGCGAGCAAAAGCTTGATCTCTAAATGGTTGGTCTGTTAAAACTGGAATTAACTTAAAGTGTCCAATCTCTACTAAAGCAATCAACTGCAAATAAAAGTCATAAATATATTGCAAAACAGTGAGGCCAAGAAAAGTGATTCACTTATGTATGTATGCAGGATATATATGCTTCATGTGCTGTAGTGGAAGACCCTGGTTTCAGGCATTTAATAAACTGTGGAGTAAACCGAACCGAACCTTAACATGGTGTGAACCGAATCGCGACTTTTGTGTACCGTTACAATCCTAATATATAAAAAATAAATGTATAGGTGCCTTTACCTTGAGGCCTCTTTTAGGAACCTTGGGGTCTTTGTTTTCAAAATCCATCCACTGCTGGACTATTCTGTTGATGCTTGGATCTGCGTAGTTCACGAGCTGAAAGCCTGTCATATTTGCCTCACCTTTTTTAAACTCTGTCAAGTCGATGTCCAAAAAACCCTAAAGGAGAAAATACAGAGGAAAAACATTTGGTAAATTTACCAATACCACACATATTAGTTATGCTAAGCCCAAATGGAACTACAAATTAAATTAATTTAATTTATTTACAAAAGTCTACACATTACCAGCACATCTCTGTTGGCTTGTTTAAGATTGTTGATTTTAATCCTAAAGCAGAAGCATCAATATCACCTTGCCCATTTTTACTTTTAAAAATGGGTTTGTGTCCATGTGTGTATTTTAAGTTAGATGATAAATGCTGGTTAATAATTAATGTTCTAATGTATCCCAGAACTGCCTAGTATAATTAGCGTGATCACACTATTGTTATCCGATTTAATTTTTATATTGTTATTTTATTGTTCCAACGTTTATGTCTTCCTTATTTCTTTTGTAATTTTTGAGCTATCCACACGATTTCCGCAGGACACGTCCGGCTCATTGATGAGATCAGTGCTTGTTTACAGGTATCTCACTCTTTGTTCACTCGTGAACACTCAAATTTGGCTTAGTTAATTTCCTATAGGAAAAAAAGATTTTCAAAGCGGGCGGCACGGTGGCTTAGTGGTTAGCACGTTCGCCTTTCAGCACTAGAGATTCCACATTCAAATCCCAATCTGGGTGGAGTTTCCATGTTCCCCCCATGTCCGCGTGGGTTTCCTCCAGTTTCTCTAGTTTCCTCCCACAGTCCAAAAACATGGATCAATTCCATGTTTTCATCCATCCATTATCTTCATCCATCCATTATCATCCATCCATTATCTTCCGCTTTATCCTCTACTAGGGTCGCGGTGGGCGCCCGATATAGTGGAAGATAATGTATGGGATGGACATGTTACTATATTTCTGTAGATTTTTGTGTTTAATAGTATATGAAGTGTTAATATGTGTGTGGGAAGTGTTTATGAGGCCTTAAACATATAAATAATAAAATAACATCGCATGGATGGGCATGGGAAACCCCATCACGACACTAACAGAGGATAAAGCGGAAGGTAATCACACACGAGTGATTTGCAGAGACACCAAATATCTAAAACTACAGACTAATTGCACTTTCTGTTCATTTTTTATTACTCTTCAAATATAGCATTCATCCTCTTCACTCTTAACACCATCCATTACCTGGCAACAGCCACTTTTTTACCTCTTCAAAAAATGCATCTCTTATTCAAACTCTTTGGAAGCAATGTCATTATAGAAAAAAAAAAGATGTACTCAAATAGGTCACAAAGTTGGAAGCAGTAACAGTACCCTATCCAGGTACCTGATGCCATGCATTTTACAGGTGGTAAAATTCTCTTGGCTGTACTTTAAGTTTAATACTTGTCACATTAGTTTCTGTTTAATTCTTCACTAGAGTCGTGCTTCCCATGCCCTTCCAGGGAGTACATTTCGGGTACTGGGCACACTCATTTACACAGACACACACATTATATAAGGGCAATTTAGAGCAACCAATTCAACCAATTAAATTTGGTTTGGACTGTGGGAGGGAACCAGCAAACCCAGAGAAGACTCCCATGAACATTGAGAGATAAGGATTCAAACCTGGATCCCCTGCACTGATTGGCGGACGTGCCACCTGCTATGAGTAAATTGAAACTAAAACATGGTTGAAACAGGGCCATGTTGAAATGGCAAAGAACAAGTACAAGATCTTGACTGAAGCTGAAAAGAACAGCTTGGCCAGTTACTTAATGAAAAAGCTAATCCTGTTCATCCACAAGTTGCTTACTGAACAAATCTTAAACCTTATCCCTCCATTAAACCTGAGAATTTAAGAAGCAGAAAACAGGAGTCGGCACATGCCAGAGAAGGCTGTCTGCACTTTGTCTATAATCCCCTTGTGATTGTTAATCTATCTGCTTCCCAGCAATCTAATCAGCTCAGTAGCACTGCACCTGAATGCCATGTCCCACCGGCTTGTAACCCGAGCACGCACTCTTAAAGCAGACTTTAAAGAAGCACACTTAAGGGCTGAATTAGTGTGGATGTGTGCCTAGCTACAGGGATGAAAGAAAACTAAGTGCACACACACACAAGGTCAAGTGACAAGCTTTTACTTAAAAATAATAGGTTTACACTGGTGTACAGCAATAATCCATTCAGAATACTGATGAACACATGGTATATTACACTATTTGTACCAGCACGGTGGTTTAGTAGTTAGCACATTCGCCTCTCAGCGCTCTCCGTGTCCACGTGGGTTTCCTCTGGGTTCTCCGGTTTCCTCCCACAGTCCAAAAACATGGATTAAGGTCAATTGAATTCTCCAAATTACCCCATATAGAGTGTATTTGTGTGTGTGTCCGTGTGAGTGAGTGTGCCCTGTGATAGATTGGCGCCCTGTCCTGGGTGCATCTGCCCAGCGCCTGAAACATTCTCCACTGGATGGGCAGGGGAACCCCCCCGCGACCCTAGTAGATGATAAAGCGGAGGATAGTTGGATGGATGGATGGATATATGGATGGATATATAGATGGATGGATATATATATATATATATATATATATATGTGTGTATATGTATATATATATATATATGTGTTTGTGTGTGCGTGTGTAGATGCACATCTATACACAATCTATCGCTGGGCACCTAGTAGAAAACAAGGCTTTATGTGTATCTTTGATTAAGTCCAGATGAATATATGTAACAAACTAATAGTTTGTAATCAAATGTTAAAGTTCAAGTTTAAGTAATTTATTTACATAGTAATTTTTACAATAGTACACAATAGTATTCACAAAGCAGCTTTACAGTGTTGTAAGACTTCAAACCCCCAAAGAGCAAGCCAAGATATGAGATCAGCATCATTTCTGTAATAATAGTAAGGGGTTGAACCTTTAAAGTGATGTTTTGAGTAATTTAATATGATACTATAAGCACAATGTCAGTGCGTGTGCGTCTAAGAGAAACATTGAAGAAAAGCGACAAAGTGGGGGATGGAGAGGAGAACAAGGAGCGAGGGAAGGGATGGCGACATATTGGCGACCTGACAACTTCAAATGTGTGACCATAAGTGATTGTACCAGCATTGCTGAGAGTGAGTTGATCCCTGACCTCAGAAAGTGTTACACCCCAGGAGAAGCAAGCATTGCTTCATGTCCTCAAGAACATCTGTTCTACTTTTCAACATGACACACTGCCCTCTGATGCACACAGACACACAGACACACACACACACACACACACACACACACACAGCCATTCTTCATTATCTTTTTAGTCATGTCTAGTCTGGCATCATAACATCCTTCTCCAAGGCGCTTTACTACCTCTTATAATTATTAATTAACAAGGCTGTCCTGCACTTTTGATGCTGTTGATGAGTCCTCCCAAGGTTTCTTCCTTAAAATAACAACATAACAGGGAGATTTTTTCTTGCCATTGATGCTTTTGCTTGCTTTTTGGCAGTATAAAGGCTTATAAAACTGTAAAGCTGCTTCATAACAATGTACTATTGTATAATTTACAACTGTATAATGAACAATGTATAAATACTGACTTGTGTTGTTATTAAGTACTGACTTGTGTTGTTCTCATTTGTATGTCGCTTTGGATAAAAGCCTCTGCTAAATGACTAAATGTAAATGTAATGTAAATGTAAATGTACTATTGTAAAAAAAAAGATATATAAATCAATTACTTAATTACATACTTAATATATAACTTAACTTAATCTTAAGATTAAGATCAGTGACCTAATTAGATTTCAGAACTAGAGGTTTCAATTTGTGTAACGATCGGGCGGCGCTGTCCGTACGGAGGCGGCGCAGCGCGGTGAGGTGTGGTCCTTAAGAAGCGAGCCAGAAAACCAGGTAAGCAAATACAGAGCAAATACAGAGCAAACAGAGCAAAGGGTACGGGAATGGCGTTACCCCCTGAGTGCGTGAGGAGAGCCTGACCCTTTGAGAGTCCGGGGAGGACATGCCCCTTGGTGAGCGCAGCTAAGCTGTGGCCCCTTCTGAGCGCGAGGAGGATAAGAACCTATGTGTATGCAGCGGCGCTGTGGCCCCTTGTGAGCGCGAGGGCGACAGAGCCACCATGAGGACTCTGGTGCGGCAGAGCCAAACGCAGACTCAGGGACCCGAGAAACAAACACGACCGCAGGGAAGACCAGGGTACACAGGAACGCTGCTGAAGGCACGGCGAGACATGCAGAGAGCAAAACAAATATAAAATAAGAAAACCAAACCAAACACCCGATCGTAGCACTTAGGCGTCTGTACACCGAGGCATACACCTAGAAATGCTGTATGGCCTGGGTGTATCCCGTATCTGGGTGTATCATGTGAACCCGTAGGAGCCAATCCCCGCTCAAGGGGATGGGCCCTACCTACGAGAGCCCCGAACGACCAAACCCGAAACACGGGAGACAGGAGGGAGTGGACCAGCCCTCCCAACCTGACAATTTGGTTGTCAGAGACCGCAGCGCTGCGGCGCGTTCCCCTAGCCCCGCCTACTAATCAGCGCGCGTTCTCCGTACACCAGGTGAGGTTCATTGTTTCCGGGTTCTTTCTTTCCTTTATAAGGCTTTCCGTTTCGCTGGCCTGGCGCGAAGTATTTAGCCGTTTACGACTGTACCGAGCGTTTATCCTAGTGATACATTCCTGCCTTCTTCCTCAGTCTTCTTCCGTGTTTTGGTCTTCGTTGGGTGAGTGCGATTTCGAGTGTGTTTAGTTGTAGCGTGTCCCTATCTCTCTGTTCCCCGCTTATATCAACCTCTCGTCCTCCCTCTCTCCCTTTCCCTCGTCCCCGTCCTTTTCCCCTTTCATTTAGTTTTAGGATCTTGTGTGTTTGCTGTGTGTGAAAGGAAAGTCCGTGTCCGGTTTTGATGGTTAGTATCCTTAACATATTCTCACTTTTTATTACTAATATCTCCACTGTCGGTGTATATAACACAATTAACCCATCTCGTATTAACCACTTCTCTGTCTCCCGGTTCCAGGTCCCCGTAGGTGTGTTTCCTTCCCAGTTACCCATCCTCGGTTCACCTTGGTTACCGCCTTGTCCAGCACTTCACCTCCTCTATCCTGTGTCTATTCTATTTAGCTCCTCCTTTCACGCTTTTTTCCCCATTCTCTTTGTTTAACCTATTCCCCGGTGTGTATATTTTGTGTTGGTGTTGGTTTGTCTGTTTTCATCTCTTCTGCTTGATACCAGGTTCGCTGCCAGTCCTGGTGTTTCAAGCGACGCACGTTGACATCCAGCGAGTGTTCCAGTGATCCTGCTTTCTATCACATTCGCTGTCACGTGCCACTCGGTCGCTGCTGTTTTGATTGGTGTAATAAACCACCGTTGTTTTTGCATCAACGTCTCCTCTGTTCTCTCTGAGCCGGACTTATAACATTGGTACATCATCAGTTTAAATATATCTCTATACTATTGGTTTTGAATAACATGTAGTAGCCTGTTATCTGTACTACATATTTTAAGGCACTATAAATAAAATAATATTAATATTATTACCAGTTGCACTGTTATGTGTAATTGTTACACAAAATTTTTAAAGACATATGTAAATGTAAAGTCATTTCATTCATACTGCTGAATCTTACGTGTTTTTCAGATTCCTGTCTTTTTTTTTCGACACTCTTTCAGTTTAGAGGGGATATGAAGCAAAACGACTTCACAAACTAAGTAGATTAAAGACTTTTCAAAATCTTTAAAAGAATATGGAAAGTAGTTCATGTGGTTCTATGTCAGACATCTGAATATGAATAGCAGCAGCAGTCAAAAGTTATTTGAACACTTTCAGGCCACTGCTGTGTTAATCATTGGGGTAATACTGTACAGAAATCAGTTCTCATTGCATAAGCATCATTTTAAAATTTTTATGATAGTTTTTTAAACCAGAGGTTTGCTTGCAAGTTTAGGGTTTTTTCAGGTTAAACTAAGGAAAGAACTGGCGCCATAATTTTATAGAGTATAAATATATATTATATATATTAGATGTAACAGGTGTCTAGGGCACCTGTTTTTCTGTTTCTGTTCTTTTGTTATCCGTGATTTGAGTTAATTAACTGTCATTCTGGGTCGTTTAAGTTAATCAGCTCTTTTGTTTCATTGGTTTGTTTGTTGCACGTGTTCGGATGTTTTTGTGTATTTATTTCCTGTGTTCCCGGTCCTCCGTGCACGTCTTTATTTTATGTTCACTCGTTGTTTACCTGGTGTGTTTGGTGTCCTTACACCTTGAAATAAAGATCGGTGATTCTGCTACCTGCGTGCCTGGCTCCCTTCTGCGTGTTAAAGCGCTGCGGGTCTGCGCCTTATCTGCGCAGCCGCTCTTATTCCGAGGTAGGCGAGTGTAACATCAAGACGTGCCATCGTTTGGGGAGTCCAGAGCCCAGGTAGGTTTTTCTTTAAATTTTTCTTTGCGGGGGCTGTATACCCTCGTACTCGCGGCGCGCTCCGTCGTGTCCGCGAGTGCGCCTCTATGCGGAGCCCACCTTCCCGGAGCCGTAAGGACGGCTCAAACACATGGATGTCGGAGTGTGGCGACTCCGATGATGAGTGGATGTGGAAGTACGGGTATGAGGCGCAGAGGATGGTCTCGACCTGGTCGAGGTATCTGATGATGATGATGACCCATACGAACCCTCCTGAACTCTGAGGAGTTCTGGACTGACGCTCCAGTCCAGTTTTTTAAACCCCCCGTGGCGAGATCCAGACGCAGAGTGCGCCGGCGCGGTGCCAGTCACGTGACTGCGGGGCAGTCACGTGACGCGTCCGCGCTGGACCGCGCCGTGTCTGGGTCATGCTGCGAGGGGGCTGTACCGGAGCTGGCGCTCGAGTGTGTTAGTGTGAATTCATGTAGCGTGAGTGTGGTGTGTCCCCCTGTCTCGTATGTCCAGTCTGTATTCCCTGTGTCTTATGAATCCGTGGCATTGCAGTGGGGGTGTACCTCTATTGTGTGCAGGATGGCGATCCCGAAGTGGAGGTTCACCCAGCGTGCGTGCCCGCCGAGGTCCGCCCAGCGTGCGTGCCCGCCGAGGTCTGCCCAGCGTGCGTGCCCGCCGAGGTCCGTCCAGCGTCCAGCCCGTTGTCCAGGGGCCGCACGCCGCCCAGCCCGAGCAGCAGGGGCTGCACGCCGCCCAGCCCGAGCAGCAGGGGCCCCACGCAGCCAAAGGGCGCCCACCTCGCCACGCAGCCAGAGGGCATCCGCCTCGCCACGCAGCCAGAGGGCGTCTGCCTCGCAACGCAGCCAGAGGGCGTGGCCCACTTCTCGTCCGCCGAGGGCGTGGCCTACTCCTCGTCCGCCGAAGGCGTCCATCGGACCACGCAGCCAGAGGGCGCCCACCGGACCACACAGCCAGAGGGCGTGGCCCACTCCTCGTCCGCCGAGGGCGTCCACCGGACCACGCAGCCAGAGGGCGTGGTCCACTCCTCGTCTACCGAAGGCGTCCATCGGACCACGCAGCCAGAGGGCGCCCACCGGACCACGCAGTCAGAGGGCGTGGCCCACTCCTGATCCGCCGAGGCCGCCCACCTGACCTCGCAGCCAGAGGCCGTTCGGCACATTTCCCCGCAGAGGGCGTCCACCTGAGGGTGCCTGCCGAGCCCGGCTCAAGGCGGGCGGAGGACCCTCCACCTTGATATGTGTGTGTGTGTATATATATATATATATATATATATATATATATATATATATATATATATATATATATATATATATATACACACACACACACACACACACATTATCTTCTGCTTGTCTGGGGTTCGTATCACGGGGGCAGCAACCGAAGTAGGGAGATCCAGACCACAAAGCCTTGAGAGCCTTGCCTTATGGTTTAGCTCATTTTTCACCACAACTGACTGGTATAGGGTCCCCACGTCGATCTGTCTGTCAATCTCCATCTTACCATCAGTTGTGAACAAGACCCCGAGATATTTAAACTCCTCCACTTGAGGCAAGATCTCATCCCTGATCCAGAGAGGACTCCCTACCCTTTTCCAACTGAGAACCATGGCCTCAGATTTGGAGGTGCTGATCAATGGACAGCCTTGACAGAGGCCATGTGAACCAAGCTCCTGCTTCGCACATACAGGGACTGAATTGCCCGTAGTAAGAAGCCATTTACCTCATTTTCGCAAAGCACCTCCCACAAAATACCTCAAGGGACACAGTCGAAAGCCTTCTCAAGATCCACAAAACACATGTAGACTGTAGGCAAACTCCCATGAATCTTTGAGGATCCTGGAGAGAGTAAAGAGCTGGTCCAGTGTTCCACGACCAGGAAGAAACTCTCTTCTCCAGTACCCCTGCGTAGACTTTGCCAGGGAGGCTGAGGAGTGTAATTCCCATGTGGTTGGAACACACCCTCCGGTCCCCCTTTTTAAAAAGAGGCACCACCACCACCCTTTTCTGCCAGTCCAGAGGCACTGCCCCCGATAACCATGCAATGTTGAAAAGGCGTGACAGCCAAAACATCCAGACCTTTGAGGAACTCCGGATGGATTTCATTCACCTCTGAAGCCCTAACATCAAGGAGCTCTAACTACCTTAACAACTTCAGCCCCAGTGATGAAGAAGCCTCCTCCCGGGTCCGCTGAGTTTGCCTCCTGTCCGGAGGGCATATTGGAGGGATTGAGAAGGTCCTTGAAGTGTTCCTTCCACCGTCTAATGACGTCCCCAGTTGAAGTCAACAGTGTACCACCTCCACTATATACTGTGTTAGTGACACACTGCTTTCCCCTCCTGAGTCGCCTGGCAGTTTGCCAGAATCTTCTTGGCCTGGCCTGAAGGTACTGGTCAGCTGTTTCTGGAGTCCCACAGGTCAGCCATGCCTGATACGACTCCTCTTCAGCTTGATGGCATCACTCACACAGGGTGACCAACACACCACACCACACCACACGGGGTGACGAGGTGCAGATCATCAGAGAACAGAGTAAATGTAACTAAAAAAGTATGTAAAGAAACTGGTGGACTACAGCATATAATTTTAGAACTACAAAGTTCATCTATGTTGTAAATGGAAAAAACATAAGTTGTACCAAATAAAATGGCCGATGAGGTTATGTATACTCTATTCAAAAGAGAAATAAAAAAATACATTATATTTGTATCATCATTTTTAATACCTTTAAAGCATCACTTTTCTTCTAGCGCTACAATCAGCACTAGAACTAATAATTATTACTAAAACCTAAATGAAATGCTCTGTCTTACAGAATTTTTTATTATTGCAAATGAATAATTAACATGGGCTTAGTGGTTAGTGGCTTAGTGGTTAGCACGTTCGCCTCTCAGCGCTAGGGATTCCCGGTTCGAATTCCCATCTGGGTGGAGTTTCCATGTTCTCCCCGTGTCCGCGTGGGTCTCCTCCGGGTTCTCCGGTTTCCTCCCACAGTCCAAAAACATGGATCAAGTTAATTGAGTTCTCTAAATTGCCCCATATAGAATGTGTTTGAGTGTGTGAGTGTGTACCCAGCGATGGATTGTCACCCTGTCCTTGGTGTATCTGCCCAGCGCCCGAGACATTCTCCCCTGGATGGGCATAGGGAACCCCACCGCGACCCTAATAGAGGATAAAGCGGGAGATAATGAATGAATGAATAATTAACATTAAATGAAGCCTCTCCACCTGGTTATAGGTCATTAACAAAGTCTTAATGACCGTAGACCTTACATATACAGTAATACAGTACTTAATACTAGGGCTGTATTCAACTACAAATTTTCGTAGTCGAATCTGATTCGTCAGATTTTCCCTATAGTCGACTGATAGTCGAATCAGTTAAAATTTCACCACAAGATGGCGCTATAAGCGTAGTTTTTAAAAAATATATTTTTTTTATATTTTACTTGTTTTTCTAACAAAAGAAAACCTTTTTTTTTGTTTTTCTTTTTTCTTATTTTTTCTTCTAGAAATTAGGATGATTTTATTTGACAAAAGGCTATATATATAACGAAAACAAAGACATTTCATGTAAAAACTAATGCTTAGCAGCAGCCATGGACACCCCCATGTGGTCAAAATGGTACATTCGACTATGAAGTTCTGTGTTTGTGTCTTTGTGTAGATGTTAATTAGCTGTTTAGTCTGGGTCACTTTAGTTAATTAGCGTCTCTGTGGGATTGGTCTGTGGGTGCACGTGGTGCGTGTATTTAGTTCCGGTGTTCCTCGTCGTCTGTGGGCATCTTAGGTTTATTCTCGTTTCCTCGTCTCTGTATGCCGTTCTATGTGGTGTTTGGACACCCTAATAAAGTTTTGTTCCTGCCACCTGCGTGCCTGGCTCCCTTCTGCGCGTTAGAGCGCTGCGGTTCTGCGCTGTGTTTGCGCAGCCGCGTTTAACCCACGGTAGACGAGCGTGACATAAACATAACTTAGATTAAATTTTGTCACATGGTACTGAAAGTTGTAACTGTACTATTTTCCCACAAAATGATGTAATGTTCGATCATTTCATCCTTGGAGCAATTAGGGTTTTTGGCCTTGCTCAAGGTCCACATAGCTCAACACCCTAACTACTGAGCTACAACAACCTCATGCAATAATACAACACAACAGTAGACTCCTGCCACAGCATCAGGACCACAATAATTTGAGAGAACATCAAAGTATATTGAATAACTGTAAATTAACAGTTTAAATCAGAAGTATTCAATATTACATAAAAGGACATGGAAATAAATGTGCACTTACTGCAGCTGTGATTAAATATTTTTATTAGTAGGAACACAAACAAAAACTTAATTATTATTGCTAAACTAACTCGTTTAAGACTCCTGTAAGATGAAGTCACTTGGCATCTTTAAGAAACAACTCAAATCACATCTCTTCCACAAACACCTGATACTGTGTATAGCTCGATATATATATTAGCACGGTCGCCTCTCAGTGCTGGGGATTCCAGGTGCGAATCCCAATCCGGGTGGAGTTTCCATTTTCTTTCCTTGTCTGTGTGGGTTTCCTCCAGGTTCTCCAGTTTTCTCCCACAGTCCAAAATCATGGATTCAAGGTAAATTGCCCCATATAAAGTGTGTCTTTTGTGTGTGGCTGTGTGAGTGAGTGTATCCAGCGATAGAATAGCATCCTTTCTTGGATGTCAATCTGCCAAGTGCTTCAACGTTCTCCCCTGAATGGGCATGGGAAACTCCCCTGTGACCCTAGTATAGGATTAAGCAGAAGACAATGAATGAATGAATGTGTTGTTCTCTCATTTGTAAGTTGCTTTGGCTAAAAGCATCTAGTGAATGACTAAATGTAAATGTAAATGAACTTCATAACCAGTCTCTACGGTTTGATTAGAACGGCATTAATGTGAAAAACATTCAGTGGTAGGTTTTGATGCATCAATGGTAATGCCTTGTTGATGAGAAAAGTCAACTAAGAGTAAAATAGAACAGAAAGGCTACATTAGTGCAAAAATCAGTATGGGCAAATGTGGCCACAACTTAGCAGAAGACATTAGGTCTAATAAATGTGGTATTTAAATGTGATGAGACTTAATGACAACTGTATTTATTTAAGTGCTAAGTCCATCAAATGTAAAAAAAAAAAAAATTAGACTGTTTGAGCATATAGTGTTTTTTATGGTCATTGTAGTTTTCATGAATGCCCAAATGCTATGTATTACATCATTTTGTATACCCACTCAAAATTCACCTTAAGTGTTACCCACAATCCAACTGTTACATATAGTCTCTAAAGGGAACTTATCCTTAGCTCACATGTGCATTGTTCAGGCTTTCTGCATCACGACACCATCAGTGGACCATTGTGTTATTCTACCCCACAGGAGAATTCTTTAAGGAAGTGAAGCATTTTTCTCTCATTTGAGACAGCAACTGAAAAGAATCATGAGCTTTAGGGACAGGTGCAGAGACTTCATTATTATTCTTATTTTACAATGAAAGGACAAATAGTGTAGTAAGGTGTAGTAGTGTAGTAATTTTATTTTTATGCAGTGGAGAAAATAAGTATTTGACACCTTACTGATTTTTGAGTGATTATTTTTATGGTAGCTTCATTTTAACAGTGAGAGATAGAATATTTAAAAAAAAATCCAGAATTAAATAATATTTAAATAAATAAATAAAAAATCAACAGAGGGAAATATATATTTACTTATATTTATTTATAGACCCCTGGCAGACCCTGGCAGATCTTAGTAAATTCGTTACCTGCTTGTCCTATACCTATAAAAGGCCACCTGCCAACAGACTCAATGACACTCCTACATCTCCACCATGGAAAAGATTAAAGAGCTGTCTAAAGATGTCAGGGACAGAATTGTTGACCTACTGTACACAAGTCTGGAATGGGCTACAAAGTCATAAGTAAGAAGTTGAATGAGAAGGTGACAACTGTTGGTGCAAATATTCGGCAGTGGAAAAGGTACAACATTACTGTCAATCAACCTAGGCTTGGAGCTCCATGCAAGACATCACCACATGGAGTGTCATTAATCATGAGAAAGGTTAAAAATCAGCCAAAAACTACACGCGAGGAGCTGGTTAATGATCTGAAGGCAGCTGGGACAGACAACATTGGTAATACACAGACACTTAATGGTTTAAAATTCTGCAGTCCATGCAAGGTTTCTCTGCTCAAGAAGGCTCGCCTCAAGTTCGCCAATGAACATATTAATGACTCAGGCTGTGGTCAGATGAGACCAAAAATGAACTCAACATGTTTGAAGAAAGACATATACAGAATATGACCCTAAGAACACGATCAAAACCGTCAAGCATGGCCTGCCAACAAGAGTTTTGCCACCAAGTATTATGATGTTTTACTAGGGGGGGTCAAATACATATTTGCTTCAATGAAATTTAATTTAATTTTTATTTTCTCACATCATGTAATTTCTCAGTTTTTCTTTTGATATTGATATATGTGTCACTGTAAAAATAAAGCTAGCATACAATTATGAGACATTTCATTTATTTTTGTATTAAAACTTTTAGTGTCAGTGTCAACAAGTCAGCAGGGGATCAAATACTTACTTCCTCCACTGTATATTTTGGATCAGTGTTAAAAAAAAAAAAACAATTACAAATTGAAATATGACCAAAAATAAAAAGCTTGTAAGGCACAACATGAACAATGCATAAATGTCTCTAGTTTAATTGTGGGATTAGATCAACGGAGTTGTATAAAAAGAACTAATCCAAGGAGGGTGGCCTTGGGGAGGGGGGACTGTTTCAAGGTGGAGGCAACAAAGAGGCGCAGCAAAGAATCAACCTGCCTGGAGAATCTTGAAATTTCGACAGGCGGAGAAAATTCAAGGAAAACTTGAAAGTCACTTCAGATCTGTCTGATTATAGTAACATGACACTTTTTGTGCTCATCAATAATTTTTTACTTTAATAGAATATGATGTAAGATTAGAACACTTCCTTTTTGGTATGCCATAATGCTGCTAAGGGTATTCACTTGGAATATATATATATATATATATATATATATATATATATATATATATATATATATATATATATATATATATATATATATATATTTACTTCTTGTTTTAACACTCATTGTCCATTCATTTTGATTCAAAATTTCCATTTCGATGAAGTTTTCTCTTTTCTCTGATCAGGGTTCTGGTCTACCTGACAGAACAGGTACTATTTCAGTGTGGGATGAAGTTCTGCACCAATAAAGTGATCTATTTGGCCTACTGTACTTACACAAAGAGGAATTTGTCCTCCACAATTACCCCAAACATGCATTGAAACACACACACATGTACACACTAGGGGTGCTGAAAAAAATCGATTATTCAATGAATCGTGATTTGTAGTTCAGGCGATTCGAAATCAATTCAAAATGTTCAAGAATCGTTTTTTTAAAAATGCATTTAAGTTTTGTTTTTTGGCGCCCCCTCCCGAGCGTACTGCATATCGCATTACGAATCAGCTCGGCCACCGTACAGCAAGCTTGTTAACCAGCTCCCGTTGTAGTTCGCTAGCATGCTAGTTCATGCTAGTGGGGAGCCTGGAGCAGGGGAAGAGAGCGATTCGACCCCCCCCCCCCCCCGTCGTCGTCGTTAAAAGCTGGTGTTTGGGTTTTAAAGCCAGAAGAGAGAGCTCAACATGAGCACAACAGTTTACAATGAGTATAAAATGAAATCGAGGTGTTTTGGAAATACGACAAATGTGAATCGAAAATCGATTCTGAATCGAAAATCGATTCTGAATCGAGTTGTGACCTCAAAAATCGGAATCGAATCGAATCGCTAAACATTGAGAGATTCGCACCCCTAGTACACACACTCTACTGTAGTGTGTAGCAGAGTAAAGTTACACTTTGTAGTGGTGGGCGGCCTTTTACAGCATCCTTGGAAGCAATTGGGGTTAGGTGCCTTGCCAAAGGGCACTTTAGCCATAGTACTTGGTGGGACCAGGAATCCAACCTGGGACCTTCAGGTTGCAAGGCTGGTTCCATAACCTATAACTAGGATAACTTTCTTTCTCTGCTTCTTCTGATGCAGCGCTGATATCTAAAAATTTCATTAGAATGTTTCATCAGAATGTGCACTATGGACTATGTCTAAAACATTATAAATTCACTTTTTTCAATTTTCAAATTTCTTTTTTTGGCTTGTAAAATTAGAGAAAGCAAAAACTAATGAGCAGACAGTGTTTATATGTTAAGTTATATATACTGTTTTGGGGCACAAACGAGACCTTTTATCTCATTTTACTCATTAAATTATTAAATAAATATAATAAGGTACAAGAGGGTGTACATTAAAGTAAATAAATAAAATGTTTATGAATAAAGAGGTGATGTTATGCCCAACGCATAGCAGAGAGCTGTTACACCTCTTTCCTGTGATTTTTTTTCACATTAACACACAACCTAGAGTGCCTTAATGTTTTTATAAAATGTTTATAAAACACTATAACAAAAATACAAGGTTTAATTCATAAATGTATTTTTTTAACAGAATTAATAATAAACTTCTGTGACGTAATCAATTCCAGTTTTAAAGGAAACTATCTTAGCTCTTTCTGTTTATCTATATATTTCTATTAATGGTTACATGATTAAAGAAAAATGTTCTGCCATGTTTTTATGTTTTTTAGCTGGTGAACTAGAGCAGTTTGGTAAAGGGCCTTTTTTTTTTTTTGTCTGGCGCTGGCTAGAATGTTGCTACAGAATCTTAGTTCAGTCGAGTTAGGATACAGTATGATGTAAAGATGATTCACTTCGGTTCCAATATTTAAAAAAATAACCATGATATGAATGTGAATTGGCCAGAGGTGTGAATTACTGTTAATAATGCCATGGCTGGCAAATGGCTCAGCCAATCATATTGACCAGAACTCATTTGTAAGTCGCTTTGGATAAAAGCGTCTGCTAAATGACTAAATGTAAATGTAAATGTAACTGCCCATTTAATAAACTTGGTTTTGTTTTGGTGGGTTGAAGCTGCACCACAAAAAATCCTTCTTATTCTGAAATCTGAGAGTGAAAAAAATTCTCAGTTGCCATATCATTTTTCCATTAGGCATGTGTGTATATGTGTGTGTTTGTGTTTTCACAGCCTTGGAAGAAAATCTCACATTTTACAATAAAACTCCACAACAGAAAATGCTGATATGCTACAGAGTAGTATCAGAGCAACACTCAGCTCATTGACACATTTGTGCTTCACCCATCCAGCATATTTGGCCAGTGAATGCTTTTTAGTAAATGAGCGCATGCTGGTTTCTTCAACGTCTCACATTGTGTGGCAAATTTTTGTAGCTTTGGATGAAGTGATGAAGGCTTTACTTGGATGAAGGCTTTACTGGAAATGTCAAAAGTAGACCTCACTGGTAAACCTGATGTGTTATGACCTATTAGCCCAACTCTCGACTGTATGTGTCATCCATTTAAGTGAGTTATATTAGAAAAAAAAGAACATCAGATCATGACTGAGTCTGGCCTTAAGGCCTCCTGTCTCCTTTTGCTCTTTAACTTATTTAATGAATAAAATAAGGCATAAGGGCGTATGTTATTGTAAATAAATAAGGAGTTTATGAATAAAGAGATTATTCATATTAGGCCCGACGCATGGAAACTCCACCCAGGTGGGGATTCGAACCGGGAATCCCTAGCACCGAGAGGCGAACGTGATAACCACTAAGCCATCAAGTAAGAAATCCCTTTAAATTAAATCAAAAGTAGTAAATGTAACAGTCTACCACTGCTAAATGGTGGAACACATCTCAGCGCTGGGGATTCAGGTTTAAATCCCGATCCGGGTGGAGTTATGTTCTCCCTGTATTCATGTGGGTTTTTTTCTCCCACAGTCCAAAAACATGGATTCAAGGTAAATTGAATGCTCTAAATTGCCCCGTACAGAGTGTGTCTGTCTTAGTGAGTGTGCCGAGCGATATGCACTGTCCTTGGTGTACCTGTCCAGCGACCAAAACATTATTCCCGGGATGGGCATGGGGAATTGCCCTGTGACCGTAGTGAAGGATTAAGTAGAAGATAATGAATGAATGAATTAATTAATGATTTATTAGTTTATAAAACATGTGTTTCAAGTTACTTGTTTTAAGGTTTTTACATTTTTTACTGGACATAACCTTCAAATGTCAAAAAATTGCTGTTATTATTAATGTTTATGCCACTGCAAAATGGTAGCACGATCTTCCCAACTCAGTAAGACAGAGTCACTTAGCATCTTTAAGAAACAACTCAAAACACATCTCTTTCACAAACACCTGATATAATAAAAAAGTGTGTGTGTGTTTCAGGTGCAGGATAGGACAATGATCAGGTTTGATAATTCTACAGTGTAGCTGGTTTCTCCATATCTACTGACTTGTGTTCTCATTTGTAAGTCGCTTTGGATAAGAGCATCTGCTAAATGACAATGTAAATGTAAGTGTTATAATATACAGCTCTGGAAAAATGATCAGGTTTGATAATAATACAGTATAGTTTTTTCCTCAACTACTGACGTGTCTTGTTCTCTCATGTGTAAGTCGTTTTGGATAAAAACTAAATAACTATATGTATGTAATTTAATCCAATTTAAATGTAATACAGTAATTCTTTTTATTTCAGCTAAAAGATCCACAAAGTCATTCAATAATATGCCTATTCTGATACAACGGCCATAATATTCTGGGTTTGCAACTGACACTTGCTGCCAGGAGAGCAAGTGAGGTAATTGAGCTCATCTGCAACTTGTCTATGTTAACTGTCTGTGTGTCTGTGTGTTTCCTCGCAAATAGGAAGAAACTCAACACCAGAAGAAAGTCATCAGCACATTAAATGCTTGTGTTTGTGTTATCTTTATGTGTGCAGTTCCACAAAACAGCCTAAAATGATAAACTTCAATAATGACAGCTTCATTATGGGTCTGGTGATTCCTGCCTCTAGTCCGCATTGTTCATACTTCACACGCTGTAACATTCAATCCAGAGGATAATTGTTTTGTTTTGCCAAGTGAAGTTAATGCTGATGATCTTCTTGTCTGATGCACCTCTGGATGGCTGAATTAAGAACACTATATATCCTGGTTTTGCTTCAAAGGTTTGCTGAACACTCCCACATAGAGCACAGACAGTTTCAATAAAACATAACAATCTTAAAAGTGCAGCATTTAATATAAAGCTTTATTGTTAGCTATAAAAGTTTGTCTCCTGTTTTATATCAACAAATTGGTGATGTTGACATTTTTCAAATTACTTTTGAATCTTGTCTCATCATATTGACTGCTTAATACTCCAGTAGGGTTGCTTATCCCAATGTACATCAAGAGGAGAACATTTCGGGCACTGGGCAGATACACCCAGGACAAGACACCAATCCATCACTGGGCACACTCACTCATACACACACACACACGTTATTGACAATAACATACACCTCTGACCTCTTCAGATTTGTATTAATGCGTGATATACAATACATTATTATATTTTATAAACTGTGTTATGAAATTTGGCCACTAGATTGCAGTAATTTTGTTGCTAGAAAAACTGGAATCCTGTTACTCAGCATTCACCGTTCATTTTAAAAACTATATTAGAAGACTATATTATCAATTTGAGAGGCCCAAGGCTCGGTGGAGGACTCATCCTCCCTGAGCAGCATCAACAGCATAGGACAACCATGTACAGATTGTGTAGTGATCAGGTGTCCGTATTTAACAATTGGATAAACTCTAACGATTACAGAAAAGTCCATTGAGGGCGTCATGCAGGACTGCCAGTCCAATAGAAATCCAGGTTCCATACTGTAATTGTCGTTAATTGCTTTAACATTACAACAGCCAGAGAACATCATTAGAAATGAACTCTGCAAAAAAACACGATTTACCAAAAGCTATAGTTGTACTGAGTTTCTTCATACAGTCTTTTTTGCAAGGTGAATCATCCAGCCTGTCAGTGAGGTTAACATAGAAGCGTTTTATGTCAGCTTACCCCGAGCTGAGGTTAAAGCAGGAGAGGCAGCAAAAATGCTAAAACCTCTGGCTAAAACCTTCAGTCGCCCTCCCCTCACAGTAAACCTACATGCTCTGTCTCTGCACCAAGTAGATAGAGTTGTATCTTTTCTGCTCTGCATCTCAGCAAATGTGATGCAGTGAGCTGGGGATGTTACTATAGAAACCGAATGTCACCCCATAAGCCTTGGATGTGGAGTTGAAGCTTTTGATGAAAGCGCCCATTCAGACACACACACACACACACACACACACACACACACACACACACACTTCTAAAGTGCACGTGTCAAAATCCAGTTTCTCAAGCCAGCGCACCCAGAGTAATTCGCCTGGCTTCCAATCCAGCCATTATCAGCTATTATGAAAATGGCAGCTGGCTGCCGCAAAGCTTTCCTAATTACTTTGCGAGCTTGATCGTTTATCACTTATGATTACATCTAACAAACTGGCCAGTCTGCACTTCTATAAAATTCACAGCATGGCAGCTTCCTGCGCAAGCACTGGCATATTAATAACAGAAGTTCCTTAGTATCAGTTAGAATATATTTTCGATTTCATCGCGTCTCATTATGGTACCTAAATTGCTTCTTCAGTCTATGTCTTTGATTCTTAATGTGAATAAATACAAAAATTACATATTTTACACACTTACAATGATGAGAATGTTTGTCATGATGTCTCCTAGACCTAACATACAAGGTAAAATCACCACACACTATTAATGCTATTATGATGGTACATTTATTTATATATCCATCCATCCATCCATTGTCTTCCACTTTATCCTATATTAGGGTCACGGGGGGGGGGGGGGGGGACACACTCACTCACACAGACACACTCAATATGGGGGAATTTGGAGAACTCAATTGACTTGTTCCATGTTTTTGGACTGTGGAAGGAAATCGGAGAACCCGGAGGAAATCCACGCGGACACGGGGAGGACATGGGAATCCCTAGCACTGAGAGGCGAACGTGCTAACCACTAAGTGCTAACCACTATATATATATATATATATATATATATATATATATATATAGAGAGAGAGAGAGAGAGAGAGAGAGAGAGAGAGAGAGAGAGAGAGAGAGAGAGAGAGAGACACAGTCCAAATACATGGATTCAACGTAAATTGAATGTTCTAAATTGTACCATATAGTGTGTGTGTGTGTGTGGGAGTGTGTGTGCCCAGTGATAGATTGGCGTTCTGTCCTGGGTGTATCTGCCCAGCACCCAAAATGAAGATAATGATATGAATGAATTTAATGAAAAAGAAAGGGACATGTGACCCAGTAGTAAACACATGGTGCAACTTTGATATCCTTTATAATTACCAAATATAATTAAATTTGTCATTAAAAACAATGGATTTCAACAACAATGGAACGTATTTTTAGTCTGGTAATTAACAATTCAAATAAATTCAAGTGAATTTTAATGCATTTGTTCCGTTTTATTTAGAAATAGAGTGCACAGTTTTAACAACTATAAAAGTATTCTCAACAAACACTGTAGTCCTGACCTCAGTCGAAATGAAGAACTGTTACAGATTACTCAGACACATACCTGATGCCCTGGGTGCACTTCTTATAGACAAATTACTTTGCAGTAGACTATAAATTCAGCACATATCCCTGACCCACTTACATACCGAATCAAATTCATCACATCATGGTGCCTGGGTTCTCTAGGTGATATTGTCTCACAATCTACATTACTGACAGACCACAGACAGTATGGGTGGACATTCTCATTCTGTCCTACCATTAGCGCTGGAGCACCTACAGCTGTAACCTTAGTCCACTAATACTTATACTACACAGATGATTGTAATTCTTATGAGTCCACCATCATTTTAATTAAGGTGTGCTGATGAGACTGTTGGGTATACTTTCTGAATAGAGGACTATCCAACTAAAAAATAATGCCAGGAAAATAACCTTATTGTTAGGATTCTTCTACTCCAATATCCTACCCTCCCTATCACCATCTCTAATGTACACTGCTATTTCATCCATACCTCTCTAGACTAATGCACTAACACCATTTCCTTCCAAGTTTAACATTATCCATTCAATTATTATCAACAATGATTAGCATATTTCAGAATGTTAATTAATATTAATATTATCCATAAGCCATAAAAAAAATTCTGCCAATAATGCCAATAATATATGAATCATGATCTATAAAAAAAAATTCCTTTTCCATGAAGTAAACAAAATAACACTCACAAGCTCACAAGCTAACCTTAGACATAATGGAGGCTGGTTTTATTCACTAATTTGTAAAGCCTATATTAATCTACTGCTTTTTCCTAATCTTCGGTCCAACGCTTATGTAAAATATCAGTTAATATTGGATTTTGGAAAAATGAAGGTGGGTCGTTACTACCTCCTGATGATCCCTTTGCCACAGTGGTAAAAGTAGGGCAGTCATGGTTCTGCCACATTAAAGCTCCTTGTAAAGAAGGGTTCCAGGATTTCTCTTACCTTAAAGTAATAAGGGCCATGCACCAATGAGACCATTTTAATGAAATGTATAATAGAAAAAGGGCAACAAGTAGAACAGATTGCTTTTCCAAAAGGTGGTGCAAACAGCTAAATGTGTCATTTGATCTGCAATTAATCTAAGGAAAACAGTGCTGGATCAAAGCCATAAACTAAAGAAAATTTCTAAACTGTGTTTCCTGCTGCACAAAGGCTAACATAATAAATTGGTTTTCTGCAGACACTTGCAGGCACCCTCAATGTTGGAATATTAGTGCTACCAAAGAATTTAGAACCTGACAACAACACTTTGTACTGAGCATACTGTGTATGACCTATGAGCTTAATTACATAAGACACCAATTATTAGACAATTATTAGATTCCCTAGATTAGAACTTGCAATGCGTAATTTATATATTGGTGATTCTGTTTTGGAGCGATATTGAGTCATTTATTGTGTTTACTGGACAAAAGCCTGAAAAACTTCAAACTTACCAGGTTTGCCAGGATGTAGTGGTAGCTTTTCACGTTCTTTCCCAGTTCTACAATCTACAAAACAGAATAACAAGAAACAAGTTTGTTAACATCTGGACTTACATTACCTGTTAACTGTAAAGTTCTGAAAAGAAGAAAACCTTTAAGGTAATGAAAAGCCAATAATGTTCTGTATATTAGTGTGTTCTATTAAATTATCCACAATGTAAACAGAAAATCTTTAGAAATGTACATACATTCACTAGCCCTCCTTTTTCATACTTGAAATCACCACAAAGCAGATGTTATTTGGTAGTCAATAATCATCAGCACTTGCAATGACCCAAATTTGGTTATGGCTTGTTAGTGTGCTTTATACAGTACAATTTGAAGTGCACCAAACAAAGCAGTTTCCATGCACTATAAATTATTATAATGCTGCTCTAAATTATTATTATTCATTATGCTTTGCATTGTCCAGGAAATAATAAGATTTTTAGTTTTGTTAAAGCGGTAGTTTTGATAAAGCCCCATTCCCCCATGACCCTAGTAGAGGTTTAGCAGAAATTAGAATGAAAATAGATTATATGTTACAGTGTAGTTGTGCAAAAAGGTCAGACTATCTTGTTGTATTTACCTGTGCCAACAGGAAAAAATGAAAGTAACCTACACTCAGTAATTAAAGAGTCCAAATATTGTTATAATTGTTTTAATTGTTCGTATAGTGTTTATCCCACCAGCACTGATCATGGATGCTGTTTTTGTGTGCTTTTCATTTGTAATAGTCTGAATGTTCGAATTTATTTTTATTTTTGGTACATGACATACAACATCCATTTTATGTCCAAGCAACATGGACTCATGGAGCAACATGGACATAGATTTAGAATGCAATAAGCATGTAAGTATGGTAGTTTCACTGCTAAACACTATGAGGTAAAGTTGAGTAGCATAATTTTGGGAACTCCTTATCATCTTTAAGGAAAAAGAAGGCGGTTTGTTCACATGTAACACAATAAATGTCTTAAAAACTGGTGCACAGTGCTCAGAGTTGGGCTAAGTGTGAATTGGATGAGGGAAATTATGTTATATGGGTTTTCCACTTAGCTCAGATAAGTGCATCGCAACTTGATAGACGGTGGCTGAATTGCATCGCATCCTGTCCTGAGTTTAGAGCCCCAGATTTGTTGTGAGAGATAATGGTGTTCTGGATGACTTTACTGCGGGTATATTTGCTCTAACCGGTCTGTTAACTCATCTTACTAAAGGGGAATTGCCACAACCAGGCCAGTGATTAACAGCTGTGCCTACAGAGCAATACTAAGTTTCACAATTTTGGCGTTCTGAACTCTTTTCTTGGTTCAGGCTGTGCTTTTCTCCACAAAATCATATATATATCTTGTAACTACTGCCCACATTACAATAACAATATATTGCACTGCTCTAATGTAAAAGCTTAAATTCATATTATCGTAACGACTAAAGGGGAAAAAGTGCTTAGTGTAAGAGAAATGGAAGGACTCTTACATGAAGAGAACACCAGGGTTAGAACAGAATGAGTCATGGACTAATGGTGGAGGTACACATTAAAATTCCAGACCCTTTAAACTGCCCAGTTTGCAATGCTGATTCACTTTTAGAATGTTCCAGTGAGATGGACTATAATCTTACTAAATCTGTAAGTATACTCAAAGTACACTGTCACTAAACATGTTCTATTTTCCTCCTAATCTGCTAAGCAAAGAGAAACAGACAAATGTTTGTTTCCAGTGAAAGTTCAGTCTTTCATTATCTTCCGCTTTATCTTTCCTCTACTAGGGTCACAGGAGGGGTCCCCTTGCTAACCTAGGAGAGAACGTTTTGAATGATGGGCAGATACAACCTGGACAGGGTGCCAATATATCACTGGGGACACACTCACTCACACAAACACACGCACACAAACACACACTATATGGGGCAATTTAGAGCATTCAATTTGCTTTTAATCCATGTTTTTCGACTGTGGGAGAAAACAGGAGAACCCAGAGGAAACCAAAGCAGACACGGGGAGAAACTCCACCCAGATTGAAATTTGAACCTAGATTTCCAGCTCTGAGAGGCAAACAAGATGCTAACAACTACGCCACCGTGCCGCCCCTAGTCAAGAATATTATTTTTCATTAATTTAGAAAATCAACACAGCTTGAAGTTTCACCAGGGGTGACCAAACTTTGATATGGTGCCCAAAACTGTAGCTAAAAAGAAGTGTTAAGGCAAGCATATACAAATGGTTGAAATTTTGGGGCTAAAGATGGAGGTTTACCAAAATATTATAGTTTGGGTTCATAAACAACGTCCCTAAAGTCCAGGAATAAGGTATTATGCTGATTCGATCCATCAAGTTGGAATATATGTATGTTGTTTTGGGGGAAAAAAACCTCTGCAAGATGACATTATAATAAAATGTAAGGTACTGATTTATATGAATTAAGCTTTTTTTATAGTAAACCTACTTCTTTATCTCTCACTGGATATTGTTTTAATAAAAAAACTATTTTGTTTAATTGGGATGCAATGGTTTAAGTTTTCAGAATTATCAAAACGAGTTGACATAATTCAGCAATTGCTAACTGACCTCAGTTAATAAAATAGTAAAGACTACAACACATTCACTAGCTTGCAGACATGACAGAGAGTGACATTAGTTATTAATAGTGACTTCGGCAGGAACCTCCCCCCTCTGGTGATGCTTCAAGCCATCCTGGTTTGCAAAAGAACTGACCCCGTTTCAATGAAGTTTTTAAACATGAATTTAGATATATATGTATATATATATATATATATACATTCTTTTAAATTTATTTATTATTATAATTTTTTAAAGGTTTTAAGGCTCTACAGGTGCTTGTCATAAAATTAAACATTTTATTTTAGTAAGTCCAGGACTAGGCGCCAATCTTTCGCTGGGCACACACTCTCACTAGGGCTGCACCTAACGATTAATTTTATATAAGTCAATTAATCTAAAAACTATTACTTTAATGTGATTGTGTAAAAACCCCTATGAAAAGAAACACCAGGAATACGTGTACCCTGCCCGATATAGGGTTATCGGGGCCCCACCCTGGAGCCAGGCCCGGGGATGGGGTTCGTCAGCGAGCGTCTGGTGGTTGGGCACTTTCCCATGGTGCCCGGCCGGGCCCAGCCCGAAGGAGTTACATGGGTTCCCCCTCAAATGGGCTCACCACCTGTGGGGGGGTAGTAATAGGGGTTTGGTGCAGTGTGGATCGGGCGGTGGCCGGAGGCGTGGGCCTGGGCGTCGCGATCCTCGGTTGCTGAAATTGGCTTTCGGAACTTGGAACGTCACTTCACTGGCAGGGAAGGAGCCTGAGCTGGTGCGGGAGGTTGAGAGATACCGGCTAGATATAGTCGGGCTCACCTCAACGCACAGCTTGGGTTCTGGGTCCAATCTCCTTGAGAGGGGCTGGACTCTGTTCTTTTCTGGAGTTGCCCATGGGGAGAGGCGTCGGGCAGGTGTGGGCTTTCTTGTGGCCCCCCGGCTTGACGCGTGCATGTTGGGGTTTTCTCCGGTGGACGAGAGGGTAGCTTCCCTACGCCTTCGGGTTGGGGAACGGGTACTGACTGTTGTCTGCGCTTATGCGCCGAACAGCAGTTCAGAGTACCCAGCCTTCTTGGAGTCTGTGGGGGGGGTACTGGAAAGTGCTCCCCCTGGAGACTCTGTAGTCTTACTGGGGGACTTCAACGCTCACGTGGGCAATGACAGTGAGACCTGGAGAGGTGTGATTGGGAGGAACGGCCTCTCTGATCTGAACCCGAGTGGTGTTCAGTTGTTGGACTTCTGTGCAAATCATGGTTTGTCCATCACGAACACCATGTTCGAGCACAAGGGTGTCCATAAGTGCACATGGCGCCAGGATGCCCTAGGCCGCAGTTCAATGATCGACTTTGTAGTGGTGTCATTGGACTTGCGGCCATGTGTCTTGGACACTCGGGTGAAGAGAGGAGCTGAGCTGTCAACTGATCACCACCTGGTGGTGAGTTGGATCAGATGGCAAGGGAAGATGCCGGTCAGACCAGGCAGACCTAAACGTATAGTGAGGGTTTGCTGGGAACGTCTGGCAGAAGAACCCGTCAGACAGATGTTCAACTCTCACCTCCATCAGAGCTTCAACCACATTCCGGGGGAGGTGGGGGACATTGAGCCTGAATGGGCCATGTTGCGTTCCTCCATTGTTGAGGCGGCGGACAGGAGCTGTGGTCGAAAGGTAGTTGGTGCCTGTCGTGGCGGTAACCCTCGAACACGGTGGTGGTCACACCGTGTAAGGGATGCCGTTAAGCTGAAGAAGAAGTCCTATCAGGCATGGTTGGCTTGTGGGACTTCAGAAGCAGCTGACCGGTACCGACAGGCCAAGCGATTTGCGGCTTCGTGCGTCGTGGAGGCAAAAACCCGGGTGTGGGAGGAGTTCGGTGAGACTTTGGAAAGTGACTTTCGGTCGGCTCCTAGAAGATTCTGGCAAACTGTCAGGCGACTCAGGAGGGGAAAGCAGTGTGCCACCAACACAGTATATAGTGGAGGGGGTGCACTGTTGACTTCGACTGGGGACGTCATTAGGCGGTGGAAGGAATACTTCAAGGACCTTCTCAATCCCACCAATATGCCCTCCGGAGAGGAGGCAGAGTCAGAGGACCCGGGGGGAGGCTTGTCCATCACTGTGGCTGAAGTCGCTAAGGTAGTCAGAGAGCTCCTTGGTGGCAGGGCTTCTGGGGTGGATGAGATCCGCCCGGAGTTCCTCAAAGCTCTGGATGTTGTGGGGCAGTCTTGGCTGACGCGCCTTTTCAACATTGCATGGTCATCGGGGGCAGTGCCTCTGGACTGGCAGACGGGGGTGGTGGTGCCTCTTTTTAAAAAGGAAGACCGGAGGGTGTGTTCCAATTACAGGGGAATTACACTCCTCAGCCTCCCCGGCAAAGTCTATGCAGGGGTACTGGAGAAGAGAGTCCGACTGATAGTCGAACCTCGGATCCAGGAGGAGCAGTGTGGTTTTCGTCCTGGTCGTGGAACACTGGACCAGCTCTTCACTCTCTCCAGGATCCTCGAGGGTTCATGGGAGTTTGCCCAACCAGTCTACATGTGCTTTGTAGATCTGGAGAAGGCTTTCGACTGTGTCCCTCGGGGTATTCTGTGGGAGGTGCTTCGTGAGTATGGGGTACATGGCTCCTTACTACGGGCCATTCAGTCCCTGTATTTGAGAAGCAGGAGCTTGGTTCGCATGGCCGGCAGTAAGTCGGACTGGTTTCCAGTGAGGGTTGGACTCCGTCAGGGCTGTCCTTTGTCACCGGTTCTGTTCATAATTTACATGGACAGAATTTCTAGGCGCAGCCAGGGGATGGAGGGTGTCCGGTGTTGGTGATCTGAGGGGTTGGTGATCTGAGGATCACGTCGCCGCTGTTTGCAGACGATGTGGTCCTGTTAGCATCATCAGGCTGCGAACTTCAGCTCTTACTGGATCGGTTTGCAGCCGAGTGTGAAGCGGCCGGGATGAGAATCAGCACCTCCAAATCTGAGGCCATGGTTCTCAGCCGGAAAAGGGTAGAGAGTTCTCTCTGGGTCAGGGATCAGATCTTGCCTCAAGTGGAGGAGTTTAAGTATCTCGGGGTCTTGTTCACGAGTGATGGTAAGATGGAGCGTGAGATTGACAGACGGATCACCGCGGGGTCAGCAGTGATGCGGACCCTATACTGGTCTGTTGTGGTAAAGAAGGAGCTGAGCCACAAGGCAAGGCTCTCGATTTACCAGTCGATCTACGTTCCGACCCTCACCTATGGTCATGAGCTTTGGGTAATGACCGAAAGAACAAGATCGCGAATACAAGCGGCCGAAATGGGTTTTCTTCGCAGGGTGGCAGGGCTCTCCCTTAGAGATAGGGTGAGAAGCTCGGTCATCCGGGAGAGACTCGGAGTGGAGCCGCTACTCCTCCGCATTGAAAGGAGCCAGTTGAGGTGGTTCGGGCATCTGGTAAGGATGCCTCCTGGGCGCCTTCCTAGGGAGGTGTTCCAGGCAAGTCCGGCTGGAAGGAGACCACGGGGAAGACCCAGGACACGCTGGAGGGATTATATCTCTCAGCTGGTCTGGGAACGCCTCGGGGTTCCCCCAGTCGAGCTGGTGGAGGTGGCTGGGGCGAGGGAGGTCTGGGTCTCCCTACTTCGGTTGCTGCCCCCGCGACCCGAACCCCGGACAAGCGGAAGATAATGGATGGATGGATGGTGATTGTGTTTGGAATTTAAATGACCTCCAAAATAATAAAAAAATAAAAACTGTAATGTTGAAATATTTTCGTTAATTTAACACAGTGCCCTTAATGGCACTATTGAAACACAAAAATGTTTTCGCATTAACAGCTTATCAAAGATCAAATCTCCGGCGCAAGAGATTCAATCATTCAAGTATAATATAAAGCACATTGATGGTGGAATATTTTAAAATTAGTATTTTACTTTTACTGAAATGTCTTATCAAAAATACTGGACGTAAAAAAATTATTTTCTTTTTTCTCAAATAGTTTACTTTAAATGATTAAATCACCAGGTAACGAGTCAGTTCTTGGTGAAAAAACTGCACTGACTGAACACTGACTGAACTTCGACATGACATTTTATGGACTATATACAGTATGTTGACGATAAAGACAATTTCAGCAGCCAAGGATTGCAACGCCCAGGCGCTCGATTTACCAGTTGATCTTCGTTCCTACCCTCACCTATGGCCATGAGCTTTGGGTAATGATAGAAAGAACAAGATCACGAATACAAGCGGCTGAAATGGGTTTTAAGGCTTTCCCTTAGAGATAGCGTAAGAATCTCGGTCATCAGGGAGGGACTTGGAGTAGAGCTGCTAATCCTTGAAAGGAGCCAGTTAAGTTCGGGCATCTGGTAAGGATGCCTCCTGGGCACCAACCTAGGGACGTGTTTCAGGCAAAACGTCTGGAGTAGACCTCGGGAAAGACCAAGGACACGCTGGAGGGATTATATCTTTCAGCTGGTCTGGGAGAACCAGTTGTGCTGGTGGAGGTGGCTGGGGCGAGGGAGGTCTGGGTTTCTGTACTTGGTTTGCTGCCCCCGCAACCCAAACCCCGGACAAGCAGAAGATTGATGGATTGATGGATGGATGGATGGATGTTGATGATAGATTTTTTGTGGACTATATACAAGCTCGGACATTCAAATTGATCTGAATGCAATATGAAAACATGAGCGCTATTAAGAAAAGCTGCATGTATCCACACAGGATGATGAAGAAATGGTTATTAATGCACTACTAATAACGAAAACACGTTAAATGTGTAAAAAGTCTTAAAATAATAGGCATAGATAACAAAAAAAACAAGTAAACTGAACCTATGTCGCTGTTTTGCTGCTATTTAGATAAACCGCATCAGGATGTTTGCACTTTGAACGCTTGTGTGTAGCAGTTGTACTGTTGTGAAAAGCCATGTCCACTGTGCAAATCTGACAGAGCACCACAATGTTGTGTTTCTGTGTGAAGTGCTCTCACACTTTAGAAGCACACAGGCGATATTTAGCTGCTGCACTCCGGATAAATCCATCTTTCCGGATGCATTTTATAAATTTGGTCAGCAGCAGAAAGCACCTGGTAGACGGCTATGTTGACCTTGGACCTTAGAAAACACAATGGACAAACACCAGCGAATGTGGATTCTGTGCCTCTTAAGCAATGTTGATTCTGTGCCTCTCCTCTCTTCATCCAGACTCTGGGACCTTGAATTTTTTTGGAATTACTGAAATAAATCACCTTTTTCATGATATTCTAATGTTATGACCAGCACCTGTATATATATATACCTTACATTAAATATGCTATGGAAGTGTCTTCCTCAACTAATACCCCTTACTTAGTACTTGTCTGAGGAGTAGGTCTGACTCACAAATCATGCCACATACTAACAGAGAAAAAAGTGTTTATGACAGAGATGTGTTTTGAGTTGTTTCTTAAAGATGCCAAGTGCCTTACAGACAGAGTTAGGAAGACCGTTCCACCATTTTGCAGTGGTGAGCGATACAGAGTGAGAATTAGTACCATGGTGAGGTGGAATCACCAGACGACATTTGTCACTAGAGCAAAGTGAATGAGTTGGCGTGTATTTTGGAAATATAGACTGAATGTTAGAGGCGGCAGATCCAGAGATTGTCCTGTAGGCCAGAGTCAGTGCCTTGTAGTGAATGCGAACAGCTACAGGGAGCCAATGGAGAGAGCTGAGTAGTGGAGTGAGATGAGTTTGCTTGGGTTCATTAAACAAGTTGGGCTGCAATCAAAATAGGAGTGATGCATTCAGACTTGGGAGTAAACACTTACATACCAGTTCATTTCTTAAAAAAAAAATGTCAATTTTTTCAGCTTCACTTGCATTTACATTTGGTCATTTAGCTTTTATCCAAAGCAGCTTACAAGTATACCAACTTGGTTGGGGTCAGAACGCAGAGTTGGCCATACAGAATTGTGGTTAAGGGCCATGCTCAAGAACCCACATTGGTAACTTCAGCAGACCTAAGATTTGAAACCACAATCTTTAACAATGCCATAACCACTGGTGTTTGTTTATTATGCAACATATTCACTAAATCTAACAATAAAGATTAAAAGCTCCTTCCGGCTCCGCTTCTCCAAACACAACAGGTGTAACACCGAATTCTGTGACCGATGAATTTTGTGACCTTAGAGGGCACTTGTCAATTTATACCACAAAAACATTTGTTAAGCAAAAATGTTTAATCTTTCATATACTGTATATATGAAATATACTGTATATACCTCAGTCTGTTATGCACTTAAATTTTAAAACTTCATTGTTGCACACTCCACACAAACAGATTTCATTAACAATTTAATTAACTGCATTTTATAAGAAAATGTGTATGTTTGTAATAAAGCTTTTAAAGCTTTAAATAGGACTAATTGCTTCCTTGATCAGCTCTTAACTTACAACACGGCACACAAAATAAATCAAAGCACTGCTGCGGGCGTCCCGCCCCATAGGAGTCTGGCCTGTGGTGGGCGTCCCTTATTTTCATTTCTGAAAGGTGGCAACCTTATTCCAAACCCCATCACATTCTAAAATAACAAAATAAAGCCCATCTTGTTTTTAGAATGCATTTCCTTTTCATTTTGTTCTCTTCACAAGATAAGGACCATGAATGGATGGTGGCGATTTGTCAGCATTGTAGTTATATTATCATGGAAATGGTATGTTAGCATGTGTTGTACTGGTACAAGTGGATTAAATGCAAAATAGTTGGTTGCATTTTTAAACACCTCATTATAACTGCTGGACTGAAAACAATCCACCATCAGATATGTACAACCATTTGCATTGTGTTAACACTGACGGCTGAGCTACTATGTCTGATTTTGCACATAGAAGATGGAAAGAGCCCCGCGCCTGAGACGTTCTCCCCTGGATGGGCATTAGGGTCTGGATGGGCGACCCTAATAGAGGATAAAGCGGAAGATAATGGATGGATGGAAGATGGAAAGATAGTGTCTAAGGCTGTGGCTTAGTTGGTTAAAGTTCCTGTCTAGTAAACAGGAGATCCTGGGTTCGGATCCCAGCTGTGCCTTGATCTGTTGATGTGGTAGCTCAGTGGTTAGGATGATGGGCTATCAATCTGAAGATTGTGGGTTCAAATCCCAGGTTCATTGAAGTTACCACTGTGGGTTCTTGAGCAAGGCCCTTAACTCTAATTGCTCCAGGGATACTGTGGCCAACCCTGAGCTTGCTTTGTAACTCACTTTTGATAAAAGTGACCAAATGACCAAATGTAATTGAAATGCAATGTAATGTGCACAGCATACAAAAACAATATTACTGCATCACTGAGAATCATCCACCATGACTCAAATAGGACCCTGATGGTCCTGCTGAGATCAGAGTCAAGTTATGAAGGGATTTCAGATAAACTGATACAGTTTAATATGATTAAGTGGAACTAATGAAATGGACAGTAATTGTAGAAATATGGAGGTGAACCTCCATATTTTTTTTTCATATCCATTTTTTTTATTTATGAAAAGCTGCAAACAATTTGTACTACAAAAAGCACAGTATAAATGAATTAAAATGTAATTTGTTTAAAAAGTAAATTTAGCATAAGACCATTGTAAATCTTTCACCACATTTTCTTCTTCATACAATATCTGGTAGGAAGGCATCTTAGGCATCTGCCAAAATCAAAATTTGTTCTATAATGCCTTAACGGCACTTAACAATTGCCAAGGCAGATCTAGCAAGGTACAAATCATTTTTATAAACTGACTCATGCCATCCTATTATAAGTGAAGTCCAGTGAAGTCACTTAATAATTATTTCTTTTTTTAAACTGCTTTAGCAGAAGGTAGGGAACAGTCTGTAACTGTTGTTCATCCATTGCTAGGGAGACACGCAGACATATTGATACTAACATTCACGTGAGGCTATTTATTATTGTAAAAATAAATGATTTACATGTTTTTAGATTAAGAATACAAATGCGCCAAAATGAAAGAGAAAAATTCGCTTCGCTTCGGGTTTAAAGGCTTTTCATTCTGTAATGTACTGTAATGTACATGAATTTCATTCATGTACTGTTGTAAAAAGCGCTATATAAATAAATAACTTGAACTTGAACAAATTATGAACATGCAAATTCCACACATGACTAATAGCTTCCTAAAAATACATTACATTGTGATTATCTTAAAGGTCAATTCAGATTCTGAAATATATGTGTGATGCTAGCGCAGTGGCGCTGGAGGAGGCAAGGCAGAGCCGATGGTGTTGTTCAATGAAAGGAATTAAAGCATCTGACATGTCTACGCCTGATGACCGTTGGCAGCCCTTACAAGCTGTAACATCACATGCTGCAGTGGGAGAGATTCCATGAACCAACAGGAGTGGGACTTTCGGTAAGCTACACCATGCCAACAGCTGTATGTTTGAATATTATTTTAAATAATGTGTGATAAAGCCTGTCCCTGCAGGAGTGCAAGCCCTGGCCCAATATTTCTGCTTTTCTGAACTAACAAGCAGAGTGGGCCAGGCAAGTTGCTGTGGATGAAGCTGAAGATGCTGGGGTGTCACTCTGCAGCAAAAATTGGGGATGCGCGTAAGACACCTGACGTCGGACTGCTGAGGACCTGCCGTTTTTGCGAGGCCATCGGAACGGTAGTGCCAAAACAAAAAAACTGTTGCCCGGGATGGCATGCAAGTGGCCCAATGCTGGAGAGATGATATCAGAAGCTAACGGGCAGACTGAATCAAAGCTGTGTGCATGAAGGCAGAATGTTTGCGTTCACGAGCCGTTCCAGAGAGAGGGAGAGAACTTAGCGTCTTCCTGCCCTCATGCCTACGAGACCACAGGCAACATCCTCATCCGTCTTGGGTTTCAGTACCAATGTAACAAGGGGTGGGTACAAATGAAGACCATAGCCAGGATTTAACAACACGAACAGGCTTTATCAACAGAGTGATATATCAAGTTCGAGTTCAAGTAATTTATTTATAGAACGCTTTTTACAATAGCACATTGTCACAAAGCAACTTTACAGTGTTATAAGCATTTGAACCCCAAAGAGAAAGCCGATGCAACAGTGGCAAGAAAAATCTCCTTGTTATGTTGTTATTTTAAGGAAGAAACCTTGGGAGGACCAAGACTCAGTGGGGGATTCATCCTCCTTGAGCAGACAGCCAGCATCAACAGTGTAGGATAGCCATGTACAGATTGTGTAATGATCAGGTGATCAGGTGAAAAATTGATGTATGAGGTTGTTTGGTTTACATGAACTACTAAAACTTTACTCAGAAATGTTCAGTTATTATACGTACAAATGAAAAAATGAAAAAAGAAGAATTAGTTGGTTACCTTCTTCAGAATGGAAGTAAGGCGTTCCAGCTCACAATCAATGATGATCTGACCTTCCTTCCTCTTGTCAAGGTCTTGGAAGACTTTGAGAAAAGAGGCCTCAGTCATAGTTTCAACATTCACTGAGGTCACCAGCCAGTTTCGCTCAGCAGCTGTGTCCAGAACCTTTTGCAGGATTGTTAGTCCTTAAAATACAAACGAAGTACAAAAGTAAGAGAGAGATAGAGAAGTATGCTGATGTACATACAGTATGTATTACACATATTACTGCTACATGTAAATAAAAAATATTGCTACTATAGTGGTATCTTAAAACTTGAACTAGTTCTGTAAGTGAAAGTTTCAAAGTATATATTAAAAAAATTCAAGTTTTAAGGTACCACTATAGTAGCAATATTTTTATTCCAAAGTCTAGTAAAAAGGCATATATATCAGGCTGAAGTAAAATAATTTTCATCTTATTTCATTATCTTCTGCTTAATCCTATTTTGGAGGACTTGGGTCATGGGGGGGAATTCCTCATGACCATCCAGGTGAGAGCGTTCCGGGTGCTGGGCAGATTGTGCCAATTCATCACTGGGCACACTCACTATCAAGGGATCATTTAGAGCATCCAATTTACCTTGAATCCATGTTTTTGGACTGTGGGAGGAAACTAGAGAACCCAAAAAAACTCATGTGGGCACAAGCAGAACATGGAGATTTCATCAAGATCGAACCTAGATGTTTTTTTCTTACCTCATTCACTATATTGCTTTGATATACATAAGCACTGTGTCTCCTACAGCCATGCTGTAATCATACTCGTATTTTCTTCAGGGAATGCACCTCTCTAGTTTAATTTTGTTATTAAAGACGATAAGTTGTTGACTGGGCGGCACGGTGGCTTAGTGGTTAGCACGTTCGCCTTTCATCACTAGGGATTCCTGGTTCGAATCCCCATCTGGGTGGAGTTTCCACCAGACATGTTCTCCCCGTGTCCGCGTGGGTTTCCTCTGGGTTCTCCGGTTTCCTCCCACAGTCCAAAAACATGGGTCATGAGTTCTCCAAATTGCCCCATATAGAGTGTGTATGTGTGCGTGTCTGTGTGAGTGAGTGAGTTTGTGCCAAGCGATAGATCCTCCCCTGGATGGGCATGGGGAACCCCGTGCGATCCTAATATATAAGATAAAGTGGAAGATAATGGATGGATGGAAGTTGTTGACTGAGCAATATTAAAGATTGATTCGACTGATTTGTTTTAAAACGGTTTATCCTGAGTAGGGCCGGATTTTGCAAGGTTTCCAGAGCCTATTCAAGCATAAGATAAAAGGTAAATAAATAAAATAAAATAAAACACTTGACAGTAATCAGAAAACCATCAGGACAGACAAACTAGCACTCTCATGCATACACTGGTAATTAAGCATTTTCATGAAGACGCATCCTTTTAACAAATACCCTTTTGTAAAAAATAAATAAATAAAATAAAAAAGGGGGGGGGGTGCAGCAGCAAATAACAATCAGGTTTGATGATTTTACAGTGTAGTTGGTTTTCTTCATAACTACTGACTTGTCATGTTCTCATTGGTAAGTCGCTTTGGCTAAAAGCGTTTGCTAAATGCCTAAATGTAAATGTAAATGTGGCTTTACAGTGACCCACTGACATGTTTTAGTAAACTTACACAGAAATGTCCTTGTTGGCTCAGATCAGGAAACAAATCCATGATGTATTTGCTATGAAGCAAGAGTGCTTTTCACTGTACCACTGTGCTGCCTTTTATGAAATACAATAATTTAATCAAATTTACCTTGATAAAGAGAACATTTAAGAATGCTAATTGTTTTAATTAGTACGTTTGAGGTTTCTAAACCTCACTTAAATCTTTCTACAATTAAGCTGGCTTTTAACACCTCCTGCAATCACATGCACATATTAATTCACAGTCTAACACTGTCTCTTAGTTTGTGTTCCTGCAAACATTTACAATATTTTTTCCCTCTTGTGTTTTTCTATAGATGATTAAAACATTGAAGAATTAAATAAACCCCAATCCAGTGGATGCACCACCTTCTTCAGTAAAGACACCTTCCTTATTAAGGTACAATGACTATGTAAGTCAAGTGATGTGTAGGTAATAAAATTCTTTTTGATGTAAATAGGTGCCCGGGTGTATGGACTGGTGACCTGGCAAGTATTTTGCACCACATTTTGCCTAATGAGTGCTGGGATAGCCTTGACAAACCCTCATAAACATTTAATCCTCTACTAGGGCCCCGGGGGATTTCCCATTCCCATGTTTTGGGCGCTGGGCAGATACATACAGGGCAGGTTGCCAAACTATCATTGGGCACACTCACTCACACAGACACACACACAAACACAATCTATAGGGGGCATTTTATAGCATTCAAATTACTGTGAATCCACGTTTTTGGACTGTGGGAGGAAACCGGAGAACCATGGAAACCCATGCAGACATGGGGAGAACATGGAAACTCCACCCAGATTGTTATTCAAACCTGGATACCTAGTGCTGAGAGGCGGACGTGTTAACCACTAAGTCACTGTGCCACCCCCCTCATAACCATAATTAGAAGAAAACTGTTTAGTAAGTAAATGAATAAACATCAGGTAAGCCTACATGTTATAGCTTTAAACAGATTTACAGATTTTAATAAAAACTCAGAGAGAGCACTTTATTAGGAACAATTGTGCACCTGGTAATTCGTGTAATTACCTTTTTAGCCAATTATGTACCATTAACATTCACTAAAGATAAATAGAATCACGGTGGTTTTGACAGTAGCATGGTTATTGGTGCCTGCTGGGTGCAATGAGGTAAAACGGTCTAGTACAGCAGATAATCTTTGGCTTAAACCTGTACTATGTTTGTGGGTGAGTTCCCCATGCCTATCCAAGAGACACTGGGCAGATACACCCAGGACAAGGCGTCAAGCCATTGCTGGGCACCCACTTCCTCACACAGACGCACACACTATATAGGGGCAATTTAGAGCAGCCACTTCATGTCAAATCCATGGTGTTGGGCAATGGGAGGAAACCAGAGAACCTGAAGAAAACACACAGACACGCCATTCAAATCGGGATTCGATCCTGTTTCCCCAGCACTGAGAGGCAAACATGCAAATCACTATACCATTGTGCCGCCCAGCAAATATTTTCACGCGGCACATCATCAGACAGCTGCCATAAAAGCTGTTTGGAGCTGTCACGTGGTGTGGGTGTGTTGGGCCCTGTAATTAGTGCACCTAGTTCTTATCATGGGGTCTACTTATAACCGTTAGATTCCTCTCTCCACCGCTAGATAGTCTTATGTGCTCATGCTTATGCTTAGCCTCACCTTGTCTGGCTCCTTAGTATACGTCACTTGTTAGTTCCTGTACTGTGTTTGTCCTGGTACTCTTGTTGCTTTGTGCTCTGTGTTGGCAGCTTACCGCACTTCAACTGCAGTCTACACCGAGCCCCCTACTCACTCCATTCTGTGTGTTGGCGGATTGGAACCCTACGCCGTCGACGTCACGCGCAGACTCCACGCTACGACGTCACACTACCACCACCGTTTCCCCAGTATTGTCCTCCAGCGTTTATCTCATCTACATTTGTGTCATTCCACTAGTGTTCCAATAAAAACCCTTCTGACTGTCCACCTCTGTCTTCAGACTGTTTCGCCTCATTAGTGGATCCTACTACACACTGGTCTTGTGAACGTAACAAAAAGCTAATTTGAAGCTGCATTATGAGCTTGATATTCTTGTATTAGAGACATTGTGGCTACAATATTTTTTGGACATTTTTATTTTGGAACAATCCACGGCCAAACTTCATAGGGCTTCTTTAAGGTTGGACAAAATCTATTTGTGTTGTGAAGAAAAACGGTTGTATTGGATCTTTAAGTGATTTGGTGATGTGATTATATGTATGTATATAAGTAGATGTACATGAATTAGTGTATTTGGTTTTTGTATTTGTTGCACTTAATTTGAATCCATATAAAACTGTTATTAGCAAAAAAAAAAGGCACATCACCAAACAAAAATATAAAAAAGCTATATATATATTTTAATTAAAATCTAGTCTCAAGTTACTCTTATTTACTTTTAGTAAGTCTGTTTAGATGCAGATAAAACTAATATTCTTTTAGGAATAAAGGAAAGACACAAGAAGACTGTTGCAAGAGTAGAAGGATGGAGTGTGGGTTTTCAGCTCGCAAAATGTCACAGCAACACAGCAACGTCCTTGGAACAGTTTGGGTTATCCAGGAATCCATAGCACTGGTTATTTTTGGGGAAGGTTTCGCTATTAACAACTCGCTCCTGAAGGCTGAGTTCCGATAACACAGGGCCGAAACATCAAATAAGACTTAAGTTTAGGTGAGGCTCACAGAATTTTAACATGAATCCTTTAAGCTGCTCTTCAATGTTTCCAATTTTGTTTGCAGTGGCGAAAGCTTCTCCAAGGTGGTTTCCATGTCGCAATTAATATTCATTGGTGTGACTGTCCAGCCTTTCTCAGTTCTAAAGTGATCAGTGGGTGTGTGTGAGTGTGTAAATGTGTCCTGCCCTAGCCCTGTGTGCCCTAGCCGCAATACTGCTCTATTAGTTGTGTATGTGTCTGCAAGGAGAAATTCTGCATTAGAGAATATATTGTGGTCTTTGAATCTAATTGAGGGAAGAATTCCTTCATGGGGTTCCCCATGCCCATCCTGGGGAGAACGTTTTGGGCGCTGGGCAGATACACCCAGGAATCATACAAACACACTCTATAAGGTGCAATTTAGAGAATTCAATTGACCTTGATCCATGTTTTTGGACTGTGGGATGAAACCGGAGAACCGGGAGGAAACCCACACAGACACAGGGAGAACATGGAAACTCCACACAGATTGGGATTCAAATCGGGAATCCTTAGCGCTGAGAGGCAAACTTGCTAAACACTAAGCCACAGTGCCGCCCCTGTAGTCAATCCATTTGTTTGTTTTTTTTAAACAAAGCTACTTTTATCATTAGAACCGCTGCAGTAATTACCGTGTTGACATGATCCAAGATGTGTTTCCATTTTCTATCCTTTAAAAAGTGATAGCACTGAACCAGTGGCTCCCTCTTTTTATCTCTTCATGGTTTCAGTCGTGTTATCATAGATCTGTTGCCAGAAATACACACGACGCAGGCTGTAATCGCTACGACTTTATGACGTACCTACACCACCTGTGTTTGCACCCTTTTGGTATGTTCTGGGGAAAGGACAAATGACTCAGTGGCGTGTAATAGAACACACAGTAAATTTGTTCCCGCTGCACTAATTAGGAAAAGACATTAATATATTAATATATCAATATCATCGAGCGGCTTTTTGGTTAGCACATTCGCCTCTCAGTGCCCAGATTTTCAGGTTTGAATCTCAATCTGGATAGAGTGTTCATGTTTACCCCATGAGTGTGGGTGTGTGTGGGGGGGTTTCCCTCGGATGCTCTGGTTTCCTCACACTGTCCAAAAACATGGATTTAAGGTGTATTGAATGCTCTAAATTGTCCCATATAGTGTGTATGCATGTGCGTCTGTGCGAGTGTGTGCCCAGTGATAGATGACTCCCTGTCCTGGGTGTATCTGCCCCCCACCCCGAAACGGTCTCATCTGGATGGGCATTGGGGACACCCCAGCGACTCTAGAGGAGGATTAAGTGGAAGATAATATAAAAATATAACATCATTCAAAACCTCTCAAAAAGTTTCTTTTTTTTCATTATTTTAGTTATTATATTAAATATCCATTTGTGCAGCTCAGGTCGGGCAAATTAGAAATTAATAAGCTTTTATGATGGCCATATCAATGCTTTTAACGTTTCTTACTATTTCTTTACAAAATCGATACAAAATGTATCAAATTGCAGCTCAGAGCCTTGTTCATATCCATCAAAGCAATTAAATGACCACCAACAGAGTGTCAATGCAGTTATTACATTTAAGCTTTGTCATTCTGCTTAAGCTCTTTAGCACCTCTGCAAAACTGCAGAGCCATACATGATGTGTAGGATTCATACTACAACTACAGCCTCTCATAAATTTATTAGACAAATCATTGCCACGGCCAGACAATATTCAACAAATCACGTAGACAGAGAAAAAAAAAAGACCTGATTAAAGATAAAAGCATAAAGGATGTAGTCAGCCAGCAAAGAACAATCAGTCTTTGGATGTGCCACACTGCTAACGATTCCGCGAGTACTTCCAACATCACTATTACACACCTCACTGATTAGTCCCTGATACCTGTTATTAGAGCAGAGGTGCAGGGCTAAAAAATTGGCATCCAAGCAAAATCCAAGCAGCTTAAAAGAATTGAAGATGAAACTGTACAAAACAGCACTGCTATTGGGTTCTGAGTCATATAATACACTGTATTACCAATAGTATTTGCTCACCAATCCAAATGACCTGAATCAGGAGTCCCAATCACTACCATGGCCACAGCTGTATAAAATCAAATGCCTAGTGATTTGAAACTGTAATAGGATGCCACCTGTGCAACAAATCCAGTTGTTAAATTTCCTCGCTACTAAATATTCCACAGTCAACTGTCAGCTGCATTATAACAAAATGAAAGTGTTTGAGAACAACAGTGACTCAGTCACTGAAGGGACGGGGTCAGCGAATGCGTTCGTACATAGGGCAGAGAGGTGGACAACTTTCCGAGTCAATCACTACACTAACTCTAAACTTCATGTGGCCTTCAGATTAGCGCAAGGACAGTGCACAGAGAGCTTTATGCAATGGGTTTCCATGGTTGAGCTGCTGAATCCAAGCCATACATCACAACGCGTCAGATGCAGTGGTGTATAGCACACCACCACTTGACTCTAGAGCATTGGGGACGCTTTCTCTGAAATATTTTTAGATGTGGCCACTGGAATAGTGCAGTTTTGAATGCATTTGTTTATGCTGCACCATGGCATTTCAACTGGGTTAAAGACTGTATGACTGTGTGCTTGGGATCATTGTCCTGTTGCATGACCCATTTTAGCCCAGCAAAGTTTTGATCAACTTTTTTTCTTTTAAAACCTTTACAAAAGTTGTGTGGTTTGATCAGGGCAACCTTACAAACTTGAGATGTGTTGCATTTCTTATTTAAGAAAAATAATATGTTACTTCAGGTGGTACAGTGCCTTGGTGGAGTTTCTTCCCCCCATGTCTGCGTGGGTTTCCTCTGGATTCTCAGGTTTACTCCCCCAGTACATAGACATTAATTCAAGGTAAAATGAATGCTCTAAATTGCCCCATATAGTGTGTGTTTGTGTGTGTGTGTGTGTGTGTGTGTGTGTGTGAGTGAGTGTGCCCAGCAATAAATTGGCACCCTGTCCTGGATGTATCTTCCCAGCACCCGATACGTTCTCCCCTGGATGGGCATGGGGAACCCCCCACAACCCTAATAGAGGATTAAGCAAAAGATAATTAATAAACAAATGAATATGTTATTTAATTACAACACTAACAAACAACTTTAAAAGCCCATACTCATTTAATATCTTTCTAATAACCTTTATGAACATTTAATATTCTAATGTGTGTGTGTGTGTGAGAGAGAGAGAGAGAGAGAGAGTTTCTGTGTGTGTACAAGGCAAGACAAGTCAATGCAAAATCATTCTTACTTTCTGTAATCATAACACACACCCGAATTATCCAAAAACAAAAAAACAAACAAACAAAAAAAAAAAAAAACAGAAGTGAAATATGCTTTAAGGGGATTTAGAGAAAACCTTGTCATTGTTACCTCAACGTGCACTTTGGTGGTTTGGGCTTTAAAATTATAAAGCTGCATTGAGACAATGCACTATTGTTTACAGCTCTCTCGCTCCCTTATAAAGAGTTTAAAAGAAGGGAAAATAAGAAAGCTGTCAAATAAGAACACTGACTCAACACCATAAGGCAACATCCCCCACAAAGACAAAGACATCATATGGTGGTTCTGATCAAAACATTTATTTCACTAAGTGACCCTCAGTGAACCTCATGAGTTTTGATATAATGACCACACACACACAAACGTATAGTAACTACATATACTGTATATAACGGTGTAAAGTTACACAAAAGTCACAGTTCGGTATAGTCCTCCCCTACAGCATATGAAGTATATATACAGTGGGTTGCAAAAGTATTCATACCCCTTGAACTTTTCCATATTTTGTCACATTATTTTGTCACATGACAGGATGTTCTAATAAATCATTACATAAATTACAACTTGTGCAAAATGCTGCAGCTAGAGTTTTAACTAAAACCAGAAAGTTTGATCATATAACTCCTGTGTTATCAAACCTACACTGGCTACCAGTTAAGTTTCGTATCGAGTACAAAATTTTATTAATAACATATAAAATTCTACATAATCAGGCTCCACAGTATCTGAGTGAGCTGATTCAATTGTACCAGCCGACACGTGAGCTCCGATCTCAAGGTGCTGGCTTACTCTTAGCTCCTAGAATAAATAAAATTACTGCTGGTGGAAGAGCGTTCTCCCACAAGGCTCCTCAACTTTGGAATAGCCTTCCAGTTACTGTTCGTGATTCTGAATCACTATTAATCTTTAAAAATAAATTAAAAACACATTTATTTAATCTTGCGTTTAACTAATCCCCTGTAGATAAAGATGTAGATCTCAGACTTGGCTGTGTTGGGGGGTAATCTCTGATCAGTGTATGCTGGCATTTCACCTCTTCACCCACCTCATCATTAATGGGGGGGTGTGGCGCTGGAATGATGCTGTTCCGGATGCTGTTCATCTCAACTATGTAGAGTCTGCAGTATCTGCCTCTTTTAGTTATGCTGCTCTAGTCAGTGATGCCGGAGTCACATGCTGCACTGTGTCAATTAATTACTTATTAATTAAATGCCGTGCTTTATTATTAGCTCTAACTCCCTTCCTTTGTCTGTTTCTTTTGAGGTGTCCCCCGGCTTCCTGGAGATCCATGGCTCTGCTTACGAATACTGTATGGATCCTGACAAGGCGGTCCTGCAGGACGCCCCCTAATGGACTCACATATAGTTTTCTAGTTGTTAGTTTTTCCATTTGTTTAGTATCTGGACATGGCTGTTCTACACTGTTGTTGCTGCCCGGCCGCTCAAGGAGGATGAGTCCCCCATTGAGTCTTGGTCCTCCCAAGGTTTCTTCCTTAAATAACAACAGAAAAGGGAGTTTTTTCTTGCCACTGTCGCATCGGCTTGCTCTTTGGGGGTTTAAAGGCTTTTCATTCTGTAAAGCTGCTTTGTGACAATGTACTGTTGTAAAAAGCGCTATATAAATAAATTACTTGACTTGACTTGACTTGACTTGACATTACAACCACAAACATACATATATTTCACTGGAATTTAATGTGAAAGACCAACACAAAGTGGTATACAATTGTGAAGTGGAAGGAAAATTATACATGAATCAACATTTTTTTTACAAATAAAAAACTGAAAAGTGCGACGTGCAAAAGTATTCAGCCCCCTTTTCCCTGAGTGCAACCAATTGCATTCAGAAGTTGCCTGATGAGTGCTAATGACTCAAAAGGGTCCACCTGTGTGTAATCTAATCTCAGTACAAATACAGCTGCTCCGTGACGGCCTCAGATGTTGGTTAAGAGAATATTGGGGAGCAAACAGCATCATGAAGTCCAAAGAACACACCAGACAGGTTAGGAATATGGTTTTGGAGAAGTTTAAAGCAGGCTTAGGTTATAAAAAGATTTCCAAAGCTTTGAACATCTCACGGAGCACTGTTCAATCCATCATCCGGAAATGGAAAGAGTATGGCACCACAGTAAACCTGCCAAGACAAGGCCGTCCACCTAAACTTATAGGCCGAACAAGGAGATCACTGATCAGAGAGGCAGCCAAGAGGCCCATGGTGACTCTGGATGAAATGCAGAGAGCCACAGCTCAGGTGGGGGAAACTGTCCACAGGACAACAATTAGTCGTGCACTACACAAATGTGGTCTTTATGGAAGAGTGGCAAGGAGAAAGCCATTGTTAAAAGAAAACCATAAAAAGTCCCGTTTGCAGTTTGCCAGAAGCCATGTTGAGGACACAGCAAACATGTGGAAGAAGGTGCTTTGGTCAGACGAGACCAAAATTGAACTTTTTGGCCACAATGCAAAACGCTATGTGTGGCGGAGAAATAACACTGCACATCACTCTGAAAACACCATCCCCACTGTCAAATATGGTGGTGGCAGCATCATGCTCTGGGGGTGCTTCTCTTCAGCAGGGACCGGGAAGTTGGTCAAAGTTGATGGGAAGATGGATCGAGCCAAATACAGGGCAATCTTGGAAGAAAACCTGTTGGAGTCAGCAAAAGATTTGAGACTGGGGCGGAGGTTCACCTTCCAGCAGGACAACGACCCGAAACATAAAGCCAGAGCTACAATGGAGTGGTTTAAAAAAAAGAATATTCATGTGTTAGAATGGCCCAGTCAAAGTCCAGACCTAAACCCAATTGAGAATTTGTGGCAAGATCTCAAAACTGCTGTTCACAAACGCTCTCCATCCAATCTGACTGAGCTTGAGCTGTTTTGCAAGGAGGAATGGGCAAGAATTTCAGTCACTAGATGTGCAAAGCTGGTGGAGACATACCCTAAAAGACTTGCAGCTGTAATTGCAGCAAAAGGTGGCTCCACAAAGTATTGACTCAGGGGGGCTGAATACTTTTGCACGTCGCACTTTTCAGTTTTTTATTTGTAAAAAAAATGTTGATTCATGTATAATTTTCCTTCCACTTCACAATTGTATACCACTTTGTGTTGGTCTTTCACATTAAATTCCAGTGAAATATATTTATGTTTGTGGTTGTAATGTGACAAAATATGGAAAAGTTCAAGGGGTATGAATACTTTTGCAACCCACTGTATATATATATATATATATATATATATATATATATATATATATATATATATATATATATATATATATATATGTGTGTGTGTGTGTGTGTGTGTGTGTGTGTGTGTGTGTGTGTGTGTGTACATACTGTACGTACAGTATATGTCACTTTTCTCAATCTCACTGTATTGCAATCTCTTACCTATAATTTTTATTTGCAATAATGCTTTAGTAGAGTTCTGACACTTTAAGGTAATTCCAATTTTAACAGACCAACCGTTTGAGATCAAGATTTTGCTTGGAATGTTGTAAATAAAACTAACCATGGAAAATCCACTGAGCCGAGTGTGTCTGTTTGCAAAGTTCTCTTTTGCTGACTCAACTGGAGTTACAACTGTAGCATTTTGCGTTATATATGTTACAAAATTTCTGGTTCAAAATTTTCATCATAGGTTTCACTTCAACTATGAGAGAAAAAAAATGAGAAAGAAAAATCCAGGAAATCACATTGTATGTTATTTTTAAAGAATGTATTTGTAAATTATGGTGGAAAATAAGTATTTGGTCACCCACAAATAAGCAAGATTTTTGGCTCTCAAAGACCAGTAACTTCTTCTTTAAGAAGCTCTTCTGTCCTCCACTTGTTCCCTGTATTATTGGCACCTATTTGACCTCGTTATCTGTATAAAAGACACCTGCCCACAGCCAAAGACTGTCAGACTCAAACTACAAGTCTAAGGACATCAGGAAGAAAACTGTAGACGAATTGTAAGAAAATGGAAGACATTCAAGACCATTGATCTGCCTCGATCTGGGACCCCATGCAAGGTCTCCTTCCGTGGGGTCAAAATAATCATGAGAATGGTGAGCTAAAATCCCAAAACTAGATGGAGAGACCTGATGAATGACCTGCAGAGAGCTGGGACTAAAGTAACAAAGGCTACCATAAGTAAAATACTACACTGAGAGGGACTCAAATAATGCAGTGCCAGGCATGTCCGCTGCTTAAGCCAGTACATGTCCAGGTCCATCTGTGGTTTTCCAGAGAGCAAATAGATGATACAGAAAAATATCATGTAGTCAGACAAAACCAAAATCAAACTTTTTGGTAAAAATTTAACTTCTTAGTTAGAAGACAAATGCTGAGTTGCATCCCAAAAACACCATCTACTGTGAAGCATGAGGGTGGAAACATCATGCTTTGGGGACAGAACCACTGATCCGTGTTAAGAAAAGAATGAACGGGACCATTTAATTCCAAAACCTTCTTCCATTTGTTGCAGCATTAAAGATAGAATGTGGCTGGGTCTTCCAGCATGAAAATGATCCCAAACACACAAGGAGTTTGCTCCGTTAAAAGCATTTCAAGGTCTAGGAGTCTAGTCAGTATCCAGACCTCAACCCCAAGTTTAATTTCTGCCATTGCCAACAAAGACTATATGTTGACCAAATACTTATGTTCCACCATATTTTACAAATAAGGGTGGCATGGTGGCTTAGTGGTTAGCACTTTCGCCTCTCAGCGCTAGGGATTCCAGGATCAAATCCCAATCTGGGTGGAGTTTCCATGCTCCATGTCTGCGTGGGTTTCCTCCAGGTTCTCTGGTTTCCTCCCACAGTCCAAAAACATGGATCAAGGTCAATTGAATTCTCCAAATTGCCCCATATAGAGTGTGTTTGTGTGTGTACGTGAGTGAGTGTGTGCTCAGTGATAGATTGGCACCCTGTCCTGGGTGTATCTGCCCAGTGCCCGAAACGTTCTCCCCTGGATGGGCATGGGGACCATGACCCTAGTATAGGATAAAGCGGAAGTTAATGGAAGGATGGCATTTTCAAATAAATTCATTAAAAATCCTACAAATTTTTTCCTCATTTTGTCTCTCATAGTTGAAGTATACCAATGATGGAAATTACAGGCCTCTCCAATCTTTCTAAGAGTGAGAACTTGCAGTGGCTGACCAAATATTTTTGGTCAAACTGTTTATATACTATATATATGAATGGCAGGCATCTGTGACTGTCACATAACTTCAATTTTATTGCTAGTTTAATTTTGACTGAGTTACATGATTTTTTCTGACAGACAGAGGTATTCAGAACCAAAACTACAGGGAAAAAAACAAATGACTTGACTTGCTGTGTCTGCAGACAAAAAGCAGCCAGTGACAGATGGGTAAAAGAAATGAATTCCCTTCTTGCAACCAATTCCACTACAGGCTGAACAAAAACAACTGAGATACATTAACATGCTTCGGTGGGCATTCATGTGGGTATCATTTATGAATGCTTTAATGGGCTCTTCAGGCCTGTTTTGATTTTGGGTTTACCCCAAAATACAAGAAAATGTACTGGAATGTAACAGCCCATGATTAATGAAGTACTGAAACAGCTAGAAAGCTAGCATTAATTTAGCATTAAACCCACCGCACCAAGGGACAGACCTGCTGGAATTTATCATGGGCCCTGCCGAGTCAGCAGGGTAAATGCCTCATTTAACCATGATTGTTACACCATGCAGAGACAGAGCATAAACGGTTTGAAAATCTTATTTTTCCATAAAAAGCAGAAAAGCCCAATGTACCATTGGTGAATATCAGGACCCAATGAATCAGGAGACACAAATTAAAAGACATCAGAATAATGTTGAAAATGAAATATATGCAGATTTATTTTGCCTTTAAAGCTAATTTGTTGGGAATCAGCAAAAAAATAACAGATTATTTCATAATGATTTAATAAGGACTGCTCTTTTGACATCTTATAGCAGAGTCTGAGGACTGAAAATAGGTCTCTTGAGGTAGTTCATTACTGATTTTGAGGCACTTATAAGGATCATGATCTTGTTGTAGAACCACATACTTTTTCAGAATTTTTTAGACAGTGATTACTTTCAACGTGCTGATATTTAGTAGATTGTTCACCGGAGTCCATACATCATTTCAGCTCTGTTCTCTATGTCTGCCGTTGGAAAATAAGCTATGTTATATTGTTAAAGACATGCTTTTTAATGAAATTCTGCATATTTCTCTTAAATAACATTCATTCATTCATTATCTTCCGCTTAATCCACTATAAGGGTCGCAGGGGTTTCCCATGCTCATCCAGGAGAGAATGTTTGGGCACTGGACAGATACACCCAGGACAGGGTGCCAATGCATCATTGGACACCCTCACCTACACACACACACGCACACACAAACACACTATATAGGGCAATTTAGAGCATTTACTTTACCTTGAATCCATGTTTTTGAACTGTGGGAGGAAACCTGGAGAAACCATACACAGGGTGAACATGGAAACTCCAACCAGGATGGGATTCAAACCTGGATCCCCAGAGCTGAGAGGCGAACGTGCTAACCACTAAGCTATTTTGGACTATTTTGGTCAAACAGTCCAGTGGAGTTTTTTTGTGTTTTTTCTTCTAAAATTCTAACACTGATATTTGTGGTGAGCATTTGAAATGTGCCCTCTTATAATATTTAAGGAACTGTCATTACCCCACCCAGTTTGCTGTAGCCAACCCTTTAGATAGATCTGTTGGAAAGTTTTCTTGGACTTCCAGACATTTGCTTAACCTTCCCCATCCTGAACTAACATCTCCAAATTACACCATTACATTTACATTAAGTTATTTAGTAGATGGTTTTATTCAAACGACTTACAAATGAGAACACCACATGTCAAGTTAAGGAAAAACCAGCCACACTGTAGAATTATCAAACCTGAGCATTATCCTATGCTATCCCTCACTTTTTTATTTTATTATTATTATTTTATTTTATTACCATATCAGGTGTTTGTGAAAGAAATGTGAAAAGTGTTTTCAGTTGCCATGTGACCTTACGGACAGAGTTGGGAAGATCGTTCCACCATTTTGGAGTGGTTGACGCAACAGAGTGAGAATTAGCACCTCGGTGAGGTGGAATCACTCAACTAGTTGGAGTATATATTGAAAATATAGAGTGATAATAAGATACCATACACCACAAACTGAGAAAATAGCTACCTAAACATAGTTTGCTATTAAAGGACTGAAGGCTTGAAATTTGCATCACCTGACCTTTCCAAACCAGCCATAGTCTTAACAAGCTAACTAAGGTCTGATACCATAAAGCCATCTAAAAACTAAAAAATGTAATGGTGCAAACATTTCCATCTTACCTTTATCACTTCATAACATTTTACAAAATACTTAAATAATTGAATAATCAACCAAACAAACAATGTCTAGCCATCAGCAGCCTGCAGCATTCTTTGGACCCTGATGAGGGATTTGAGGTAAACACAAGTTATGTAGCATAAAATGAACTACTGCCACTGATTTTACATCTACAAAGTAAATAGGCATGGTAGCTCAGTCGTTGGGGTGTTGGTCTCTCAATCTAAAGGTTGTGGTTTCAAATCCCAGGTCTATTGACATTACCAATATAGGTCATTGAGCAAGGCCCTTAACCCTCATTGGTCAACCCTGTTTTCTGACCATAACTAAGTTGGGATACTTGTAAGTCATTTTGGATAAAAGCGTCTGCTAAAATGACCAAATTTGCCAAACATAAAGCAATATGGCAGGTGTATTTAATAGATTGCAAAGTGAGTTTAAAAACTGGCAGTGCAGTTCTAAGAGTCATCATCCACCCAAGTAACAACTGCACTGTGTTGAACCTGTCTGTCCTGACCAACAGAAAACAACTTAAACGGACTAGATATGCAGAGAAACCCATTAGCTACAAACTATAATTGTAGAACTACAAAGTTCTAACAATTAGAAGTAATGAAAAATGAGTGTAGAAACCAAAATCCAAAAAAAGTCCCTATACAGTATACAATGCTCGTCTTAGAATGTGTTAAATTGGAGACATGGAGACACCACGATAACATTTTATTGCTTAAATGTTGATCTTTAATGTCTTTGGAGACTTTTTTCCCCACTAAAGACATATTTAAAGATCAATGTTGTCATGAATGTTGCTCATAAAATTGCTTAGGAGATATATTATGAGACATAATCCTGCAGAATTGTGTAACAACTTAATTGTTGTGGTGCAGGTTCAGGGTACCATGATCCCCTTGAGCAATGACGGTTAAGGACCAACAAGAGCAACCAACCTTCAGAATGACAGCACAACACCCAAACCAAAGAGCTACCACATCCTTGTATAAGAAGTATTTCACAGTATCAGAAACTGCTTTCAGTGTTTGGATGAGAACTCTCATCTTATCTCATTATCTTCTGCTTTATTCTATACTAGGGATGAGGGTCGTCTATTTCAAATAGCCAATTTATTCTGAATCTATGTTTTGAAATGCCACCACTATATCTCCATCCTTACACCCCCAAAACATCAAGCTTTAGTAAATCACATCATCCAACAATAAATTAAATATATAAATGTGAGAAGCAAGATGGCTTATTGGTTAGCACGTTCGCCTTTCAGCATGGGATTCAGGTTCAAATCCCAATCTGGGCGGAGTTTCTAGGTTCTACCCGTGTCCGCATGGGTTTCTTCCGGGTTCTCCGGTTTCTTCCCACAGTCTGAAAACACATATTTAAGGTAAACCGAATGCACAAAATTGCTCTATATAGAGTGGGTTTGTTTGTTTATGTGATTGAGTGTATGCCCAGTGATAGATTGGCACCCTATCCTGGGTGTATCTGCCCAGCACCCGAAACATTCTTCTCTGGATGGGCATGGAGAACCCTCTCTTCACCCCCCGTGAAAGTAGTAGAGGATTCAGTGGAAGATAATGAATGAATGAATGAATGATATATAAATGTATGTATATATCACAGTAGTATGACATCAATCTTATTATACATATCTAATCTACAGCTCTACATAACCGACTGTGCTTAATTTCAGCACATTTACTGTAAAAACTCAAAAGTCTGAGATTTAAAACTTAACCTCTTTCAGTTAAAGCCTGTCACTTGCCATGTTTCATGTTTTTATGACCCAGCAGAGTAATGACCCAAAGCACATCGTTTTGTAACTACTACATAAAGACATTCAAGAAATGCTGTCACAACCTTGCCTTTACAGCCACTTGACCTAAAACCCATCCAGCATCTATTGAGCTCCTAAAAACAGAGATTAAAGCATCCATTACCACCACAAACTGTCATTATTACAAAAGTGAACCTTTTTTGTATGTATTAATTATACTAAGCTTGACACTCACAGCACATTAAAAATACAGATAAATAATATATATATATATATATATATATATATATATATATATATATATATATATATATATATATATATATATATATATATGAAAGTGCTTGAAAGGCCTTATAAATAAAATTACTCATTCATTCATTCATCTCCCGCTTTATCCTCCTTAAAAATAAAATAAAAATATGACAATACCCAGTTGTTTTTTTTTTCCAAACAAGAACCAAGCTGTGAGGACGGTTCTCCCTTGCTAATTAAATGCATTTAACCCGCGTTCTTTAACAAGAAAGATGGAAATTAGGCTATTAATATCTGTATTACGTTTTTATCCAAAGAGACTGACAAAAGAGAACACAAGTCAGTAGTTATGGAAAAGCCAGTTACCGTGTACAATTATCAAACCTGATCATTATCATCATGATTATATCCTATCCTGCATCTCACCATCCCCCAAACCTTTTTTTCAGGTGTTTGTGAAATAGATGTCTTTTCACTTGTTTCTTAATCCCAAGCGACACCGCTTTATGGACGGAGTTGGGAAGATCCCACCATTTTCAAAGATCCACCATTTTGCAATGGTGAACACAATATAGCGTGAAGGTAAGTGGGGGCAGATACAGATATTGTTCTGTAGCTGATAGCTGCTACAGGAAGCCAATGGAGAGAGAGGAGGAGTGGAGTGACATGAGTTCACTTGGACTAGTTGAACCTAAGTCACGCTGCAGAGTTTTGAAACAGTTGTATAGGCCTGATCGTGCAAGCTGGGATAGGATGAGTGCTTGAACTGACAGCTGGGTAGCATGTTCTGTCAAGAAAGGTCTGATCTTCCTAATGTTGTAAAGCAGTTTTGGTGACATGATCAGAGAGTTTAAAATGTTGTGTCAATTATGAAACCAAGGTTACGGACCAAAATTGTGGTGCCATCAATTTGGAAGGTCAGGTCATAATGGATTAAAACAGAAAAAACATCCCTGTCTGAATTCTTTGTAATATAAACTTTGTAATTATTATATTTGGCAAACTAAATTGTATATTGTGCTTTTTGGACTTTTTTCTCTGTGATGACATCTGCAATCTGTCCACTGTTTAGCAGGGCGATTCTAGACAGGGCCTGTGAAAATGTATTGACATGCCAGATGAAAGGCCTTTGGCTAAATGCAAAGGGGAGAAATCTGAGTGCTGCGTTTAACACGCAACAGCAAGTAAACCCATTATGTGGCCACAATTTCCCCTGACACCGAAGAATTGTGGCTTATCAGAGAGGAGTGAAAAGTCCCACACCGAGAACGCAATACTGCATATGGTGACAGTATTCACATCTGTGTCACATGTACACAAAAACACACAGACCTCAACAAGCATTTCCTTAAAGGGCTTAAAATAAACCTGAGAAGGGCGCAGCGCTGTATCTAGGCAACAGGAGGCTGGTAATATGGATTCCTGCAATAGGGTTCTGCTTGGTCACAGAGATTTAATGGCACACACTTCTAACTCTATCACTACCTAATGATCAAACCACCAGACTTAGACATAGTGTATATCCAAAGCTTATTAAGCTTAATAGTATGGAGACAAGTCCCCCATATAAACAAAACAATAAAAAGTCACAAAGCATTTGCATCTGCATAGCTGACTGTCCTAATGAGTCACTGTGTGCAGTTTGGTTGAGCTTGGCTGATATTTAGAAACCATTTAATGTTCTCCCTTTGTCTGCTCCCCATATAGTGTCTTTGCGAGTGAGTAAGTGTGCTCAGTGATAGATTGGCACACTGTCCTGGGTGTATCTACACTGCGCCCAAAACATTCTTCCCTGGATGGGCATGGGAAACCCACCACGACCCTACCTGATAATCAAACCAACAGACATTTGCATCTGCATAGCTGACTGTCCTAATGAGTCACTGTGTGCAGTTTGGTTGAGCTTGGCCGATATTTAGAAACCATTTAACGTTCTCCCTTTGTCCGTGCGGGTTTCCTCCAGGTTCTCTACTTTCCTCCCACAGTCCAAAAACATGGATTCAAGGTAATTTAAATGCTCCAAATTGCCCTATATGGTGTGTGTTGGTTTGTTTTTAATAAGGACCGCATGGTGGCTTAGAGGTTAGCACATTTGCCCCTCAGAGCATGGGATTCCAGGTTCGAATCCCAAGCTGGGTGGACTTTCCATGTTCTTCCTGTGTCCACGTGGCTTTTGCCCGGGTGTCTGGTTTCCTCCCACAGTCCAAAATATAGTGCCACATACAGTATAGTGTCTTTGTGAGTGAGTAAGTGTGCTCAGTGATAGACTGGCACACTCTCCTGGGTGCATCTGCCCTGCGCCCAAAACATTCTCCCCTGGATGGGCATGGGGAACTCCACCACAACCTCACCATGACTCTAGTAGAGAATTAATGGAAAGATAATGAATGAATTAATGAATGAATGAATGAATATAATTAACAAACCATACTAATATGTAATTAGGCCAAAATATTTGTCTTATTAATTGTCTTAAAAATACAGGATCTTAAAAGTTTACTAACTTGCAAATTACTACCCTATTTGAACTGCATGTATATTTTTCCTCATGATTAGACTGAGTACTGATGCGTTTTTTAGATTGACCTAACAATTAACTTGCCACCAAACTCATTTGTTTACTTCCTCACAAAAACCTAATGCTGAAGCCAATTTAATTTGTATTATTATATTAAAGTATATCAGAATCTCAGTATATGAAAAAGACGCTATATATTGCATATGTTCATTACATCCACCTTTCAGATAATTAATTCTATTAATCTGTGAGTGGAGAGGGTTAGAGTAAGTGGTGAGTCAAAAAATCCAGAAAGGTTCAGTGGAGCATTAAGAATTCTGGTAACGACAGGGTCAGGGTTAATGGTAAATGGCATTGTTAAGTAAACAGAGCACTGTTGAAAGCAACAGAGCATGTTAATGATGTGAGAAGATGAAGTGATTTTATTTTTTTCGTGAATATTCCAAAGCCTCCTGCTGAACCCCACAGTGGAGTTAATAAAAAATAAGTTATTGGTGATGCATGTATAACAGAGGAAACTTGACATTAACCAAGGATCCTCCTCAGTGGTGTTAGTGCTGATGTGTTTAGATACAAACCAAATTGGCAGAACATTAGTGGAATCCCCACAAAATCACTTGATTTAGTATAAAAAATGTTTATGCAGTTGTAATCCAATTCCATTTTTGGTAACACTTTCTCTGAATCCGGTACTCATAATGCATTGTGAGTGCATTTCTAATGCATTATAAAGTATTCATAATGCTGTATAACATTTGCCTTAAGCCAGGTTCGAATCCCAATCTGGGTGGAGTATTCATGTTTCTCCGAAGTTTCTCCCTGTGTCCGTGTGGGTTTCGTCCGTGGTCTCCGGTTTCCTCCCACAGTCCAAAAACATTAATTCAAGGTAAATTCAATGCTCTTAATTGCCCCATATAGTCTGTGCCTGTTTGAGTAAGTATGCCCAGCAATAGATTGGTGCCGTGTTGTGGGGGTGTACCTGCCCAGCACCCAAAATGTTCTCCCCTGGATGGGCATGGGGAACAAACAAAATCTCCACCCCCCCCCCCCCCCCCCCCTTGCTCCCTGTGACCCTAATAGAAGATTAGTGGAAGATAATGAATGAATGAATTTGACATAAGGATTCATAACACAAAGCGACTTAATGCATTATAATATGATCTTATTTCAACTTTTCATTGAAATTGAAGACATTCGTACTTAAACAAGATGAATGCACTTTACTTAATGTCAGAGACCGCAGCGCTGCGGCGCGTTCCCCAAGCCCCGCCTTCTAATCAGCGCGTTCTCCGTGCACCAGGTGAGGTTCATTGTTTCCGGGTTCTTTCTTTCCTTTATAAGGCTTCCTGTTTCGCTGGTCGGGTGCGAAGTATTGGTCGTTGCACGTCATTACCGAGCGTTATCCGAGTGATATTCCCTGCAGTCTTTCTTTGTGTACTTCCGTGTTTTGGTCTCCGTTGAGTGAGTGCGATTTTGAGTGTAGTAGCGTGTTCCTCTCTCTGTTCCCCGCTTCTACCGACCTCTCGTCCTACCTTTCCCTCTTCCCCGTCCCTGTGTGTGAGTGCCATTTGCAAGGAAAGTGTCTGTCATTTGTGTGTAGCATCCCTAACACATTCTCACTTTTATTTACTAACCTCTCCACTGTTGGTGTTTATAACATATTTCACCCATCTCTTAATTAACCACTTCTGTCTCCCCATTCCAGGTTCCTGTCGGTGTGTTTCCTTCCCCGTCATCCACCCTTCGTTCTCCCTGGTTACCGCCTCGTCCAGCACTTCACCTCCTCTATCCTGTTCCTGCTCTATTTAGCTCCTCCTTTCACACTATTTTCCATTCTCTTTGTTTATTCTATTCCCTGGTGTTTATATTTTGTGTTGGTCTGTGTTATTCTTCTCTCTTTCGCTTGTTACCAGGTTCGCTGCCAGTCCTGGTACTCAAGCTCCGCACATTGACATCCAGCGAGTGCTCCAGTGATCCCGCTGCTGATCACCTACTCAGTCACGTGCCACTTGGTTGCCGCTGTTTGATTGGGTTAATAAACCACAGTTGTTCTGCATATACGTCTCCTCTGTTCTCTCTGAGCCAGACTCGTAACACTTAAAGTCGGTAAAGAGCATTTATAACCTTTTATAGTTCATTATGTATTACTATATATGTAGTCTCTTTCAAATAGGTATTTAATGACAACCCTTTAATTTATGCCTGTAAAGAAAGCTTATATGCTTTTATGAACAGTTATAAGCACTTATAAAGTCATTTTCAGAAAAAGCGTTTGTTAAACACAAATGTTATACAGCTTATTGTCGCTGGTCTCTATAAGAAGTTGTTGAACAGTATATAATTATATACAAATATATAATGCATTATGCCACTTTGTGTTAGAAAGCCATATGGCATGTTCTTATAACAGTTTAAATAATAAAGCATTAAGAATACTTTATAAATGTGTTTAAAAAGCATTCTGAATACTAAATGTAGGTAAAGTGTTACCAACATTTTTTATAAATATTATTATTAGTTTAATAGCAGTCACAGTAATCATTAGTAAATAACTACTATCTGAAGGTATATTCAAAGATGTCATAGGCAAAAGGGCAAGATGTTGAAATGATAAACAGCAGAGAACCGCCTGGGCAGACTGGTAGGCAAAAAAACCTGTTGATTTAATAAGGGATCATTATTTCTCTTTTTTCCCTCAGTGTATGACAGTGTGTGCCCGCAGTGGATGCAGAACCTGATAAATTGTGTTTATTTACTCTGCGTGTAGGTGAAGACCTGAGAGTTACTATCATCTTTATTCCAGCCCTGCAACCCGAGCTGTCAGATAATTCAGTTTTCTTTTTCTTACTTGATTGTTCAGGCATGATGGGTGAGCAGTCAACAATCTGAGAGATCGAAAAAGCACACAATATGGCCAAATGCATAGGGAGACCCATCCTAATTATCGATTTCAAGCTAGATTCCTAGGTTCCTGTAGGGATATGTTAATGAGACAGCACACAAAGAGGTTTAAGATAATTATACTGCATAATGGCATCATTTTGAGAAAAACTCTGTGCTCTCACTACTACGCCTCTGGGCACAAAACCAGGTTCATGAAGATGTGGTCTAATGTGGGGGAACTCCGGTGATTTTACAGAGCCTGGTCTGAAAACCTTCGGGATTGCCATTGATTTTTAAAACAACATCAGCTCCTGACATTACAAATGAGTAAATGCACACAGATACCTTTGGAAGACACATTTCTGCCTTTTTACACCCAAATAAATCTAGATGCTAAACTCATACATCACAATTTACAAGGGCTGTTCAAAATGAAATGTCCCTATTAATTTACAATTAGTCATTTAGCAGGCACTTTTATTCAAAGCAACTTACAAATGAGAGAACAACACATGTCGATGTGTTGTTTTTTCCTTCTTTATAACAAGTGCTTGTAAAAAAGATGTTTCAAGATGTTTCTCAAAGATGCTAAGTGACTCATTCTTACGGACAGTTAGGAACATCATTCCACTATTTAGCAGTGGTGAACAATACGTACTGAGAATTAGCACCACGTTTAGGTTGGATCACAAGGCGACATCACTAGAGCAAAGTGAACGAGTCGGAGTGTATTTTGGAAATATAGATTGAAGGTAAGAGGTGGCAGATCCAGAGATTGTCCTATAGGCCAGAGTCAGCGCCTTGTGCTGAATGCGAGCAGCTACAGGAAGCCAATCAAGAGAGATGAGTAGTGGAGTGACATAAAGTTCGCTTGGGCTGGTTGAATACATGTCGGGCTGTGGAGATTTGAATCAGTTGTGGTTATGATTGTGTGAGCTGGGAGATCACCAAGCAATGCATTACAGTAATCGAGCCAGGATAGGAAGAGGGCTTGGATTAACAGCTAATTAGCCTGCTCGTTCAAGAAAGGGCGGAGACCAGCAAGCATTTATTGTACATGGCTATCACTGATGGAAGAAAACATTTAAATGCTTCAAATTTTATGTTTCTTTTGTATATGTATAAAGTTTCCAATCATATTAAAATATGGTAAACACTAAAAATGGTCAACCCAAATTAGGCTGACCACTGTTGCTTCATCTACCATACAGCCTAGATCTGGCCCTTTAGACTTTCATTTCTTTGGGCCTTTTAAAGATGCTCTGTGTGAGACACTTTAAAGAAGATAGAAGCGTTATTCATGCAGTGAGAACATGGTTACATAAACAGGACAAAGGGGATACACGCTGGTTGAGGCCGTACAATGCGAAGCATTTAATTTCGAACATGTTAACGTGATATCTTCTCTCAGATTTCAATTCTACTTTTTACTGTTAACAAATGAAATGTGTAAGAAACAGAAATTCAAAAACTGGACCTGACATCACATTTACACCAGTCACCCATAACATTAAAACATTCACTCATTTATTCAGTCACATCTTCCGCTTAATCCTCTATGCCCATCCAGAGGAGAACGTTTCAGGCACTGGGAAGATACACCCAGGACAGGGCATCAATCTATAACTGGGCACACACACACATACAATCACACAATATAAGGGGCAATTTAGAGCATTTAATTTACCTTGAATCCATGTTTTTGGACTTGTGGGCGGGGAAACCGGAGAACCCTAACCCTGGAACATGGAAACTTCATCCAGATTAAATTAAATATGGAATCCCCAGCACTGAGAGAACGTGTTAACCACTAAGCCACTGTGTCGACCAACATTAAAACAATCTCATAAATATTAAATTTGTCCTTGTGATGCAGTCAGAAGAGATTTGAACCATTGGAAATTCAACAATACAGGACCCCTTAAAATTGTCCTGTGGTTTCAGCAACGACAGTTACTCTATGAAGTTGTACATCCATGGATCTCACTCTTAAACATATTCCATTTGCTGCAATCGTACCCTTGTCATAAAATAGTGAACATGATCTACAGTGCTTTCACTATCACTGTCTGTTTTATTTATTATATTCACCATGTAGATGCACATTGGAGTTCTATTATCACAGACTGTAGTTCATATGTTTCTGTGCATACTTTGTGTTACTTAAGATCCTCACAAAGCCACCACAGATCAAGCATCATAGCACATCATTCTTAGCATTACAGTGATGGTGCATGGTGGTGTTGTGTGTAAGGGACGCAAGGTTTGCGTTCCTTCCTTTGTTTATTCCCTGATTTTGTCCAGTCTGGACTGTGCTTCGTGTAATTGTTGCTTAATTAATTAATCCTTGTTTCAGTTCAGTATGATGTCACTATCTTCCATTGTATTTAATCCTTCATGTGTATTTCTTCATGTGTATTCCCAGTGATTATGTATGCCTGTTCCTCCTGTTCCGGCCTGTCCAAGCGGCATATGAGTTATGTTGTGTCTGCTTGTGAGAGTTGTGAGGTGTGTTTGGTAACGCTGTTATCCCGATAAATCACTCTGGACATTTTTTCAGCGCCATACAGGCGGCCAGACTGTAACATTGCATAAGTATGAGTTGTGCTTATACAATGCAATGAAGCACAGCAGTGTTACTAGAGTTTAGAAACACTATTATAAAATGGGCAGTTCCTGTCCTTAAATATGATTGGTTAAACCGTTTGTATGGCCATGACACCTTTTTACATAATGTACAGTTAATGGAAATGCAGATTAATACAAACAGCCATTTCCCGATATAAGCCATGATAACATTCACCAATTCCACCTCAGCTGGTCATAAAGAGCTGCTCGCTCTCCTAATGCACGTTGAACTGGTTTTAACTTTAAGCTCACCTGAGTCCGAGCTGTACATGTAGACGAACTTGCTCCACTTGTAATGCTCGATGACTCCGACCAGAGCCTCCTGCAGTTCAGGGCGCAGCTGAATCACAAACTGGTTGGAGGTCTCAATGGGGAAGCTGGGTGTGACGAAGCAGACGTGCAATGCCCCACAAAAAGACATCAGCATGCTCACAGTCTTTCTGTCATACACACCGATGATGGCATAAACTCCTTTCGCAAACTGTGAACAGACTGGGAGAAAAGAAGAAATGGATTAGAGTGGTATAAAATGTAATAGAGCTTTTTAAGAACACAGAGGTATATGGATACTATACAATTACTATACAGTTACTGTGTAGTGATATTTTATGTACCAGGTTGCAAGTTCTCCCTAAGCAAATAGGGTGAAATTCTGTTATTATCAAGGAATATCTGCCTTTTACATTGCATTTCTTGTTCTTTTATAAATTTATACATATTTTAAAAAATATATACAATACATACAAACTTCACAGAGGCCCTTTAATGTAACTAGTCTAATATGTTTCTATAATATTTGTTGCTTTCACTCTAATAGTCCATATATTGTTGTTTCTTCTTTCCCTTTCTTTCCTAGATTTAATAGAGAAATAGCGTAATCATACAAGTGTATTGCATTAAGTAGGTAATAATATTACCTACCCTCTTATTTAAAATTATTGTTTTATACAGTGCTGTGACGAAGTATTTGCCACTTACAGATTGTTTCGCACATTTGTCCCAATAGCATTTTTCGGAATATCAAACAAATATGAATATCAGACAAAGATAACCTGAGTAAATACTGATTTTATGAGAAGATATTAATTATTAAATAAAATAACTATAACGAATAAACTGGCCTTTGTAAACTGCACCTCTCATTATTTAACATTGATCAGCTTCATATTTTGGGTGGCACGGTGGTTTTGTGGTTAGCATGTTCGCCTCTCAGCGCTGGAGATTCCCGGTTCGAATCCCAATCTGGGTGGAGTTTCCATGTTCTCCCCATGTACGTGTGGATTTCCTCCTGGTTCTCCAGATTCCTTCCACAGTCCAAAAACTTGAATCAAGGTCAATTGAATACTCCAAATTGCCCCATATAGAGAGTGTGTGTGTGTGCGCACGCGCGCAAGTGAGTGAGTGTGCCCCACGATAGATTGGCACCCTGTCCTGGGTGTATCCGCCCAGCGCCCGGAACGTTCTCCCCTGGGCATGGGAAACCCCCCCCACTCAACCATAGTAGAGGATAAAGCAGAAGATAATGAATAGATGCATGGATAACTTATTTCATATTTCAGAAAGCTGAGTACAATTTCCGCAGCCACACCCAGGCCTGATTACAGCCAGCACACATTCTGCCAAGTCATTGACATCTATCAGTCTGAAAAAGTTTACAAAGCCATGTCTATAACTTTGCCCCGGCAGTGGACCACAGTGGACCACAGTGGGAACTATTACCCACAAATGGAAAAAACATGGAAAAATGGTGAGCTTTCACAAGAGTGGCCAGTTTACCAAAATTACTCAAAAAGTAATTGATAACTCATTCAGGAGGTCACTAAGAACTGTCAACATTCAAAGCACTCACTTGCTTCAGGGTTTCGGTTTCTGGGCAAAACGGTATCGATGGGAGAGTTAAATGGGTGACAGAAAAGAACACAAAGCCTATCTCAAATTTGTCAAAAAAAACATTGTGGCGGTGTGGTGGCGCTAGGGGATGGGGAGGAGAGGAGGAGCCATTGCGCTAATTAGGGAGATTGATTAGCACCCCTGATTCGGCTCCATCTGATGGCATGTGCAGCTTTATAATCTGTGACATCATGTGCCGCAGGACTTCGGTGAGCAACACCAGGCCACTACAGCTATAATTTAAATGTGATTTAAAATTTCTGTGATAAAGCCCGGTCCTGTCAGGAGAAATCGTCTCTCTGGTCTTCATTCATGCCCTCCCCTTATTTCATTTTGGTGCTGAAACCCGGGACAGATGAGGATGCATGTGGCAAAGAACACCAATTGTGAGCTGGTTGGGCATGTTCTCCAGCAGGGTTGCTAGCCCCGCCACAGTCTTTCAGCTCTTGTGGAGAGCAAAGGAAAATGGGCGGGACAAGGGGAGGTTCCAATGACTGTGTTTGGAGCGGAAGACACCGGGGTGCGTGGTCATCGTGGGAAACGGAGACTCCGTTTCGCACAAACATCTTGACTAAGATTTTTGGGAAAGTATTTTGAGGTCTGACGAAACAAGAATGGAACTTTTTGGAAAGTGTTTGTATGGTTACATCTGTCCTGAAACTAACACAGCATTACATCATACTGATGCAGGACCTGGACCACTTGCTGTAATTGATGGCACTCGAAAATTCAGCAACATTGTTGCACCTTATATTTACATTCATTCATTTATTATCTTCCACTTAATCCTATACTAAGGTCGCGGGGGGGGTTCCCCATGCAAACCCAGGAGAGAACTTTTAGGGCGCCAATCTATTGCTGGGGGCGCACTCACTCACACAGTCTATATGGGGCAATTCAATTCAATAAAGCATTCAATTTAATTCATTTGAATCCACGTTTTTGGACTATGGGAGGGACCCAGGGGAAAACCTCGCAGACACAGGAAGAGCATGGAAACTGCACCGAGATTGGGATTGGAACCTGGAATCCCAAGCCTTGTAAAGCAAGTGTGCTAACCACTAAGCCACCGTGCCACACTATATTTACATTACTTTTGGTCATTTAATTAACACAAGGTTGATATAGCAATCTGGAGCATTGAGGGTTAAGGATCTTGCTCATGGACAAACATTGTTAACTTCAGTGGACCTGAAATTTGAATCTACAGCCCTGTGCTACCACACCCTGCATCTAATTTACTCGCACAATTCAACACACACACTTAAACTGTAATCACATCAATGTCTTTTATATAATACCGGCATTGTATGGGTTCTATTCACTGGAGAACAGTACGGGAACTAAAAAATGATGCATAGAAACAGACTACAGGTGTAAAGCTGATTAAATTTACGTAAAACTACAAGTTATAGCTGATTAATTTTACGCTGGAAAAAAGAATAGTGACCATTGAGTGAATATATACTTATAAAAAAGCAGGTTTACCAGTCAAAGCTCAGGAAATGTAACAAACAACTGTCTTAGACATAAAGTGCATGTGATAAATAAAAGACTTAATTGGATCAATTATGTATAATAAGGAAAACAATAAAATACTCGTCCAATCAGGATAAATTGCCTCACGCTGTTTCTTTGTGGGGGTTTGGAAGAAAAACTCACTTAAAATGGTAATCAATACACTCCAGTCATTCTAAATTCTGCCATCTCTGTCCCTCCCCACCTCCTGATTGAAGCAAATAACCACCATCTGTTTCCTAAGCTGTTTCAGGTATCCCTGCTACGATCATTCTGAATGCACTAATGCCTTCCTTGCTTCTGTCTCTGCCACGTTGAGAATGATTTTTTTCCTCTTTTGGCTTGTATCCATGAGAATGCATCAAATTAAGCTTGCAGGTTGTTTGCCTCCTAGGCCCAAAAGTACAGCAGGAGCTACCTGAGGGGGTATTGACGTGTGCAGGGTAACCTGGCATGGTCATCTTTCAAACAAACTGGCTGGGCCACTATTACGTAGCACATGAGTAGGAAAGATCTGGCACCCAGGCCAATTGTGCCAGCACGTGCACTTGTGTACTTTGGCTAGGAAGCTACTGGAGAACTCATTACGTTGTTGACCTCAGATTAAAAAGAGAGAAGAAAAGCAGAGCCTGCTTTTTTATGACTTAGCTATTACCGAAGACATATGGTATATCAGATCAGTTCCCACTCATTACCATATGCCACACATGCTTATCTTTTATGGCTGATTTATACCACTATAGTGAACGATGACTGCATAATATATCAAGCACTCAAACTATTCCTCGGGCGCTGATGATACACATGACCTTAAATGCTAATATGGCTTTACAAATGATCATAGCATCCAGAAAATCATCAGAATCTCTTAATCCAGCTTGCTATATCAGAATAACTGAGCTGGACTGTGGAAATACGACTCATTTACGCTTCCTAAACAGTTCATTAGAAACACAGCTACCTATTAACACAATTATCTCGTCATCTGTTTGTGTGGACACAACGCATTATGACTGTTCATACTAACACTGAATGAGGACAAATGTGGTCTCTGGGATTTTGTAGCATTATTTGAATGTTTTACTAGAACTCATTCAATAATAAATCTTGATTTAATGGATTGGTTGGATCTTAAAATAGTGGTCTAGTGGTTAGCACATTCACTTCTCAGCAATCCTGGTTTGAGTTCCTATCTGGGTGGAGTTTCCAGGTTCTTCCCATTTTCTTTTGCCCCTATATAGTTTGTATGTGTGGGTGTGTGTATATTTGTGTAAGTGAGTGTGTACCCAGCAAGGAATTGGCGCCATGTCCAAAATGTATCTGCCCAGTGCACAAATGGTTTTCCCCTCTGCTTTGGGGATTCTGGTAGATGATTGAAGTGGAAGATAATGAGATAAAATGAGAAATCCTATTTAAAAGAACCAAGACAATTACCAGATGTAAATAAAAATATGCTAGCATCAACATTCATTCATTCCTTCATTATCTTCCACTTAATTCTCTACTAGCGTCGCAGGGGGGTTCCCCATGCCCATCCAGGGGAGAATGTTTCAGGCGCTTGGCAGATAACTCTAGAACAGGGTGCCAATCTATCAAAGGGCACACACTCACTTACACATTCACACACACAAACACACTATATAGGGCAATTTTGAGCATTCAATTTACCTAGAATCCATGTTTTTGGACTGTGGGAGGAAACCTGGAGAAACGTATGAAACCCATGCGGACATGTGGAGAACAAGGAAAATGCAACCAGATTGGGATTTGAACATTTGTGCTGAGAGGCGAATGTGCTAACCACTAAGCCAGCATGCCACCCTAGCAATAAATTTGGAAAGCATATAAGGAAAGTAGGGCAGCACAGTGGCTTAGTGGTTAGCACGTTCGCCTCTCAGTGCTAGGGATTCCTGGTTCGAATCCCAATCTGGGTGGAGTTTCCATGTTGTCCGCGTGAGTTTCCTCCGGGTTCTCCGGTTTCCTGCCACAGTCCAAAAACATGGATCAAGTTCAACTGAATTCTCCAAAATTGCCCCCAAAATTGCCACCAAAATAGATTGGTGCCCTGTCCTGGGTGTATCTGCCCTGGATGGGCATAGGGAACCCCACCGCGACCCTAATAGAGGATAAAGCGGAAGATAATGGATGGATGGATAGATAAGGAAAGTAGATTTTGGATCATACACAGCTGAAAGGCCCAGCTGAAAGCCTTCATGGGCACTATTATGCTTTAACTAGAACCACAAATACAGTTTTGTCTAGCTTTTGTCCTGCAGCTGTTCTGCCTTAAAAAACTGACAAGTCAGGTCACATCACAGCTTCTGTTATACTACCTGTAAGATCGCTGGCCTTCAAATGTATCTGATTAAAACTTGGCTGGCTGCATGTGCTGTGTTGCCGTGTGGCCTACAAATGCTGCCATGGCCTGCTTGGCATCCATCTTAAATTCCCACCGAGTAGACTTTTAACCCTTGAAATGTATGAATACTGTTTATGTTCTCTGATGTTTTAGGAAATATAGAATAAAATTCTATATATAAGTGATATATATATATATATATATATATATATATATATATATATATATATATATATATATATATATATATATTGTAAGAAATCCGGGTTCTGCGTCTGTCTCTCCTTCACGCTCTGTCACTCGCTCTCTTAGCCCCGCCTTCTAGTTCCGCTCTCGCTCCGTCACCAGGTGAGGCTAATTTGTTTGATGGGTCGTTTACCTTATTTAAGCTCTGTCTTCACACGGGACGAACGCGAAGTATTGTCCCTGGTCTCCATACATACCGAGCGATTTTTTGGCTACTGTTCTCGATCTGTTCTCTCTGCTTTTCGTCCTGTGGTGTATCTGGTCTCGGTGAGTGTGCGTCTGTTTGTGTTAGCTTTTTGTTAGCATCCGCGCTCTCACCTCTGTGTTTAGATTAGTCTCTGTTGTCGTATGCGTGAACGTCTGTGTGATTCTGCGATCGCCCCCAGTGTCTTGTTTAATCCTCTTTCTGATTTCAGTGTTCCCCCTGTCCCTAGAGTCCTGCGTCCCGGGAGCGATCGTTGTCTCTGTACGTCCGCTCAGGTGGTTTGGCTTCGGCCGGTTGGGGCGGAGTTCGCGCTCACCCTAGCTCGCTCCGCTGGCGCGTCACCACCTGAGAGCGTCCGTGTCTCAGTGTTCACCCAGCATACTAACGGTTCCGATCTGTTTACTAACACGCTCTCTCTCGGTGAACTAACATGGTTTTCTTCCCTGTGTATTAACCCTCTCGCTGTCTCCCCGTCCCTTGTTTGTTGCAGTTCCTTCCTGAGCCGCTCGTCGTCCCGTGTAGTTCACCGTACCTCTCTGAGCACTTTCTCCACGCTTTCTTCCTTCAGGTTTTTGTCTAACACTCCCTTTGACACGCCTGTCCTTCCTATCTTAGGGTTTGTTATTTTGTCTACCCTAGACACCCCCACTAGACCTTTCTGCTTTTCCTCACGCATAGCCAGTGTAGGGTTCTCTTTCTACAGCGTTAGTATTATTGTGTGCTTTGTTTTGTTTGGTTGTTTGTTTTGCTCGGTGTTGTGCTCTGCCCAGTCCTCCGTCCAGGTTCCACACCCCGGCCTGGGTCCAGTTGGCAACGCCCCCCTCGACCAATCCTCCTCCTGCACCACCCTACCTCTGCCTTGCGTTTCAATAAACCCATCTTGTTCTGCATCTACGTCTCCAGACCACTCCTTACGTCCGATTTGTGACACATATATATATATATATATATATATATATATATATATATATATATATATGTATATATATATATATATATATATATGTGTATAGATAGATAGATAGATAGATAGATAGATAGATACAGTAGATAGATATGGGGTTAGTGACACATATATTGAATTTTATATATATATATATATATATATATATATATATATATATATATATATATATACACACACACACACACATATACATACATAAGATAATGAATGAATATACCCACAGCCCAGAAACATGGATTCAAGGTAAATTGAATGCTCCAAATTGCCCCATGTAGTGTTTTTGTGTGTGTGGCTGTGTGAGTGAGTGTACCTGGCGATAGATTGGCACCCTGTCCTGGGTCATAAGCCTCTGTTCATTGTTTGTGTATGAACTTATTTTAGTGACCAGTGACATAAAGCCTTATAACATTTGTGTTTAACGAATGCTTTTCCTGAAAATTTCTTTAGAAGTGCGTATAACTGTTTATAAAAATGTATAAGCGATCTTTACATGCATAAAGTAACGGAAGTAAAGGGTTTTTATTAATTAACTCTTTGAAAGAGACTACATAAATAGTAGTACATAATCACTTTAGTAGGTTATAAATACTCTTTAAATGCAATAAGTAAAGTGCATTCATCATGTTTTAAGTAAGAATGTGTGAACATCCAAAGAATCAAAAGTTGAAATAGGTTCATATTATAATGCATTACGCACGTTGTGTTACAAAGCCTTATGTCAATTTGTTAATAACAATTTATAACTATGCATACACATTAGTTCGTAATGACTTATAAAAGCTTATAAATGCTCTTTTCAGTCTCTAAGAAAAGTGACATCATCTTGTTTTAAGTAAGAATTTCAGTGACACTTTCTGTGAATCCGATATTCGTAATGCTTTATAAAGCATTAATAATGCGTCATAACATTTGTCATAAGCATTTATTAATGAACATAGATGTTAAAATCATAGTCATAATTTTTTTATAACAATTTGACATAATGCTTTATAATATGAACTTATTTTAACTTTTGATCCTTTGGATGTTCAGACAATCATACTTAAAACAAGATGATTACATTTTACTGTTACTTAAAGTCTGTAAAGAGCATTTATAAGCTGTTATAGGTCATTATGTACTATATTTACATTTAGTCATTTGGCAGACATTTTTATCCAAAGTGACTTACAAATGAGAACACCACAAGTCAGTAGTTACAGTAGTAGAGTAGTAGTGTACTACTATGTATGCAGTCTCTTTTCAACAGGTAATTTATGACAACAGTACTTTATGCCTGTAAAGGGAGCTTATAAGCTTTTATAAACAGTTATGAGCACTTAAGAACTCCATCCATCCATCCATTTCCTTCTGCTTCATCCTATATTAGGATCGCGGGGGGTTCCCCATGCCCATCCAGGGGATAACGTTTCAGGAGCTGGGCAGATACACCCAGGACAGGGCGCCAATCTATCGCTGGGCACACTCACTCACACACACAGACACGCACACATACACACTCTATATGGGGCAATTTGGAGAACTCAATTGACTTGATCCATGTTTTTGGACTGTGGGAGGAAACCGGAGAACCCAGAGGAAACCCATGCAGACATGGGGAGAACATAGAAACTCCATCAAGATGGGGATTCGAACCGGGAATCCCTAGCACTGAGAGGCGAACGTGCTAACCACTAAGCCACCCATTTATGTACTCAATTTTTAGAAATGTGTTCGTTAAACACAAACATTTTAAGGATTTATGTCACTGCTCTCTATAATAAGTAGATAAACAGTTAATGTTATATGTAATTTATATTTTTATGCTATAAAACCTAATGGCATGTTCTTATAACACTTTGTGTGTTTATGTACATCTATGGACATTAACAAAGGATTATGACAAGTATTATAAAGCATTATAGCACTATTTATTTTTTTTAATACCTATTGTAAACTGTAAGGTGTCCTTGAGTGTCAGAAAGGCGCCTATGAAATAAAATGTATTATTATTATTATTATTATTATTATTATTATTATTATTATAAATGCTTTATAACACTATATACATGCACTTATAATGCATTATGAATACCAGATTTAGGTATTTAAGTGTGACCAGAATTTCTTAACATCCAAAGAATTCAAAGTGTGAATAAGTCCATATTATAATGCATTACGTCACTTTGTTATAAAAATTAATGTGAAATTGTTCTAAAATTTATGACTATGATTATGAACTATGATTATCTACTGTACATTAACAAAGGATTATGACACATATTGTAAAGCATTATAAAAACTTCATAAAGCTTTGTGAATGCATTTATAATGCATTACGAATACCAGATTCATAGAAAGTGTTACCAAAGTTTTAAACCACCCCAAGCTTGGACATAGGTCTGATTTCAGCCGTTCCTTTAGCACTTTTTGGTGTGAGGTTCAAGAGAGAATTCTGCAGCTTAAACACAATTTCCTATTATCTTCCTGCCCTCTCTCTTCCGTCTACAGCTTATGTCACATTGTCGGGCTCCTGAGCAAGGAACCCTGGATTTATTTAAGGCCCCAGGTGCTTTCTCATCTGCTGTTTTGTGCTGCATGCTGATGGAGGGATAATACATCTGTCTATGAATAGACATGATTTGCACGATGCACAGCCAAGTGGCTCCACCTCTCAAATCTTCAGTCCTTTCCTTTTCTGCTCTGTCTCCAAGCACCGAGGGTCTGACAGCTACACATGCTTACGCATGCGAGCAATATGAAGCACACCAATACAGAAACAAACAAAATTTAGATGCTGTGGATGCTGAAATAAATAAATAAATAAATAAATAAATGCATAAAACATGCTCAGGGGGATTTTAGTCACAGATACATACACACAGAGCTTATGAGAGTTACGTTTCATTAACCTACACGGTACAGTGAACCCCCATGAGAAATCAAGAGGGTTCATAAGTTAAACTCTTTTATAAGTCTATCCATATATTTTAAAACCATTTGCAAAATGCACCATTTGGTAACATACAAGAGTTTCTTAGTTCATACAAGAGAATTCTTATTCTTCTATCTTCTGAATCTTGATTTGACTTTCAAAGTGTTCAAAGAAACAAGTTCCAATTGTTTTGTTGACAAACATAATTGTATTTTGTGAACATCGAAATGATTGCACAAATCTATTGTGACAGAAACTAGGTTTTCCACAATTTTACATCTTAAATATATAATATATAAGAGGTGGCACGGTGGCTTAGTGGTTAGCAGATTCTCCTCTCAGTGCAAGAGATTCAAATCTCAATCTGGGTGGAGTTTCCATGTTCTCCCTGTGTCTGCATGGGTTTCCTCCGGGTTCCCCGGTTTCCGCCCACAGGACACTTGTGTCAGGCTTGGGAGGGCTACGCCCCTCCCCCCTGTTTTCCTCATTCGGGATTTGGCCGTTCGGGGTTCCTGTAGATAGGGCCCATCCCCTAGAGCTGGGATTGGGTCCTGCCTGGTCACATGTGGCCTGCTGACTAGACTTAAAGTGCGCATGCACCCTGAGTCAGCAGGCCAGCATTACTATTTGTCTTATGTGTTTGCGTGTGTACGACGTTCTCGGTCGCTCTTCCGTTCGGGTATGTTTTATTTTTCGGCACATTTCGCCCGTGCGTTGGTTTTTCAGTTGCACGGTTACTACATTAAACTATCTGCTGTTTACTTGGTCGCCTGGCTTGCTCTTTCGCTCCGCGTATACTTCACCCTGCGCAGGGAAGCGCAGCGCCTCCGATGGTCGGACGGCACTTATTTGACAGAATGCTGGCCTCAGAACCTCGCGAAGTCCAGAAGTCCGGGTAAGCGCCACCTTTTTTTTTTTTATTATTCCCCGCTGCCGTGTATCCCATCTCATCGGTCCGTCCCGGCAGTCAGTTCGTATTCGCCGCTACTTCGGCCGCCAGTAGCCGCTTTATCCGGCTGCAGCATCAGCTGCATTAACTCGGCACTAGCCCCGCCATTAGCCACTTCTCTGGCTGCAGCGATAGCTGCATTAACTCGGCGCTAGCCCTGCCAGTAGCGTTTCTCCGGCTGAGGCCTCGGCTGCATTAGCTCAGCGCTAGCCCCGCCAGTAGCCATCTCTCCGGCTGCAGCATCCTGGCTACCTTGCCTCGGCGCTAGCCCCGCCATTAGCTGCTTCTCTGGCTGCAGCGTTGGCTGCATTACCTCGGCACTAGCCCCGCCATTAGCCGCTTCTCGGGCTGCAGCACTGGCTGCATTAGCTCGGCGCTAGCCCCGTAATTAGCCGCTTCTCTGGCTGCAGCGTTAGCTGCGTTAGCTCGGCGCCAGCCCCGCCATTGAGCCGCTTCTCCGGCTGCAGCGTTAGCTGCGTTAGCTCGGCGCTAGCCCCGTCATTAGCATTTTCTCCAGCTGCAGCCTTGGCGCATTAGCTCGGCGCTAGCCTCGCCGTCTAGTTTAGTTTCTTCCCTCCTCGTGGATATACACGATGAGGGTTATTGACCGCGTCCCGGAGTATGGGGAGATCGTGCTCCCTCTCTCTGTGCCATGCAAGCTCCCGGCACCTTGCGACGGAGTGGCTTTGAAGCCACTCCCGTACATCATCGGAAGTCGCAAGGTGTTCGAATGCGTGACCAGTAGGGAGCTATCGGACGGGGAGAGGGTGCAGTTCTACCTCTCCAGACTCCTGGGACCGGCGCGGAGGTGGGCCGAGGGCTTGGTGGCCACTGGGGATCTCTGCCTCTCCTCCAGCAGTTGGTTCGAGGCGGCCTTTCTAGGAAAGTTCACCCCAGGTTCGTATGTCCACGCCGCCAGCAAGCACCTGGGCGCTGTTAACAGGCAGCTTCACAGCTTGCGGATCGGGACTCTGTTGCGCGAGCCACCCCGCTCCGTCTGTATGCTGCCGCGTGCGGCCTGGGATCCGCCGAGCGCCACCAGCGTGCCGCTCTGCATCGCGAGCAAGCCGCCTCGCAGCCGCCTCGCAGCCACCGGACCAGTGATCCGCCATGTGAGCCGCTCCGCGCTGTCAGCGAGCCGCTGAACAAGCCGCTGCACGAGCCGCTGCATTCCTCTGGTCATCCGCTTCTCAAGCTGTTCTACGGCGCCGGTAATCCCCCGAGCACCGCCAGCATGCCTCCATGAGTAATCCGCCTCTCAGCCTTCGGACCAATGATCCGCCCTGCAAGCCGCTCAGCGCGGTCAGCAAGCCGCTAAGCGAGCCGCTGTGCGAACCGCTCCATTCCTCCGGTCATCCGCTCCGCGAGCTGTTGTACGCCGCTGGTAATTCGCCGAGCGCCGCCAGCATGCTGCCCTGCATCATGTGCAATCCGCATCGCAGCCGCCGGTCCCGCTGCTCTCAAAGGGTCACGTCTCCCTCGCGCTCTCAAAGGGTCACGTCGCCCCCGCATCCTCAAGGGGTCACGTTGCCCTCGCGCTCTCAAAGGGTCACGTCGCCTCCGCACCCTTAATAGGCCAGGTCACTTCAGCGTTATCAAGGGGCCAAGTCGCCCCCGCACTCTTAAAGGGTCACGTCGCCTCCGCACCCTTAATAGGCCAGGTCACTTCAGCGCTATCAAGGGGCCAAGTCGCCCCCGCACTCTTAAAGGGTCACGTCGCCTCCGCACCCTTAATAGGCCAGGTCGCTTCAGCGCTATCAAGGGGCCAAGTCGCCCTCGTGCTCTCAAAAGGTCATGTTGCCTCTGCGTTCTCAAAAGGCCTCGCCGCTTTAGCGTCCTCAAAAGGCCCCGCCGCTTTAGCGTCCTCAAAAGACCTCGCCGCTTTAGCGTCCTCGAAAGGCCCCTCCGCTTTAGCGCCCTCAAAAAGCGTCGCCGCTCTCGTGCCCTCAAGAGGCTGCAACGCCTCCGCATAGTAAAAGAGCTTCGTCGCTTTAGCGCCCTTAGATGGCCCCGGTTGTTTTGGGGGGGTGATATGTCAGGCTTGGGAGGGCTACGCCACTCCCCCCTGTTTTCCTCATTCGGGATTTGTTCGGGGTTCCCGTAGGTAGGGCCCATCCCCTAGAGCTGGGATTACTATTTGTCTTATGTGTTCGCGTGTGTACGACGGTCTCGGTCGCTCTTCCGTTCGGGTTGTTTGTTTTGTTTATGTTTTATTAAACGGCACGTTTCGCCCGTCCGTTGGTTTTTCAGTTACATGTTATACTTCCCCCTGCGCAGGGAAGCGCAGCGCCTTCGATGGTCGGATGGCGCTTATTTGACAGCTTGACTTGAATGACACGGAAAATGTTTCCATGTAAACTATCATTCAGCAAGCCAACGTTTGCGCTGCATTGTGGCATCTGTAGGTCTTTGTGTCAGCAAAAATCAGATCAAAGCAAAATTATCTTGCGGGCCGGATATAATCGTATTTCAGGCCGGATATGGCCCGCGGGCCCCGAGTTTGGCACCTATGCGCTACATTCATATGAATTCAGCCTTAAAATAGAAGATGTAACAAATAAATGTCTTTGCTGTGTCCAAATGTTTATTACATTACTTACACAGTTTAACTTGAAACATACTTTCCAATGCTTGCATCATTAAATGTGAAGTTGTCTTTCTGCTGCTTTTCCTTTGTTGGTAACCTCAAATCATATGTTCTAGTCACTGACATCCTGAGTGGAGCCATTTTCTCTTCACCACAGGCAAATAATCTTACCAGTGCCTCCGCCACCACAAGACAATGAACCCATTTAAGGCTAGCCCTGTGAGCTAGCAAAGTTAATCGCATCCATTTCTATTATGCAAACACAGAAAAGAGGCTGAGTAGATAGCATAATCTTTTCTGAAAAGCACTAGTATGTAATCTTCATGTCATTTTGGAGAGCAGTTAAATTACCCTGCCCGGCAACAGCATCAGCACCGGAGCTTCAAGAGCCACACGCATTGGAATTCAGACACGGTCCTATGTTATCTGTGCCATAAAGGTTCCCTATGGACTCCAGTGGATTAGAAAAATAAAGTAGGTTAAGCATGTACTGTATTAAACTAAACTTCTCCAGTTTGTTTTTGTAAATGCCATGACGTTAAGGACAATATAACGAGAAAAGCAGCACATATTGATAGCAGCATTTGCGATAAAAAGGTTACAACCTTTCTCCGTTATGGTCTATTTTCAAGTAGCCTAATATGACATGATAGTAGTGTGTTGTGCGTTGCGCTCTTATGAGTAGATCAGATGGAGTGCTGCTGGAGTCTTCACACACCTCCGAAACACGGCTGATCGAAGAACAGCAGTGGTATAACTAGCTTTTCAAAAGTGGAGGTATTTAATCCCAAACCCACCCCCCTCTGCTCCACCCCGTTTGCTATGTTCTGTATTGCATAGCATACTTTAGTATTGTTTTTATCTCACAGAAGTGGGAGGGATGGAATCATGTTACAGCTAAGGTGGGGGTTTTGAAATGCCCCTGTTTGCTACCTCCCTGAATAACAGTCAACCAATGAAAAATTTTTAGCCATCACCATTTAGTAGACAACATTGATTTGTGTACTGATAAAATATAAAATGATGACTAACACAAACTGTGTAACAACAAATAAACTACTATCAATGATTGTACACTCACCAGCCACTTTATTAGGTATCACATTGTGATTCTCAGTACTGTGGTGATACTGTGGTGCTGGTGTGTTAGTGTGTTGCGCATAAATATTGTGTTGGACTGAGAAGCATTCTTTATGCAGCATCATGCGATAACTGATGCATAATTTGTCAGTCAGTCAGTCATTATCTTCCGCATAATCCTCTACTAGTGTCACAAAGGGGCATCCCATAACCATCCAGGGTAGAACATTTCAGGCGCTGGGCAGATCACCCAGGACAGGGTGCCAATCTATCACTGGGCACACACTCACTCACAGAGACACACACAACACACAATATATGGGGCAATTTAGAGCATTTCATTTACCTTAAATACATGTTTTTGGACTGTGGGAGGAAAACGGAGACCCAAGAAGAAACCCACGGGAGAACATGGAAACTCCACCCAGATCGGGATTCGAATCTGAATCCCAAGCGCTGAGAGGCGAACGTGCTAGCCACTTGCAACTCATGTTGCCCAAGGCATAATTACAGGATGTTTAACACAAACTATGCATCAAAAGATGACTCACTCTCTCTGATGGATGAAACATTAGTGCCACTGCAGAACTGAGAATCATTCACAATCCTAATAATACCTGCTCTGTGATAGTCCTGATCATTAGAGAACATAGAAAGGGGACTTAAATATTCTGTAGAGGAACAGAAAGAGTGTAGTCTGTAATAGTAGAGTGGCATCTATCTGTATGTTTACTGAAGCTGATGTAATGGACAGTATGTTTAGACATATACGCATAGACACATGGTGGTGTGCACACAAGAATGTGGCTGGTAAGCAAGGTAGAACCGGATAGATATGTCGAACTGAGGGCACGGTACAAAAAAAAAAAAAAAAAAAAAAACACTAGGTATGTAACTAACCTTTGATCCACTCATATAAGTGCAACACACAACCACCATGTCAGTCACTAATCAAACATTAAACATCTTTAGTGCAAATAAAAGAAAGAGAAATGAAAACAAAGAAAATTATATCAATTAAGGGCTTCATCCACAGAAATGCTAAATGTTGTGTTGAAAAAGATAAAGAAAGGCACAAATACAGAAACACTTACGTCCACATAAGCACACACACACACACACACACACACACACACACCTGGGACATGATAAAAACTCCAGTTGCTATCACCTTTCCCCAGAGTGCCTTTGTTCCCCAGGGAGATACGGTACAAATAAATAAATACATTTCCAGTACAACCTTTTCTTACATTTGTTCTGCTCATTTGTGTGTGTAAGTGCACTTCTCATTTATCTTTGCTATTCTGTTTGATTTTTTAGTTTTTATTTATCAGTCTAAGAAGTTACAACATCCACCTGAATGTTTCATAACACACTTGACCAGCTCGCATTCATCTGTTCTGCCCCATCACAAAGGTAATCAGTCAGATTGAGGTATATGGACCGGAAAAGCTAGAAACTTCCTTTAAAAAAATTAATTGCCATGGGACTGGGGCGGCATTGTGGCTTAGTGGTTAGCATGTTCTCCTTTCAGTGCTAGGGATTCCCGGTTCGATTCCCAACCTGGGTGGAGTCCCCATGTTCTCCGCGGGTACGCGTGGGTTTCCTCCGGGTTCTTTGGTTTCCTCCCACAGTCCAAAAACATGTATCAAGGTCAATTGATTTCTCCAAATTACACCATATAGAGTGTGTGTGTGTGTGTGTGTGTGTGTGTGTGTGTGTGTGTGTGTGTGCGTGTGCATGTGTGCGTGTGTGTGTGTGTGTGTGTGTGCGCGTGAGTGTGCCCCGCGATAGATTGGCACCCTGTCCTGGGGGTCCCTAGTAGAGGATAAAGCAGAAGATAATGGATGGCCTTAAAATAGACTGCTATAAAAGGGATAACTTGGTTAGCAGTGCTTTGGAAGGTTCTACTGCTATCGTGGTCGGTCACTTTCCCCGATGTTCTTCGGGGACAGTGATGTTCCCGGTTTTAAAGGGCGCACACTCATTAGGTGGAGCTGTGTCAGGTGCATTCATTATCACCTGTCTCCCCACGCCACGTTGATCCTACCACACTGCCCCTCTAGCAGTTCCTGGAGGTTAATTTGCATGATCCGGCGCGAGAAGAGAGGGAGCCCACAAGCTTCTGACATCATCTCTCCAGTTTAGGCTCTTCCATCCTCCCGCGCCGACGTTTCAGAAGCTGGGCAGATACACCCAGGACAGGGCGCCAATCTATCGCTGGGCACACACTCACACACACAGACATGCACACAAACACACTATACATGGGGCAATTTGGAGAACTTAATTGACTTGATCCATGTCTTTGGACTGTGGGAAGAAACCGGAGAACCGGGAGGAAACCCACACGGACACGGGAAGAACTCCACCCGGATGGGAGAAATTTGGGCTGCCTTAAATAACAAAATGATATGGTCGCATGACTAAAGGTAATTAACTAAATGAGATACAATTAAGTTTAAATATGATTTTTTACTATTCAACATTAATAACCATCAGCATTTTATTTTAAACATGATTACATCAGTATGTCACTTTAGTATGAAACTTGAAGCTAAAATGTCCATTATAAAACCCTTTATACTTACAACAATGTGATTAATCGGTCACATGACAATTTCATTCAGCATAGATTTTACCATTAATCTTCGTCACTGGCTCGTGTTTATTCAAGGCACTGCAGAGATCTAAATATGTACTGATGAGTGCAGTATTAGAGGAGGGATTGAGTTGCACTCCCTTGCACACTTCTTCGCACTAGTGTCATGCCTAATCAAGTTGGTAATTGAGCGAACCAAGATCCTTTGCTATACCTTTCAACTACACACAGCAGGCTTACCCACTTGTCTTCCTGATGCAGCACTGGTGCACACGCTTATACATCAAAACAATTTCTCACCAAGAGGGTTAAACATAAGAAGAGAGAAGCTCCCTATCGCCAGAGGCTGATGGCAGAATGCACATCCATATGCTCCATAATCTGTAGTGCTAGGGGTTAAAAACCCTAATACAATGCTATAGTTAAGGCTGCAGAGAATGACGCATGTGTCCTCATTATTAGAATGAGACACCGCTCAGAATATGTGGGCCAAGGCTCTTTATGAGCTCTTAATTGGGCTACTTGAGCGATTTCACATGGCACCATGTCAAGTAGTCTTTTGGACTAAATAGCGAAGCCAAGTTGGGAGGAAATTACTGATGTATGACCTTGTTCCACTTATTCAGTGCATAAAAGTGTGGGGGGGGGATTTAAGGCTGTTACATGTATTATTGGTTGTCATTGCGGTTGTCAGACACTGAATACCCTCAGGTTTCCCCATTCTTACTGTCTTTGTTGCCGCATTTTAGTTTATTAAAGAACACACCAGAGGCAGGAGACCGCAGCTGTCATGTTTCAAAGACATGGCAACAGTGAAGAGCAACTTCACACACTCTTTTGTCTCTCATTATAGTAACACGCTGAGGATGATGCACCTCAAAAGGAAACAAGACAGCTCCTCTAACAAGTGCTACACACTTATTCAACGACTCAGTCTATGTGGATCAAAAAAGTCGGAATTCCACGCACACATACAGTCCTCCCACCACAAACATCACATTGTTGTTGGAAGCATGGGATGGGGAATTTATCTGAAGAGTTTAAAGACTCTTGATACATAATACATTCAAAAATGTGTGTGCAGACATCCTAAATTCAGATTATAGACCACCGTACTCCTGGGAATTAAAAATACTGCCATATATAAACTATCAAGCCTTTAATGTTACTAACAACAAATCGTTGTTAATGTCGTAATGATTCGTAATGAGGGGAGCCTCGTCAATATCGTAATGAAGGGTGTGGTAGCTCAGTGGTTAGGGTGGTGGACTGTCAATCTGAAGCTTGGGGGTTTAAATCCCAGGTTTACTGAGGTTACCAATGTGGGTCCATGAGCAAGACCATAAACCCTCATTGCTTCAGGTATGCTGTATGGCCAACCCCAACCAAATTGGGATACTTGTAAGTCGCTTTGGATAAAAGCGTCTGCCAAATGACCAAATGACCAAATAAATGGTATGTGATTTTCTCTCTCCACGACCTCCATACACACAAGTATAAGTTCACAACTCCGAAAAATAAATAAATAAATAAATAAATATATATATATATATATATATATATATATATATATATATATATATATATATATATATTGTGTGGGTCAGCACAGTGGTGTGGAGGGGGGAATTGTGAAGTGGACTTGTTGTTCAGAGAGATTGATTAGCTCACCTGATGCTGTTCCGCCTGATGTCGTGTGCAGCCTTATAAGAGAGATTATGGACCATGGACCCAAACAGGAGTGGGATGTCCAGCCATTCCACCAGCCAGCACATTTGTATGTCAAATGTGTAATAATGGGAGTATTCCTGTCTGCAGTCCCCATTCATACCCACCCCTCATTACATTTTGGGTCTGAAACCCAGGCAGATAAGGATGCATGTGGCAGACGATATCAACTGCGAGTTCAGGGGCATGTTCTCCAGCAGGGGTGCAAGCTTTCTGTTTCCTATGAGCTTCAAGCAGAGTGGGCGTGGCAAGCGGAGGTTCCATCTTCTGTTCTATGGAACGGAAGATGCCACAGCGTGTCGTTCATCACTTGCAAAAACAGGGAGGCGCAAAAGGCATCTGCTGCCGGACTGCTGGTGATTTGACACTTTTGTGTGGCCATTAGCACGTAAAGGACAGTGGAGTATACATTGACCAGGAAGGCACAAAAGTGGTATGTGGGGTGGTGCTGGGGGGAGGAAATGTGGCACTGAGCGGAGAGGAAAGGTCGAGAAAATGCATTATTTAGGGTGTTAGCATGATGACGTGTGCAGCCCTGTAAGCGGTGATGTATAAAACCTGTTCCTATCGGGAGAAATCCTGTCTCCTGTTCTCATGCGTACCCACCCATCGTTACATTTTGGTGCTGAACCCCAAGCGGATGAGGATTCACGTGGCAGACGATGTCAACAGTGAGTTCACAGGCATGTTCTCCAGCAAGGGTGCAGGCTTTCTGTTTCCTCTGAGCTTCAAGCAGAGTGGGCGTGGCAAGCGGAAGTTCCAGCAGCCATGGATGAAACAGAAGATGCCAAGGCATGGAAGGCACCTGCCGTTGGACTGCTGGGAATCTGCTGCTTTTGTGTGGCCATTGGCGCATGAAGGACAGTAGAGATTATGCTGACCGGGATGGCCCACAAGCGGCACAGTGGTTTAGTGGTTAGCCCATTTGCCTCTCAGCACTAGGGATTCCCAGTTCGAATGCGTGGGTTTTCTCCGGGTTCTCCGGTTTCCTCCCATAGTCCAAAAACATGGCTCAAGGTCAATTGAATTCTCCAAATTGCCCCATATAGAGTGTGTGTGTGTGTGTGTGTGTGTGTGTGTGTGTGTAAGTGTGTGCCCAGCGATAGATTGACGTCCTGTCCTGGGTGTATCTGCCCAACGCCCAAAACGTTCTCCCCTTGATGGGCATGGGGAACCCCATTCTGGATGGGTATGGGGAACCCCCCCCCCCCCCCCGCGATCCTAGTAAAGGAAGATAATGGATGGATGGATTGCCCACAAGTGGCCCCAAGCTGGAGGGATGACACCAGGAGCCCCTCCAACCCCTCATACCTAGGAACACATCTTGATGCGAGGGCATTAAAAATCTACTGGTGTGGCGGTAGTGGAATGTTGCTGAGGGGAGGGAAAGGTGGAGTCGATGCATTAATCTGGTAGATTGATTACCGCACCTGATGCTGCTCTGCCTCATGACGAACAGCCTTATAAGCAGTGCTATCACATGCTATGGAAAGAGAGATTCCATGGGGTCCATGGAGGACAGGAGCAATATATTCGAACAATATAGAGAAGTGCCACTAACCCCTCACCCCTCATTTTGTAAGAAACATTTTAAATACATTTAAATTGAATGAGGAAAACCTTAGAATAATGATGACTGTTATAAAGTGATACAATATGTCAGTTAGAGGTTCACGTGCCTCTGATCATATGAAGAGATGGCTGGGGTGGCAGTGGCTTTCGTGTGTGTGTGTGTGTGGTGTTTGCTTGGGGTAATCCCAGTCTAACTGTCCTGCTCTCTTGTGCACTGCCTGAGGCATGGAAGCCCTCAATTAGAGAGCAGCTTGGGGAGTGGATTAAACACAACACCCCTGAGCTTACACAAACACTACACACACTGCAACATGTGACTTCAAGTTTACTGCAAGAAATATGCTCCATTTATCTCACACTTCATGATACATTTACACCTTGTAAATACACCTGGGCAAAAAAAATGTGGCTTTCAGAAACATAGCCACCTAGAGAATTGTAACTCAGGTGGTTTGTATTGTAGCTTATACAGAATATAGACACAACTATGGAGACACCTACACATGACACCTGCAGAAGCTTTCATGGCAGCTTTTCTGAAATGCGTGTATCAGAACAGTATTTGTGAGGTCAAACACCGATGTTGGACAAGAGGGCCTGGATTACAACCTCATTTACAATCTCAGCTCATCATAAACATGTTCTGTAGGGTTGAGTTCAGATGAACTTGCAGATGTGGCCCTTGTGTGATGACACAGTGATTAGGGTGTTGAGCTATTAATCTGAAAGTTGGTGACTCAAAGCCCTTAACTGTTATTACTTCAGGGCTGTTTTACCATGGCTGACATGGGGGACGTGCTCTGATCCCAAACTTCAAGTTGAGACCCATAAGTCGTTCTGGATAAAAGCATGTAAAATGACCCCATGTAAACATAAGCCAATGCAAATCATTATAAATTGGTATAAACAGAATCTACATTAACAATACAAGCAGGGATAACCACTAGAAATGTTTATTAGCAACAACATACAATATACATAAAAATACTAAACTAAACAGTGTAAGGGCTAAAATATGAATGCATTGGGAAAGTGTAAACAAAATGCACTAGAAATGAACACAATATTATACATATTATATCAGCAACTGATTGTGCAAGTTACACTACTTGGAAAAATGAAAACAAATTTTGTTGTTGACCAAATACTTATTTTCCTCCATAATTAAAACAAATAAATTATTTAAGTGTAAATTTGTAAGTGAACAACTATGAAAAATCTTGCACAATCAGTGGCTGACTAAATACCTTTTGGCCCTACTGTAACTCACTGTAACAAGGGTAATCTACATGAAGAGCTAAACAACTCCCAGTATGGACCTGGCATATTATAGACAATAGAGGCCTTCATGTCAACTTATCCTGAAATTTAAAAAAAGATTCCAGGTCTACTGAAGTTACCAATGTGGGTCCTTAACCCTAATTGTTCCCGGGATGCTATGGCCAACCCTGTGCTTAGTAAGTCGCTTTGGATAAAAGCATATGCTATATGACCAAATATGTAATATGTAAATGCGAAAATGTTAGAATATCTACATCGTTATCATTTGAATTATTCAAGAGAGTGCTTTTCCTGGATCACAAACAACAAACAAAAGAAGAAAACCTCAACTAAATAGTGGATGCAAATGGCTCTATAAGACAAAGGAATCAATAGGAGAGCAGGAGTGATAATAAATTAACATAAACTAGTGAAAATTATAATTAACCAGTTAAATGTGGTAATATGGTAACAAAGGAGAAATAAGAGTCAACATAAGGCCAGGACTAAGAGAGAATACTTCTAATAAATCAGGAATAATGGCACCCTGACTGACCACTCTTAACTATGGCTAGTTTATATGTAAGAAATTCCAACGTTGCATCACTTATTATAATTAATGAATATGTTCACAGCAGGGGTCACTATCCATCCTTATGGTGTCCATCTTGTATTAATTTCCAAATCAAATCCGACACCATCAGCGACTCACAGTCCTTTGAAAGCAATGATGAAATCGATGTGGTTTGACTCTAAGCTAACTGTGGGTAGTTAATATTTAACACATATTAACAATAATAACACCTACCTCAACATAACAGGTTTTTCTTGCCACTGTCACTTTGGCTTGCTCATTGGGGGTTTTAGGCTTATAACACTGTAAAGCTGTTTTGTTACAATGTACTACATTTGGTCATTTAGCAGACACTTTTATCCAAAGCGACTTACAAGTATCACAACTTGATGGTTGGGGTCAGAGCACAGGGATGGCCACAGCATCCCAGGAGCTGGCCTTGGTCTTGCTCAAGAACCCACATTGGAAAGTTTAGTAGAGCTGGGATTTGAGCCCACAACCTTCATATTCATACACATACAAGGAAAGTGGTGTTATTTATTACCCCTTGTTTTATTATTATTATTTTTATTTTTTATTATTATTATTATTTTCTTTTACAAATAATAGATGGAGACAAAAATATTTAATGGTCCAAGACCACGTTCTGTCCTAGTCCTCCAGAAAATCCTTAAGAGTCTGATGTTGATCTGAGTGTTGACGATTATCAAAAAGAGGATCTAGATTATTGTAACAATCACCTGCGGCACCTGTCCCTCGTTTTGGTTTCTAATTATCTCACTTGGGTGATTGGTTGGGTTTGTCACGTGTTTAGTTGGGTTTCTATTTAGTCTTTGTTTCCCTGTGATTCTGAGCACGTCTTTAATTTGTGGTTATACACCCTATGTTGCTTTGTTCGGTTACCCCCTTTCTGTTGGTGCTTCGGCACCACTTTTTAATAAATTCTCGTTTTGGTTTTTATCCCGGTGTTCCAGTTTTTCTCCTCAGCATTTCTGCCACGGTGTGTCGCTGCACATTTGCTCCGCGCAGGTCGCATTCGTGGGAGCGTCTCCCTCTGTTTAGACCGGCTGACGCTCTGGCTTACGCGTAGCCGGATCCCGGGAGACGCTCATTATGCGTGAGCGCCATTCGCGATTTCCCCGCGGAGCCGCTCATCTCCGGGGAAAGACGGACATTTGTAACAGAAAGATGTGCCAAACATCGGAGTTTTACTGGACACCTGGGGTCACCCATTGTTGAGCGGAGGACCAGAGGGTGTACCGCCGATTTGACCGAGTCTGAGTACCGGGGACCGCCAGCGGCATAGCCCGGCTACCGGGGCCAGCCGTCGTCGAGTCGGGACCGACTGAGGCCATTCGCCGTCGATCCCGAGCACCAGGGGCCGCCCATTTCGGACTCGGAGCACCAGGAGGTGCAATTTCCAGCCTTGCAGCGAGAGGGCGCCGATCTGCGACCACGCTGCGAGAGGACTCACTCTACGCAGGGAGCAGCCGGCCAGACTCACAGCCTGAGGGACCCCCCCCCCCCCTTTTTTGTTTTTTGTGTAAATTGATTATTATTATTTTTTTTTTTTTTGGTTGGATCGCTTACCCTTTTGCGCAACCCTTGGGGTGGGGGTATGTAACAATCACCTGCGGCACCTGTCCCTCGTTTTGGTTTCTAATTATCTCAATTGGGTGATTGGTTGGGTTTGTCACGTGTTTAGTTGGGTTTCTATTTAGTCTTCGTTTCCCTGTGATTCTGAGCACGTCTTTAATTTGTGGTTATACACCCTATGTTGCTTTGTTCGGTTACCCCCTTTCTGTTGGTGCTTCGGCACCGAGAATAAATTCTCGTTTTGGTTTTTATCCCGGTGTTCCAGTTTTTCTCCTCAGCATTTCTGCCACGGTGTGTCGCTGCGCATTTGCTCCGCGCAGGTCGCACTCGTGGGAGCGTCTCCCTCTGTTTAGCCCGGCTGACGCTGTGGCTTACGCGTAGCCGGATCCCGGGAGACGCTCATTATGCGCGAGCGGCGTTCGCGATTTTCTGGCGGAGCCGCTCATCTCCGGGGGACGACGGACATATGTGACAATTATCTATATTATCTATGTTTTTTAGCCCATCCAAACAGCAGATTCTGGAGAAACATCTTTTGAGTCAATGGATGATGAGGACATAGTCTCAACAAGTTCATCTTCTAAACTGCCACCCCATAAGAAAAAGATGAAAGAGAAAAAATTCCCTGAAAACAATTTCCCTAGAGGAGCCAGAGGACACAAGTAACCCTACTTAGGCCTAAACAATGGCAGGGAGGAAATCTAGAAACATGAAGACATTCGGACATTCCAGGTTCCTGATTCAAGGTTTGAGCCCCCTGATGCTGTGAAGACACCATTCCAATACTTCAAAACACTCTTCACTGACAATATGATTGAACATATTGTGCAACAGACCAATCTGTATTCTGCTCAAGAGTTAAGGGAACCAATCAAAACTAGTCCACAAGAGATTGAAGAGCATTTGGCAAAGCTAATGCAATGTCTTAATGCAAACCAGCAATGCTTCATAGCATACCACAAGAAATAAACTGGATCCAATGCTGAAAAACCATTTGTGCTGTTGTACATCACACAAGACCAACAAATCCTTTTCAAAAAAGGCACAAAAGTTAACAAAGTTAGCATGTTATTGCACTTATTATTGCTTTTTATTGTTTATTGTTTATTTATTGTTGTTACTGTTTGTTATTGTTTTATTATTATTATTGTTAAAATTTTCTGATTTTGGGGCTGCACGGTGGCTAAGTGGTTAGCATGTTCTCCTCTCAGCGCTAGGGATTCCTGGTTCGAATCCCAATCTGGGTGGAGTTTCCATGTTGTCCCCGTGTCCACGTGGGTTTCTGCCAGGTTCAGAGTCCAAAAACATGGATCAAGGTCAATTGAATTCTCCAAATTGCCCCATATAGAGTGTGTGTGTGTGTGTGTATGTGAGTGAGTGTGTGCCCAGCGATAGATTGGTGTCCTGTCCTGGGTGTATCTGCCCAGCGCCCGAAACATTCTCCCATGGATGGGCATGGGGAACCCCCCGTGACCCTAATACAGGATAAAGAGGAAGATAATGGATGGATGGATGGATGTTCTGATTTTACTACGAATATGTCTCAGAAGAAACACTACATCCAAAAGCTCTAACAACCAGATGTTATATGACAACCTTGGACATATTTCACTTGTCTAAAAAGTCAAAAAAGTTAAGAAAACAAAGAGTTAACATGTCACTGCCCTTTGTTTATTTTTATTTTTATTTTTTTTTGTATTTCTGGTTCTTGTTATTAGTTTTACCATAGACTGCCATCTATATTTATATTTAGAAAACTGGGGGGTCTATTAAAAAAAAAAAAAAAAAAACAACAATTGTTTTTTTTTAATGCCCCAAACATATAAAAAATTTCCTTTGCTTTTTTTCTTGGTGAGGACATTAAAGGGATATATATATATATATATATATATATATATATATATATATATATATATATATATATATATATATATAAAATATATATATATAAACAAATTAAACTACTTACTTAACCTATTGTAAAATAAATAATACTATTGAATAATTAATCCATTCTACTTTAAAATGACTTAATTTTTTGTTGTAGTGAGTTTTAATTACTTTTCAAGAGTTTGAAGGAAGTGTGTCAGTGAGGCGGCATGGCGGCTTAGTGGTTATCACATTTGCCTCTAAGCACTGGGGATTCCAGGTTTTAAATCCCGATTTGGGTGGAGGTTCCACGTTCTACCCGTGTCAGCTTAGGTTTCCTCCAGCTTAGGGTTCTGTGTTTTCATCCCACCATCCAAAAACATGGATTCAAGGTAAATTGAGTGCTCTAAATTGCCCCATATAGTGAGTGTATCTTCCCAGCGCCCAAAAACGTTCTCTATTGGATGAGTGAATGAGTGAGATTTAGTCAAAATTTCTATAAAAGTCTGTTCCACAGTTGGCGCTCCACTACTTTGACTGGAGGAACTTTTGCAAAGTTTGTCGAAAGATGCCCTTTATTTAAGTGTTTCCACTAGAAGAACTGCAACCAACCATACTCGTTAGAAAACCAATTTAAGGCATATGTACATTTCACTCAAGAACTCCTCTCACATCACAACCATGAGTAATGTTCAGTGTATGGTGCCTCATATAGACTTAAAAATGTGGAGGGAAAAAAATTAAGGCTTGCAGAGAAATATAAAACTACTTGCTGCATTTTTTTAAATTTACTATGTAATGTATCCACCACAAGGTGAATCAACGTAGATGGAAAACCAAAAAGAATAAACAAGATAAAAGGGCATCACTACAACATTTTATTTGTTACTAATTCAAACATCTTAGTAAAATGTCATTTAAGCTCTTTAATAAAACAGTAACTAAATAAGCCAAAGTAAACAACAAGGTGGGGTATCAATATACAACACCCTATAGTGCAGAAGGAGTGACAACTCGCAAGAGTGATGCAATGGTTTCTTTTTTTTTACAGATTTGCTACTTCTGCATTTGGCAAATGCCACTGCAATGTGTTTCCATTTTCAGGAGGATGAAGGAAAACTTAAAACAGATGACCTTAAACCTGTAACTGTAATAAGGATGTTAACAGAATAGAATCCCTTTAGAGAAACCCTGATGGATGTCTGATGGAGGTGAAGGGTTGCTTTTGCCTCTCTGTCTAAATGGATGTTACTAGTAAGTGCATGTAAAAAAATAGGCATGTGAAATTAATGGAGTGGAAATTACAGAGACTTTTGGAATTTTTTTGCTTCTTGTCTTGGGTAAATAAAATTAAAATATGTCTGATCTCATCTCCCTGTCTTTTGCTCAATTCTCTACCACGATCATGAAGTGGGGGAGGGGTTTACTTATGCAAATCCAGGGGAGTATGCTGTTAGAGCTGGAAGGCCACACCCAAAAAAGGGCGCCAATACATTTCTGGGCACGAATCCACTACACACACACACACCACATGTGGGACATTTTCTCATTCATTTATTCATTCATTACCCATCCATCCATTTTCTTCCACTTAATCCACTACTCTATGTTGTGTGTGTGGGGGGGGGGAAGTTCCCCATGCCCATCCAGGGAACAACATTTCGGGCGCTGGGCAGATAAGCCCAGAACAGGGCGCCGAGCTATCTCTAGGCACACACTCACTCACACAAACACACACTAAATGGGGCAATTTAAAGCATTCATTCATTCATTCTCTTCTGCTTAATCCTCTAAGGGGGGGGGTTCTATGCCCAACCAGAGTATAATCTTCAAACACTGAGCAGATATACCCAGGACAGGGCGCCAACCTATCGCTGGGCACACACTCACTCACACACAGACACACACTCAGACAATTTGAGGCATTTAAAGCATACAATTTACCTTGAATCCATGTTTTTCGACAGTGGGTGGAAACCAGAGAAAACCCATATAGACATGGAACATGGAAACTCCACCCAGATCAGGATTCAAACATGGATGCCCATCACTGAGATGTAGACCACTGCCTAACCACTACACCACTGTGACGCCTATGTGGCGTCACAGTGGAAGTCTCAAATTTGGAATTCTGATTTCTTTGTTCACAGTTCCTTAGACTTTGTCGGATTGCACTGATTTGTTGGTAAACATCAATGGCAGATTTCCAGGTGGGAAAGGGTCACTTTTGCATAATTGAACAAGTGACTTCATTTTTAAAATGCACTGTACAGCACAAAAACAATTGGGACAGCTACACAAAATAGCTTTTATGACATATTGTTCCAAAAACACCCCCCTTCACACACATGCTCGCAAACCTATAACTCACACCTATTTACTTTTTTAAGAAGGCTTTTAACAAAAAAATGAAGTGGGTCTGTGGAAATTACGATATGTTTAGTTATTTATCCAAGAAAGCATTTGCGACATAACATTTATTGCTAGGCACTTGATTTTATAAACCTGTGGAAATGAGACCTAATAAAACCTAAAAGTTTAGTGACTAAATGTCATTTTGGTATGTAGTGTGCCTTACACCAGTGGCAGGCCTTCTCTGAAGACTCAAAAATATCCTAATCACAGATTGGTGTTAATTATAATTTGTCCATGAATACTTCTTAAATAATTCCAAATGGTTTGCCTGCTGGGCGGCACGGTGGCTTAGTGGTTAGCATGTTCGCCTCTTAGCGCTGGGGATTCCTGATACGAAACCCAATCTGGGTGGAGTTTCCATGTTGTCTGTGTGGGTTTCCTCCAGGTTTTGCGGTTTCCTCCTACACTCCAAAAACATGGATCAAGTCAATTGAATTATCCAAATTGCCCCATATGGAGTGTGTTTGTGTGCATGAGAGTTTGTCCAGCAATAGATTGGCGCCCTGTCCTGGGAGTATCTGCCCAGCGCCCGAGACGTTCTCCCCTGGATGAGCATGGGAAAGCCCCCCGTGACCCTAGTAGAGGATATAGCGGAAGATAATGGATGGATGAACGGTTTGCCTGGTTTCTCTTTATGATGTTTCCCTCGGTTCTGCCACTTCCAGACATGTTTTTCCTTATTAGAGCATTTAGCCAATCACACCATGCCTTTAGAATGAATTTTGCTGGCCCCATAGCATTAAATAAATGTAGATCAACCTCTGTTGTTTCAACCAATCACAAATTGTATTCTACATATCAACGCCTTCTAGAAGGCTTACTCTATGTAAGCGTATTCATGTCTTCTGATTGGAGTGTGCTTTTAATAAACAGACACTTTTATCCAATTAAAATTTATTACAGAAATACAACTCGACTTTCAGCATTAGCTTCGATGACAATAGAAAACGACTTCTTAATGCAAGAGATTAAACTCTTTTTAAGATTTTTATACAAATAATCAGGATTTTATCAGGATTTTAGGTGTTTTTTTCCTAAATTATGTGGAAATGTTATGAGGTAATTGTTAGTGATTTTTATATTTAGATAGACATATGTGCAGGCTTTATTTTCACATTACTTTAAATTTATCAAAACACAGTTGTTGGGCGGTGGAATCTGCCTGTTTCTGCAGGTGTCTTGCCCCCAAACGGGCCAGGGCTCTTCTGTCACAAGGACGTATCTATCTGCGATGCAGCTGCTCTTTATACTGCATTAGCCAAAAAAAAGTTACTGAAGGGTGAATTAATTCAGACGGATCATTACTGCAAGTTTCTAAAGCCAATTTCAGCAACGGAGTATCGCAACGCCCAGGTCCCCGCCTCCGGCCACCGCCCGATCCACAATTCACCAAACCCTTATTACTACCCCTCCCACAGGGTGGGAACCATGTAACTCCTTTGGACTGGGCCCAGACGCTGGCTTACGAACCCCATCTTCAGGCCTGGCTCGAAGGTGGGGCCCCGATAACCTAACTCGGGAAGTTTAAGTATCTCGGAGTCTTGTTCACTAGTGATGGTAAGATGGAGCGTGAGATTGACAGACGGATTGGCGCGGGGTCAGAAGTGATGCAGACTCTATAGTATTCTGTTGTGGTGAAAAAGGAGCTAAGCCATAAGGCAAGGCTCTCGATTTACCAGTCGATCTACGTTCCTACCCTCACCTATGCAGCCGAAATGGGTTTTCTCCGCAGGGTGGCTGGGCTCTCCCTTAGAGATAGGGTGAGAAGCTCGGTCATCCTGGAGAGACTCAGAGTAGAGCCGCTACTCCTCCACATCGAAAGGAGCCAGTTGAGGTGGTTCGGGCATCTGGTAAGGATGCCTCCTGGCCGCCTTCCTATGGAGGTGTTTCAGGCAAGTCCAGCTGGGAGGAGACCCCGTGGAAGACCCAGGACACGCTGGAGGGATTACATCTCCCATCTGGTCTGGGAATGCCTCAGGGTTCCCCAGTTGAGCTGGTGGAGGTGGCTGGGGTTCGGTTGCTGCCCCCGGGACCCGAACCCCGGACAAGCGAAAGATAATGGATGGATGGATGGATGGATCATTACTGATGGGCCATGTGTGAAATGCATGGTGTGCCCCTGGCTTACACATCCATCTTTAAGCTCAAACAACTTTCCAAATAACAAACCACAGAACACCGAAAGAACAGACTTGGTGTGTTCGAACATTGAAAAGCCTGGATGTTAATAGTTTTTGTGTCTTGACTTGATCAGGTGGATCCACTCGAGCAGTGGTTCATGACCAATAGGAAAATAAAACACTGTGGGTTTGTATGAGTCTGCACGTAGGCTGAAATCCAAGACGAGCGTAGGCAACAATCAGTGTTGTAAAATTAAATGTGGGCAACCACACAAAGCGAGTGAAAAAAACACAACAGTGTGGGGATGCAGCAGAATGTTGGTCAGTGTACATGTTCTAATTTAACTGATGTAACCTTAAGTTTGTTTGGATTACCCATTGTCTGCATTTCAAAGCCTCCAGCAGCCATTGATACAGCTTTATATAGAACTACTGTATATGGTATAATATTAAGTATTAACAAATATCCATCCATCCATTATCTTCCGCTTTATCCTCTACTAGGGTCGCGGGGGGGGGGGGGGGGGTTCCCCATGCCCATCCAGGGGAGAACGTTTTGGGTGCTGGGTAAATACACCCAGGACAGAACGCCAATCTATCAGTGGACACACTCACTCACACAGACACACTCTATATGGGGTAATTTGGAGAATTCAATTGACCTTTATCCATGTTTTTGGACTGTGGGAGGAAAGCGGATAATCACTAAGCCACCCATTAACAAACATCTCGTTATTAATTAATTCAGTCTCAATGACACAGGTGCATACATTTGAAATTCCTAAATTTTCATTTCAAACAATTATTTGCATGCAACTCTGTGGGAAAAGTCTGGGAGGGGGGGTCATTTTCCTTTACAATATTAATTTATTCATTATGTTCCACTTAAAACTCTACTAGGGTTGTGGATGGATTCCCCATACCCATCAGGTGGAGAACGTTTCAGGTTCTGGACAGATATACCCAGGACAAGGTGCCAAGCTATCACTAGGCACAATCACTCACACACTATATGGGGCAATTTAAAGCATTCAATTTCCAGGTTTTTGAACTGGGGAAAGAAACCGTAGAACCTGGAATGATCCATGCGGACACTGGGAGAACATGAAAACTTCACCCTGAGAAGCAAACGTGCTAACCACTAAGCTAAATATTTCGCATGGGGTATTTTTCTAGCTGGAAGGTTTTGGGATGGACCAACTCTGTATCAATATGACTGAGCGCCAGTACACAAAGTACACAAATGTCCCCAAAGGCATGGTCCCTAAAGAACCTAGATGGTCAAATCAGGCTTTTTCAGACCCCAACCCTATCGAGAGAAAAAAAAATAAATAAATAAAAAATTGGATGGCTACTACAAAACAGGTACTCTCACTCAACATCAGTATCTCACAAATGACAAATGCTCTTCTACATATAAAAAGTGCAGAAATAATTAAAAAATTATCATCCTATATCTTAGAATGTTAATGGTAATGTGTAGATGTCGCAATTTTTTTTTCCTCCCGTATGAGAGAAAAGCAGTAGTGCCAAATGCAGAATCTCTGATCCTGTCTCTAATCAGAAGATATAATTTCTTCTTGTTTGTCTGCCTATTAAAAGCCACACAGTTATAGGACGTGTCCCCATGCCTACTTTTACGATGTGTGTGAAAAAGGTATTACAGATTCTTTGCACTACTGAACGAGCTCTGACTGCAAAAGAATATTATCATGGAATAATGATGATGGAGCAAAACCCTTAACCCACAGATACACTGTAGCATGTCATGGCTCCAAATTGCTCTGAATAAAAGTGTCTGCTAAACGCCGCTGTAAAAATGGCCTAACCCATGGGAAAGAAAACTCACTACACTCCTGAAAACCATTGTTTCGGTGTGATTATAATGTGTTATGTCAAATTTATTCTTAACCACAAAATATCACACTACTTAACATACTATTCAATTACATATCATTAAATTTGTTATGCTCAAGGTACAAATACATGTATAGGGGCTGGGATATATATTTTCACTTATGAAAAAGGATTTAAAGATTTTTCTCACATTAAATGGATCACAAAAGTAAAAATAAGATATAATTTGTCTCCGTTTTAATCTAATTATCTACATTTACATTTAGTCATTTAGCAGACGCTTTTATCCAAAGCGACTTACAAATGAGAACATTTACAAGTCAGAAATTATGCAGAAAACCATCTATACTGTAAATTCATCAAACCTGATTGTTATTTGATGCTGCCCCCCCCCCCCCTTTATTTATTTATTTTTATTTATTATTTATTTATTTATTTATTTATTTTTACAATTATCTTCTGATTAATCCTATTATAGGAACTAGGGTTGCAGGGGGGGTTCCCCATGCCCATCCATGGAAGAAAGGTGTCGGTCACTGGTCAGATACACCCACGAAAGGGTGACAATTCATCACTAGCCACACACTCACTCATAAAGACACACTATAAAGGGGCAAATTAGAGCAGGCAACTCACCTTAAATCCATTGTTTTTGGGCTGTGGAAGGACACTGAAGAACACAGAGAGGGCTACATGGGCATGGACCGAACTTGGAAACTCCACCCTGATCGAGATTTGAATCTGGATCCCCAGCGGTGAGAGGCGAAAGTGCTACTGTGCCGCCCCAGTCTCGGTTTTATTTCTTGTACTTTATTATTGTGTTAGCTCTGAGATAGCTGACGTAAACTTTACAAGTTAAGAAGGCAACATTGTTACAACTTTGGAATGTGGCAACATCATACTAAACAACAAGAGAAACAGTTTGCCTGCAAGTGGTCTTTATATTCGTATATTTAGAAATATATGAAGAAAAGTATTGGGGCACTCACACCTTTACTTACAAAGGCCTTTCAGTCTAAGCTGGGCTGGTTTAGGTATAAACCACATGCAGGTATTGCAGGTAGATTTAAAATGCTGTTGTAGCCCTTTTTGTCCTGTAACCTTTTTAGGGTTGCCAACTCTGCCCCAGACCATAAGAATACCTCTTAACAGGATACACGTTCCTGTGTGTTCATGGCACAGATGGGTTAAATGTGGTAAACACAGTAGGGAAAATAGATTACTTTATGATGTACCAAATATTAGACTAGAGGCTAAACACAAGGTTTAGTATTGTGTTTAAGGAAATTTTTAACCATTCTTCCAGAAGCACATTTGTGAGGTCACACACTGATGAGAAGGTCTGGCTTTCAGTCTCCACTCTAATTCGTTCCAAAGAAGTTCGATCATGTTAAAGTCAGGACTTTGTGCAGGCCAGTCAAGTTCATCCACACCAGACTCTGTCATCCATGTCTTTATGGACCTTGCTTTGATCACTGGTGCACAGTCATGTTGGAAGTGGATGGGGCAAGCTCCAAACTGGTCCCAAAAAGTGGGGAGTATGGAATTGTCAAAAATGTCTTGGCATACTAAAGCATTCATAGTTCCTTTCACAGTAAACTAAGGGGCCAAGCCCTGCTCCTGAAAAAAAAAACACACCATAATCCCCCCTCCACCAAACTTCATACTTGGCTGACTGCGTAGCACCAAATTACCATTCTTCTGGCAATCACTTTACACCACTGCACCTGACACTTTTTATTGCACTTGGTGATGTATGACTTGGATGCAGATGCTCGACCATGAAAACACATTCCATAAAGCTCTCTGTGCACTGTTCTTAAGCTAATCTGAAGGCCACATGAAGTTTCAAATTGTGTAGTGATTGATTCTGCAGAAAGTTGACGACCTCTTCACACTATGGCATGAGCATCTGCTGACCCTTCTCCGTCAGTTTACATGGCCTACCACTTCGTGGCTAAGTTAATTGTAATACAGTTATAATACATCTGACTGATTGTGGAATATTGATTGCCGTTGATTGTGAAATATTTAGGAGCAAGGAAATTTCATGACTAGATTTTCCTAGGTGCCTAGGTGCTTTATGGTCAACACCTGTAGCCATGAAAGTAATCATAACACCTGATTCAGATAATTTTAAGGGGTGCTTAAATACTTTTGGCAATACTGTGTGTGTGTGTGTGTATATATATATATATATATATATATATATATATATATATATATATATATATATATATATATATATATATATATAAAGTATATATATATATATATATATATATATATATATATATATATATATATATATATATATATAAAACCCAGCTGCCCCATTTAAACAATATCACGTAAAAGTGGCTAGTAGGGCTGCAACAACGAATTGATAAAATCTAAAAAAATCGATTATGAAAAGTGTCGACAACGAATGTCATTATCGATTTGTTGTGTCGCATGATTTAATCATTGCTCGCAATGTCATAACCGCTTATCTGCTTATCTGCAGCACTAATGAAAAATAATAAGAGCGTGTTGAACGGAATGAGGCGGAGCGGAAGAAGAATCTGTGAAACAAGTCTAACCAAGTTTAATAAACTCTACAAATGAAACATGGTCGACACAGAAAAAAACGATTTAACCTGCACCATGATACACCACCTGAAACGGAGACATGTTGGAGTCACGGAGGAGGATAAAGGAGCTCAACAGCAGAGTATAATCACAATGTCCAGCGTTTCTTTAGTTTTGAAGTGAATGAACGTGCACTCTCTATGAGAACTAGTATAGCACGCTTCATCTTGTTTTTTGGTTGTTAACTGGATAATGACAGTGATGGAAAACATGTGTTACTTTTTATTTTCATTTAATTATCTTAAGCAGTGTTTAAATGTGCTTTATAAATACATACAACTTGTACACAATTGTGGGAATTAATGATCAAACTTTAAATTTCTGACAAACTATGAGTGAAGACACTGCACTCTATGGGATTGAGGGAGGATGAATTGCATTTAGACGGGGATGAGGTAACATATTAGAGCTACTCAAATCGTGTAATTTTGTATTTTTTTTACAAATAATGCTACATATTGTATCAGTGGATGTGTGAGAGATTTGTGTTTTTTTGCTCTTGGGCTACTTAGATGCCTTAAACTCATAATGTAAATAAAAACCAGACATTTATTGACCTGTTTAATGAAGACATTTATTGATTTTTTAAAATCCGATTAATCGATTAATCGAGAAAAAATAATTGACCGATTAATCGATTATCAAAATGATAGTTGCAGCCCTAGTGGCTAGAACACAAAACATTGTAAAACATTGCATTGTAAGATTTTGCAAAGTAAATTTGCCAACAGTTCCCAATAATCCCTACATTTTGGCAACGGGGCAAATTAACTATAATAAATTGAAAAAAATTTATATATTGTTTTTTTTGCAAATATTTGCATTTAGGGCGGCACGGTGACTTAGTGGTTAGCACATTCGCCTCTCAGCGCTAGGGATTCCTGGTTCGAATTCCCATCTGGGTGGAGTTTCCATGTTCTCCCCGTGTCTGCGTGGGTTTCCTCCGGGTTCTCTGGTTTCCTCCCACAGTCCAAAAACATGGATCAAGTCAATTGAATTTTCAAAATTGCCCCATATAGAGTGTGTCTGTGTGAGTGGGTGTATGCCCAGCGATGGATTGGCGCCCTGTTCTGGGTCTATCTGCCCAGTGCCCGAGACGTTCTCCCCTGGATGGGCATGGGGAACCCCACCGCGACCCTAATAGAGGATAAAGCGGGAGATAATGAATGAATGAATGAATATTTGCATTTACTCTGCTTCATAGTAACAAGGACATTGTTTAACAAATATTTTTTTAAAGTGTAATGCTTTGCTTTAATTATGTTTGCGTAAAAAAAAATGAACTCTTTAATTTTGCTCGTATTTTGTGCTGTTCAATAGGTTTTGGTCCAGTGTATTCTGTAGCTTGTCCCCATGATCCACTTTCAGCTAAACAAATTCCTTTCAGCGATTTAAACTTTGATATAATTACCAAAATGCTTTTCTTAAAATCCAATATTTTTAAAATCTAAAAATAAGTATTTGCAAACTACAGAATATGTACAGTAGGGTTAGAGGCAATGCAAAACAAAGCATAATTCAGCATATTAATGCACAAGTAAATCTGCAAATCAGTGCATGGAATCTGGATGATTTCTGTTGTTAAAAATGCAGGAGCCACCCGCAGTTATGCAGAATACATGAAGGATGCCTGTAATGTCCAAATCTCTTTTACTCTCTCTCTCTTTTGTCATAGTGTTTTCAGTGGAAGAAAGAAAAAAAAACTTTTAAAAGAGCAAAAGGACTGAACTGCACTAATGACCATGTGTTGATTCACGAGCAGCAGGCAGTCTTGCATAACGGAGAAAAGAACATTGCAGGGTTTGGTTCAAAACACATGGGGTACAAGAGCTTAGAATTTCTTACCATGGTGATCATTATATTTCATTATAGGATTTTTTTTACACCTCCTATTTAAAATCAGATTAGTCATCTCAAACTCCCCTGTGTCATGCACAACGCCCAGCATGAGAGCAACTCCTACAGAGCCCAAGGATGATTGCGCTTTATGCACAAATCTGCCAACCTGCAGCAACTCATTCAATTCTGTTTAATATTAAAGGTACCAAACTAGATCATCATTCTTGATTGTTGTGACCTTGATGCATCATCGTGGATAAGTAACTTATATAGGGGTTAATTGTACGAACCTTCGTTTTAAAGTGCTGGTTGGTTAGAAAATGTGTTAGCATCCCCCCCCCACACACACACACACACATTTTTCATTTGGCTTTTCATGCAGTATGAACATACAATCCTTTCCCTCCAGGTATGTCTTCTTGCTGGGATCTAAAACACAGTCCCAGCTGAATTTGACTTTTAAGTTGTTCATACATTGTGCATGTCTTTCTTCTTGGCCTCGATTCATCTCTTAATTCCCAAGAGCAAATCCACACACAATGCATGCTCCTTAAAGAATTACTATTCAACTTGCTTCCCAGGCTTGACTCTTAGCATGTGTGAGAACTGCTAACATCACATGATAACACAAGTGTTTTCTTCCAACTCTCCTTAGTTATGATTTTGACCCAAGTTTTCTGTGACATTGTTTCTATATCCTCCTGGGAACCTGAAAAAAGTGTCATAATTTCTTTTTTTATTGGGGTTTCGTAACTATTAAAATAAACAACATACAACCAGGCGGCACGGTGGCTTAGTGGTTAGCATGTTTGCCGCTCAGCGCTAGGGATTCCCGGTTCGGGTGGAATCCGATCTGGGTGGAGTTTCCATGTTCTCCTCATGTCCGCGTGGGTTTCCTCCGGGTTCTCCGGTTTCCTTCCACAGTCCAAAAACATGGATCAAGTCAATTGAGTTCTCCAAATTGTCCCATGTAGAGTGTGTTTGTGTGTGTGTCTGTGTGTGTGAGTCCAGGGATAGATTGGCGTCCTGTCCTGGGTGTATCTGCCCAGCGCCCGAAACGTTCTCCCCTGGATGGGCATGGGGAACCCCAACGCGACCCTAATATAGGATAAAGCAGAAGATAATGAATGAATGAATGAACTTACAACTAATGAAAATTAACCAATTTGCTTATAAAGTCATAACAAGTTCACTCATACTAACAATCCAGTTTAGTATGAAAGGTGAACCATCCATCCATCCATTATCTACTGCTTATCCAGGTCCGGGTCGTAGGGGCAGCAACCTAAGCAAAGAATCCCAGATGTGCCTATCCCCAGTCACCTCTTCCAGCTCCACAGGAATCACGCCGAGGCTTTCCCAGGCCAATCAAGGGACATAATCTCTCCAGTCTTCCTCAGGGTCTTCTCCCGGGATAAGCATGCCTGGAACAACCCACCAGAGAGGCGTGCAGGAAGCATCTGGACCAGATGCCACTTCAGCTGGCTCCTCTTGACGTGGAAAGGCAGCGGCTGTACTCTGGGCCCCTCCCGAATGACCAAACTCCTTACTCTATCTCAAAGTAAAAGGCTGGCCACTCTGCAAAGAAAACTCATTTCCACAACTTGTATTCGCGATCCCATTCTTTCGGTCACTACCCAGAGTTTGTGGCCATAGTTGAGGGTAGGAATGTAGATCGACCGGTAAATTAGACTAAACTTAAAAGATGAAAATGAACTGGAATGCCCTTTGCTCGCAATGTAAAATATGAAAAATCACAATTAATAGACAACATTTCACATGACTTTCCTCCTTCCATAAAATGTGCTTGTTCTTATGGCAGCCATATTGGAGAGAAAGCACCCAAAAGGTTCCCAGCATCCAAACAGATCATATAGTGTAGCTCAAAAATACAAATAGTTATGTATGTAAAACAAATGTCCATTACAGAGGACGCAAGTCTATGGGTTGTATGGGCTGGCGAACGAACACCGCATTCCAGTATCGCATGCCTTACAGAACCAGGAACACCCAGGTCTTAAATAATCTGCCTTCGCTGCACACACTCTATTTAAGTAATGTGTTACCTTGCTAAATGTGTCGTACCATCGCACATATCTGCGAACCATATCGAATGTGGTTTTTATGCCGATCTCTGAAACAGGATCAGTCGGTAATGTCCAGGCACGTTTAGAATGGTAGGATAGATACAGTCAGGAAATTGTATGTACTTGTGCGGTTAGGGTAACTAGCATCCTTCCTGCATTAACACGGGGTGTTTTTTTCCCACCACAGATCCAGTGCCACACCTTAAGAATCGCTCTCGTCAGCTGGCAGCACGATCAGAAGGCCCTCCGCCTCTTCCCCCACTCTCTCTCGGTTCTCTCCGGACGCCTTCTTCAGATCCGATCATCTTGAGCTCCGCCCAACGCCTTGCTCTGCATTATTAGGCTGAGTCCTCAGGATGTCAAGCCACTCGCTAGTGGCGTTACAGACTGTTAGTTCGCCCATTGTGCACGACCACAGTTCACTGCATGCGTGCACTCTATCATTATTTATCATTATTTGTATTATTATTATTATTATTATTTTTATAGATGCCCTTACGGCTGGCGCTAAACATTCGGCACTCGTTTCAGTTGGTTAATTCTGTGCTTTCGATTTGTTTATTCCTCACTCTCTGTTCTATAGTAAATATTTTCAGTTTATCTCCTCACTAATTGTTTCTGCATCTTTGGGTCCAATTTAGACACATCATAACAGGTTGCTTCCCATGAGGATATGCAGCATCATTTATGTCTATCCTGAGTTTCTTTTTTCTTTGATTCCACCCCACCCCAAGAGTTTGCATGAATGACAGAAGAGTACAACATGGCTTCTACAGAACCTCTCATTCATTCATTCATTCATTATCTCCCGCTTTATCCTCTATTAGTGTCGCGGTGAGGTTCCCCATGCCCATCCATGGGAGAACATCTCGGGCACTGGGCAGATAGACCCAGGACAGGGCGCCAATCCATCGCTTGGCACACACTCACCCACACAAACACACTCTATATGGGGCAATTTTGAGAATTCAATTCACTTGATCCATGTTTTTGGACTGTGGGAGGAAACCGGAGAACCCGGATGAAACCCACGCAGACACGGGGAGAACATGGAAACTCCACCCAGATGGGGATTCGAACCGGGAATCCCTAGCGCTGAGAGGCGAACGTGATAACCACTAAGCCACCATGCCGCCCCAGAACCTCTCAAAAATCTTTTAAAAGGTCTGAACTCTGTGGTAGCCTTTTAAGGTTATAAAGTAATTAATCAAACTCTCTCAAACACTCAATCATAATGTGAAATTGGTGAATCTGGCATGCACAGTGATTTGGTCTCTTGTCCTACAGGAAGAAGGTCGGTTTGATTCCCATAAATCGAGTAAATAAGGTCATTCCTGTATAGGGTTAGTATGAGTAAGCTTGCCTCCGATTTCTTTCCACACATCCAAAAAGCATTCAATAGGTAATTTAGTGATACGTATGTGACGCAGAGCTGCAACTAAGTGTGGATTTGTAAATGAAAGGTGGAGCCACAGAAGCAGGTGCGGTAATGGCTTCCTTTTGCGGCATGTGTGTGTCAATTGTATGCATGTCTTGTGTAAGATTGCAAGAGAGAGTATATTCACAGAGAGAGGAAAGAGTCTTGGATGCATAGCGCGGGAGTAAGTGACCGCTTCGCATCTGTCTGCGTTTCCACATGGCAGCTCAAAATACTGGAGTACATTTAAATCATTCATTCATTTATATATTAATTCATTATCTTCAGATTAATCCTCTACAAGGGTCGCAGGGGGGGTTCCCCATCCCCATTCCGGGGAGAACGTTTCAGGCGCTGGACAGATACACCCAGGACAGGGTGCCAATCTATAACTGGGCACACTCACTCACTCACTCACACAAATACACTCTATATGGGGCAATTTGGAGCATTCAATTTCCCTTGAATGTAATGTTTTTGGTCTGTGGGAGGAAATCAGAGAATCCGGAGAAAACCCACGCAAACACAGGGAGAACATAGAAAGATATGACAAAGGAATTGCCCCTGGTGTGTGGGTGTGTCTGCCCTGAGACAGACTAGTGGCCGGTTTAGGGAGTTTCAGCAGTATTTCATCTTTATTTTATTTGCTTATATTGTTGATGAGCCGTGGTCTAAAACAAACCAGCGTCAAACCACTTAAAAGTCCAAACAGTGACGCTTCATTTTGCAGACAATACACTATACAGAATCATTGGACAAACAGGACATGTGATGTGTAACTGGTGTTAGTATCAAATGAGACTCTAGAATCTACAAAGTTCGTCTTCTCTTATTTAAATATTGGTAATCTGAAAAAGTCTAACACATACCAAAACTAAAAAGGTATAAGTAGCTATTAGCGATATAAACATGTAGCATTTACCTTATCCACAAAGAAAAATAACACATCCCGAAGATATTTTTTTGTTTGCTTTAGTAAATTAAAATGATAATTACATGAAAGTCAAACTCCTCTCAATATCTTCCATTTAATCCTCTACTAGGGTTCCCATGACAATCTGAGGGTGAATGTTTCAGGCATTGGGCAGATACACCCAGGACAGTGCGCCATCACTGGTCACACACTCTATTTAGGGGCAATTTAGAGCAGCCAATTCACCTTGAATCCATGTTTTTGGACAAAAACTCACACAAATGCCATCCAGATTGGAAATCTAATTCAAAACCCCAGTGCTGAGAGGCAGACGTGCTAACCACTATCCCACCTCAACACCAATAAAATATAATCATCTTATTATCTCATGATTTTCCACTTAATCCTCTACCAGCGTTCACCATGCCCATCCAGGGGAGAATGTTTCAGGCACTGGGGAGATACACCCAGGACAGTGCGCCAAGCCATCACTGGTAACACACTCTACATAGGGGCAATTTAGAGCAGCCAATTCACCTTGAATCTATGTTATTGGACAAAACCCCACCCAGATTGGAATTTGAAACTGAAACCCTAGTGCTGCTAACAACTACACCACTGCGGCATAGCGACAGACTATAAACTATCAAATATACTCAACTTATTATCACATTATCTTCAACATAATACTCTACAAGGGTTCCCCATGCCCATCCAGGGCAGAACGTTTCAGACGCTGGCCAGATACACCCAGGACAGTGTAACATGCCATCACTGGACACACACTCACTTCGATGCACAAGCTATATAGGGGCAATTTAGAGCAGCCAATTCACCTTGACTCTATGTTTTTGGTCAAAAACCCATGAAAACGCCACCCAGATTGGAATTCGAACCTGAAACTGCAGTGATGAGAGGCAGAGGCTACCCACTAAGCCAACATGCCACCGGGACAGACTATAAACTATAAAATATACTCATCTTATTATCTCATTATTTTCCATGTAATACTGTACTACGGTTCCCCATGCCCATCCAGGAGAGAACATTTCAGGCACTGGAAAGACACACACCACCACGACACATCACATGATGAACTATAAAATATACTATCTACAGACACATGTTTTGGGAAACCCTTATTAATTACTGTATTCTGGTGATTCATGCGTATGGAATCAATCTTATTTTGTATTTAGGACAATTGTATGATCTATATTTTGTGGAAACAGTTTAGGGAAGGTCCTTTGCTGTTCCCCATGAACTTTACTAACCCACATCTCATCCCTTTAAACCAGTGCTTCTCAAATAGTGGGGCGCGCCCCCCTGGGGGGGCGCATAACAAGATATCACATAGCAATTGATATTAAGTGAACTGAACAAACCCTCAAGAGACAACATGGAAAAATATTTAACAGGGATGAGGAGAGAAAGGCGGAGAGAGACGAAGACAATGAGACCAACAAAAGTCAACCGAAAACTAAAACGAGGAAACAATGTCGAAGCGCATGTAGTGCTTGGTTTCACTGTAACTAAGGAGGGAGACGAAGAAAGACCGGTGTGTCTTCTGTGTCTTAAAATGTTAGCAGCGGACAGCATGAAGCCAAATAAATGGAGGCGTCACTTAAAGATATTACACCCCGATCAATTAAAGACATTACACCCCAATCATTCATTCATTCATTCATTATCTCCCGCTTTATCCTCTATTAGGGTCGCGAGGGGGGGGGGGGGGTTCCCCATGCCCATCCAGGGGAGAACGTCTCGGGCGCTGGGCAGATAGACCCAGGACGGGGCGCCAATCTATCACTGGGCACACACTCACTCACACAGACACACTCTATATGGGGCAATTTGGAGAATTCAATTGACTTGATACATGTTTTTGGACTGTGGGAGGAAACCGGAGAACCCGGAGGAAACCCACGCCGACACAGGGAGAACATGGAAACTCCACCCAGATGGGGATTCGAACCGGGAATCCCTAGTGCTGAGAGGCGAACGTGCTAACCACTAAGCCACCGTGCCACACCCCAATCAATTAAAGATATTACACCCCGATCACGCTGATGAGCCGCTTGAGTTTTTAATCGAAAACGTGATGCGCAGAGCCAGCAACCATCCCGCTTTATGAAAACTACTTCAGAAAAGCTGTGCTGCAAAACGGGCGCGTTGGAGACATGAGTTCTGACTTCATTTTGATTAAAAAAATGTTGCTGATGAATTTGAATTTATTATTATTTATTGATTTTATATCCAATTTATATTTTATATTTCATTTTTCAGTATCAAATTACAGTGCGGCACGGTGGCTTAGTGGTTTAGCACGTTCTCCTCTCAGCGCTAGGGATTCCCGGTTCGAATCCCCATCTGGCTGGAGTTTCCATGTTCTCCCCGTGTCTGCGTGGGTTTCCTCCGGGTTCTTCGGTTTCCTCCGACAGTCCAAAAACATGGATCAAGTCAATTGAATTCTCAAAAATTGCCCCATATAGAGTGTGTCTGTGTGAGTGAGTGTGTGCCCAGCGATGGATTATCGCCCTGTCCAGGGTCTATCTGCCCAGCGCCCGAGACATTTTCCCCTGGATGGGCATGGGTAACCCCACCGTGACCCTAATAGAGGATAAAGCGGGAGAGAATGAATGAATGAATGAGTATCAAATTCCAGTCAGTTTAAAAATGTTTCTAGTTTAAATAAGGATTCGTTTCTGTTACAAACTACAAAACAAAGTTAATAAAATGATTCTTTGTTCGAAGTTGATCTATATTTCTTTCTTTTTTGTTTTCTTTATTGTTATAAAAGAGGTGTACTTATAACAAATTTATAGACAAAACACTACAGTGGTCGTAGTGGACGGGGGGGGGGGGGGGGGGGGGGGGTGTGAGGTGACTGTGCGTGTGGCGGGGGCGCAAAATGTTTTCTTTTTCCTGGGGGGGGGGCTTAACAGAAAATAATTGAGAAGGACTGCTTTAAACACCTTCGGGATAAACTAGAGATTGGATGCGACTGCTAATCAGTTCCTCTCTTTCAAAATCAGTCTCGAACCTCATAGATGCTCTTATAAATAAATTTGAGGAAAACATTTCAAAACCCGTTTACGATGAATGGAAACTGTTACAGCTGGAGTGTATGTGGCATTAAATAATATATGACGGTCTCGTTATGATTTCTAAAGCAAACGATTAAGCTATTAAAAAAACTATTTTAAGTGATCATTAGAGTATTTCAAAAGATCTCCCGGGTCAATAGTCTGCGTGCGAAACGCGTTTTGCGCTTTTTAATTTGCACGCTCGGCTGAGCGCGTCACATATAATAAAATCGGGATAACATCAGCAATCAGGATTCGGTTCTGTTGGAATTTTAACATTAATAGACATGAATTGCATTAATTCTTCCTAGCTGTTTAAAAGTACGTAATCTATGTGTTGTAATAGTTCAACCGAACATGTGGAATAGGAACAGATAGCTGCTCTCATGGCCAATAGCCATGACCAAATATGATAATAATATTTGAAGCATGAAGATGGAGCCAGATGTCGAGAAAAGAGTATGCAATATATAGAGTGGAAGTCCTTTGTCTTGGAGTTTGGAGAGAGCTCTCAAAGGAATGGAACCGGTTGCAATCGGCTGCTGTACTCTGTGTCTATTCAGTAAAAAATATTACTATAATAATTATAAAATATTAAATGATTTGGAACGAAACCGCTGGCTGCTGTCGTTAATTTGAACATAATTAAGGTCTCTTAAAATCACTCCAGACAAAAACCCGAAATGCAAAACCACACACAAAAAGACACGTGTGTGGGTCCCACTGTGATTTAGCCCACACTGCCACGTTAATTGTGTCTCATCCATAAATTAGAACATGTCTATTAACCCGAATGTAACACTGCTGTAGATTAAAATTATATAATAGATGGATCTTTTTATTCAGGTGGTGCATGTGCGCCGTTTCTGCGGCTATCAGGATGCCGCCGTCCATTCTGGAGCTGTGTGTTTACATCCACAGAGACGCGCACGAACAAAGCGCACGAAGCTTTCCGGGCTAAACTTCACTTTTTTTGTAGTTTGGAAGCACGACGGCTAAATATTTGACCCTATGAAGTGCTTTCACGCTACTCACATGCGTAGGTCATGGAGAAGCTGTTTCCCGACTTGACCATCTCCACCTGAGGAACCAGTTTGGGTATGTCCTGGTGGTGCGTAAGCGCAAATCGGAACACTTCATACTCGTGCGATTCTGCGGGGAATAATCCACCTGTGTGCAAAAATAAAACCAAATAAAATCAAATAAAATAAAGCACGTTAAACTATTCCATGTGTTTTAATTGCCATGTGTCTGGGTTCCAGTAAACACATTACATCGGGTATGTTATTTTAAAAGCTTGCTTTTTTTGTGAATCTACAGGTGATTTATTACTCACCTATGTTGATATTACTTGGGAAACTCGAGGCGAAGCAGAGTCCGAGAACGCTGGTGCAGAGCAGAGCGACGCTTCGCTGCATATTTTGTCCTTTTGCATTGGCGGGGAGGAACGAAGCCGAATCCGGAGCATTGAGTAGAGCCCGATGGTTCCGATCGGAGTCCGCCCGCTTGGCCCTCACGACATGGGAGTGAGCGATCCGACGAAGAAATCGCAGTTCCGATTCTCCTCTGCCGCGCGCTCGCTCACCACTGACGCTCCGTCCGAGCGCGCGCGTGCGGGTGCGGGTGCGTGCGCGCCGTTATTCCAAAGGTTTTGATTTCGCCCTCCCTCTCAGCCAGAGCAACAAAAACGCCGTCTCCTCGTTTGGATGAGTGCGATTTTATCAGTAGTGTCAACGTTCCAGCGTTTCTTTACGCCAAAAAATTGTTGGACGATTTTCTGCTATTGATGTCTGACCTTTACACTGTGTTCCAAATGATTATGCAAATAATATTTTCTCAGATTTTCCAAAATTACCTATATGAATTGCAGTCATTGTAATTTTCCAGTCATCAACAATTAGAGTACAATTAAAAGGTTTTTGAACAAACTGCCAATGATTACAGTATATTTTTAAAGAAATAAAACACTCAAAAGGGCAGCAAGGTGGTTAGCACGTTCGACTCTCAGCACTAGGGATTCCAAGTTTGAATCCCTATCTGGGTGGAGTTTCCATTTTCTCCCCGTGTCCGCGTGGGTTCTCCGGTTTCCTCCCACAGTCCAAAAACATGGATCAAGTCAATTGAGTTCTCCAAATTGCCCCATAGAGAGTGTGTCTGTGTAAGTGAGTGTGAGTCCCTGTTCTGGGTGTATTTGCCCAGCGCCCGAAACGTTCTCCCCTGGATGGGCATGGGGAATATCCCCCCTCCCCACAACCCTAATATAATGGATGGATGGATGGATAATGGATGGATGGAAACACTCAAAATGCATGTTCCAAATTATTATTCAAAGCAGATTTTTCAACCTTTTTAATTGTATGGTCATTTGTGAAATTATAAGCATTAGCAGGTTATTACAAACTGAAAAGAAACAGTTTTCAAATATGATCCTGCACCCCCCCCCCCCTTCCACACACACACACTTAAACAAAATCTACAACAGGTATGTTAAAAAATATGTGTCTTCAGTAGTTTCTTAAAAAATACCTAGTGGTTTTGCCTTACAGACAAAGTTGGGATTTGGGAACCTGGGATTTGAACACACAACCTTCTGATCAAGGGCGGCATGGTGGCTTAGTGGTTAGAACGTTGGCCTCTCAGTGCTAGGGATTCCCGAATCGAATTTCAACTGGGTGTTTCCATGTTCTCCCTATGTCCTCGTGGGTTTCCTCCAGGTTCTCCAGTTTCCTTCCTCAGTTCAAAAACATGGATCAAGGTCCATTGAATTCTCCAAATTGCCCCATGTAGACTTTGTTTGCATGTGTGTGTGTGAGTGTGCGCCCAGTGATAGATTGGCGCACTGTCCTGGGTGTATCTCCCCGCAGAATCGCACAAGTATGAAGTGTTGCGATTTGCGCTTACGCACCACCAGGACATACCCAAACTGGTTCCTCAGGTGGGAAAGCTTCTCCATGACCTACGCATGTGAGTAGTATGAACTGCACGTCACAGGGTCAAATGTTTAGCCGTCGTGCTTCCAAACTACGAAAAAAGTGAAGTTTAGCCCGGAAAGCTTCGTGCGCTTTGTTCGTGTGCGTCCCTGTGGATGTAAGCTCTAGAATGGATGGCGGCATCCTGACATGCACCACCTGAATAAAAAGATTCAACTATTATAAAACTTTATTCTAGGTGATGTTTCATTTGCACATAGGACTCCTTGTTCGAAAGGTGCTTCTGAACTCTCTTGTCCATTGAATTTGTCAGGTTTTGGATGGTATCTGCTTCACTTGTTTTGCATGAGGACAGAATACTCTCCCTGAGCTGTTGCTTAGATGTGAACTGCCTCCTGCCATCATAGACACTCCTTTTGATGATGCTCAAGAGGTTCTCAATGGGGTTGATGTCAGGGGAGCATGGGGGCCACACTATAAGTTTGTCTCCTTTTATGCCCATAGCAGCCATAGATGCAGATGTGTTCTTTGCAGCATGAGATGGTGCATTATGCCGCATGAAAATGATTCTTCTTCTTAAACCATGGCAGGAAGTGCTGTTTGAGAATCTCCACATACATTATGGAGGTCATCTTTACCCCTTCAGGGATCCTAGGAGCCGACAATCTCTCTCCACATAAGTCCAGCCCAAAACATTACTCCATGATCTCCATAATGTATTATATGAAATCATATAGGTAATTTTGGAAAATCTGAGAAAATATTATTTGCATAATAATTTGGAACACAGTGTATTTACATTTCCATTTAGTCATTTATCAGAGGCTTTTAACCAAAGCGACTTACAAATGAGATCACAAGTCAGCTACAGAAAACCAGCTACACTGTAGAATTATCAAACCTGATCGTTATCTGATCCTGCACCCCCCACCACATAAAAAAAAAAAAAATCTACAACGGGTGTTTGTTAAAAAGATGCGTCTTTGGTAGTTTCTTAAAACTGCCTAGTGACTTTGCCTTACAGACAGATTTGGGAACTTTGTATTTGAACCCTCAACCTTCTGATCAAGGGCGGCATGGTGGTTAGCACGTTCATCTCTCAGCTCTAGGGATTCCCGAATCGAATTCCAATCGAATCCCAATCTGTGTGGAGTTTCCATGTTCTCCCCGTGTCCGCGTGGATTTCCTCCCGGTTCTCCGGTTTCCTCCCACAGTCCAAAAACATGGATCACGGTGAATTGAATTCTCCAAATTGCCCCATATAGTGTGTGTTTGCCCAGCGATAGATTGGCATCCTGTCCTGGGTGTATCTGCTCAGCGCCTGAAAAGTTCTCTCCTGGATGGGCATGGGGAACCCCACCGCAGCCCTAGTAGAGGATAAAGCGGAAGATAATGAATGAATGGATGGACTGATACGTTTATTCAAAGCAAGCACAGGGTCGGCCACAGTATCCCTGGAGCAATGAGCGGTAAGGGTCTTGCTCAAGGACCAACTTCAGCAAACCTGAACCCACAACCTTCTGATCAAGGGTGGCATGGTGCTTTATTGGTTAGCATGTTCACCTCTCAGTGCTAGAGATTCCCAAATCAAATCCCAATCTGGGTGGAGTTTCTATGTGTCCACGTGGGTTTCCTCCAGGTTCTCCGGTTTCCTCCCTTTTTCCAGTCCAAAAAAATGGACCAAGGTCAATTGAATTCTCCAAATTGCCCTATATGGAGTGTTTGTGAGTGTGTCTGTGTGTCTGTGTGTCCAGCGATGGCGTTCTGTCCTGGGTGTATCTGCCCAGCGGATGAAACGTTCTCCCCTGGATGGGCATGGGGAACCACCCCACGACCCGAGTAGAGGATAAAGTGGAAGATAATGAATGGATGGTCCTTCTGATCAATAGCCCAACCACTGATCTACCACTGAGCTTTACACCTGCTTGGTATTTCAGATGCCTTACATGCACCTGGTTAAATATTAAATGATAATGGTATTATAAATTCAATCATTACTTCTGCTTTTTCCTCTAATAGGGTTGCGGGGGAGGGGGGGGGTTGAACAGAACACCAATCTATCACTGGGTACACTCACTCACACAGACACACACACAATTTAGAGCATTGCAGGGTTGGGTTCGGGCCCTGGGCATATACACGAATGACAGGATGCCAATCTATCACCTGGCACACTCACTCACAGACACAGACACAAACATAATCTATGTGGGCCAATTTAGAATATTCATTCATTCATTCATTACTGTCTGCTTCATCCTCTACTAGGGTCATGGGGGGGGGTCCCCATGCCCATCCAGAGGAGAACGTTTCAGGCGCTGGGCAGATACACTCAGGACAGAGCTCCAATCTATCACCTGGCACACTCACTCACACAGAAACACACTTTATATAACACACTTTATGGGGCAATTTAGGGCAGTAAATTAACCTTAAATTCATGTTTTTGAGATTCGAACCTGGATCCCCAGTGCTGAGAGGCAAACATGCTAACCACTAACATGCACTATGGCGCAGTTATCAGGAACCCAAGGGTGGAAGAGAATGGGGCATCATCATGGAGGCAGGAAGGACGGAAACGCCGCCATCCCTCTCCAATTTACACTTTAGGTCCGAGTCTCGCCTCAGCCCAGCACTTTGAATTCCCAATTTATTAACTTAGACTTCTCCTGTTTAAGAGAAATCACAAGTCCTCATTGTGTCATGCCAAGTGCTACTGCATGGGTAAAGCCTTTCCTGCCAAAATAGTGGGAAAGCTGCAGCCACTTTTTTGTAGACTAGCATGTTTTAGATACTTAACGCTTATTCTTTACCCTGTTGTATGGGCCTCCAAGCTGTAGTCAAGCACCTGGTTGCACACTGTTACCACACTGTTGCAAGATGCCCTTTAAAACCAGTAAATTTATACTTACAATGGTGGTAGTGAAAATGTACTGCAAAAACCACGCCAGGCATGAGGGTGTAAAGACCCAATGCCATTGACTTATCCATATGCCATGACATCATCTTAAACACGATTGCTGCTGGATTAGAAACTGGTGTCCAGGGTACCTCTTAATGACCAAAAATGAAGTCCATCAATTTAATATGACAAATTAAATTTATTATTGCCTCTATGATTTGCAAGATAGAACATGTTGGTGTGTGTTAGTCATATGATTTGCATCTGTGCCGTAAATCATTTATTCTGTTATATCTGTGCCGCATTTATGATATTCATTGGTGGGAAATGAATGAATGAATGAATGAATGAATGAATGGCTATTATTGATTTATTATATATAAGCACTTTCTTACAAGAAAAAAGCCTCTTACAAAAAATAAGTGTATAAAAAAAGGTATAAGCATATAATTTGTCAAAAAATTCACTTTTTAGTTTTTTTTTTCTTTGGAGTTAATGATGAGCATTTTGATGACTGACTTTATTAAGATCAATGGTTTGATTCATTTCCAAGGCAGAAGTCTCGTCAAATTCATTCATTCATTCATTCATTATCTCCCGCTTTATCCTCTATTAGGGTCGCGGTGGGGTTCCCCATGCCCATCCAGGGGAGAACGTTTCGGGCGCTGGGCAGACACACCCAGGACAGGGCGTCAACCTATCGCTGGGCACACACTCACTCACTCACACACACATTACTCTACATGGGGCAATTTGGAGAACTCAATTGATTTGATCCATGTTTTTGGACTGTGGGAGGAAACCGGAGAACCCGGAGGAAACCAACACGGACACGGGGTAGAAACTCCACCCAGATGGGGATTCGAACCGGGAATCCCTAGCGCTGAGAGGCGAACGTGCTAACCACTAAGCCACTGTGCCGCCAGATTGTCGAATTCAGTTTAGGGAAATTAATTCTGAACATATGTCATGAAAGTAAAAATGTAATATTAAGTTTCCCACTATAGCTGTAAGAAACCGGTACTATCCAGGATATAAACAGATCAGATTAGATCAGCACATCAGACTCTGTAGATGAAACGACATGCAACTTTTCCCTAGTTACGGATTTCCTTAAAAGAACGCACAAAATATCAGCGTCAAAAGCACCAGCAAAAAGAGTCAGAGATGCTGCATTTAAAGGAAGAAACACTGAAACTTAAAGGTTCATTTATTCATTATTTTCCATTTAATCCTCTACCAAGCTCATATATCAAGCTCACACAAACACACTCTATATGGGGCAATTTAGAGCCATCATTCATTCATTATCGTCCGTTTCATCCTCTACTAGAGTTGCGGGGGGGGGGGGGGGGTTCCCCATGCCCATCCGAGTGAGAACGTTTCAGGCAGATACACCCAGGACAGGGTGCCAATCTATCGCTGGGCACACACTCAATTACACAGACACTCACACAATCGCACACTACATGGGACAGTTTAGAACATATCAATTTCCCTTGAATCCATGTTTTTGTACAGTGGAAGGAGAACCCGGAGGAAACCCACGCAGAGAAAATGGAAACTCCACCCAGATTTGGATTTGAACCTGGATCCCCAGCACTGAGAGGCGAACGTCCTAACCACTAAGCCACCATGGTGCCCAAAACTAAAAAATTGAAAGCAAATTTTCAAAACAAAAAAAATTGAAAGCCCCCCCCCCCTCCCCCCGGCCCTAGTAGAGGATAAAGCGGAAGATAATGGATGGATGGATTTCAAAATGATCAGTCAGAAACTTTTAATATTTCATGAAACAGGTGGCTTGGCGGTTAGCACGTTCGCGTCTCAGCTATGGAGATCCAGGTTGAATGTACCTGAATGTACCTAACATGGCTCCGCTTAATCAACATGTGCACCCTTTAAAATCGATCACGTCGAATGCTGTGGGGAGAGAGACCGACGGCAAGCTGGAATGACCATGGACTATAGAGAGTGCATGCTGTAAAACCCCAGTATGGCTTAATGTAAGCGTGTTGTGTCAGCAATAAAGCCTCTGGTCCTCATACCTTTCACACCGTATTACAAGCATCCATCCATCCATTATCTTCCGCTTTAGCCTATATATATGGGTTGCGGAGGGGTTCCCCATGCCCATCCACGGGAGAACATTTCAGGCGTAGGGCAGATACACCCAGGACAGGGCGCCAATCTATCGCTGGGCATACACTCACTCACACAGACACGCACACATCCACACTCTATATGGGGCAAATTGGAGAACTAAATTGACTTGTGGGCGGCACGGTGGCTTAGTGGTTAGCACGTTCGCCTCTCAGCGCTAGGGATTCCCGGTTCGAATCCCCATCTGGGTGGAGTTTCCATGTCCTCCCCGTGTCCGTGTGGGTTTCCTCCGGGTTCTCCGGTTTCCTCCCACAGTCCAAAAAAACATGGATCAAGTTAATTGAGTTTTCTAAATTGCCCCATATAGAGTGTGTTTGAGTGTGTGAGTGTGTACCCAGCGATGGATTGGCGCCCTGTCCTGGGTCTATCTGCCCAGCGCCCGAGACGTTCTCCCCTGGATGGGCATGGGGAACCCCACCGCGACCCTAATAGAGGATAAAGCGGGAGATAATGAATGAATGAAAATTGACTTGTTCCATGTTTTTGGACTCGGAGGAAACCCACGCGGACACGGGGAGAACATGGAAACTCCACCCAGATGGGGATTCGAACCGGGAATCCCTAGTGCTGAGAGGCGAACGTGCTAACCACTAAGCCACCGTGCCGCACGTCTAAAAGCACATATCAAGTACATATATATCTCAACATAACTACAGTTCAGCCAAATTGAATAGCTTTTATAATGAAGTCAAGAAAAGTGTAGAGATAATAAACACCTTCATTTCTTCACAGACTTAAAGAAAAAAATGTCATCCCCACACATAATATATATCATATAATATATATGCCACCCACTCTTATTCAATTTAAAATAATTCAGGGTCGTGCAAAACGTATTCATTTATTCTTATTGTATTTAATCATACTTTTTATTTTTACACAATCATTCTGACATTCGTTTATTGAGGGTTCGACTAAAACATCAATAATGCTTTTAAATCTTTTTTTTTTATTTTAAAAAAGGTACACAGCTGGCAGAGAACATCAGTGTTTTCCATTCATGCCAGTTAAATGAAAACTCACCAAAATGCTTCTGTCTTCTCGGCGATCGTAATTGCTTCAAATACGTTGTCTCTGAGAATATGCTAATGCACTTCATGCCGAAATGTAATTTCACCATTAGCCAGAGGAATAAGTCTGATGGATGATATAATCTAAATCCTAATTGTGTCAAAAGCAGGATTTTCTCAACCTGAAGGTTGAATTTCAGACATGGCTTTATTCCATGTCTTTCAAAAGCACTTAATTTATTTCTCTGTAATCATGGGTGTTTCATTAGAGCCTCCCCACACACTAAAAGATTTCCGCAAGATCTATATAATTGGATGTTCACTATGTTGCCAAAAGTATATGCTCAACTGCCTTGACTCACATATGAACATAAGTGACATCCCATTCATAATCCATAGGGTTCTATATGACGTGGGGCCCAACCTTTGCAGCTAGAACAGTTTCAATGCTTCTGGGAAGGCCACATGTTTTAGGAGTGTGTTTATAGGAATTTCAGACCATTCTTCCAAAAGCACATTTGTGAGGTCACATTGATGTTGGACGAGAAGGCCTGGCTCTCAGTCTCCACTCTAATTTATCCCAAAGAGGGTCTATTGGGTTAAGGTCAGGACTCGGATTAAGGCCAGTCAAGTTCATCCACACCAGATTCTGTCATCCATGACTTTATGGCTCTTGTTTTGTGCTCTGGTGCTTAGCCATGTTGGAAGAGGAAGGAGCCAGCTTTAAACTGTTCCCACAAAGTTGGGAGCATGAAATTATCCAAAATGTCTTAGTATGCTAAAGCATTCAGAGTTCCTTTCACTGGAACTAAAGGGCCAAGCCTAGCTCCTGAAAAACAACCCCACACCATAATCCTCCCTCCACCATACTTTACACTTGGCACAATGCAGTCAGACAAGTAACGTTCTCCTGGCAACCACCAAACCCAGACTCGTTCATCAGATTACCAGATGGAGAAGCACGATTCGTCACTCTCGAGAATGCATCTCCACTGCTCTAGATTCCAGTGGCGGTGTGCTTCACACCACTGCACGTTGCATTGTACTTGGTGATCCATGACTTGGATGCAGCTGCTCGACCATGGAAACCCATTCCATTGCACTCTCTGTGCAATGTTCTTGAGCTAATGAGCACATGAAGTTTAGAGTTCTGTAATGACTGACTATGCAGAAAGTTGGCAACCTCTTTGCACTATGCGTGTTAGCATCTGCTGACCCCGCCCTGTCAGTTTACATGGCCTACCATTTGGTGGCCAAGTGTTCCTAAACACTTCCATTTTCTTACAATACAGCTGACAGTTGATTGTTGAATATTTAGGAGTGAGAAAAATTCACAACTGGATTTGTTGCACAGGTGGCATCCTAGTACAGTTCCACGCTGGAATGCACTGAGCACCTGAGAGCGACCAATTCTTTCACAAATGTTTGTAAAAACAGTCTGCATGCCTAGGTGATTGATTTTATACAGCTGTGGCCATGGAAGTAATTGGAACACCAGATTCTGGTGTTCATTCATTTGGATGGGTGAGCAAATACTTTTGGCAATATAGTGTAGCTATACCACTGGTTAAATTTTGGTCGTATTAGAATTTATCAGTCAGATTCATGATATACAACCTCTACAGAAGACTAATGTTGAGTATGAATGGTTTTGACTTTTATAATATTTTAAAACCTGCACTGTTTGCAAAGTGAGACACCCTGTCACTGTGCAGTACTGCTGCTATTACAAAGTCAAAATGAAATACAATAAGCTTCATCATTACTTTTCTCACTTTATACAGTTTATTAGCTTACTAGTTTTTCTCTTATGAACTCATTATGTGTTTTATTAATTATTTTTTTATATTAATGAATAAAATGTGAATGAATTCATCACCTGGTAATTTATCAATGTTTGGAAAACTGCCTGTCCACTGTACATCATTCTTTACGTACTGTAAGGTAGGCAATCTGGGGTAGGCAATTGCATCTGATGCCAATTTCTGATTCAGTGCAAGTGCATTTAAGCTGACACCACAGAATGCTTGGCAGTGAGCAGTGAGTCATTACACTCTCATGCTCGGCGGTGCGTCTACAGTGGTCCTTCCTCCTGCCGTGAAAATGGACGGTCCTGGTTCTGACTGCAATGGACTTGTGCCGAGTCTTACACTGAGGAAGTGCTGCTTGACCGTGGCTGGCAGCACTGCAATGGGGGAAGGGTGAGCCATAAGTCACTGAGGCTTGCTGGTCCACAGGGCAGAAATAAAAGCTTCTTCAGGCGGTGCTTTTAACCAGAGTGGCTTAGCCAAAGATCATGTTCTAGTTAATTTATTTATACAGCACTTTTTAGAACAGTGCATTGTCTCCAACCACACTTTCCACTGGTTCTCAGTAGGAAAACTCCTCTCTGGGTCAGGGATGAGATCTCACCTCAAGTAGGGCACGGTAGCTCAGTGGTTAGGGTGTTGGGCTATCAATCTGATGGTTGGGGGTTCAAATCCCAGGTCCACTAAAGTTACCAATGTGGGTCCTTGAGAAAGACCCTTAACCCTCATTGCTCCAGGGATGTTGTGATTAACCCTGTGCTCACCTTGTAAGTCGCTGGATAAAAGCGTCTGCTAAATGACCAAATGTAAGTATTTTGGGGTCTTGTTCACGAGTGATGGTAAGTTGGAGCAGGAGATAGACAGGTGTATCAGCACGGGTCAGCTTTGATGCGGTCTCTATACCGGTCTGTTGTGGTGAAAAAAGAGCTAAGCCATAAGGCAAGGCTCTTGATTTACTTGTCAATCTACGTTCCTACCCTCACCTATGGCCATGAACTTGGGTAATGACCGAAAGAACAAGCGACCGAAATGGGGTTCCTCTGCAGGGTTTCTGGGTTCACCCTTAGAGTTAGAAGCTCGGTCATCCAGGAGAGACTTGGAGTAGAGCACCTACTTCTCCATGTCTAAAGGAGCCATTTAAGGTGGTTCAGGCATCTGGTAAGGATACCTCCTGAGTGCTTCACCAATGAGGTGTTTCAGACATGTCCAACTGGAATGAGACCCCAGGAAAGATCCAGGACACACTGGAGGGATTACATCTCCCAGCTGGTCCCCAGAATTCCCCAGACCAGCAGGTAAAGATGGCTGGGGAGAGGGAGGTCTGGGCATCTCTGGTTGAAGATAATGGATGGATGAGTGGATGGACTCTTTACTGATGGTGAACTTGGTAAGGTGATGAAATGATTGCACTGACCCAATTCACCAATTCAACAAAGTTAAACCTAAGCTCAAAATATTTTTTTTAATTATAAAGTGACCTATTTTGTCTAGGAATTTATCTGTGCAGTGAAATCTGTGCAGTGAAATACATACATACGCACACTGATGAAGTGAGCACACATGCCCGGAGCATTGGGCAGCCTTGTGACACCCAGGGAGAAATTGGGGTTAGGTGCCTTGCCCTAGGGTACTTTAGCCATATTACTTGGTGGGAGTGGAAATCGACCCATGGACCTCCTTAACCACAAGCCCAAGTCTGCCCCAGTCAACAGCAAGCCTCAGGGACTTATGGTTTACCATTTCCCAATTGCAGGTCAAGCCACGGTCAAGCTTCACCTCCTTAGCGTGAGATTCAGAATCACGAGCAGTGACTGAAAAGCCATTTTAAAATGAAACCCTTATAAGACAATGCTTTCATTCCAGTGGTAATCTGAATAATTCTTAGGACAAAAAGAAAACCTGCACTTTGTAAATGGAGTTCACGCATTGGATTGTACAATTCAATGAGTTCGTTAAGATACCGTGGAGCCTAACCATGTAGTTCTTCCTCTGATATTAGTAAAATGTTGTAATTAATATGGGAATTAACTGCAAGTTTTAGTGGCATGGTGGCTTAGTGGTTAGCACATTCGCATCTCAGTGCTGGGGATTCTAGGTTTGTATCCCAATTAGGGTGAAGTTTCCATGTTGTTCGCGTGGGTTTCCTCCAGGTTCTCCAATTTCTCCCCTAATAATTTCACAATCCATTTCAAAATGATTCGTAACCATTTGTAATCTACTTTTGTCACATCTGCCTTATTGCGCCTGTTCAACTTGCCACAACAATTTGAAGTGTTACTGTGGAGACCTGCGGACAGATTTATGATATAGGCCATTTGCATTATCTGCTGAGACCAGCAGTGAGACTCTTTCTGATTGATGCACAATGAGCTGGCACTAGTCTTAGCTTGGACCTCTGCCTAGATGTCCGACACTGACAAGGGACAGGCAGAGGCTTTACTTTCAACTCCGCATCTTAATTGCAATTTTTATTCATCACCCAGTTAATTAATGAGTGATTTGGAGTTCGATTGGGGAGCCCTTTTTCTCCGAATAAACACTGAGAACTGATTTGCTTCAAACCGGCTGGAGCTCAGTATAAAAAAATGTCACATCTGTTATGAGCATGTTTTTGTGCTTATTATTAAAAATAATTAACGCATCTGGACTTGATTTTTTAAGCTTTGATTTTTTTTTTGCAATATTGCTAAATAAAAACACCTGCCTCTGACATTTACTGACCAACAGGATCTAATTTATGGGCTTACATCTAAATCTATATGCTTATCTTCTCCTTTTCTTCTCAAAGCTCTTAAAGCCTTCTCATCCCAACCCACCTAAAAAAGGCTCCCCCATGCTCCTTGCATAATTGCCTTTCCATTATGCTGCCTACAGCAGGATGTAGGGCTCTCACTATGCTAGCAGGGTAATATTGATTGATGGAGTCGATACTTTGCCTGGTTCCACAACATCAAACTCTCGTACACACAGACATGACAAATATCAGGGGGACAAATTATAAGCGCTAGCCTCATAATGAATTCACTCTGGGGAAATGGGAATGTTGTAAATACCTTCGAATTTATCTGCTACGGTGGTGGCCAAGCATTTCTCCCTGGAAATTCGGCTAAAGGTATTATATATAAACACATATTTAACACCTTTAGCCGTGATGTGTGAAATACACAAAAATGACACAAATGTATGTGTGTGTTCCCTATGTAAATCCACACTGATTCTTGGATTACCACTAAGTTTGACTTACTTTTCAGTACACCGCTATATATACTCTTTACAATTATTAACTAGGGGCTCACAGGGCTTTATTTCAGCATTCTTTTGTATGTCGTCAACCACACATACCGCAGTGTGTCGGTGTGTCTTTGCTATGTTGATGATGTGATTAATGGGTGAGTTTTGGGCATCATGTGCAGTAAAGTCATTTGCCATTTACTTTAAGAGTCTGGTGTGGTTTGGCATGGGGATTTATTTACATGTATTTAATGTTCACACCATTGGAAGATGACTTCATCACAAGTCAGAGCACAGCTGGGCCAAGTGGCTAGTCAGTTTATAATCTCGTAAATGCTTATTTCAGATGAATTTCACCCTTTAACCACCCAATATTTAATGATCAAGAATTCTCACAAGCACACTTCCTAATCCTGTAGAAAGCCTTTTTTTTTTTTTTAGCGCGAAAGCTGTTATAGCTGCAAAGACCATCTGACTAAATACAATTTCATAAACACTACTGTAGAAATAATGTGTTTATGTCCCAATACTTTTGTCTATTTAATGAATGCATATTTACTTTATTTATATGCTCATGATGAGAAGTTGTGAAAAGTAAGAATGCCGTGTCTCAATTCCTCTTTAACAATAACCCTAACTCTGCATTCCACTATTTATTTACTGAAGCATTGATCATCATTTAAAACTCAACCACATCTTTCTTTTAAACAGAACAGTTCACTGATTCATTCATTATTTTTTACTTGAAAAAAAATCTTTTACTTGATCCTTGGTGTGTCTTTCAATCCCTGAATAGTTCCTGCTCCAACCTTGATCTAAATTTGCCGGGAAATGTATTAGTTCAACTGTTTTAAAGCCCCTTTATTTGTAAACAATGCAATGCGCACATTAGTGACCATGACGCTATTTATAAAAAAAAAAAAAAAAAAAAAAGGATTAAAGGAAGGTATTTTTCTTGACGGATCTATTGGCATGATCCTTTTTTTTATCTGTCTTTATTACTCATGTTCTAACTTAACTTGCATTGAGGATTTGATCATTTATGCATAATATTAATATATTACTCGGTAAATATAATACACAATATTCCATACATTTTTAAAGAAAAGCAAAACATGTAGATGTGAATGGATAAAGTAGAATAAAAACCTCTAATCACTTATGTCAATTATTTAAATCCCTCATGCCACTCAGCCGGTACTGTGACAGAACCATTGGTAACAATTTATCCGAATCCGGAATTCATAATGCAATTTATAATGCAATGTATTCATAATGCTTTATAACATTTGTCATTAAACTCTGTTAATGTGCATAGATGTTTATAATCACAATTATTAAATGTTATAACATCATAATGCAGTATGATATAAATGTTTAGAAAATAAATTGACTTTTAGCCATTCCTTCCCAATATATGAAAATTTTATTTTATTTAAAGTCTTTAAAGAGCATTTATAATCTTTCTTTTATAATCCATTATGTAGAAATATTTATGCATTCTTCATCATGAAGGTATAAATGACAATCACCTAAACATTTTAATCACCTAATACCCGTTATGGCTTTATGGGGTTTTATATACAATTACAAGCACTTAAACTCTGTTAATGTGCATAGATGTTTATAATCACAATTATTAAATGTTATAACATCATAATGCAGTATGATATAAATGTTTAGAAAATAAATTGATTTTTAGCCATTCCTTCCCAATATATGAAAATCTTATTTTATTTAAAGTCTTTAAAGTGCATTTATAATCTTTCTTTTATAATCCATTATGTAGAAATATTTATGCATTCTTCATCATGAAGGTATAAATGACAATCAACTAAACATTTTAATCACCTAATGCCTGTTACGGACTTATTGTTTATAAACAATTACAAGCACTTATAAAGTCATTTTTAGAGAGCGCATTCCTTTGCCAGAAACATTATAAAGCTTTATGACCCTGGTCTCTACATTATAGGTGCACTCTTTAAACTAAACTAAAGTATTCATTAAGCTTTAGAACATTGCTTATAAAACTCTGTTAATGAGCATAGATGTTCATAATCACAGGTATTAATAATAACAATATGACAATGTTTTATAGCAAATAACGCATTGTAATAAGATAAATTTTTTATTCTTTGGATTTTTAGACATTCCTACCTAATATATGAAGATTTTATTTTAAGTATGTAAAGAGCATGTATAATCTTTAATAAGTCATTATGTACTAATATAGTTATGTATTCTCCATCACAAAGATATAAATGAAAATATACCTAATGCCTGTAACGAGCTTTTTCATAAACAGCTACAAGCAGTTCTAAAGTCATTTTTGGATGGAGCACTCATTGGCCAGAAACATTTTAAAGCTTTATGACCCTGGTCTCCACAAATGTGAATAAACAGTTAAAATATGAATTTTATAATGCGTTATGTCACACTGTGTTATAAATCCTTATGTCATATTTGTATGACACCTTATGAGTGTGGTTATGTACTTCTATGGACATTAATAAAAGCTAATGACTTATTATAAAGCATTATTAAGGTGATTCAAAGAAAGTGTTGTAAATAGTGTGGTGGCCAAAAATACTGATGGTGATGTCATTTGGGTGTATAGTGGTTGTATGTGTTTTTGTAAATTATTAAAATACCATTAAACATTTATTTAAAACCACTAGACTTTGATAGGGCAAACAAGCTCTTGTTAAATGATGCTGAACTGCGAAAGAGAAGACCGCTGATTATTAATGAATGTCAGCCAACAGAGCTGCCAATCATCTGTGCACTCCTTCTGATCTCAGCGCCGGAGCACATGAGCATGATTGACGGATAAATAGATAGTACAAGACAAAACAAAACCATCTCTGAACTGCAGTAGGTCATAACAGAATTATGACAGGAAGGAACACATTATATGTATCAAAACACTGGATTTGAGAAAAAAAAATTATTCCAGAAATGGTTTGCATTTGCAGCTGCAAAATCCTCTTTTACACGTCGTGTGCCTGTATAGAAGAAGCTTTGCAAACACTACCATTCAAAAGTTTGGGGTTTTTAGTGTTTTATTTAGTGTTTTCCCTTAAATCTCATACTTTTATTTATTAAATGAGTTGCAAAATGATTAGAAATATAGTCCAGACATTGACAAAGTTAGAAATAATGTTTTTTTATTTGAAATTCGTAAAAGAATGCTCCCTTTGCAGCAATTACATCATTGCAGACCTTTGGCATTCTAGCTGTTAATTTGCTGAGGTAATCTGAAGAAATTTTCTTACACAGTTAACAAACACAGTGTACCACATTAACAATGTATAAAGTGTATTTCTGATTCATTTAATGTTAGATTCATTGAAAAAAAAAAACTGTGCTTTTCTTTCAAAAATAAATAAATTTCTAAGTAACCCCAAACCTTTGAATGGTGATAATGAAATCTGAATAAAATAATAATACCTATAATAATAATAATAATAATAAAAAAAAAAAAAAAAAAAAAAAATAATAATAATAATAATAAAATTCATTTTTATCACTGTAGTTGCAAAATTCAAGTTCAAGTTCAAGTAATTTAAGCAGCTTTACAGAATGAAAAGCCTTTAGACCCCCAAAGAGCAAGCCGAAGTGACAGTGGCAAGAAAAAACTCCCTTTTATGTTGTTATTTAAGGAAGAAACCTTGGGAGGACCAAGACTCAGTGGGGGACTCATCCTCCTTGAGCGGCCAGGCAGCAACAACAGTGTAGGACAGCTATGTACAGATATTAAACAAATGGAAAAACTAACAACTGGAAAACTATATGTGAGTCCATTAGGGGGCATCCTGCAGGACCGCCTTGTCAGGTTCCATACAGTATTCGTCAGCAGAGCCATGGATGAAGATCTCCAGGAAGCCGGGAGACACCTCAAAAGAAACAGACAAGGAAGGCAGTTAGAGCTAATAATAAAGCATTTAATGAATAGGTAATTTATTGACACAGTGCAGCATGTGACTCCGGCATCACTGACTAGAGCAGCAGAACTAAAAGAGGCAGATACTGCAGACTCTACATAGTTGAGATGGTGCCCCGGAACAGCATCATTTCAGCGCCACACCCCCCCATTAATGATGAGGTGGGTGAAGAGGTGAAACGCCAGCATACACTGATCACAGATTACCCCCCAACACAGCCAAGTCTGAGACCTACATCTTTATCTACAGGGGATTAAATAAACGCAAGATTAAATAAATGTGTTTTTAATTTATTATTATTAAAGATTAATAGTGATTCAGAATCACGAACAGTAACTGGAAGGCTATTCCAAAGTTGAGGAGCCTTGTGGGAGAACGCTCTTCCACCAGCAGTAATTTTATTTATTCTAGGAGCTAAGAGTAAACCAGCACCTTGAGATCGGAGCTCACGTGTTGGCTTGTATGATTGAATCAGCTTATTAATTATTATTAAATTATAATAATAAATAAATTAATTTATTCATTCATTATCTTCCGCTTTATCCTATATTAGGGTCGCGAGGGGGGGGGGGGTTCCCCATGCCCATCCAGGGGAGAACGTTTCGGGCGCTGGGCAGATACACCCAGGACAGTGTGCCAATCTATCGTTGGGCACACACTCACCCACACAAACACACTCTACATGAGGCAATTTGGAGAACTCAATTGACTTGATCCATGTTTTTGGACTCTGGGAGGAAACCGGAGAACCCGGAGGAAACCCACGCGGACACGGGGAGAACATGGAAACTCCACCCAGATGGGGATTCGAACTGGGAATCCCTAGCGCTGAGAGGCGAACATGCTAACCACTAAGCCACCGTGCCGCTAGTTGCAAAACGATGCTGCAAAAGCATGGCAATTTTTTTTTACTAGGAACTGACAAGCAGCTCCAACACTTTTCAAACTCTTAATGTGAGAGAGAAAATTGCCATGTTGACACACTCTGCAAAGTAAGCAGTCTAGATTTTCTGAGCAGTGAAGAAACGCCAGTGTCACTCTTCTTGTGAATGTTTATGGGGTCACACCATACCGACTGCCACCACTGCAGACATGAGCAGTGAGGATGTAGGTGACAAGAAAATCAATTAATGCCTGTCTCAATGAGTGCCATATGCCTGCCAAACTCCCTGTTCATTAAACTAGCAGTTCTAATGACCCTGTTTTACTTAGCTGTCAGGTAAAATTAACACAAAAGCAGTGGCTGGTTGAGGAAATGGGGTTCATCGGATCATTTGGAATGATGTGACATAATATATGTATATAGACCATAAACAGACCCTTTCCAAAGAATGAGAATATCATGGAAAAGTTGATGGATTTCCATTATTCCATTCAAAATGTTTAACTTGCATAGAGTATAGATTCAGGGGCCACAATTTAAATGATTTCAACTCCTTATCTGTTTATTTTTTACATATGTTGGGCTCATAAAACCAACAAAAACAGGAATTCAAAAAATTATAATACTCTGGAGAAATCAGATAAATCAATTTGGCAGGGCATGAATGTTTTATTGTGGTGCCACTCATTTTCCTTTTGAGAGGAAAATGAGGTCCAGCGAGTTGGCTGGATAGTCAAGCACTGTGATGGCATGGGCATCAAACTACGTTTGATGCCCATGTCTTTGCATGGGCAGGTGCCAGGTCCTGCTGGAAGAGGAAATCTATATCCCATATAGATCCTTAATAGACAGAATCCTGAAGTCCTCTAAAACATTCTGGCCGACTGTTGCGGTGACCTTGGATTTAAGAAAGCAGAGATTCCCAACACCTGCACTGGACATTTCACCCCAAATCCTGACTGACTGGAGATTTCACACTGGACCTCAAGCAGTTTGGATTCGGTTCCTCACCTCTACTGTTTAGTAGATGATTAGTATCTCACACTCTGTTTAAAATATTCATGACCGGCAAAATTTGGACTGATTTCTCCACAGTATTCAAATATTTCTAATTCTAATTTTGAATTGGAAGTTCAAGTAATGTAAAAATCAACAAATAAATACTTGAAATTGTTTAAATTGCTTTTGAATGAAATTATAGAAATGAATCAACTTTTCCATGATATACTATTTTTTTGGAAAGGGTCTGTATATGTATTTATAAAATAGATATTTTTGGTCCTTTAATCTGATTGGCTGAGCCAATTGTCCAGCGACAATAATGCATACCTCTGACCACTTCACATTCATATCAATGCAAAATATACAATGCATTATTTTAAATCATATACTATTTATTCCTATTAATAAATATTGTCTCTTAAATCAGCTTCACAGAACTTAAAAATCTAGACACCTTAAGAAAATTAGCAGGAAACCATTTTCCTTGGAGAGCCTGATAGTGGGAACACAGGTAGTGCTGACTACCGTGAGCAGTAACGAACAAAAAGGACATCCTAAATGGTAACAGGCTAAAACCTAGCAAGTAGTTTAAAATGTTATGACATCATAATGCAAACCCAGAGATATTTTTGCCAAGTTTTGCACTGGCACCACTGACCAGAACATTCATCCATTGTTTTTCTAATCCATGTTCTAATCATGCTCTCAAGGGCTGGAGCTCTTCAAGCACTCATAGGACTAAACATGTGGAAAACCCTGGATTGGTTGCCAGTACAAGAAACAACACAATAAACTGAAGAAAATGCAAACTCCATATAGGAAGCTCCTTTGTCTGCCCGAAACAGAAATCAAACCCATGGCCAGGTACCTTGACTATATTACAAAATGTATATCAATGCACATTTACATCAAAATACTTTGGATAGTGTGTTTGCTGTTATTGGTGGCTTAGTGTTTACTATGGTCGCCTCTCAGTGCACCAGCGATCCAGGTTCAAATCCCAATCTGTATGGAGTTTTCAAGTTCTCCCTTTGTTGTGATGTTGTCCATGTGGGCTTTCTCTGGGTTACATTTACATTTCACATTTTGGTAATTTAGCAGACGCTATTATCCAAAGCAACTTACAAGAACACAGTGTTGATACCCCTGGAGCAATGAGGGTTAAGGGCCTTGCTCAAGGACCCACACTGGTAATATCAATGGGCCTGGGATTTGAGACCTGGTAACTGGGTTCTCCAGTTTCGCCAGTCCAAAAAGTGATAACATGATCTATAGTGCCTACAGTGCTCACACACAAAGGAATTTGTCCTCTATATTTAACCTATCCATGCAGTAAAACACACACATATACATACTCTTAGTGAATAAAGTGAGCACACATACCCAGAGCGGGGTGCAGCTCTGTATACGGCACCTGGGTAGAAATTGGGATTAGGTCACAGGTTGAGGTCACAACCACAAGCCTTCAACTGCATGGATTCAATGTGAATTGGCTCTAAAATTGGCCAGGTATAATATGAGTCTGTGCAGGTAAGCGTGTACCCAGAATTGGATTGATGCACTGTCTTGGGTGTATCTGTCTAGCACCCAAAACGTCTCCCCTGGATGGGCATGGAACCCCCCCCCCCAACCCCAGTCCCTAGTCTCTGGAATAGCATTAAGCTGAAGATAATGAGATAAGATGAGGTTGCTTTTATTAATCAGGATGAGGCTCATAAACAATTCATGATGATGGACGTACCTAAATATACTAGAGTTAATTAATTTAACTGTAATAATAATGATGTAATGATGTCTTAGTTGGTCAACCTCATGCCATGAATTGAATTTAAAGTTTCTCAACCAAAATATTGATGTGCGCCATTATTTTCCATATCTCTTTTCGAAATCTCTTTCATTGATTTTGCTCCCATTTAATAAATTTTGTTCTTCAAAGAGCCTGTTCAAGGCACAAATATTAAGAGATCATAGGGTCTTGTTGGTAGAGGAGGTAGTCAAATTGACATATGTGTGATTTTTTTGATATACAACTGAGGGAGATGCATAAAAAAAGGAAGCAATTCTGCTGTCAACTTAACATCACATGGCCCATTAAATTGCGCCAACAAAATTAACAGAAAGCTCTTTACCATGCAGGCAGAGATTGACATTAACCACCATATAATAAGGACAATAAAGGCCTGTTAGTAAAAAATACTGTCAAGACACCTTCACAAAAACCTAACGTTATACATCGCCGATACCATTGTGTTACACATCAAGCCTTGTAGTCATGGCCCTGATTTGCTGATGAGATAGATGTTATCTAACTAAATCACACAAAAGAGCATTTTATGCCACCTTTTTTATGCCACCTTTTTCTGCCACAAAATGGCATTGTGATGACGGCTGTTCCTTATCTCCTATTATCTCCCATATGACCTGTTTCATTCTCAAGCTTAAATGGGTTCTGTGCATAAAACAGGGCTGTCTACTGCACATAAACTGAACATTACAGGGGTTGGAGTAGCAGTGTTTCTGACATACTCATGTAGCTCACAATTCACCAACACCAAGATGAACTGTTTCTACGGTAATAGCTAATGGTTCTTGATATTTTTGTAAGATACATCTTCTACTGCTCATAACCATGTTTTTCTCTCGCCAAAAATGATAAATGTCACCATCTCTCCTCATTTTGCTAATAACAGCACAGTTTGAAAGAAATCTGACTGCAGAACAAAATAAAAAAACATTTACTTAGGTGTCACATGGGGTGCTACGAATTCCCTGTGAGCGTGCATGAAGCGCAGAGAGGAAAGCGGAAGCAGGTACAGCGTTCAAAAAGTCCAATAAAGTCTAATGCAGGACGGAAACAGAAAGCACGCAACATTATATTTGACAACGTCATGCCTCCAACACAGGTGTCAATGAGAAACAAAACATGATCAAACTCAATGGAAGCAATCGGATGACATAACTAAAAAACGAAACAATGACGCTAATGAGTCAACCTTGTTCAGTTGCCAACTGGACCTCACATTAGGTTATACACTATTAATAAGTATCATAAACAAGCATAGCTTTACTGTAACATGCATGGCATTGTCTGTAAACAGCCACACTGACCGAGTTAAGACTCAAGGGGGAGCCCATGTGCCCCCCACCTAACAAACAATTCCAAAGAAAGATTCAGGTGCTCATGGAAAATCATGGATCGTGCCCAGGTTATGGCAATCTGCTTCCAAGGTTTGGACATGCAATGTGGTGATGTACTGTGTGCGTTTGTCACCCACCTATGTCAGCGTCACACTATCCCTGCTCCATCCTCTATAGGTGGTACTCCACTTTATTAGTTCAAGTTCAAGTTCAAGTAATTTATTTATATAGCGCTTTTTACAACAGTACATTGTCACAAAGCAGCTTTACAGAATGAAAAGCCTTTAAACCCCCAAAGAGCAAGCCGAAGCGACAGTGGCAAGAAAAAACTCCCTTTTATGTTGTTATTTAAGGAAGAAACCTTGGGAGGACCAAGACTCAGTGGGGGACTCATCCTCCTTGAGCGGCCAGGCAGCAACAACAGTGTAGGACAGCCATGTACAGATATTAAACAAATGGAAAAACTAACAACTGGAAAACTATATGTGAGTCCATTAGGGGGCATCCTGCAGGACCGCCTTGTCAGGTTCCATACAGTATTCGTCAGCAGAGCCATGGATGAAGATCTCCAGGAAGCCGGGGGACACCTCAAAAGAAACAGACAAGGAAGGCAGTTAGAGCTAATAATAAAGCACGGCATTTAATTACTAAGTAATTTATTGACACAGTGCAGCATGTGACTCCGGCATCACTGACTAGAGCAGCATAACTAAAAGAGGCAGATACTGCAGACTCTACATAGTTGAGATGGCACCCCGGAACAGCATCATTTCAGCGCCACACCCCCCCATTAATGATGAGGTGGGTGAAGAGGTGAAACGCCAGCATACACTGATCACAGATTACCCCCCAACACAGCCAAGTCTGAGACCTACATCTTTATCTACAGGGGATTAGTTAAAGGCAAGATTAAATAAATGTGTTTTTAATTTATTTTTAAAGATTAATAGTGATTCAGAATCACGAACAGTACCTGGAAGGCTATTCCAATGTTGAGGAGCCTTGTGGGAGAACGCTCTTCCACCAGCAGTAATTTCATTTATTCTAGGAGCTAAGAGTAAACCAGCACCTTGAGATCGGAGCTCACGTGTTGGCTTGTATGATTGAATCAGCTCACTCAGATACTGTGGAGCCTGATTATGTAGAATTTTATATGTTATTAATAAAATTTTGTACTCGATACGAAACTTAACTGGTAGCCAGTGCCAGTTTGATAATACAGGAGTTATATGATCAAACTTTCTGGTTTTAGTTAAAACTCTAGCTGCAGCATTCTGCACAAGTTGTAATTTATGTAATGATTTATTAGAATATCCTGTCAGAAGTGAATTACAATAATCTAACCTTGAGGTAATAAAAGCATGAATTAGTTTTTCTGCATCTTGGAGGGAGAGGATATTTTGTAGCTTTGAAATGTTACGAAGGTGAAAAAATGCAATTCTAGTAATATTGCTAATGTGCTTTGTAAAGGAGAGATCTGAATCAATAATGACACCAAGATTATTTACAGATGAACTGGGTCTAATTAAAGAGTTATCAAGGTTTAACATAGTGTTAGAAGCTTTGTTAATTTTGTCGTTGGGTCCAACTATCAGAAACTCTTTTATCAGAATTTAGCAGTAGGAAGTTTTTTGACATCCATATTTTAATATCTTGGATGCAGTCCTCGAGCTTAGTGACTGAACAACCATCATTAGGGTTAGCTGAAACATATAACTGTGTATCATCTGCATATGAGTGGAAACTGATTCCATGTTTACGAATAATTGATCCCAATGGAAGCATATATGATGCAAATAGGAGTGGGCCCAGAACTGACCCTTGTGGGACACCATATTTAACTTTAGCAAGATCAGAATATTGGTTGTTAACACAGGTGAATTGATATCGATCTGTCAGGTAGGATTTAAACCACTGGAGTGCAGATCCTGTAACACCCACAATGTTTTCTAATCTATCAACTAAGATGTTATGGTCTATAGTGTCAAAGGCTGCACTAAGATCTAATAATACAAGAAAAGAGATTTGGTTATTATCAGAGGACATTAATAAGTCATTAACGACTTTAAGTAAGGCTGTCTCAGTGCTATGGTGAGACCAAAAACCTGACTGAAAAACATGAACGTTATTAGCTAGAAGATGGCGATTCAGCTTGTTGAACACTATTTTTTCTAGGATTTTAGAGACAAAAGGAAGGTTTGATATTGGTCTATAGTTGGACAGTATTAGAGGATCTAAATTAGTTTTTTTAAGTAATTGTTTAATGACTGCACACTTCAGATTTTTGGGGACATAACCTATTTTAAGTGATGAATTTATAATGTTTATAAAAGGCTCTGTAATATTTGGAAGGAGGTCTTTAAGCAGGTTTGTAGGTATTGGGTCTAACATACAGGATGTTGTCTTTGATTGTGTAATTAATGAGACAAGCTCTTTTTTAGATATGGGGTTAAAGGTATTTAACTCTTGTACTATATTATTTTCTCTACCACTAGATTTTTCAGAAATCATTGAGGGTTGATTATTGGTTACACTACACAATGCATTAGATGATTTAAGTCTTATGTTTTCAATTTTGTCACTAAAGAAATTCATGAAATCATTGCTGCTGAATTGTGAGTGAATCTGTGAATCTGATTCAGTAGCACTTCGAGTAAATTTGGCAATGGTACTATAGGGGCTGATCTCTGACACTGTCTCAGCACGGTTGGCACATCTGTTTTATGAACAGGTCTCTTAGTTATTAGTTATATATACAGTGGGTTGCAAAAGTATTCATACCCCTTGAACTTTTCCATATTTTGTCACATTACAACCACAAACATAAATATATTTCACTGGAATTTAATGTGAAAGACCAACACAAAGTGGTATACAATTGTGAAGTGGAAGGAAAATTATACATGAATCAACATTTTTTTTACAAATAAAAAACTGAAAAGTGCGACGTGCAAAAGTATTCAGCCCCCTTTTCCCTGAGTGCAACCAATTGCATTCAGAAGTTGCCTGATGAGTGCTAATGACTCAAAAGGGTCCACCTGTGTGTAATCTAATCTCAGTACAAATACAGCTGCTCCGTGACGGCCTCAGATGTTGGTTAAGAGAATATTGGGGAGCAAACAGCATCATGAAGTCCAAAGAACACACCAGACAGGTTAGGAATATGGTTTTGGAGAAGTTTAAAGCAGGCTTAGGTTATAAAAAGATTTCCAAAGCTTTGAACATCTCACGGAGCACTGTTCAATCCATCATCCGGAAATGGAAAGAGTATGGCACCACAGTAAACCTGCCAAGACAAGGCCGTCCACCTAAACTTACAGGACGAACAAGGAGATCACTGATCAGAGAGGCAGCCAAGAGGCCCATGGTGACTCTGGATGAAATGCAGAGAGCCACAGCTCAGGTGGGGGAAACTGTCCACAGGACAACAATTAGTCGTGCACTACACAAATGTGGTCTTTATGGAAGAGTGGCAAGGAGAAAGCCATTGTTAAAAGAAAACCATAAGAAGTCCCGTTTGCAGTTTGCCAGAAGCCATGTTGAGGACACAGCAAACATGTGGAAGAAGGTGCTTTGGTCAGACGAGACCAAAATTGAACTTTTTGGCCACAATGCAAAACGCTATGTGTGGCGGAGAAATAACACTGCAAATCACTCTGAAAACACCATCCCCACTGTCAAATATGGTGGTGGCAGCATCATGCTCTGGGGGTGCTTCTCTTCAGCAGGGACCGGGAAGTTGGTCAAAGTTGATGGGAAGATGGATGGAGCCAAATACAGGGCAATCTTGGAAGAAAACCTGTTGGAGTCAGCAAAAGATTTGAGACTGGGGCGGAGGTTCACCTTCCAGCAGGACAACGACCCTAAACATAAAGCCAGAGCTACAATGGAGTGGTTTAAAAAAAAGAATATTCATGTGTTAGAATGGCCCAGTCAAAGTCCAGACCTAAACCCAATTGAGAATTTGTGGCAAGATCTCAAAACTGCTGTTCACAAACGCTCTCCATCCAATCTGACTGAGCTTGAGCTGTTTTGCAAGGAGGAATGGGCAAGAATTTCAGTCACTAGATGTGCAAAGCTGGTGGAGACATACCCTAAAAGACTTGCAGCTGTAATTGCAGCAAAAGGTGGCTCCACAAAGTATTGACTCAGGGGGGCTGAATACTTTTGCACGTCGCACTTTTCAGTTTTTTATTTGTAAAGAAAATGTTGATTCATGTATAATTTTCCTTCCACTTCACAATTGTATACCACTTTGTGTTGGTCTTTCACATTAAATTCCAGTGAAATATATTTATGTTTGTGGTTGTAATGTGACAAAATATGGAAAAGTTCAAGGGGTATGAATACTTTTGCAACCCACTGTACTATAGGAAGTGTAGAAGTAGCATGCCATCTGAGGTATAGTTTTAGTTTTTTTTTTTTTTTTTTTGTTTATTTGTCTCATGTGGTTTCCTTTTCATGACAGTGTAATATTAGAGTATCACATAGTTGTGCATACTAATGTCTCAGTTACATCTAGAGGGACTACTCATGGATCTTAGCATTAGTAAAAGCTATCTTTGTAGCTATTAATACTGTAGCAATGTAATTCGAAGCAGCATCATATTGCTCATACACAAAAAAAGTTCAGAAAAAATGCCAGTGTAAATATTCGGCACCAGTCCAAACTGTACCCAATCACACTCCCACTGTGTAAACACTTGACATTTTACCTGCTGAACACCAAACATAGAAGTAAACCTATAAATCACTGAACACATATTAGGTGGTTAGATTCAAAAACATGAAGGGCACAATGCATTATGGGCATTTAACAATATACAGTACCAAACACCACCCCAAATATGACCGCCACCGGTCCGTATGTGGGCCAAAAGATACAGATATAAAATGACCAAATATAAATGTTATCAGTTTAATAACCAATTAATTAAAATAATAACCAAAGACAAAGTTAAACCCAATAACTAAAACAAAGTGATAAATATCTGAGCTAAATGAAACATTCAATATATATAAATATATATAATGAGACCTTTATCTAAATTTTGTGGTGAAAAAGTACAGAGCAGAAATCTTACGCTTTATATTAGCCTTCATTGTTCTTTATTACATCACTGGCCTACATTCTATATGAGGCTGGGATGTAAAAAGAGCTCTCTTTGGAGAGCACTTAAATAACTTGTGGTACATATAAGAGAGCATTTCATCCCAGCATTCATTAGATTAATTCAGTCTGAAGAAGGTGACTCATTAATGCACACACTTATATACACTGCTGCATTTTGGAGTTTGGTCTTTGGACTGTACCTAGTATATATGCTGTATATATCCGCTTTTGTCAGCATGTATATATACACATCAGTTAATGTTCAGCCTTTTTACATTGTCATTTAGCAGACACTTTTATCCAAAACAGCTTACAAATGAGATAATTTCACAGTTATTGTTAGTGAGGAAGCAGCTACGCTGTGGTATTATCAAACCTGATCATTAACCAATATGGATTTAATGCCTAGATTTACCCTACTGTTTCTTTTGTTTGCTTCTTTTGTTTGGGGCGGAGAGTTGGAGCCGATGCGCTGATCATGGAGTTTGATTTGACCTGATGCGGCGCCGTCTGATGACCATGTGTCTTTATTCTACATCTACAACATTTACATCTAAACGTAACAGAACTGGTGGGACGGTGGACATGGCACGACTTGGACTTGGTATATGGGTGTGTAGGCGTGTCCCTGTTAACAATAAAGCTGTCTCTAATCCTGTATGCCCACTTCAGAATGGCAGGCCTTATCTTAAAAACAGATATGTTTTTATTATTCATTTTTTTATTTATCATTTATTTTATTATTCATTCGTTATCTTGAACATAATCCTATATTACTGTCATGGGGGGGTATTCAGGGGAAAATATTTCAGGTGCTCAGCAGACCCCACGATAGGGCGACAATCTATCCCTGGGCACACACTCACACAGACATAGACTACTGTATACGGGGCCATTAAGACCATTAATTTTTACCTTCAATCAATTTTTTTGGACTGTAGGAGGAAACCGATGTGGACACGGAAAACATGGAATCTCCACATTGGGATTGGGATTCAATCCTGGATCCCCAGTGCATAGAGGTGAATGTGCTAACCACTAAGCCACTGTGCCCTCCACAATGTCAATGTTGTAGACAATTTGCTGTTTGCCCTAAAATCTCATACTTTTTTTATCAAATGAGTTGCAAAATTAATAGAAGTATAGTCCAGACATTGACAAGGTTAGAAATGTTTTTTATTTGAAATAATAATTTTCAATTCCTTTGCTTTCATCAAAGAATGCACCCTTTGCAGCAATTACAGCATTGCAGACCTTTGGCATTATAGCTTTTAATTTGCTGAGGAAATCTGAAGAAATTTTCTAAACATCCAATAACCTTCTTACACTGTTAACAAACACAATGTACCATTAAAACACTGGAGTGATGGTTGTTGGAAATGGGTCTCTATACATCTATGTAGATATTGCATTAAAAAACAGACATTTTTAGCTAGAATAGTCATTTACCGCATTAACAATGTCCATCCATCTATCCATTATCTTCCGCTTTATCCTATATTAAGGTCGCGGGAGGGTTTCCCATGCCCATCCAGGGGAGAACGTTTCTGGCACTGGGCAGATACACCCAGGACAGGGTGCCAATCCATCGCTGAGCTGCATTAACAATGCATTAACATAGAGTGTTTTTCTGATTTATTTGATGTTAGCGTCATTGAAAAAAACTGTGCTATTCTTTCAAAAATAAGGAAATTTCTAAGTGACCCCAAACTTTTAAACGGTAGTCTAGTTCTACCATTACAGACTATTGTTTATGGTTCCACAGGACTAGGTATTCTTGGGTTATTATTCTCATCAGTGCAATGACTTGGTGCTGGAGTGTTACAGTGTTCTGTGCCAGTACTGATGGATCAAACAAAACAGTGCCGCTTGAATTGTCAAACACATCAGTGAACATAGAAACTTGCTTTGCCTTTTTCCATTAGGGGTTGCCAGAGCGGCAAAGACCTTTATATTTAACTTGGCACAGTTTTATTTTAAATGCCCTTCCTGGTGCAAACCCCTATTTAATTAAGCTTGTGATCAGCACTATGAGTTCACTGATAAGTATATAAGTCATTGTACTTATTACATGGTTCGTGGTATTTTACTTAAACCAAAAGATTTAATTAAAACTCCAAAGCTAAAAGCAAATTTGTGAATCGAACATTTTGCCCTTTTTTTCTGATGAGAAATCACGCAATACTCTAATAAGAGACTGTAGAAAAGTGGTAGTTATTCAAGAAGAGATACAAATCAACAGATTTTTGTTGATTACCCTTCATCTCATCATTTCACACAAACAGCTACAAAGAAATCACAACAACGCATATAAATAATTTACAAACAAAAAGATGTACCAAAACATAGAAATGAAAAGAAAAATAATTATAGTAAGGATTGCACTGTTTCTCAGTCAGTACAATTACATCAAACCAAGTGGCACAAACAAATCTAGAGCCTTTGCAAAAAGAAGTTTGGGTTATTCTAAGGTAATGAAACAGATACCTGAATAAACATTGGCTATCTTTTGACTTCCATTGCATTCTATTTAAATCTACAAACTGATCACTTATTGTCCACAAACTAATAGGCAGTGTTATTTTAAAGATTTATGAAATAATATAAGTGTCGGGTGGCACGGTTGCTTAGTGCTTAGCATGTTTGCCTCTCAGCACTGGGGAGCTAGGTTCAAATCCCAATCTGAGTGTCGTTTCCATGTCCGTGTCCATGTGGGTTTCCTTTCGGGTTCTCCTGTTTCCTCCCACAGTCCAAAAATGTGGATGCAAGGTAAATTAAATGCCCTAAATTGCCCCATATAGTGTGTGTTCATGTTTGTGTGAGTGAATGTGCGCCCAGTGATAGATTGGCATTCTGTACTGGGTGTATCTGCCCAGCACCCAAAACGTTATCCCCTGGATGAGCATGGGGAACCCCTATTGTAACTCTAGTAGAGGATTAGGAGAAAGATAATGAATGCATGAATGAATGAATAACAAGTGTCGGGCGGCACGCACGGTTGCTTAGTGATTAGCATGTTCACCTCTCAACAATGGGGATTCAGGTTCGAATCCAGATCTGGGTGGAGTTTCCATGTTCTCCCTGTGTCCATGTGTGTTCCCTCTGGGTTCCCTGGTTTTGTCATACAGACCAAAATATTAGGTAAATTGGTAAAAAAAAAAAGGTAAATTGAATGCTTCAAACTGCCCCATATAGTTTGTGTGTGTGTCTATGTGAGTGAGTGTGCCTAGTGATAGATTGGTGCCTTGTCCTGGGTGTATCTGCCCAGCGCCCAAGACGTTCATCCCTGAATTGGCACCCCCCCCACCCCCATGACCCCTGTAGTGGATTAAGCAGAAGATAATGAATGAATTTAAGTGTCATATTGCTAGTTTTAAGGCCAAAATTAAACCACATAGCTAAAATAGTTTTTAACATAGATGTCAGCATTATTAATGCATGTTAACACATTATTATGTTTATGTACATGAACATAAAATCAATTGGTTTAAATGTATCAGACTGAGATAAATGCATGCATTACAAGTAGGTTAAATAAAAACCAAATAGCACTTTCCCCTCACTATATTTATAGTAATCGGAACTAGAATGATGATAAAGCACCTGATGACTGTCGTATAATGTGCTCTCCAACAAAACCCCATGATTTACTGCTGATGATTTGTACCATGGTGACTGATGACTCTGTGCATGCTTTAAAGGCATTAAAATTCCCTCCCAGTGATGGTAAAGCAGAAATTCTCAAAGTAACACTCATACTTATACAAAGGAAAAATATGAAATCATAATCATGAGATACAAAAATGTAAAAATCATGGCATAGATGCACGGTCATTAAATATATTTACATTATATTTAGTCATTTAGCAGATGCTTATTTTAACCAAAGTGATTTACAAATGAAAGACCAACAGAAGTCAGTAGTTATAGAAAAGCCAGCTACACTGTAGACATATCAAACCTGATCATTATCCTATCATGCACCCCACCACCCCATTTTTTATATTAGGAGTTTGTGAAAGAGATTTGTTTTCAGTTGTTTCCTAAAGATGCCAAGTCACTCTGCCTTACGGACAGAGTTGGGAAGGTCGTTCCACCATTTTGCAGTGGTAAACGCTACGGAGTTAGAATTAGCACCACGGTGAGGTGGAATCACCAGGCGACATTCATCACTAGAGTACAGTGAATGACTTGGAGTGTATTTTGGAAATATAGATTGGAGTTAAGAGGGGCAGATACAGAGGTTGTCCTGTAGGCCAGAGTCGGTGCCTTGTACTGAATGTGAGTGGCTACTGGGAGCCAATAGATAAAGAGAAGTAGGGAAGTGACATGAGTTCACTTGAGGTGGTTGAACACAAGTCAGGCTGCAGAGTTTTGAATCAGTTGTAGAGGCCTGCTTGTGCAAGATGGGAGACCAGCAAGTAATGCCGGGATAGGATGAGGGCCTTGTCCCATGCTCTAAATTGCCCCATATAATGTGTGTTTGTTTGTGTTTCTGTGCAAGTAAGTGTGTCCAGTGATAGATTGGCACTCTGGCCTGGGTGTGCCCAGCACCCAAAACATTCTCCCCTGGATGGGCATGGGCAACCCCTCTTGTGACACTAGTAGAGGATTAAGCAGAAGATATAGATATGAATGAATAAATGAATGAGCCCTAGAAATTAACCACACCAAGTCTTGATTTTAGGTCATATTTAAATGGACCATGCTCTGGACCATGTTGTGTGGCCCTGTATGTATTCAAGATGTAACTAAAAAATGTCTGCAATCAATCTTTAAGTGTCATATGCCAACAATTTAACTGTTTGCAAATGATTACTGTGAGGTTGATCCAGACTGATGCAGGTGCCACGATATTAAAAATGAAATGGCCACCCTTGCTGACTGGCCAAAAGGAAATATGTCAGCATCATCCCAGAAGAAAATCACTGTACACGCATCAGTGACCCAGGAATATGTCATCCCCCATGTATCCCTCAATCAGGACCTGGCTGTCAGCAAAGGCCTGTAAGGCTAATGTCTGTCATGAGAACTCGATTTGTCAGTGTCACCAAGCCTTGTGTCTTTGTGTTATTGATTCTTACTATGCTCAATCAACCATTGTGTCATTGAAGCTAATCTACTAAAAGTGTACAATGGCATTCTGACATTCATGGCATGAATCCCATAAGGCATATTAATGAGGCATACATTGTCAGCTAACATTGACTCATGCATGAGCTCGGTGAGCAGTTGCACAGTATGTATTAAAGAGTTGACGATAAAGGCTGTTCAATAAAGATGACTCCTCACTTCTCACTCCAAAAGGGTTTTGTTTATTCTTCAACTTTGATCAAACACAGAGGTGTTAAAAATTACAATAATAAAAATATGGTGGCAATTACATTTAAATCACATTAAATTAAAATGCGTCTTACAAGTATCCCAACTTCATGGATGGGCTCATAACACAAGGTTGATACAGAGCCTCTGAAACAATGAGGATTAAGAGGCTTGCTCAAGGACCCACATTGGTAACTTCAGCGGTCCTGTGGTTTAAGCCCACAACCTTTAGATTGATAGCCCAACACCCTAACCACTGAGCTACCACACCCTTATTTACTGTACTGTCATTGTTTACCCTCCTCAGAACTAGACAACGCTATAAGCCTCCCACCCCGACACAAATCTCCTCCGACCCTAATCAGCATAAGTGGCTTAGAAACTATAAATTAATGAATTAACTACTTTAAGAATTAACAGTTGACAGTAGTTAATGACAATTGCTATCTATGACAAATTTGTTTACTTCCTCTGATGTCATTGAGGACATTCTTCAGATTGAAGAGACACACATTTTATCCACAATGTCAACGTTCAGTAATAATTTCTGGGACTTTTTAGGCCAACAATTAAAAATGAGGGCAAACTAACAGTAATGTATTGTAAGAGCAATATAGAGTTTTCTCAGATATTGTACTGTTAATCATAAAATAAGGGGTGCCAATTTGTCAATCTTAAGAGCGTGCTGATTGTCAAATAATTTTCATTTTTCTAATTTACTAACAATCTTCATTTGAGTGCCTGGGTGAGTGTGATAGATTGGCGTTCTGTCCAGGGTGTATCTGTTCAGCGCCCGAAACGTTCTCCCCTGGATGGGCAGGGAATCACCACCATAATATACAGTAGGATAAAGTGGAAGATAATGAATGAATGAATACACTTAAAAGGTGTGGAGCTCAGGGTTACCTGTGTTATGATGGTGGGCTGGGATAGTGCTGGCATTTCACCTCTTCACCCAGCTCACCATTAGTAGAGAGTGCCATGCTGAAATACTAGTACTAGACATTAAAGTGCTTCCTTTTTCGCTAAGGCTCAGAGGGTTCTACGGCTCATTTTAATAATTAAACAAATTAGATAGAACCATAATTTCTATTATATGAGTGGGTGGGCCTGACAGGATATTACTTCAAATACCAATGACCGTTGACCATTGATTTTAACCAGAATTTAATGAGTGAACAGAATCAATTTACCTATAGTTAATTTGCACACTTCATCTATTGGTAAGCTGTAGTGTAGATTAAAAATATCTTACCATTAACACATCTGGGCCACTGAAAGAGTATAAGTCCCCCACTAAGCCTTACTCTCACAAGTTTTCTTCTTTTTAAAATAAAACAAATACCACACTGTTCTTTTCATGCCACTATTGTTTAAGAATGCTGTTCAAGATTTTAGGTTTGTAACTCTTGTAAATTAAAATTCATACAATTGAATTCAATTTGGGGCGGCACAGTGGCTTAGTGGAGTTTCCATGTTCTGCCCATGTCCGCGTGGGTTTTCTCCAGGTTCTCCGTTTTCCTCCCACAGTCCAAAAACATGGATCAATGTCAATTGAATTCTCCAAAATTGTGCTATATAGAGTGTGTTTGTGAGAGTGAGTTAGTGTACCCAGCGATAGATTGGTGCCCTGTCCTGGGTTTATCTGCCCAGCGCCCAAAACGTTCTCCCCTGGATGGGCATGGGGAAACCCTCCGCGACCCTAGTAGAGGATAAAGCGGAAGATGATGGATTAATTCAATTTGGACTTTGGACTCTTTTATTCAAAGCAACTTACAAATATCCCAACTTGGGGTTGGTACAGCACCACCTGAAGCAATGAAGGTTAAGGGCCTTGTTCAAGGACCCACATTGGTAATTTCAGTGGCCTGGAATTTGAACCCACAGCCTTCTGATTGATAGCCCTTACCACTGAGCCACAACACCCTCTCTGTAAAAGCTACATTGGGAGTATAATCTTGAGCATACATACATACATATACTTAATTAAATAACACTTATGAAATAATTCCAAATGTTCTGTCCATTTTCTTTCATAGCGTTTCCCCCTTTTGCGTCACTTTTCTAAAAGCTTTTTCTATTAAAGCATTACACCAGTTGCCAGGTTTATTTTATTTCTGCCTAGGTTACAACAGTTACAGCATATTTAAGACTTTTTTACATGTTATTTTTAATTTATTAAACCATACCTGTTGGCCGATGCATCTGCCAGTTGCTCACATTCTAGCAGTTCGTGGTCTCTCTACCACTTATGGGTAGAGAGAGGGTGCACAAAGGGTGCACATGTTCAACGGGCAAAGCCGCGGCAAGTGCATTAATTATCTTTAATCAAAGTCCATTGTGGACAGCCCTGCTCTCTCTCCCAGCGTCACTGCGCTACCATAACAACAAGTTATCTGCCTGGAATTCATATACATTTTAGCAAGTTTAGCCGATATAACTGTCCAGGGGGCTGTCAAAATGTCAATTTTTTTTAAAGGAACATTTATAAGAACAGGCATCAACTTGTTCCAATTTATTGCCAAGGTATTTTAAAGGATCAGGGCTTAAAGGAACAATGTTGTTGCTACTATACTTTTGGTGCATTATTGTGAAATCATCTATCCATCCATCCATCATCTTCTACTTTATCCTCTATTAGGGTCGTGGAGTGGGGGGTTCCACATGCCCATCCAGTGGAGAATGTCCCAGGAAACTTTGCGCCTGAAACGTTCTCCCCTGGATGGGCCCCCCCCCTATAATAAAAGACTATCATAGGTAGTTCGGGTCAAGTCACTTCTTTCACAATAATGTTCTGCTGAATAGCATATTTTTATTCATTTGGTATTTCATCATATTATCCTCTATTAGGGTCGTTGGGGGGTCCCCCCATGCAGCCAGGTAAGAACATTTCAGGCGCTGGGCAGATACACCCATTACAGGGTGCCAATATGTCACTATGCACAATTACCCACACACTCCATACGGAGCAATTTAGGGCATTCAATTGACCTTGAATCCATTTTTTTTTGGATTGTGGGAGGAAACCCGGATATGGGGAGAACATGGAAACCCCACCCAGATTAGGAATCGCCGCCCACATTATATTTTAATATAAAATATTATGATCTGTCATATCTTAGATGAGGTTTTGGTGAAATCTACTGTTTAAAAGATATAGTAAGTGCAAGAAAAGATTAAAAAGATAGTGGAGTCATGGTGGTGTTGAGATTGTGGGGGTTGTTTAAAGAGGTGTGTGATTATAAAAGCAGTACTTTCATTAGCACTTAAAATGCAAAATGGGACACTACAGCTCTTTTGAAGTCCCAGCTGGATTGAGTATGCACTAAAGAAACAGATAGGGCGACCTTCCTTTCAAGAGTCATAATGTATATGTAGGCTGCAATTACCAAGACGTCAACATGACACTGATTTCAGATGACTCCATGCTTATATGATATATTAAGGCATTAGGACACATCTCCTTAAAAAATATAACAGGTGCACCCCAACTTCAAAAGTTTTAAGTGCTATGCGTAGATTGGTAGCTTAGTGGTTAGCCTGTTTGGCTAGCAATCTGGGAGTTGTGTGTTCTAATCTTGAGTCCACTGAAGTCATCAGTGTGTGTACACAGTGAGGGTTAAGAGCCTTGCTCATGCGCAGAGTGCTGGCTGTGTACTCTTACCCAAGCCATCAAACTGTAATACATGTGGGCTGCTTGGGTTCGAAGTGGCTGCAAAATAAAGAGTAGGTGTCAATTTAGTATAGAATGTGTCTATATCCAAAATATGATAGAGCTCTTGATTTACCAGTTGAGCTACATACCCTACTTACCCATACCTTCACCCATGGTCATGAGCTTTGGGTAAGAACAAGATCGCAAATACAAGCGGCCAAAATGGGTTTTCCCGCAGGGTGCCTGGGCTCTTTCTTAGAGATAGGGTGAGAAATTCTGTCCATTGGGAGAGACTTGGAGTAGAGCCGCTAGTCCTCCATGTTAAAAGTTGAGGTTGTTAGGGTATCTGGTAAGGAAGCCTCGTGAGCGCCTACCCAGGGAGGTATTTCTCAGGCAAGTCCAACTGGGAGGAGACCCCAGGGAAGATTCAGGGCACGCTGGAGAGATTATATCTCCCAGCTGGTCTGGGAATGCCTAACCCCCCCCCCCCACACACACACACACACGAGCTGGTACAGATGGCCTCTCTGCATATGTTGCTGCCCCACAACTCGGACCCTGGACAAGAAGGGTCCACTCTTGGTGGAGTTTCCATGTTCTCCCCGAGCCCGCGTGGGTTTCCTCCGGGTTCTCTGGTTTACTCCCACAGCCCAAAAACATGGATCAAGGTCAATTGAATTCTCCAAATTGCCCCATATAGAGTGTGTTTGTGTGTGTGAGTGAGTGTGCCCATAAATTGGTGCCCTGTCCTGGATGTATCTGCCCAGCGCCCAAAACGTTCTCTCCTGGATGGGCATGGGATAAAGCGGAGGATAATGGATGGATGGATGGATACTACGGGAGTGGTATTTTAGTGGTTAGGGTGTTGGGCTATAAATCAGAAGGTTGTGGGTTCAAATTCCAGGTCCACTGAAGTTTAACCCTGTGTTTCTGTGTGGCCAACCATGTATTCTGACATGTTGCATTAAATACATTTGTGTCATATGACAGTGAAGTGTTTGTTTTTTCTAATTTGTATTATTTGCATTTTTCCAACAGCAAATGAGTATGAAATAAAACAGTGCAATGCATTTTAGCAGGTAATTAGACATTTGAACACCATGACAATTGAAAGGTTAATAGAGTTCAATTAACCTCTAAAACACCATGACTGAATTATGAATATTCATTACATTAAAACGTGTTTGTAATGATGTCTACAACGTTGTCTGTATAATGTGGTTGCTCCCATCATCCAATGTCTATGCCTCTAACCCTAATTATGGTTAAATGGAGTGCTGAAAGCTATCCTGGTGTTCAAAAGTCAAGGTATAAGGCAAGAAAATATCTTGGAGAGTTCATTGCAGGATGCACATACAAGATCTCACATGATTGAATATGGCAAGGAACTAAAGACTCCAATGGAAATGCACAGAGACACAAATAGATGTTCTTGCTGAGAGGAAACATCTCCACTCTACATTCGGTATGTAAGTGAAGATGACTAGACAGTAGGGGTGTAACAGTACACAAAAATCACGGTTCGATTCACACGGTGGAATTGACCTCACGGTTTGATATGAATTCAGTACACCTAGGGGGCTGTATATTGCAGGCTTGTTTTTTAAATATATCTATTTCGATACATAGTGTTATGGCTACTGTCTGTTTAAAAATTGGATGACTGGATGAAGTGTGCATGCATATGACGTAAGGTGATACTTTTATTTGCAGTAATGCTTTAGTTGAGTTTGGACACTAAGTTAATTCCAGTTTAAACAGACATTTATGAAAGTTTGTGAGTTTTTATTTGGCATGTGGTGAATAAAACCAAGCATGGGAAATAAGTACAATTTCAAGTAATTTATTGATAAAGCACTTTTTTTTACAATAGTACATTGTCACACAGCAGCTTGTTGTTAGCATATAAACCTCAAAAGCGCAAGTCGAAGCGACAGTGGCAAGAAAAAAACTCCCTGTCATGTTGTTATGTTGTGTGGTGATTGAAAAAATATAACAATTGGAAAAAAATATACTGTACTTAACCAAGTTTGAGTCTTTTTCCAAAGTTGTGGCATTTTGCTCTATATACGTTAGTAAATTTCTATAGGTTTAAAAGTGTTAATAGCATAATAGCATATGAAGTGTTTATATGAATGTGGAAAGGGTTTATGAAACCTTAAGTATATAAATAATAAAATAACGCCGCTACAATGTTTATTGCTTCAGTAATGGATTTGTTCTGTCTGATTTCACATCTCGGAGCAGAGGATTAGGCACGCACTTACTTAAGTTTGTATCAAAAGTAGTGGAGATTATGAGCTCTGGTTATCGATGTAGATGATTCTGCCCAATATGCATTAGCACATTCTAAATGTTTCCAAGAACATCCATCACAACTGCTGCATAACGCCGACAAACATGTTGGATATACTCCCCCCATCCCGCACTGCTCCAGTGCTGCTGTAAATCACAGGTCTATGCTCCACCTCTAAACTCGGCTTGGATGTGTCAGATCCACACCTTCTTCTGCTCTTCCTGAGGTCACCACTAGGGGTGCTCACGGTTGTTCTCCTGAGTTCTGACTCTTCTTCCAGTTCATTTCCTGTTCTTCTATAAAAGACGGTTTTGATTGTTTGTTTCTGCGTTTTTTTCTCAGCACATCGCTCATGCTAGCTTTCTCCTTGCCTCCAGCCTTAGGTTCCTTCGTGGACTTTGTCAAGACCAGTCGTCGTTGGCGACGTGGGCTACGCTGTTCTGGTTTGTTGTCGCTACCTTCTGCATTTTTACTACTCATAGTGGTGGATGTACATTATCTGTGTATGGGTTTTGCATATTAAACCTTGTTTGTGCTGCATCTACCCTGGACCTCTGTGTATATCTCTTCACTAGCGCTGACAGGATGTAAAGCTCGCCTATTAATTTTAGTTCCGCCTTGGTTTTTTGAGCATTGGGATTTCCGTGCTGTTGTATTCTGCATTGGAAAGCTCATATCGAATGGTTCATGCATAATACAGTGTACCATTATACACCTGCTGGAAAGTTACAACCTACCAAAGCTCAACCGCTCCTCACATCTGTCTGTGTTTGGGGCTTGGTTCTTCCACTAGTTGTGCCCCCTCGGGTTCTTCTGAGTTCTTATCACCTGTTCCTTGTTTTCCCTTCAGCATGCTAGCTTAGGTTCCCATATCCAAGCCTGTGTTTTACATCTGTCCATTGATTTGCTTCTCAGTAGCTTCCTCTGGCGATCGAGTTTTTTTTATATCTCTTTAGAATTGATCCGGACCATTGGGAGCATTATTCCCTTTTGTGTTTGGCGAAAGTGTGTTTTTTTGTTTCAAGCCTGCTGTACATTCAGATATGGTTTTTGGTTTTGTTTTATTTCTATGTTTCATTCTGCATTTCTTAACACACATATATGCCATAAACTACAAAACAGTGAATCATTTTTTTATGCAAATAGTTTATTGGGTTCCAGTTCCAACACAGCACATATAATACAAATGATACATTAAAAAACTGATAAGAGGTCATTCTCAAGGACTTATTTAAGTCTAGGCCTATTTAAGTCTTTGAGAATGATCCCTCATCATTTTTTCATGCATCATTTCCCAACTACTGTGAGTCTCTTTAATAAAAGGTGTCTGCTGAATGCTGTAAATGTAATACCACAGAAAATGAATCAGTCTTTCACAGATTTATCACTGAGCCTCGTTTACTACACAGTGTTCACATCAGGGTGCTTGTGTCTTTACTACACTTCATTTGATAAATTATGATTTTGGGGAAACTCTCAGTTCAGAAGAAATCCCCATGCTCCCATCATGTGGAGCAAAGCGTTTACCATCTGTCCAAAACAGACCTTTTTTTGATTGTTGTCAATGATGAAAAGGCTTCCCCTCTATTTACTTCAGCAGTTGCTCAACAGTGTGATAAATTCCCTTTTATTTCGACAGTCCTACTATTGCAGTAGCTGGTTTCTTCACATTGTGAATGGGCACGGAAAAGTGTTGCAGCAGAGAATCTTGTTTTAGTGCTATGCAAACATTGTGTGAACAGGAAAAAGTACTGTTTTGACAAGTCTGTGAATCAGTGGGTAAATGAGCACGCAGATAATGAGCAACGAGCCTACACCATTACATCAGCTGCCAGGCCCGCCATAAATACACCATCGCAGATGCTGTAGGAAGCAAAGAACAATGACCCCATTATATAGGTGGAACTCAAAAGACCTCAAGTATAGTAAATAATCATGACCCATCAAACAGATGCAAGCCAGAAGCCAGGTGCATCATTTAACACAGGTATAAACATTAAAGGAATCAAATGCATTTATATATATATATATATATATATATATATATATATATATATATATATATATATATATATATATATATATATATATATAAAATTTTTTTTTTTTTTTTTTTTTTTTTTTTACTGTGAGGCTGCCTTACACACATGAAAATGGAAATCGGATTTATCAATCACATCCAATGACACAAGTGTTTACTGATTTAGATTGGATGGCTTGTGCGAGACAAAAAGAAGGCAATTTAATTATCTGCCACAGATTCTGCTAAAAAGTGGTGTGCAATTTTTAAAGGAAAGGTGAGATGTTTAAAAGTGGGTGAGAGGGCAGCAGTAACAGGAGAGGTCACTGATGGTACCGGAAGAGAATGAAATCGACTCAATGCATTTCCGGCTACTTCTGTCCCTTTCAGTACCATCACCAAGCTCTAATTCCTGGACCTTCTGTTCTCCGCTCCCTTTCCCACACCCTATCTTACCCTTCCCTTACACTCTGGTCCTTAAATACCATATTTTCCACCACTTTACCTGTCTTACCCTTCCTTGTACTACCCTTACCCTATCTTACCCTTCAAAAGTCCTCATCTCTTTCTCTCCTCTTCCCAACTCCTCCCTTTACACTTCCCTACTCTCTCTTCTCTTACCTCTTACCCCCTTCTCTTCATCTGATGGTCATCAACAATGTGCTCAGCATAACTTGACATTTAGAGGTAAGGTTAGTTTATCTCTTGTACTATGATGGAATAGGAATAGGAATGGACCCTCCATAAGCTGCTCCCACAAACTGATCCGAAGTCATTATGTAAATTCTCACTAATGCATCATTGATGGTTGTTGCTTTGAGTCTGGGTGGAGTCTACAAAATAATGGAATGAAAAATCAGTAGGTAAAATTGGCACTGCCAGAGCTGTAGAGCCCTCATAAGAAGAGCGAGCCATCGAGGCGGAATGGCAGCTCTGATGAAATAAAGAAGGCCATTCAGAAAATAGCCCTACGATTTGCTCTCTCTTTCCCTGTTGCTATTAATTGCCTTTATTTCTGCTGCCATGGAAACGGCAACCATGCATTGGATGACATTACTAATTTCATTCCCCAGGAATGAACTGGTGTCGTGGCTCAGAGTTTGATAAACAGCACAGACTGCATGGCTCGAGACAGGCCGTTGGAAAAGCCACCCGCTGAGAGAACGGAATTCAATGCGGAGATGAGATTGATGTAGCCAGAGTGGTGTACAAACAATCCCCAGATGCCCAACGTATTTCCAAGTTAAATAATATATGGGCATGAGTACCGGTAAAATCACGACTCAAGCTGATTGCGAAAGCAGCGAGACTCGCAGGGGCGAGAATTATCGAAGACCAATTAACAGTGAGCTCCTTTAATTCCACTATGCTCTCATCATCCCTAAAATGAAAATGGGATGGCAGATCAGCTGCATCACGGGTGTCTTGGGGCTGTGCTCATGCACATCAGACCACCTGATGTTTCAACTGCTTTCATTCCACTCATCTTTTTATTGTTATGGCTTCCTCTCACTGCCGTTCCAGTGGCTGTGGAGGAAATAAAAGTGAAGGATTGTGATTCAGGGAAACTCATCTGAGCAAACTGAGAGGAGAGCAGCGAGCTGCTGATGATTGCACACACCATAGAGGAGAAAGAAACTAGCGTCTCTGACAGTCAGAGAACCAAATCTGATTGTCATATTCATTTTGTAACAAACTCACAAACCGAAAGCAATACTAAACCAATTTCCAGAATTTTATCAATTGTACTGTTGAGCTTAAACAACGCACGTTTTACTCAAGAAATTAATCCACCATTATGTGCTAATGTGGCCACATCTTCTAATGATTACTCGTAATATCCTATTTTTTTTTTGCTGTGTCCATCCTTCAACAATCTCAACGTGTTGTTAATTCTTCCATCCATCCATTATCTACCGCTTCATCCTCTACTAGGGTCGCGGAGGGGTTCCCCATGCCCATCCAAGGTAGAACGTTTTGCGCACTGGGCAAATACACCCAGGACAGGGCACCAATCTATGGCTGGGCACACACTCACACAGACACACTCTATATGGGGCAATATGGAGAATTCAATTGACCTTAATCCATGTTTTTGGACTGTGGGAGGAAACCGGAGAACCCGGTGGAAACCCACGCAGACACGGGGAGAACTATGGAAACTCCAACCAGATTGGGATTTGAATCGGGAATCCCTAGTGCTGAGAGGCAAACGTGCTAACCACTAAACCACCGTGCCGTTAATGATCAGGTTTGATAATTCTACAGTATAGCTGGTTTTCCTGTAACTGCTGACCTGTATTGTTCTCCCATTTATAAGTTGCTTTGGATAAAAGTGTCTGCTAAATGATTAAATGTAAATGTAATGTAGATATGGTGGTTCCCCCAACTATAATTCATATAATCCAACAACTAATTGAGTTTATACTAAAACTCATCTCATCTCCATATCCAGCCATTTATTATCTTAATGCTATACTAGGGCCCATGGGGAGGGGAGGGGCACCCAGGACAGAGTGCCAATTCATTGTTGGGATGGTACTCACTTAAACACACACATACACACTATATAGACGGCAATTCAAAGCAGCAAATTTACAGTTTTTGGACAGTGGGTGGGGAACCGAAGAACCTGGAAAAAAAACCCACTCTGATACAAGGAGCACATGAAAACTTGACCCAGATTGGTACTTAAACTTAAACTTATTGGTACGTAAATTAAAACTATTACCCCACAAAAGATTTAACTGAAAGCAACCACCCAAGTCAACTAAACAAAAAACAAATAATATTTTGTCTTTTGTAGAGTGTCATGAGGTAAAACTGAAAATGAGAAACCTCACCACACACATATTTTTAGTACATCTTTAATTCCACTTTGAAATCCACAGCACAATAATACCTTGAACTTAAATCCCGGTTTGAATTTAATGGCATTAATTTTTATGAGTTAAGCTGCTGGGTTTTTTTTTTGTTTGTTTGTTTTGCTTCATTTTTTAGAAAGGAGATAAATGCTTTTGGTAGGTAGCGTTATTCACTGGCATGTGCTTCCTTAGCTAGTTCATTCTGCATTGCTACTCAGTCAGTGCAGGTTCAGATAAGGCATTCATACTCCTCAAGAAAAAAAAAGAGATTCAGCTCCGCAATCAGAAGCTCAAGGGCTTATCAAGGGCAGAAGTGTGTGAAGCATGCTTATATGTTTTATTATCAGCGGTTTATCACAAGCTTGGTAGCTGGAAGCAGCTCATCTTGCAAGCCGTATCGAGGGCAAATTCATTTAAGCATGGGTTTCTTGTGGATTAAAGCAAGTCTATGCGTTTTCGAAATTCCTTTTTTCACCTCACAGGAGAGCGCAGCATTCTCATGAGAACTATTTTTAAAAAATGTATAATGATATAACTGAAACAACCATTAATTGAAATGTAACTGAAACAACCATTTTCTCCGGGTTCTCCAGTTTCCACCCACAGTCTTAAAACATGAATTCATGGTAAATTGGCTGCTTTAAATTGCTCCTAACAAAATTGCCCCTATATAGTGAGTGTGTGCACCAAGCGATGGATCTGCCCAGGACCCAAACGTTCTCCTCTGAATGGGCATGGCGAACAATCCTCCCCCCAAAGAGATGAGATAAGACATGTAAAGCTATCCTTTACACCCAGTACCACTTCATCACTCACATCAGTTTTCTTTGGATTCACATATTTAACATCACCTGAGTATTACCTTACCTGTATTCTTGCCACAATTCCACCCCCATACTTTATAGTTAGCATAAAACTTTACTTAAATGTACAATTGATGAGTGAAACCTTTTAGTCAATATTGGGTCATCTCTTATTAAGCTTCCTAATATGAATGTACACTGAACCTCTTGAGTAGGCAAATAAAAATATAGCTGACTTCTGTGGTGAAGAAAATTAACCTTTAAGACAAGTAAATGACATTTTGAAAGTTTTATTACAACATATTTAAAGTATTTTAATACTACTGTATTGCAATAGGGCTCTGCCACAAAATGTTAAAATGGGCAACGAGCAAAGTTCTGAGATATGTGACAGGTATTTATACGTACATCCTTTAGGAATATTAATCATAAGCCACGTCTCATATTCATACGTAGGCCTGTCCTTGGTTAGCATAGTATATTAGACAAAATAAACTGGACTTAATCAACTAATGTTCCAATATACTAATAATGCTAATATAGTACATTTAGATTTAGTCATTTATGAGACACTTTATCCAAAGCAAATTATAAATGAGAACACCACAAGTCAGTGGTTACGGAAAAAGCAGCTACACTGTAGAATTATCAACCTAATCATTATCCAATCCCGCTCCCCTTTTTAAATGTGTTTTTTTATTAGGTGTTTGTAGAATGTGTTTTGAGTTGTTTCTTAAAGATACCAAGTGACGAACAGTGTTGGGAAGACTGTGCCACCATTGTGCAGTGGTGAACGCTAGGGAGTTAGGGATTAGCACCATGGTGAGGTGGCATCACCAGGCGACATTCATCACTAGAACTAACAAGTTGGAGTGTATCTTCAAAATACAGATTGAAGGTTAGAGGGGGAAGATCCAAAGATTGTCCTGTAGGTCAGAGTGCCTTGTACTGAATGCGAGCAGCTACAGGAAGCCAATGGAGAGAGGAGTAGTGGAGTGACATGAGTTCACTTGAGTTGGTTGAACACAAATTGGGTGCCAGCCTTTGGAATCAGTTGTAGAGGTCTGAGTGTGCAAGCTGGGAGACCGGCAAGTAATGCATTACAATAATTAAGCCGGGATAAGATGAGGGCTTGAACTAACAGCTGGGTAGCATGTCTGGTCAAGAAAGGTCTGATATTCCTGATGTTGTAAAGAAGAAATCTGCAAGAACGTGCCATTTCAGTGACTTGAACAGATAGTAAAATATTTTTTTTCTCCACACACCAAAAGAATGCTCCACACAGCACTGTATGTATAAAATATTGTGCATGAGCCAGTGATCTTTTAAGAGTACAGCGACAAAGACTAATTCATTCCAAGTTATTCAATATCTCTCAAGGTATGTCATATAGAATAATCTAAAATTCAGCATAAGCTTATTTTACAAAAGCAATAATGTGTGTGTGGCTTATACCACCTGCTATATGCCTTTTTTAAAATATTTTAACTAGATGTAAGCACAGGTGATCACACCTGCTTGGCATTTCTGCCTGACGCACCTCCGACGGTGCCATTGTGCAGACTGCAGGGTCATCAGCTGGGGGCCACCCTTCACTGATGTTTCGCTCCATTATCCCCAGAACATCTCTGGGTGGTGGAGCAGCGACAGGGACGTCTCCCTGCCACCCCCTGCAGCCTGCTGAAGGATCTATATTCACCCCACTCTGACCCCAGTGTTATTGTTGTGTGTGAGATGAGTCGCAGGGGACTGTGCATGGCAGGGACGTCCATCTCCCTGAGTCAAGCACAGACCTGACCGCATACCAAAACGTCTCCCTCAAGAGCCTTCTTTTCCCCATGTGCTATCTTTCCTTCTAAGCCATAGCCAGAAGCTCCCTTCCTCCGCCTCCTCTGCAAGATCACGAAGAGCTCGCCTCCTGTTAGAGCCTGTAACACCCAGAGTTTTCAGTAACCTCTGTGTGGATGTCCCAGTGAAGCCCCTGCATCCGACCTCCACTGGGAAGATGAAAGGTCTCCACCCAGCTTGTGAGCATGTTGCTGCCAGCTCTGTGTACTTGTCCTTCTTCCGTTCGTACGCGGACTCCATGTGCTCCTCCCATGGGACTGTCAACTCTACCATGATGACGACTTTGGCAGGTTCTGACCAGAGCACGATGTCTGGGCGCAGAGATGTTACAGTTATCTCTGCCGGGAATTTCAGTTGGCGGCTGAGGTCAGCTGCAAACTGCCACTCAGCTCCTAGCGAAAAGAGCGATCGCTCTGTCCCCGTGCTGCGCCGTGCTGTCGTCCCTGGCCTGGTAAACTGGATCCACTTCGGGGATGTGGGGAGTCTTGCTGTATGATTTACCTGCTGTCTGCGGACTTCCAGGATCTCTGCGAGCTTGCGCAGGACCTTGTCGTGCCGCCACCTGTACCTTCCCTGTGACAGCGCTGTCTTGCATCCGGAGAGGATGTGCTTAAGAGTTGGATTTGGAGAACTACAGAGATGGCAGCGTTCTTCTGTGCCAAACCAGGTGAGGAGGTTTCGGGGACTCGGTAAGGTGTCGTATGTGGCCCTAATCTGGAAGCTCAGTCTTGCCTGGGGAGTTCTCCACAAATCGGCCCAAGTGATGGTTCTGTTTAGCACGGCCTCCCAAGTAGTCCATCTGCCTTGCTGTTGCTGGCTCACTGCTGTAATCTTGTAGGTTTCCTCCTCCATTTTGGCAACTTCAGAGATCACAAGATCCTTCCTCTCCTTCCTGGTTGCTTTGGACCAGCTCTTTGGTGCTGCTGCCCATCCTAGACCAGATCTGCCCGACTGTGTAACACCAACAATCTCCTGGTGCTTCAGCCGTTCAGCTGCCTGGTCAACTGCTTGGGATACATTCCACTTCCATCCACTGCGAATCTGAGGGTTGGCAGCTCGAATTGCTGGGTCCATAGAATTTCTCAGTTCGAAGTGGAGTCTCACCTTCTCCTTTTTATATCCCAAGCTGATGGACTGCAGTGGGAGCTGCAGCATGTTTCTCCCAAACAGTGCCGTGGTGGAGAGGGAACGTGGAAGGCCGAGCCACTTCCGGATAAAGTTGTTGGCCTTTGCCTCCAGCTTCAAGACTGTGGTCATGGTGATGTCACTCAGTTTTAGGGGCCACATTAGGCGATGGTACAGTGTAAACTGGTAACACCACACCTTAAACTTCCCTGGTAGGGGGCACTGGTCAATTTTGTGGAGGCCCTCCTGAAGTTGGGCTGTAACGGCCATGATCTTGTCAGAGAGGTCTGCCGTGTACATTCTGCCGAGGCTTCTCACAGGTGCTTCTGCCAGTAAAGGGATTCTTTCACCAGCCACAGCGAAGATGATGTTATCATTCCTGTTCCCTTTCTGGATCGACAGGCTGCGAGATTTTGGTGGCTTGACCTTCATGCGAGCCCAGGCTAGTAGCTCTTCTAGCCGTCTGAGGAGTCTGGTTGTGCAGGCTGCTGTTTGGAGGAGGGTGGTGACATCATCCATATAGCACATCATGGCTGGTAGTCTTTGGCCTGTCTCTGCTCTGACCCCTCGGACCATCTGTCTTCCACCTATCAAGAGGATCTCAAAAGCCATAGTGAAGAGGATGGGAGAGATGGCACATCCCATTGCTATCCCCTTCTCAAGCCGATGCCAGTCAGTTGAGATATCCCGGGTTATGTAGCAAACGTACAGGTTGTCGAAGTAGGTGGCTACCAGGTTCTGGACACATGATGGTACGTGGAAGAAATTGAGGGTGTACTTAATGAGCTGGTGAGGAACAGAACCAAAGGCATTTGCCAGGTCAAGCCAAACTACGTGCAGGTCTTCTTTGCGTCGTTTGGCGAGCTGGATTTGGTCCCAAATCACTGCTGAATGTTCTACGCAGCCAGGGAATCCTGAGACTCCTGCCTTTTGACAACTGGTGTCGATGTACTGGTTTGCTAAAAGATAGCTCATCATCCGTCTGGCCAGGATAGAGAAAAAGACTTTCCCCTCCACATTCAGCAGAGCGATGCCTCTGAACTGACTGAGGTGTTGGGAGTCTTTCTCCTTTGGGATGAAGGTGGTGACTGCTTGACACCATGCCGAAGGGATGGACTCCGTTTTCCAAGCCGCAACCATGAGCCTCCATAACACTTTAAGGAGCCCAGGGCAGTTCTTAAATACCTTATATAGCACGCCGTTAGGCCCAGGTGCTGATGCCGATCTTGCTCGTTCTACTACCTGTTTGACTTCTGCCCACCTGGGTGGGGAGGCGTCAAATTCTGTGGAGGGCTCAGATGGGCGGGGAATATAGCCTGGTGCTCCAAGGGGCTTTGCCCTCAGGTTGTCACTCAGCTGGTCTGAGATGAATTGCTCCAGCTCCTGCTTGGTGACCTGTAGTCTTCCGGTCTTATTCTCCTCCAGGAGGCTGCGGGCAAATTTGAAGGGGTCCCGGAAGAAGCATGTCCTTGCCTTCTCCCTGCGGCTTCTCCGCTTCTTAATCCTTTCAGCTCTCCTGAGGTGTACAAGCCTTTCCTTGATCTTGCCCCAGAGATCTTTCAAGCCCTCTTTTTCCTCTGGCTCAGCTTTCCTCCATGACTTCCTCAGGAGGCGTCGCTCCTTCACCAGCTGGAAGATTTCTTTTTCCCGCCTTCCTCTTTGTTTGGGGCTTGGCCTCTTCACGGGCTTAACTCCAAACCGGTTTCTCCCCTCCTCGTGGGTGAGATGGCCAAAGATGTTTAGTTTGGTGGTTGCGTTGCCCTTTAGGGAGTTCTGGAGGGTGATGCATGTGCTCTCATCAAACCTTCTCCATACTTCCTTCTCGCTGGACTTTGGCCACCTGACTTGTGGTTTCTGTGCATACTTCTCTGGAGGGACTGTTACGGGCTGTGTTCGCGTGATGTTGCCATCTTGCTGCTCCAAACTTACTATGCTGTTCTCTTGCTGTGGGGTGTTCTGCTGCTGTAGGATCTGCACAGAAGACTGGTGTTTCTCTCCGGTTCCCGCCGCAATGTTGGGTTCACTAGCTCTGTGGTGCTCAACCTGACTGTGATGCCTCCTTGTCTGACCTGCTGACGCAGTGCAGGATGCGCAGACCATGGTAAGTTGTTACTTTACTCCAGCCACAGCAGCAGTGCCTCTGGATCCTTTTGTCCTTTGACCGTTCCATGTGGTTCGTTACCGTGTTATCTGTCCTTGCTGGTCCATCTTCCATCCCACCTCTCGGAGGACCAATGGGCTGTTTTCCTCTTAATTTGCTTGTAGTTAGATTGGGTGTCCAGATTGGATGAGTGTCCAAGCTGGGCGTGTGGAGCAGGTAACTAGCCCTTCCACCCCTGGTGCGGTCTTTCACGCCGTCAACCAGTCTTCCCTGGCAGCCCTCCAGTCTTCCCTGGATGCCAACTGCTCTCTTCACAGTAGTCACTGGCGAGCCAGAGAAACTAGATGTAAGCACAGGTGATCACACCTGCATGGCATTTCTGCCTGATGCACCTCCGACGGTGCCATTGTGCAGACTGCAGGGTCATCAGCTGGGGGTATACGTTTACTTTGAGGGTGGCACAGTGGCCTAGTGGTTAGCATGTTCTCCTCTCAGTGCTAGGGATCCCCGGTTCAAATCCCAATCAGGGTGGAGTTTCCATGTTCTCACAGTGTCTACGTGGGTTTCCTCCGTGTTCTCTGGTTTCCTCCCACATTCCAAATACATGGATCAAGGTCAATTAAATTCTCCAATTTACCCCATATAGAGTGTGTTTGTGTGTGCGAGTGTGTGTCAAGTGATAGATTGGCACCCTGTCCTGGGTGTATCTGACCAGCTCCTGAAACTTTCTCCCCTGGATGGGCTTGTGACCCCCCCCCCCCCCCCCCCACGCGACTCTAGTGGAGGATGGAGTGGAAGATAATGGATGGATGGAAGTTTACTTTGAGGCCTAATATCCCACTCAGATATTTATTTTTGTAGGAAACTAAAAAAAAATCTACATTTGTAAATTATAATTATATTATTATTTAAAGACAAACACAATAATAAATTAAATGTTTGAATATAGACTCTTTAAGAGGTACACCTTCTTGCTTCCATACTGTTTTTTTTATGTTCATATGGGAAGTATTGTTGGGTATTCAGAGAGGCACCATATAAATGGAGTTTTATTATTATTATCATTATTACAACTACTATAATACTCAGTGCAGTTCTGCAATTACAGACCGTAGATCATCCATGTTTTTTCCCTCTATTCTGTCCTCTAATGGTCAAGCTCCTCACAGGACCCAGACAGAGCAGTTATTATTTGGGTAATACACGGTCACCAGGATTCTGTACACTGCGCCCTGTGAGCACTGATGAAGGATGACTAACACTAACGGAGAGAAAAAAAAACTCACACACACACACACGAGCAACTGTGGCTGATATTCAAGCTACACAACCATTTGTTAAAAAACAGTTTCAAAACAACATTTTTTGATTTGTGATTTGTATTATATTCTGAATAAAATATTGACATTTGCCATCTCCACATCATTGCATTGTTTTTATTTACAATTTCTTTAGTGTCCCAACTTTTTTGGAATCCGGATTGTAATAAACTTAATTAATAGAATAATAGATTGTTGAGAGAAAGTTCCTCCGAACAATGTTGCAGAGTTTGCACTGGTAGGTGGCTTTGCTTTCACCCTTGTGTCCAGTTCATCTCGGACAAGTTTAAATATGACAACATTCTATTATTTGAAGTCTGCCACTTTGTTCTTGTTTTTCTGATGTAGTTCTGACAGAACTCAGACGTATGTTTTAAGATGGATCACTGTATTTCTGCAATATAAAACCCTGGCCGACTAGGTGTAGACCAGAGGGTATTTCGTGGAGCTTCGAAATGGTGTGGTAGTATTTTTGTCCAGTGTGACAGTCCATCTGGTCCAAGCTGCCTACTCTGGATCTAGCAAAACCACCCCAGACTATTACCCTTTTCCCCTTTCTTTTATAATTGGTGTCAAACACTGAGGAACAATCCTCTCACCTGCTCAACATTGTACAAAAACCAGTGTGATGTAAAAAATATTCAAAATTTGAAAAATCAGTCCTTAATTTTGTTCCTTTGCATCATTTCAGGTTATTTACTAAATTGAATTATGAAAATGTCAATAACGACTAACAGTGATGTGTTCTGCAACCATTGCTGATAGTGTACAAGGTGGTGAAAAAAGATAGACTAATGCATAATAAGGCCCTATTTCATTAATCTTTAGCAAGCCGTCTTGCATGGCAAAATATGTCTTGCATGTACAAATTCAATTATTAATCATGGGTGTGTTTTGGAGGGCGGCACAGTTGCTTAGTGGTTAGCATGTTGGCCTCTCAGCGCTGGGGATTCCCGGTTCGAATCCCAATCTGGGTGGAGTTCTCCCCGTGTCTGCATGGGTTTCCTCCGTGTTCTCCGGTTTCCTCCCACCTCCAAAAACATGGATCAAGTGTTAGGATCTTTTGATTTTGAAAAAGGCAGAAAGAACGAGCTGATGCAAAATGGTCGCCTCAACTCATTTATTGAGGACAAAGAGAATACTTCATGGACACCTCCAGTAACTCACGCTGGCCAGCGGTCTTCCTCCTCAGCGTTCTGATGCTGTCTCCCTCCGCGTCTGAGTGAAAGTGCGCCCCCCCTTGTGTTTACCTCGGGGTATATGCGTTACGTCTAGATCCCGCCCCTTAACTGCTTTAAGCCAATCACAAACTACCGCCCTAGGTTTTAAATCAGCCAATCCCAGCCCAGTATTGTCTAGTGGCGGGAAATCCAAGGTCCTTTGTTTATCTTTCGGCCATATTGGAATTCTCATAATGTATAAGGAATTTAAAATTCCTGACACAAGTCAATTGAATTCTCCAAATTGCCCCATATAGAGTGTGTTTGTGTGAGTGAGTGTGTGCCCAGTGATAGATTGGCACCCTGTCCTGGGTGTATCTGCCCAGCACCCAAGACTTTCCCCCCTGGATGGGCATGGGGAACCCCGCCACGACCCTAATAGAGGATAAAACAGAAGATAATGGATGGATGGATGGGTGTGTTTTGGGCATAATAAAGCAATAAGGCACTAGAAGACATGCATTATTGTGAATAAATCACAGGAAAGAGGTGTTATTAGGCACATAATTGGAGCCGTAAGCAAATATGCAATATTAGAAGGGGCCAGTCCCTATAGAGTTTTAAAGACAAAAATTAATTTTAAACACTTCCATTTGTATCCTATATTGGACAGGCAGCCAGTGAGGTGAGGCGACAACTGGTGTAATATGTTCTTTTTTTCTTGGTTCTAGTCAATAAACTGCATGCTGATAAAGACAACAAAACAAAACCTGACCTCTACAGTCAAACATTTAAACGGAAGTTCAAAAAGCAAAAGGAAAATGCAGCAATATCGATTCTGTATCAATATCGATCTCATCAATATCGTATCGATGCACTGAATCGCCTGCTGCATAATCAATGTATCGATTCAAAGCAATTAATATTTCCACCCCCAATGTCAGCATTACTACTATTGAGAATCATCCTCAACCCACAAAATACTTAAAAGTGTGATTATCTTGTGGGAGTTCTGACAATAAGAGAATCAAGTAGAATGGTTTAGGACAGTGTGCAGACAAACAGATGGACTACAGTTTGTAATGGTAGAACTACAGAACACATCCTTATGATAAATGAAACTGATAAAATCGACAGTGAATGTATAAACATTCAAGAGTTATACCTCATAAATTGGCAATAATAATAAATGTTGAATGTTTATGAACTGTATATGCAATTCAACTGTTCTATAAAAATGATGAGGAGTGATTTATCTCTGTTTATACAATTTAATTGCCGCCATGAATCAAGAGTGCATACGGGGAATTCATATTGTTGGATGTTGAGGGTGTGAAGTATGCCCCAAGGCTAAAACTCAACCGAATAGCTGTAATTCTGTGAACATTTGCATTGTCACATGAACAAGACAGATGCAATGAGACCTATAGGTCTAGGTGGTAAATCCAGCAGTATTTGGAGGAAAGTGTGATTTACAACCTTTTTATGTGTTCCAGAACTGGGTTTGCAGGCTAGACTTGCTGCTTGCACAGAGGCTTATTGGCTCTTCGTATTTGGTTATAGTAATTACATGTGGACATGTTGTTGACCCAGCAGAGATACAATAAATGCAGTTATCAACACTGTTTAGTTACGTTCCTGTTAGTTTTTAATTAGCAACCTGATTGGTGTTTCATGGCACTTTCCTGATTATGTGTATAATCGTTGATCAGGTAACACACCATGGCTGCGCAATTCTCACAGTCTATATGCATAGTCAGTACATAAGCAACACAAACACCATTGGTGAAGGGACATCATTAAATAATGCATGTTTATTGACTTTTCTTAAAAGGCGTTCGGAATGTCTCTTCAGAAGAGATTCTGAATCTAAACCACTATTTGTGCGTTCCTTGTGATGGCAAGCGGGGCGTTCTGTTTGATGTATACCGAAGGCTTTCACAGGCTCAGTTGCACAGGCCTTATCACAGTCTGCCAGCTGGACACGGGAGAAATGATTCAGTTTAACATCCATCTGAGTCGCATGATAATAGGCCCTATCCCAGTCAGGCTGCCTATGGCCCCCCTCATTTAACCCCTTGTTAAATTATATATTTATCTTAAATCTTTGTCTCCTTGATTGTGGAAGGAAATCCACATGGACATTCAAGTGACTAGCCCAGATTGGGGTTCGAACCTGGATCCCCAGCGCTAAAAGGTAGAAACAAAAATCTTTTATTTTTTTTGTATAAATTTACGTTTTGCAAGATTAACCTGTTTAACATATTGTTAAGCAATATGTTAAGATTGCTAGCATATTGCTGGTTAGCACCTTCAAGCACTGAGGATATAGGTTCGAATCCCGATCTTGGCAGAATTTTCATTCTCTCACAGTGTTCTTGTGGGTTAGCTGATTTGGCTCCTCGAAATTGGCACTATTAAGTGTGTGTGTGTGTGTGTGTGTGTGTGTGTGTGTGTGAGTGAGTGAGCATCCTTTACCTTGTACCTGCCCAAAACGTTCTCTCTTAGATGGGCATGGGGAACTCATTTTACCCATAACCCTAGTAGAGAATTAAGTGAAAGACAATTAAATAATATATTTAGCCTCAAATTGGTTTCTTTGTCAATATGTTATGATGTATAAGCTCAGAGAGACAGACTGAACGTTCCTTTCTCTTTTTACGACAAGCTTTTTAAACCTCTTATTTAGAGGTTTCTAAATCTATCGCCATTTAAGGACAATTTACTGCAGGTAAATATATTGGGGCACACATCTTCCATCCATCCATTATCTTCCGCTTTATCCTCCATTAGGGTTGCAGGGGGGTTCCCCATTCCCATCCAGGGGAGAAAGTCTCGGGCGTTGGGCATATACACCCAGGACAAGGCGCCAATCTATTGCTGGGCACACTCACTCACACAGACACACTCTATATGGGGCAATTTGGAGAATTCAATTGACCTTATCCATGTTTTTGGACTCTTGGAGGAAACTGGAGAACCCGGAGGAAACACACGCAGACACAGGGAGAACATGGAAACTCCACCCAGATTGGGATTCGACCCGGGAATCCCTAGTGCTGAGAGACGAACGTGCTCTGTATACGCTCTGTATGTGCTCTGAACCACTCAGCCACCGTGCCGCCTGGGGCACACATCTTATTTATTGTATTTAGGTGGATCATATAGTCCAATAAACAAGTAAAACACTTCATGCATTTTGGACATACTGTTTGCTTCCACATTCATGGAAACTGTTTGGTGAAGGCCCTTTCTTGCTGCAGCATTATTGCGCCCGAGTGCACAACACAAAATCTATAAAAGCACTGTGCAAAAGAACAGAAGTAACCAGCACCAAGCCCTGAACTAAACCCCATCAAATTCTTTCAAGAGTGTTTTTCACAGAAATTGCAAACCATGTCCACTCATCCAACATCAACGTTTGATCTCAAAAACACTTCTGGATGAAAGGGTAAAAATCTTTTTAGTGTAAAAGCTGTTATAGATGCAGAGTGAACAACCAGGAGTCAACAAAGCTCCTGTATGTGTAATTTGTACGTGTCCCAGTACTTTATTTTCTATATAATGTATGTTCAGTTTACATGACTGACATGTATTTGGGCTGTAGAAGGAAAGCAAAAACCCACACAGATGTGGAGAGACCCCAAAGCCCAAACCAAAAGGAACGAGTCAATCTCTTCAGTAAATCAAACGGCTTTGCTCCTACTGTGCTCCTTACTAAGTCACCACGTATTGTATTAAAGCCCTGAAAGCCTTATTTCATTATCTTCCACTTCCACTTAATCCTCTACTAGGGTCGGGGGGGGGGGGGGGGTACTTTTTAAGCACACACACACACACACACACACACACACACACACACACACATGCACTATATAGGGGCAATTTAGAGCATCCAGTTTACATCCATGAATTCATGATTTTGGACTGTGGGACGGGGCGGCACGGTCGCCACTAGGTTCAGCACTAGGGATTCCCAGTTCGAATCCCAATCTGGGTGGAGTTTCACTGTGTCTGCGTGGGTTTCCTCCAGGTACTCCGGTTTTCTCCCACAGTCCAAAAACATGGATCAAGGTCAATTGAATGCTCCAAATTACCCTATATAGAGTGTGTTTGTGTGAGAGAGTGTGTGCCCAGTGATGGATTGGCGCCCTGTCCTGGGTGTATCTGCCCAGTGCCCGAAACATTCTCCCCTGGATGGGCATGGGGAACACCCCTCGCGACCTTAGTAGAGTATAAAGTGCAAGATAATGGATGGATGGACTGTGGGATGAAACTGGAGAAAACCCATGCGGACACGGAAAGAACATGAAAACTCCACTTTGTTAGGGATTCGAATCTATCCCCAGTGCTGAGAGGTGTACGTGCTAACCATGGAAACACTATGCTACCCATCCTCAAAGCTTGTTTTACAAATATAAAATGTAAATTGCACAATAACATCAGTGGATGAAATTCTTGAGCCCTTTTAGACCTGAGTTAATGCTTAAATTTCATTCTGTAAGTCACTCTGGATAATGAAGTCTGCAAAACACACCTATAAAATAAATGATGTCATGGTGGTACATGTCACATGTAGGTTATGGGGGAGCATGCATTATGGCACGGGGATAGAAGGGCGGAAACATGGGGGTGTCCGAGAGAGAGAGAGGAGAAGTGTATGTGTGTCCATGACTTGTTCAATAATTGGTTGTACCTGCTAAAATGGCTACCTGACTCATGGTCTGTTCCCAATATTCACTACAATACTATGACCAACGAGGAGAATCCACTTTCAGTCAGGTTGCCATTTTTACAGTAAAAGCTGCTTGTTTGCACACTCCAGCAAAGGCATTGGAAAAATTTGAATACATGGTCACATGGGCTTGAAGGACACAACATAAAATAAATTTCTCCAATATAATGGCTCCCAAACACACTAGAGAGCAAATATAAACACAACAAAATACCCACACGATCCGTTCCAAAACATTGTGAAAGCACATAGAAACAGACTGATACATCACGGTCGCAAGGCATGCCCATAACCCCGCCCCTGCTACTTCAGTGGTGAACGCCTCAAATTTTAGGCTTTTTTGAACCGTAAATTTACATTTAGTCATTTGGCAGACACTTTTATCCAAAGCGACTTACAAATGGGTGGCACAGTGGCTTAGTGGTTAGCACGACCGCCTCTCAGCGCTAGGGATTCCCGGTTCGAATCCCAATCTTCTCCCCGTGTACGTGTGGGTTTCCACTGGGATCTCCGATTTCCTACAATAGTCCAAAAACATGGATCCAGGTCAATTGAATTCTCTAAATTGCCCCATCTGGAGTGTGTTTGTGTGAGTGAGTGGGCCCAGCAATAGATTGGCGCTCTGTCCTGGGTGTATCTGCCCAGCGCCCGAAACATTCTCCCCTGTATGGGCATGGGGTAGTAGAGGATAAAGTGGAAGATAAAGGATAGATGGACTTACAAATGAGAGAACAACACAAGTCAGTATATACAGAAAAAATGGCTGTACTGTGGAATTATCTTTTTATATCTGGTGTTTGTGACAGAGATGTGTTTTGAGTTGTTACTTAAGCAAGTGACTCCGTCTTATGGACAGAGTTGGGAAGATCGTTCCATCATTTTGCAGTGGTGAACGCTACAGAGTGAGAATTAGCACCATGGTGAGGTGAAACCACCAGGCGACATTGACTAGAGAGAAGTAAACGAGTTCAAGTGTATTTTGAAAATACAGAGTGAAGGTAAGAGGGGCAGATCCAGAGATAGCCTGTAGGTCAGAGTCAGTGCCCTGTACTGAATACGAGGAGCTACAGGGAGCCAATGGAGTGAGAGGAGGAGTGGAGTGACACGAGTTTGCTTGAGGGGTTGAATACAAGTTGGGCTGCAGAGTTTTGAATCAGTTGTAGAGGTCTGATAGGGCAAGCTGTGAGTTAATTATGAAAGCAAGGTTACAGACTGAATCTGTTGGAGAGATTATGGAGCCATCAATTTAGAAGGTCAGGTCATGATGGATTACGGGTTTGTGTAAACTATCCAAGGTTTCATTAATACTTCTATAGTGTACATAAGCCATGCTATTAAATTGATAAGGTGTGGTCACCAGATAGAATGTACCAACTGAGACCCATTCATGTTTCCCTTTCAACAGTGTGTAGGTATTCGAGTCACTGCAGTGATCAAATAACTGTTAAACTTTAAATGTTTTGAATTCTAGTGACAATGCAAATGTATTTATTATGATCCCCCATAAAGGCTTCATTTTATGATTTATAGCAAGCACATTTTAATATTTCCAACTTTTATAGGTAATTCATTCAATAATATACCTGTACCTAATATTTAAACTATTCAGAACAGAACTGTCATCATGTCAAGTGGCATTCATTGTGTTGTCCTCAGAATATGCAAATAAGGTCCTTTCTGATTGCTGAACACATTCATAAGTGAAGTGGGTTGACCCTTAACCCTTTCTACAAAACATGAGCAAGCTGTTTGATGAAACACCAATAGATAATGACACGTACTTAGCATATTTAGTCTTATAGCCTATGTGTATAGCTTTTATTCAATTACGGTAACCTTCTACGACTTCTATTCATTTGAAATAGTGACAAGTACATTATAATAGCAGCTGTCAAGAAGTCTGATTTACTCTGTGAATCTGCTTTTATTATGTCAACTATTATGTAAAGTAATAACTAAAAAAAGGAAATATGATTAAAGGTTTTAGATCACTAATCTGCAGAGGATGCAAAACTCAGAGGACAAGCTACATCATATTGCATACAGACTGTTTTTACAAATGTGGGTCGTTATCAGGAGCTCACTGAATTCCAGCATGGAACTGTAATAGGATGCCACCTGTGCAACAAATCCAGTTGTGAAATTTGCTCGCTTCTAAATATTCCACAGTGAACTGCTAGCTGGATTATAAGAAAATGGAAGTGTTTGGGAACGACAGAAACTCCACGTAAACTGACAGAGTGGGGTCGGCAGATGCTGACCCGCATGGTGCAAAGAGGTCACCAGCTTTCGGCAGAGTCACTATAGAACTCCAAACTTCATGTGGCCTTCAGATTAGCTCAAGAACATGCATGGAAATCTTTATGGAATGGGTTTCCATGGTCAACCAGCTGTATCCAAGCCATACATCACCAAATGCAATGCAAAGCAGCAGATGCAATGGAGTAAAGCATGCTGCTACTGGACTCTAAAGTGGTGGAAACTCATTCTCTAGAGTGGCAATTCACACTTTTCCGTTTGGCAATCTGATAGATCTGATAGAGAGAGGTTGCCAGGAGAACGATACTTGTCTAACTGCATTGTGCCAAGTGTAAAGTTTGATGGTGTGGGGTTGCTTTTTTAAGAGCTGGACTTGGCTCCTTAGTTCCAGTGAAAGGAACTTGGAATGCTTCAGCATACCAAGACATTTTGGACAATTCCATGCTCCCAACTTTGTGGGAACAACCCCTTCCTCCTCCAACATGACAGCAAGGTCCATAAAAACATGGATGACGGAGTCTGCGGTGTGTGATCTTGACTGTCCTGCACAGATTCCTGAGAACAATTCAAATTCCCGATAGAACAACTTTGGAATGAATTAGAGCCAGTGAAAATAGATAACAGTTAATATTACTACAAGCAATCAGTTGCTGCCTCCCACTATTTTCTTTTTTCTTATTGGAATGAGATCCAAGTACTCTCCTTGGCCCCTAGCATTAAGGAAAAATAACACACTGGACCAGAGACAGGATTTTATAGGATCATATTCAACACACGTGTTTGGCTTCCACTTTATCCTCTACTAGGGTCATGTGGGGGTTCCCAATGCCCATCCAGGGGAGAACGTTTTGGGCACTGGGCAGATAAACCCAGGACAGGGTGCCAATCCATCACTGGGCAAACACTCACCCACACAGACACACTCTACAGTATATGGGGCAATTTGGAGAATTCTATTGATCCTTGATCCATGTTTTTGGACTGTGGGAGGAAACCAGAGAACATGGAGGAAACCCATGCGAACACGGGGAGAACATGGAAACTTTTGGAGTTTCCATGTTCTCCCCGTGTCTGCGTGGGGTACCTCCGGGTTCTCCGGTTTCCTTCCCACAGTCCAAAAACATGGATCAATTCATTTGAGTTCTCCAAATTGCCCCATATAGAGTGTGTATGTCTGTGTGAGTGTGTGCTCAGCGATAGATTGGCGCCCTGTTCTGGGAGTATCTGCCCAGCGCCCGAAACATTCTCCCCTGGATGGGCATGGGGAACCCCCCCGCGACCCTAGTATAGGATAAAACAGAAGATAATGGATGGATATAAAATAACTGCTGCTAAACACACTGTTTTACATTTATAACCAAGGCCAACCCTCCCCTGTTACCTCCCACTCATTTAATGTTTAATGTTTATTGCCCTGTATATGTATAGCACTTTGTTCCTGGAGAAGGTGGTTTCATTCCACTGTGTACTTTACACCACTATATTGTCAGAATGACAAAATACTTGCATACTTGAATCTGCCGGTCCCTCACATTCCAGCGGCTTGTGGTCAATCTCTGCAGCTTATAAAGGGCACATGCGTTCATCAGGCTGTACCACGGGAGGTGGTTTGTTTATCTGTAACCAAAGTTCATTGCTTTCTCCCCCAGTGCCTCTGCACTCCAGCCACAACAAGTTATCTATCTGCAATGCAACTGCTATTTACACTGCATTTCTGCATAATAAGATGTTTCCATAGCCATAAGATAGTTATTGTTAGGTTAGATGAAGCATTACTGAAGGCCTAAGTGGGAAATGCAGTAGCATTACTACTAAAACATACATAAATCCAAACACAAACATTTAAAATACAAGCATCAGTTTACCCCTTTTGTTGCACATCCATTGAATAAATGTAACAACTTACATTAATGAGAAATTAACTCCTCAACAGGGAAAAATAATCCAGTTTGCATCATCTACAAACAATCTGTATTTGCTACCTCTCCTAAATTTCCTCTTCTCTCTTTTCTAATTGGATGAGATCCAAGTACTCTCTATGGCCCCTAGTGTTGAGGGAAGGTAACACACTGGGGTGAGAGATCACTACTGGCTTAGTGGTTAGCATGTTCACCTCTCAGCGCTGGGGAGCCAGGTTTGAATCCCAATCTGGGCGGAGTATTTATGTTTCACTTATGTCCTCATGTGTTCCCAGTCAAAAAACATGGGTTCAAGGTAAATTGAATGCCCAGATTGCCCCATATAGTTTGTGTCTGTGTGAGTGAAGATGTCCTGGGTGTATTTGCCTACTGCCGAAAATGTTCTCTCTTGGATGGGCATAGGAAACCCTCCTGTGACCCTAGTAGAGGATTAAGCAGAATAAGATAATATGATGAAAAAAAAAAAAGAAACTTTTAAAAAGTTTTTAGAAACATTTTTCTTATTTTCACATAATATCTAAACAAGTATCTATGTTTATTCATTCACATGTTTATTTATTTGTGTTTATTGTCCTCATTTTTTAACATAATCTTTTTGCAATGTAGTCAGGCAGTGTATGTCATATACATTACATGTCATATACATTTTTCTGCAAAACATTGAGACAATGCTTCTTAAATGACATATTTGTCATTTCCTGTAAATCATTACCAATGTTTGGATTAATCAAACTTATTGGAAAGAGTTTATAAAACAAAAAAGTGCCATCGTATTTTAATGGCCACATTAAAATAAAGTAGTAAAACACAGTAAATATCATAAAAAGTGTGCTGAGGTTTGTTTTTGTAGATGACGTGTTAACCTTAAACCTTCAAACCTAAAAATCTTCAAACCTTCCTCCACTTAAAACTGTATATATAGCAGGTATGTGGATTGCACAGTGCCCCGGTGTGTAGCCCTGCCTCCTAAGCCCTCAGGTTTGATTCTATGGCAGGAAATCTCTTTTTTTTTCCCTTGTTTTTGTGGGATTTATTCCTGGTGTAGTGAATTAATCATGATATATTTGTTCCATGATTGTTCCAAGACTGTATAACTTTATTTTGAATCTGTCCTAATTTATATTTTGAAATAAATTCATTACTTTTAAATGGAATCTTTTATTTTTAATCTTATCTATATTGCACTCATTTTCTTTTCTTATTTCCACACATCTTCTGACTTAGTATGTTCTCAGCTACAATGAACAGAACCGGAATGGCAGTGACTAATAGCGTATCGTCACTTTTATTATTTTTCATATTTAAGGTTAATTAAATCGATAGAGATCTCCAAAAAAAAAAAAAAAACACTTTATGAACCTCTGCCCCTAACAAGTATGTTCAAAAGACATTCAAAAAATCTGATCTGTGAAAGAAATTATAGTTAATATCCAACCGCATGACTTAGCAAACTGCAGCTCAACCACCAACAGACTATGTTCAAGTTCAAGTAATTTATTTATAGACTGCTTTTTACAATAGTACACTGTCACAAAGCAGCTGAACAGTGTTATACGCCTTTAAACCCCTAAAGAGCAAGCCAAAGTGACAGTGGCAAGAAAAAACTCCCTGTTATGTTGTTATTTTAAGGAAGAAACCATGGGTAGACTGAGGTTCAGTGGGGGACTTGTTCTCCTTAAGTGGCCTGGCAGCATCAACAGTGTAGGACAGCCATGTACAGATTGTGTGATGATGGGTCCGTATTTAACAATTGGAAAAACTCTAACAATTGGAAAAGTATGTAAGTCCATTGAGGGCATCCTGCAGGACTGCCAGTCCAATTAAAATCCAGGTTCCATCCAGTAATTGTGGTATCCACAGTGCTTCAGCAGGGCCATGGATGAAGAGCTGACGAGCTGCTTCAGCACCTCTGTTCTTCTTATTAGGATCTTATTTTTATTTCACAGTGACTAGATAAAGTCTAAAAGGCATAATTTAATCCATCTATCCATCATCTTCCACTTTTTCCTCTATTAGGGTTGCGGGGGGGTTCCCCATGCCCATCCAGGGGAGAACGTTTCGGGCGCTGGGCAGATACACCCAGGCCTGGGCACACACTCACTCACACAGACACGCACACATACACACTCTATATGGGGCAATATGGAGAACTCAATTGACTTTATCCATGTTTTTGGACTGTGGGAGGAAACCAGACAACCGGGAGGAAACCCATGCGGACACGGGGAGAACATGGAAACTCCACCCAGATGGGGATTCGAACCACGAATTCCTAGCTCTGAGAGGCGAACGTGCTAACTACTAAGCCACCATGCCGCACCATAATTTAATCCACTACGATCTGTTTGAATGTTGATGGAAAGTCTGGCCATCTCATTCAACATCAGTGTCTGGCATCTGCTTTCCTGACTGATCCGGTTTAAATTTGCATTCTAAGGAAGGTTTTGCAATAGAACATAATAAGCTCATAATGTATGTAGGAATCTGAATCTAAAAACAATAAATATTAGTCAGCATACAATATACTATATTAGAGATCATTTATTTAAAAAAATGTGTGTTTCTCCTTCTTTAAATGTAAAAAAAAAAAAATCTTGGACTCCATTTAGAGTATACATAGCTACATGTAACATACACAGAGTGGTGTAATTAAGCGAGCGAAATCAGTAACCCACTCTGAGGTCCACAGTGAGGGCTTTATGTCTGCAGCCACATGTTTAAAATTCAGCCAGGCCTCCTTAAAGTTAGCTCGACTAAAAGCTCTTGACCATTATGCTGAGAGGTTCAAGAGTCATAGAGTCAGTCTAGTGGTTAATGATATTTTCCGCAGTGGTAAAAATCACACAAAAAGCCACATATAGATAGAAAATTTGCCAGATCAGGACTGCTTTAGGACTGTAATGGCACACATGCACTAAAGATGATCAAGTGTTCAACCCTCAGCCAACACACGGTACATTTGCACAAAATGAACTCTTTTTAAAAAAAAATAATAAAATGGAACTGTTGGAGTAAGTGTTTTTCATTTGTATGTGTTATTTGCAGAAACTGGGGGTGATCATAGTTATAAAAACTATTTTTTTGCTCATATTCCGCTGTGTGAACTTTTCTTTAATAGAAATAATGAGCGAGGTAATCGGTGGCACGGTGGCTTAGAGGTTAGCATGTTCTCTTCTCAGTACTAGGGATTCCCGGTTCGAATCCCAATCTGGGTGGAGTTTCCATGTTCTGTCTGCATGGGTTTCCACCAGGTTCTCCAGTTTCTTCCCACAATCCAAATACATGGATCAAGGTCAGTTGAGTTCTCCAAATTGCCCCATGTAGAGTGTGTTTGTGTGTGTGAGTGAGTGTGTGCCCAGTGATAGATTGGCGTCCTGTCCTGGATGAACCCCCCCCCCCCCGCCACCCTAGTAGAGGATAAAGTGGAAGGAGATGGATGGATGGAGTGAAGTAAGCGTACAGTGATATGTATCTCTCTGTGCTCAGAGAGACAATTTTTTGTCATATGCTACTCTGTGGTTTGCTCAATATTAAAATGCAGAAAAATAGAACATAAAGAAATTTATCTGGAACATAAGGTTGAACAGGGCAACATAAATGAGACAAATATGCCATTACACATTTCAGAAATGTAAAATTGTAAAAGTCCATTGGGAAACCATATTGAACTTTTTCACATTATTCTAATTTTCTAAGATGCTGAAGAGATAAACATTTGAAATATAGAGTAACAGTCTGTGTATAATGAATAAATGTAATATACAAGTTTCACTTTATAAATTATATTACTGAAATAAATCAACTTTTTCATAATATTCGAATATGGAAATACGGTGAAAGCACAAATGTTGGAAGAAATCGTAATGCTTCAGGATTTTGTCGTTTGGCAGTTATACTAGCTAGAAGATGTTATATAAATGTTGTTTTATTACATTTTAATACATTAATATATATTATATAGTTAATATAATATATAGTATATAATATATAAGTATATATGAATAATATAATTATAATATATATATAATAAATTATATAGTTAATATAGCCTATTTATGTGTTCAGCGATCAGTCTCAGGGCTAATGAGAGCCCAGGTTGCTCTGATAGTGGCCTTCAGCTCTCTAAATCGTTGGGTCTGGTGTATCGCATTCTTTTTACAAAACCCCATAGATTTTCTATGGGGTTCATATCAGGTGAGTTTACTGGCCAATTATCAATACGGATACCATGGTCCTTAAACCAGGTACCTTCTTGACTTCCTTGTGCTAGGTGTCAATGGTCATCTTTTGATAGGTCAGAAGTCTTCCCCATGATTGTGTAGCCTACAGAACTAGACTGAAAAATTTAGTAATTCTTTGCAGGTGTTTTGGAGACATTGGAAGATATATTAATGCTACAGGATGATAATGATGGTGATACCTTTATTATTTTAGCAATGGGGAAATTTAAAATTGAGAAAGATCTGTGAGACAGGTGATAAAAAAAACTGCTACCGAGTTTATTAGTTGAAATATATTGGTGTAGTCTTTGTATTTAGTTTGCAGATGTCACAGCAACGTCCTTGGAAAGTATTGGGTTATCTAGGAATCCGTAGCATCAGTTATTCTGGGGGGAGATTTTGCTATCAACAACTCGTCCCGAAGGCTAAGTTCTGATAACACGGGGCCGGAACAGCAAATGAGACTTATGTGTAGACCACAGAATTTTAATGTGAATCCCTCGATCTGGTCTCCAAAGTTTCCAACCTCGTTTGCAGGACCAAAAACCTCTTCAAAATGGTTTCCATGTCGCAATTTATATAATCACAGTCTGAATTCCAACGGCTCTGCTTATCACATCAATCATATTGGGCACGTTGAAGGGACACTGGACAGCTGACCCAACACTTCTAATTTTCCGATATACCAGGCCAGGGTCTTATCCAGTCAAAAGAAACCCTGTTATCATAAATTCAAATATGTATCAATCCTTGAAAGTCTTCAACGGAATGAGGCGCCAAGCATGCGTCCATCCCGAACCCCAGCGTCTAGTTGACCATTCTTCCAGAAGCGGATTTGTGAGGTCACACATTGATGTTGGACGAGAAGGCCTGACTCTTAGTTTCCGCTCTAATTCTAATCCCAAAGATGTTCTATCTGGTTAAGGGTTAAGATGCAGGCCAGTCAAATTCATCCTCACCAGACTCTGTCATCCATGTCTTTATGGACCTTGCTTTGGTCACTGGTGCACTCATGTTGGAAGAGGAAGGGGTCCAAATTGTTCCCACTAAGTTGGAAGCATGGAATTGTCCAAAATGTCTTGGTATGCTAAAGCATTCAGAGTTCTTTTCACTGGAATTACCATAGAAAACAACCCCACACCATAATTGTAAGGAGTGCTAGGCACTCCTCACCTGTTTTACTTTTCATTTAGTTATTTTCTTTAAGTGTTCCTTATATAGTCAATTAGTTATTTTCTTTGACTGGTTTCAGTTTATCACATGGTCTGGTTACAGTTTATATTCTTTCTGTTTCCGTTCCGTCCTCAGACCGGCATTGTTTTAGTAATCACGCGTTGCCCTTGCTTATGTTGATTTTGTTTGCTCTTGGTGTCAACTCAATAAATTCGACTCACTTACCAGCGCCCCCTGAGTTCATTCAGCGCTACGGCATTTATCTACGCTCCCGTGGCAGCACGCATGACAATAATCCCCCCTCCACCAAACTTTAAACTTGGCACAATGCAGTCAGACAAAAGTCAAAGTGCTAATCTCCACTCCTAATTGAATTTTGTTTTTAGTTTATATATATATATATTTTTTTTTTTTTTTTTTTTTACCAAATGGAAGGTCATGACAATATACAAAACCTTGCTGTTATATTCTGTACAGGAATCTGTTATAGATGGCCCAACTTTATATCAATGTTCAGTGTTTTGAAATGTGATGGTAATGGAAGTGATTTCTGGACATCATGCATTTGGCAAAAATGGGGTTGTGATGTAAGACTGACACATTTCCATATGTCTTGGAGATTTTTCTTCATATCATAAAGCTTTTACCTTGTTTGGCTTGAATGTTTTTTTTCATCGCTATGTGTGCTGGAAGGGCTCTTTCTTATTGTTCTTCTTTTCAATACATCTTGCTTTGCTGTGTCAAATTTGGTGCAGGTCCCCGAGTTCCACTCTGCTGCATTTGATTTATGAGTGCCACTCTGGCTGTCTCTCTGTTATGCTGTATGTTTTTTTTTATTTTTTTATCTGATCTCTTACTCAGCTGTTCTACTTTTACATTCAGCTTTATTGTGTGTTAGAGCAAACAATGAAGAATGTATAATGAGGGTGTGGCAGGATTACCGTAGCGCCGTCATTGATGGACTTAAATCACGGTTAATGAATCCGTGGCGATAGCCACGCAAAAGCGGCAGGTCCCACCCGGTACGGCGGAAGGGGCCATCCACGCCACCGTTTCCCACAATCAGCGACGCACCAAGGCATTTTCACCTCCGAACATGGTCACTGGAACCTCCATTTGCCCCACCCGTTCCACTTCACGACATGCAAACACCCAAAGCATGGGTCAGGGCATGCACCCCTACTGGAGACAATTCTCACACAGCTTGCAGGTGACATCCTCTGCCACATGAGTCCTCAACCTGTCCTGGGTTTTGGCACCAGTGTCGCGGGGTGAAAGGAATAAGAACCTGAGACAGGACTGCACCACAATAGGAGCTGACTTTTTTTTTTCCCAAATACCAGGCTTTAACAATACATGTGCCGTGTCCACTGTCCCATCGGTCCCATCGGGTCCATGGAATGCTCCCCCCCCCTTCCACAGTGCATGATGTCACAGCCTATAAAGCTGCACACACCATCAGATGGAGCCAGATTGGGTGCGCTAATCAATCTCCCTAATTGGCGCATAGGCTCCGCCTCTCCTCCCAGCCACCCAGTGCCACCACACCACCACAGAGGGGTTGGTGTTTCCACCATTTGTGTGGTTACTTCCTACAAACTTATGCTGGAAGATACAGAATAAAACATTTTACATTGGCTTAAAGTTTTTTTTTTTTGACTTCTTATACACTATTTATTACACTATATGAACGTATTAAGATACAAAGGTCTTATAGTCAGTCTTATTATTCCAGGTGTAGAAAAATCCCATTGTATGCTTTTAACTCCAGTATTATTGTGCTCAGTGCACATAACAAGGTCAACGGAAGCATGGTTGAGTGAGTTTGGTGTGACAGAACTTGACTGGCTGGCACAGAGCCCTGACCTCAACCCCGTTATACACCTTTGGGATGGACTACAACACAGATTGCTAGGCAGAGCCTTTTAATTTAACATCAGTGTAATATCTCAGAAATTCCTGTCATAGCTGCAAGAGGGGACTAATTTCAACCAGAATGCTGTGATATGTAGGTGTCCCAATATTTTTGTTTTTGTCAACACACAGTCTGAGTGCATTTCTGGCCATAGAAATGGGGCACTACACCCAGTACACCCAGTTCACCTGAGAGGAGAGTCAGTGTCAGCATCAGCATTGCCCTCTCTGCACAGTAGAGACCAAGCTGCACTTTCTCACTCAGTTTACCAGATACCAGCACATCCACTCCCAATTCTTCCCCAAATTTAATAATATCAGCCCCGACTTCACCTCCCTTCCAGACCACAACAAACTCCCCCACCTACTGAGGGAGCACAGAGAGAGCTGCACACTAGCAGCCCTTTACACACACACACACACACACCTGTCACCAGATGAGGGACAGTGGGTAACCATGTCATACACACACACTCTGTCATAATTAATTCATTCATTAATTCATTCATTCATTATCTCCCACTTTGTCCTCTATTAGGGTCGCGGTGGGGTTCCCCATGCCCATCCAGGGGAGAACATTTCGGGCGCTGGGCAGATAGACCCAGGACAGGGCGCCAATCCATCGCTGGGCATATGTCATTATTATTATTATTATTATTATTATTATTATTATTGTACTACCTTATTATACTATTAGGGGTGTACAATACACAAAATTCATGGTGTGAATAAAACCAAGCGTTTCCAAAGTTCTCTTTTGCTGGAAAAGTTGCAATTGTGGCATTTTGCTCTATATATGTTACACACTCACTCACACAAACACACTCTATATGGGGCAATTTGGAGAATTCAATTGACTTGATCCATGTTTTTGGACTGTGGGAGGAAACCGGAGAACCCGGAAGAAACCCATGCGGACACGGGGAGAACATAGAAACCCCACCCAGATTGGGATTCGAACCAGGAACTGGGAATCCCTATCGATTATTCTGCCCAATATGCGGAAGCACATTCAAAAGGTTTGCACAAACATACCTCACAACCTCCACACAACACCCAAAAACCGACTGTATTGAATCGACCTCTCCACCCCCGCGCTGCTTCGGTGCTCAATCACAAGAACACAAACTCCTCCCATAGATTGATTTGAAGGAAAATGTGTGTCATTGTATGGTCCACTCGCAGTCCATGCTCCGCCTCTAAACTAAGCTACACTTGGGTGTAGAGCTCATCTCTTAATTGTAGTTCCGCCTTGTATTTGTTTTTTTTTTGTATTCTGCGTGGGAATGTGCATACCGATCCATAGAACCTGTACCAAATGGTTCACGCAGACTTACAACATACTTTTACACCACTATTATATATTTATCCATCCATTATTTTCCGCTTTATCCTATATTAGGGTCGTGGGGAAGTCCCCCATGCCCATCCAGGGGAGAACGTTTCGGGCTCTGGGCAGATACACCCTGGACAGGGCGCCAATCTATCACTGGACACACTCACTTACACAGACACGCACTCACACCCACTCTATATGGGGGAATTTGGAGAACTCAATTGACTTGATCCATGTTTTTGGACTGTGGGAGGAAACCAGTGAACCCGGAGGAAACCCACGCAGACACGGGGAGAACATGGAAACATCCAGATGGGGATTCGAACCGGGAATCCCTAGCGCTGAGAGGCAAACGTGCTAACCACTACGCCACCATGCCATATATTTATATATTATTTATATATTTTTTTTTACTCTACTAAAATTTTTTTTATATTTATATTTTATTTACATTTTTGTAACTCACTTTAACTATAAAAAAATTTGGTCATCTTGTATTTGCTTCTCCAATAGAAACATCATTATTTGTCATGCCAATAAAGCTTCTTTCGTGCACTTCACCACCACACCAGAGTAAGAGTTAAATAAATAAGTATATTTGGTCATTTAGCAGACACATTTATCCAAAGCGAATTTCAAAGGGAGCAGAGGGTTCAACACAGGATCTCTGGAGCAATTAGGGTTACAAGGGTAGGCCTTGCTCGAGGACCCACATTGGTAACTTCAGTTGACCAGGGACCTGTTCATCCCCCAGTACCAAACATCTCAAATCACAAATTCTACAACCTTGAATTCAGTGAACTCCATCCTTTGAATATAAGGACTAAGCACAAACTGAGTGCCATTGTCACCTATTTAGATTATTTCACAGAGGAGTTAAAATACTGTTTTTATACTGTATAATATATATATATATATATATATATATATATATATATATATATATATATATATATATATATATATATATATATAATAGAATTAGATAGATAGATAGATAGATAGATAGATAGATAGATAGATAGATAGATAGATAGAAGAATGTACGATTCTTAAATCACAGATTAAATAGTGTACATTCTAGCATGTAGGGATGTAACATCATCCTCTTTTTGTGTGGAAACAGACCAATTCTACTGGTGTCCATTTATTTACAATAGATAAGAGAAGCCACGAAGATCAAAGGTTCCAGGTTTATTACCAGTACCAAGAGTAAATAAAAGAATATGAGGGACAGAGCCTTTTCAATAAAGCTGGAAGAAAGCTTGAAAATGAAAATAAATGTTCTTTAGAAAGAAGCGAATACACAAGGAAATGAGATATAAACTCTTTTTAAAAGTTTTATATTTTTGTACACGTTTACATTGTGGGTACTTTATACAGAACTTTATTTATTTTGTCACTATAAACACAAGTATAAACTACTACCATAACATTAACCATAACCTTAACTTAACCATAAACTAATCATACAAAATAAATTCCCTTTAAATGATTTACATAGAGGGCACCATGGTGGCTTAGTGGTTGGTGCATTCGCCTCTCAGCGCTGGAGATTCCAGGTTTAAATCCCAATCTGGGTGGAGTTTCCATGTTCTCTCAGTATCCGCATGGGTTTTCTCTGGGTCCTATGTTGTTCTCCCACAGTCCCAAAACTTGGATTCAAGGTAAATTGAACGCAATAATTTGCCCTAGTGTGTGTTTTCTGTGTGCTTGTCTGTGTGAGTAAGTGTGCCCAGTGATAGATTGGTGCCTTGTCCACCACAATTATATGAGGTCCCCACATTGTGAGTGTGTAAACTTTAAACAGGTTTTGATCTTCACATTGTTATATATACCTGTACACACAAACACATTTTTTTCGTTCATTGTTGGAAATTTACAAAGTCTGTCAATGATTTCATCGAGACTTTCTTAAACTTCAACCACAAGCCAACCCTAAATACCCTGGTGGCCCAACAGTGTGGTTCCTAAAACCAAAGCTCAGAGGAGATTCATCTTCTTTGAACAGCTGGGCAGCACCTGCAGTGTAGGACAGCCATGTATGGATTGTGTGGTGATCATATGAGCTTAAGTGACATCCTATTCTTAATCCATAGGGTTCAATATGACATCGGTCCACCCATTGCAGCTAGAACAGCTTCAACTCTTCTGGGAAGGCTGTCGACAATGTTTTGAGGTGTGTTTATGGGATTTTTTGACACATGAAAAAGCGTGATTCGTCACTCCAGAGAACGTGTCTTCGCTGCTCTAGAGTCCAGTGGTGGCGTGCTTTACACCATTGTATCCGACGCTTCGTGCATTTGGTGATGTATGGCTTGGATGCAGCTGCTCGACCATGGAAACCCATTCCATAAAGCTCTTTGTGCACTGTTCTTGAGCTTATCTAAAGGCCATATAAATTTTGGAGTTCTGTAGTGATTGACTACAGAACTCCAAACTAGCAATCTCTTCGCATTATGCGAGTCAGTATCCACTCTGGCAGTTTACGTGGCCAGTTTACATTTGTTCCCAAACATTTCCATTTTCTTATAATACAGCTGACATTTGTTTGTGGAATATTTAAGAGTGAGGAAATTTCACGACTGGATTTTTTTGCACAGGTAGCGTCCAATTACAGTTCCACGCAGGAATTTACTGAGCTCCGACCCATTCTTTCACAAATGTTTGTAAAAACAGTGGTGCTTTTTTTTCTACACCTGTCTGTGACCATATAAGTGAAACACCTGATTCTGATAATTTGGAATTTGGATGGGTGAGCAAATACTTTTGCATCTCCCAGGAGATAATACGATGATGTACAAGAGGTATCATTGTGGAAAAAAAATAGCTTTTATTCACATTTGAACAAAAAGTGACATGTCCAAACTTATTCATACCCTTCTCAATAATTAACAGATTAATAGAAAAGCATTTATTGGCTATTACAGCAATCAAACGCTTTCTGTAATTGCTGACCAGCTTTTTGCATGTCTCCACTGCATCTTTAGCGATGAGCTCCAACTGTTTGAGGTTGGAGGGTCTCCTTGTCATCACCCTGATCTTTATCTCACCTCCACAGATTCTCAATTGGATTCAAGTCAGGACTCTGTCTGGGCCACTACAAAACGTTAATGTTTTTGTCTGCTAACCATTTCTTCACCACTTTTGCTGTGTGTTTTGGGTTATTGTCAAGCTGAAATGTCCACTGATTCCCAAGGCCATTTTGATGTATTGCTCTTTTTTCATGGTGCTATTTACTCCGATCAAATTCCCTGGTCCATAAACACCCCTAAAACATTAGGTTCCAACCACCATGTTTGACAGTGGGGATGGTGTTCTTAGGGTTGACTTTTGACTTTGAATAACAACAGATGGCTATTTTGAGAAGAAATGAAGAAAAAACTCCAGTGGACAAAAAAGAAGCAAAGATTGGATCACTGAGCAGTGTAAAAAAAAAAATAAAAAAACATTGTCTGCTCAGATGACTCCAGATTTATGTGGCATCATGTTGATAGGAGGGTTATTAGGTGCAAGCAGCATAAATCAATAAACTCTTCCTGTCAGGTGTCAACAGTTCAGGCTGTTAGAGGTGGAATAATAGTGTGAAGAATTTTTTATCGGCATTTCCTTGGTCCTCTGATACTTGAATATGGACCTTAGGGCATTTGCAATTGTGTGAGCAGTAATCCACTGTAGAGTATGCAGTACATTTTTAACTGTAGTTGAACAGTATGCTGTATGAGCATCCATTGTGAATCCTAGAGTGGGACATGGATAGAATTGATGAATCTGCCACAATCTGTCAGTTCTGACAAATTGACACAGCCAACATGGGGCAATTTAGACATTAGTGAACAGCAATGAAGCTCATCCAAGTCTTATCCATATACCCACAGTGACACAAGTTAGATCAGTCTCTCCAGACTGAATTATGGAAAATTGGTTTAGGCCTGCGCTTTGTAGTTGACATGTATTAATCTGAATGTCTTATTAAAAGAAAAAAAATGGCAAATCCAAAGTATGAGGCTGTCAATGTAAAGGAAAATGATGAAGGCAGTTTCTTAGATGGAAAACCGTTTTTAAGTGTGTAGCATTGAATCCTAAATCAGTTAAATCTAGCATTAAAACACAGTTACATTCTCAAACCTCTATAAACCTAACATTTTATGCTGATATATTATTTTCTATGTGATATCATACAAAAGGGTGATGGCTTTTTAAATATATTTTATTTACTGATTAATTTTGGTTTTCCATTTGACCTTTATAGAAAGTGCAGTAGAGAACATAAATGATATCCTTAGTGGAATTTCCACAGATGGAGTCCAGTTGCCCTCAGCACAAAAAGGACTTTAACCAAAATCCAGGCCAAGAATAAGAAGCAAAGGGTGGGAGGAAGGGTGAAAAGCATTATGTCGGCCTTGACTGCCACAAAAATATGAACACAGACAATGATCAAATGGATGATAATGAACCAACCAAACTATGTGAATGTTTCAGCTTCAGCCTCTGAGTTCAGGCTTCAGCCTCTGAGTTGTTGAGTATCAATGATGGGCGTAGTAGCTCAGTGGTTAGGGCATTGGGCTATCAAGCTGAAGGTTGGTGGTTGAAATCCCAGGTCCACTGAAGTAACCAGTGTGGGTCTGTGAGCAAGGCCCTTAACCCTCATTGCTCCAGGGATGTTGTGATTAACCCTGTGTTCACCTTGTAAGTCGCTTTGGATAAAAGCATCTGCTAAATGACCAAATTTAAATGTAAATGTAATCAAGCTCAGAGAATAAAAAACAGACAGACATGGTTCTATCAGATTTCTATAAACAAGATTTATTCTAACACTGTATTTATAGATAGATAACTTAGAAAATTAAGGAACAAGGTACCTCTCTAGTTCCATCCAAAAAATCTCTGTGGACATTGAATATCAAAAAAATTATTAGTTTGTAAGGATAGCAGGTTACTCTTATTAAAAACGATTCATTATATTTTCAACTGCAATTATAATTTGATTTATGGATTATATATTTATTGGTAATCAATGAGGTCTTTGCACATATTAATGTATTTGTTTATAGTAATTCCTCACATACATGATTTTGGAGAAATTTTGGTGAACAGGTTTGGACAGTTAATGTGTTTTATTAGCTTTAGCTGCTTTTCCTGTCTATTTTTTTCTCTTGACGTGTCGACAGTTTCTTTGAGCTGTCCTCAGCTCTTTGTCTATAGCACTACCGAAGTATTACTGCTACGAAAAATACTAGATCAAACCTAGATTTCTGTTGGTCTGATCGCGTTGAAGTCATGCAGGATGGCCTCACTGGACTCATCGTTTTTCCAGTTGTTATAAACGTACACCTAAACACTACACAGTCTAGACTACATTTAGTGGCATTCAATTTATGCTTTTACTTTTTCATGATTCTGTTTTTTTCCAGGTTTTTTGGATGAAAAGTAAATTGAAAGAGTTAGATTAAGGAAATTGAAAGAATTAGTTTTCATGGCTAATGCACTCACAGATTCATTTCTCCAAAATGTTTACTGCAGTTCATATAAGCCCTGAGTCCCAACCAAAATAACAAAGACCATTGCCATCCATTCAATGATGTTTGTATGCAACACATGGTCTTGACATGGTGGGGTTTGGCTGAGCCGCTGGAGAGCGAATGACCCATGGCAGACGGCTCCGGGCACAAACGCTAGCGCCATCCCAGATGCAGCGCCTCAGGCAGCCGGAAAAAAGACCAGACGCTGTTCTTCTCTGCCAGCCAAAACCAGAGGACACCGTCTATCCATCATGCTCATGTGACCATCATAATGGCCCCTCCATTTGTCACTTGTTGTGATGCTTTTTAGTTTTTGTGTTTATTTAACTCAATTTTATCAGAAGGTAATGGTGGATTTGAGACAAGGTGAGTGATAACACACAGAGAAACAAGGTATACAAGTTTTTCCATCACCAATCAACAGATATTTTTACAAATGACAGTTGACATATATTCCGATTGCACTATTGCATGAATAAATTGCAGCTGTCATGTATTAGCTAGGTATATAGGTATAGTGTAAAGCGGTGTATGATGTGTAACTCCATGATTAGTTTAACTTCCATGTGTACTGTCCACTTACTATTTAAGTTTTCTCTCAATCTTTCATCAAGTTTGCTTTATGAGGTCATCAAGTTTGCTTTATGCCACTGTTCAGTTGAATGCTTAGCGTAAAACTCCCCTTCGACTTATGTAATGGCACGTTTTTGTTTTTGTTGCTTGGTCCAGTGCATCCATTCTTTTTTATACCCCGTTTTTGGTAGTTATAAATCATCTAAATGGCATTATGAACAGCTTCAGCCCAGTAAGTGCCATTTGCCAATTTCCACCATTCAGATAACAACTGTTGTGATTTGTGTCACTGTGCTAAATGTGTGCGACATCAGGTAAGTGAGTGCAGATTATTCTGTTCAATTGAACCTTTATCTTCATTCTGCATTTTTCCTCTTTTAAAAAGCTTTTCTAATAAAATTTTTAAATGAGCAACTCAGTAGGAGTAATTTACCTGCCTCCAGCATTGCTGTTTTGCAAGAGTATATTTAAACTGTCATTTTGACTTCGATGTTAAAATAGAAATTTGTTCAGTGCCCCAGGTTTACTGCTCCTACTTTACATTTGGTTACTTGATTGTAGTAAATTTGGTTACTTGATTACTCATTCATTCATTATCTTCTGCTTAATCCTCTACTAGGGTTAGGGAGTGCCCATCCAGGGGAGAACGTTTTGGGCGCTGGGTAGACACACCCAGGATAGGGTGCCAATCTATTTCTTTATAAAGTGGCACAAAGCCACTTTATATGGGGCAATTTGGAGCATTCACTTTACCTTGAGCCATGTTTTTGGACAGTGGGAGGAAACTGGAGAACATGGAGGGAAGCCACACAGACACGCAGAGAACATGGTAACTCCACATAGATTGGGTTTTGAACCTGGAATCCCCAGCGCTGAGAGGCGAAGGTGCTAACCACTAAGCCACCATGCTGACCTTATGTGATTACTAGTGTAATAAAATCAGTTAAGTTGCTAATGGCATTGCTAAGTGAGATTGGCCTACTTATCGAGAATATTCAGGGTCATCGCAGTCCAATGGCGGCGCTCGCTTTTGGAGACAGGTGTCAGTTGAACATGATTATGTTAAGATAAAAATAGCCAGCTTGCAGCTTTTGCTACATGAAGATGTATGAGTAAAGCTATTGATTCTCCACCAGCTTATGAAAAAAAACACTGTGTGTGTGTATGTGTGTGTGTTTGTGTGTATGAAAGTGACATCAATCTGATTTCAAAACATTAGATTTGGCATGTCCACACAGCCAGTCAAACATCAGATCTGAGTCACGTTAAAGCAGAAAATGGGATTGGAGTCACCTCAGTATGGTTGTGTAAATGTAGTCTTAGGGAAGCTCATAAAAGTGATGTAACTGTAAACTGCTTTTTGTAAAATTGACAATCAAAAGGCATCAAACCACTAGTTTATTAATTAATAATGTGTTTAAATTAATCCAAAGGGTCGCGGAGGGAGTTTTCCATTGCCCATTAAGAGGGAAATGTTTTGGGTGCTGGGCAGATACACTCAGGACACCACACACACACACACACACACACACACACACACACACACTTACACAATATGGGGGGAATTTAGAGCACCCAATTCAAGTTCAAGATCAAGTATTTATATAGTACATCAGTATCATCATATACTATCATCATATAGTATATGAGTAGATTGTCACATAGCAGATTTACAGTATTCCAAGCTTCCAAGCATGAACCCTTGATAAGCAAGTCGAAGCAAGAGTCCTTGGGAGGATCAAGGCTCTGTGGGGAACTCATCCTCCTTAAGCCTCCGGGCCATTAACAGTGTGGGACATGTGATAAATTTCCCCATTGTGAATTTCCCCATTGTGGGACAAATCTTATCTTATCGTATCTTATCTTAAAGTAATAAAGTGATCTATTTTGCCTACTGTGCAAGAGGAATTAGTCCTCCAGGTTTAACTCCATACAGTGAATGCACACACTGATAAAGTGAGCACACATGTCTGGAGTGGTGGGTAGCCCTGCACACGGCGCCTGGAGAGCGATTGGGGTTAGGTACCTTGCCCCTAAGGACCGAGAGCACAAGCCTACGTCTTCTCCTAATGTACAAATTGTGTAGTGAGTAGGTGACCGTATTCAACAATTGGAAAAGTTCAATTCACCTTGAATCTTTGGTCTGTGGGAAGAAACTTGAGAACCCACACGGATACAAGGAGTACATAGAATGTCTACCCAATGCTGAGAGGTGAACCCTCTAAGTCACCTTGCCACCCTAAACATAAATTTAAAATAAATATTTCAAATACATTGAGTTGAGTACGATTAATATATTACCCTCTTAACTATTGCGCAGTGGTTGTACAACATCTTAAAGGACCAATGGAAAGGACCAAGTAAAATACAAGTTCCTTAATATTGGGTAATTGTACTTTAGCTGCTTTCCATCACTGGATATATTCTACATATGGTCCTTCTACTTTCTGTGGACCAGCTTCCATTGAACTTTGATGCCTTCCGCTTGTTTAGTGGTCCAATTTTAATATTCCAACCTTCCCGAAACCAGACATCTACCTCATACATAATGTCATAGAATATCTCATTTTATCAACTGGTGTTCATGCCAGACATGCTGGGACTTTCTACTGAGGCTCATCTGTTCTCCAGTGGCCCAGCCAAAGCCCACACTAGCCTGCCATATATGTCATTTCAACAACCGCCCGAATGTTGCATAAGGATGCCAGTGCCAGTACATGGAATGAGCAATGTTTTTTTTCCATTTTTATCTGCCTCCTTCATGACCTGCTTTTTGTCGAAGCCAGAGGGGGTTTTGGTTTGTCAGTAAAAGCATTCTGTATAGTGATGTATATCCCCAAAAGGGACTCCAGATGAAAGCCGATTCTTTTTACAATATGAGGGCGCTCTGTGATTTCTGTACATAGTAAAGTCTCAAGCTGCGGATTCTCAAAGGTAAAGCTTCATCATGTAATTTCCTAATTATGCAGAAGAAACACAAATCCACAATTCTGTGTTGGCCTTCATTTGCATTTGGAGTTATTTATAAGCATGTGGATATAGGTGTAATGCTATTTCTACATGTTTACTGATGTGAGTCATAGTGCAGTCGGCCCTGCCTGCTCTTTCAGCAACGATGCCTTTTTCACTCGCCTCCCTGTTCCAAGCTCTCTGTGTTTTTACTCACTATCACATTATTTTCTGCTACTTTGAGTCAACATTGTGTGAACTCCCACCTCAGACCTTGCTTACGCCATGACATTGGGGGATTTTCAACTTATAGAAAATTGTCACTTCATATCAATCTTAAATTCATAGCCAATAATATCTCATCCTTTTCATTTATACTTGGGTTTAACTGCCTGCAATAAAGAAGCCCTACCATAACTACTGTAGTATCATCTAAGGACCTGAGGACAAACTTCCCACCTTGCAACTAGGACAATAACAAGAAATCCCTTTCACTGGTGCAAAACACTTATAAAGTAAAACAATACAGTATCCAAAAGATATAAAGTGCATGGATGATGAATTAGGGCATACATTTAGAGTGGAATGCAGAGTCCTATCACTGAACATCAAGATGGGCTTGGTTTGAATTGGGGCAGTGTCCTATTTGTCATCGCACAGCTTTCATCTTTTTATCGCCTTAGTTACCAAACTTTCTCTCTGTTATATATGAGGAAGTAACAGGGCACTTAGTAAATCTACTTCCCTGTCCACTAGCTAAAAGAAAGAGGAGGCGGCATGCAGGAAAACGTTAGGCCATAGGTAGAGGCAGAGGGTCGCCAATGTGGTATGCGCCATGTTGGACTGAGCAGCACAGTTCTAGCCCATTACACAATGCTAACATTGAGATACTATGGAGAACAGGAGCTCCTCCTAGTGTCTCGACACATTAGGTGTAGCAGCATTGAGACCGGTGTAACAGGTGCCTAGGGCACCTGTTTTTCTGTTCTTTTGTTTTTCAGTTTCTGTTCTTCTGTGTCCTTGTTTGGTGTTAATTAGCTGTCAGACCGGGTTGTTTTAGTTAATTATCTCCGTAGTGTCATTGGGTGGTTTGGTGCACGTGATGGGATGTGTTTGTGTATTTGTGTATTTGTGTATGTGTACCTGTGTGTTTGGTGTCCTTACACCGGAATAAAATTGTGTTCCTGCTACATGCTGTCACGGTAGTCTACCTCGGGCTAAAGCGGTGGCGTGTAGGAAGCGCAGACCGCCGCGTATACACGCGCTGAAGGGAGCCAGGCACGCAGGTAGCTGAAAACAGGTTTATTTAAAGGTGCAGTGCACCACAAAACATGAGGTACGACAATGACTACGTGACATAAAACAACAACCAGCACCGAAGACAAGAAACAATGGACATAAATACAAAAAGACACCCGATCACGTGCACAAGACAAACCAATAATAATGCAGAGTTAATTAACGAAACTAATGAAGCACAGAACGTTAATTAACTAAAACGAACGGGACGAAACACGAAACAGGTGACTGGTGCCCTAGGCACCTGTTACATTACCCCCGCCCCTGCAGTCGCGACCAAGAGAAAAAAAACAGTCCCGGGGGGGGGGGGGGGGGGGGGGTCCTCCGCCCTCCTCGAGCGGGGCTTGGAAAGCGCCCTCGGGTGGACGCCCTCTGCGGGTGAGGCGTGCCGAACGCCCTCTGGTTGCAAAGTCCGGTGGACGCCCACGGCGGATCAGAAATGGGCCACGCCCTCTGGCTGCGTGGTCCGGTGGACGCCCACGTCGGGCGCGGGGTTGGCCACGTACTCTGGCTGCGTGGCGAGGCGGGCGCCCCCGTCGGACGAGGAGTGGGCCACGCCCTCTGGCTGCGTGGTCCGGTGGACGCCCACATCGGGCGAGGAGATGGCCACGCACTCTGGCTGCGTGGCGAGGACCTCGGGCTGGGCGGCGTGCTGGACCTCTGGCTGGACCTCTGGCTGACCTCCCAGCCTGGACCTCGGGCTGGGCGGCGTGCGGCCCCTGGACCTCGGGCTGGGCGGCGTGCGGCCCCTGGACCTCGGGCTGGGCGGCGTGCGGCCCCTGCTGCTCGGGCTGGGCGGCGTGCGGCCCCTGCTGCTCGGGCTGGGCGGCGTGCGGCCCCTGCTGCTCGGGCTGGGCGGCGTGCGGCCCCTGCTGCTCGGGCTGGGCGGCGTGACGCCCCTGGGCTTCGGGATGGGCGGCGTGACGCCCCTGGGCTTCGGGATGGGCGGCGTGACGCCCCTGGGCTTCGGGATGGGCGGCGTGACGCCCCTGGGCTTCGGGATGGGCGGCGTGACGCCCCTGGGCTTCGGGATGGGCGGCGTGACGCCCCTGGGCTTCGGGATGGGCGGCGTGACGCCCCTGGGCTTCGGGATGGGCGGCGTGACGCCCCTGGGCTTCGGGATGGGCGGCGTGACGCCCCTGGGCTTCGGGCTGGGCGGCGTGACGCCCCTGGACATCGGGATGGGCGACGTGACGCCCCTGGACATCGGGATGGGCGGCGTGACGCCCCTGGACCTCGGGATGGGCGGCGTGACGCCCCTGGACCTCGGGATGGGCGGCGTGACGCCCCTGGACCTCGGGATGGGCGGCGTGACGCCCCTGGACCTCGGCGGGCACGCATGCTGGCTGGACCTCGGCGGGTTCGCACGCTGGCAGGACCTCGGCGGGCACGCATGCTGGCAGGACCTCGGCGGGCACGCACGCTGGCAGGACCTCGGCGGGCACGCACGCTGGGCGGACCTCGGCGGGCACGCACGCTGGGCGGACCTCGGCGGGCACGCACGCTGGCAGGGCGTTGGCAGGCACGCCTGCTGGCAGGACCTCGGCGGGCACGCACGCTGGGCGGACCTCGGCGGGCACGCACGCTGGCAGGGCGTTGGCAGGCACGCACGCTGGCAGGGCGTTGGCAGGCACGCACGCTGGGCGGACCTCGGCCGGCACCTCAGACTCTCCCTCCTGCACACAGAACATATACACCCCCACCGCAATGCCAAAACACACAGACATCTCCGACATGGGGAAGACGGACTGGACACACGAGACAGGGGAACACGGATCCACATCTACCCCCCCGAGTGTTTGCTCCGGTACCGCCCCCTCGCAGCGCGATCCAGACACAGCGCGGTCTGGCGCGGGCGCGTCACGTGACTGCCCCGCAGCACACGTCCCGCGCGTACGCTGCGACTTAGCACCGCGTCGGCGCGCTCTGCGCCTGGATTTCGCCGCGGGGGGTTTAACAAACTGGACCGGAGCGTCCGTCCAGAACTCCTCAGAGTTGAGGAGGGTGCGTATGGGCAGAATATGCCCATACAGGTACGACTCGCCCGTCTCATCATCGGAGATCGGGACCAGGTCCAGACCCTCCTCAGCGCAGAGCGCTTCGTACCCGTACCTCCACATCCACTCATCATCGGAATCATAATCCCACATCTCTCTGTACGAGCCGTCCTTACGGCTTTTGGACGGCGAGCTGCGCATAGCGGCGCACTCGCAGACACGACGGAACGCGCCGCGAGTACGAGGCTACACGGCCCCCGCAAAGAAAAATTTTAAAATTCGCTTACCTGGGCTCTGGACTCCCCAAATTTCCTTTGGCTGGTTGTTCTGTCACGGTAGTCTACCTCGGGCTGAAGCGGTGGCGTTTAGGAAGCGCAGACCGCCGCGTATACACGCGCTGAAGGGAGCCAGGCACGCAGGTAGTCGAAAACAGGTTTATTTAAAGGTGCAGTGCACCACAAAACATGAGGTACGACAATGACTACGTGACATAAAACAACAACCAGCACCGAAGACAAGAAACAATGGACATAAATACAAAAAGACACCCGATCACGTGCACAAGACAAACCAATAATAATGCAGAGTTAATTAACGAAACTAATGAAGCACAGAACGTTAATTAACTAAAACGAACGGGACGAAACACGAAACAGGTGACAGGTGCCCTAGGCACCTGTTACACATGCGTGTCTGGCTCCCTTCTGCGCGTTAGATCGCTGTGGCTCTGCGCCTCATCTGCGCAGCCGCTCTTAGCCCGAGGTAGGCGAGTGTAACAACCGGATCGTTAAGAAGCTTTTCATCTGTGCGCATGTGCGATAGAAAGAGTGAGAAAGATTTCGTACGTGAAATAAAAATTTCTGTATTTAAAAATTGTACTTGTCTTTGTACATGACTACATCTTAAATATGTATGATAATAAGGATTTATGCATGTACGAATCAAAACTTTTTTTCGATTTCAGCTGTAGTCATGTACATACTTATTTATGATTACAATGATTAAATGATTGGCCAAAAGTGCTAGGGGTTCCCAGTTCAAAACACAATCTGAGTGGAGTTTCCATGTTCTCCCTGTATCTGTGTTTTCTCTGGGTTCTCGGGTATCCTCCCACAGTTCAAAAACATGGATCAAGGTCAATTGAGTTCTCCAAATTGCCCCATAAAGATTGTGTTTGTGTGTGTCTGTGTGAGTGTGTGCCCAGCGATAGATTGGCACCGTGGCTTGGATGTATCTGCCCAGCGCCTAAAAAGTTCTCCCCTGAATTGGCATTTGGAACCCCCTCTACCCTAGTAGAGGATAAAGCGGAAGATAATGGATGGATGGATGCTTATGATTACTAATTTATGATTACATTTTTACATATGGAATTTTTAATTTTACGTACTAAATGTTTGACAGTGATCTCACGCTGTACACTTAAGGCATGATTTAAGTTGTAGAGGTCACATGCTTTTCTAAGGTATTGTTTAAAGCTACGCATGTTATTAACTTTTTTTTGTCCTTTTTGTTTTTCTGATCCATGTGGTTAGATGCCATCATTGCCTGTGGTACTTGGTCTACTTCATGATGAACTGGCAACCAGTTTTGGGTGTTTCGCCAGCTTTTGGGTTCCGGTATAGTTTTCAATTCTCTCGGGAAATTATTTGGCAACCAGTATAGTATGCATGTAGCTATACACTGGAGAGTGTATAGAATGGGTGTGGTAGATCAGTGGTTAGGGTGTTGGGCTTTCAATCTGAAGGTTTTGGGTTCCAATCCCAGGTTCACTGAGGTTACCAATGTGGGTCTTTGAGCAAGACCCTTAACCCTCATTGCTCCAGGGGGCTATGTATCAACCCCATGTTCTGACCTCAACCAAGTTGGGGTATGATTAACAAATTTAATTAAATTTAGAGTGGTTGAGGGTGTTTAAAGTCACAACAGTAATGTGGTGTTCCTTCTCTTCATTGAAGGTCCATCCCTGGTGCTAAATAGAAAATGAACAAAAATAAGGAAATACAACCAGCATAACAAAGCGATCACAGATAAATAACAAAAATTGTCCACACCAGAAAAGTGTTTTTTGACAGAAGATCTCTCTGAAGTCTTTAGACGTGATTCATGTGTCAACACTTCACTCTCTGGAGTCGTACTTACATTTAATAGCTGCAGATGTGCTTGCACTCAGATTGTGTAACATAAGTGTCAAAGAAGAATTGGGTACTGTCAATGCAATTGATGCCCTGTATCTTTACATTTAGGTTCAAACTGCAACAAATTCTGCAATTAATGTCTGTTGGTTCATCACTCTGGAGGACCTGTGCACCCATTAAAAAAGAGTGAAAGCATTGAAAATCAGGGCTGATCTCAGTTTCTTCGTTCTATCTTGACTCAGCAAAGTGAGTGACTTAAAACTGTATTTTCTGCTGGCTATTTCAGCAGGTGGTAGCACCTCTGAGCAAAGATGCTTTTTACAAACTGGTGAATTCGAACAGGTTATGATTAATTCAACATTCTCTTCTGTACATACTGAATGTACATACCATCACACTCCACATGTCGCAACACACAGAAGATTTATTTTTGATTTCTGAGCCAAAAATGTAATCTTTGAAAAGTGACTACAATCTCTGAAATGAATCATTTAAGCATATCATGAAGCATTTTAGTCCCACAGTTATTTTAACTACCCATTTAATATTCTTTCATTCATCTTTTTCACACATCTTTTTCCATTATCTTCCGCTTTATCCTCTTCTAGGATCACTATGGGATTCCCCATGCCCTTCCAGTGGAGAACGTTTCAGGTGCTGGGCAGATACACCAAGGACAGGGCACGAATCTATCGCTGGGCACACTGATTCACTCAAGCACACAAAGACACTCTATATGGGGTAATTTGGAGAATTGACCTTGCTCCATGTTTTTGCACTGTGGGAGGAAACGGGAGAACCCGGAGAAAACCCACACCGACACGGGGAGAACATGGAAACTCCACCCAGATCGCCAAGTAAGGCCAGTGATGTTCTTTAGTGCCAGCAATGTGGCGTCAACACAATCCCACAGCAAACACATGTATTATTGATTTATTAATTGACTGATGATACCTTTATTAGTCCCTCAATGTGGCAATTCCAAAGTGAGGAAAATCAGATGCAATACATTGGGAAAGGAAAAGACAGGTGATACTAAACAGCCCCAGATTATGCTCCTAAAAATAGCATAGTTTAGGAATCTGAAAAAAAAAAACACCTTTATATGACAACACAGACATGGTCGCAGTTTTAGGACCAGCTGCTACCTAATGCGGTGCTCAGGCCCATCTTGACAGACTGAGTAAGTTCAGGGGGGGGGAGTCTGTTTTCAGTTGTGTTTTCAGTTCGAGCATCCTTGGAACAGTTCTAAGGTATCAGGACTCAATAGCAACGGTTCTTCAGTGGAAGGTTTCACTATCAACAACTCGCCCCTGAAGGCTAAGTGCCGGTAACTTGGGGCAAGACAGCAAATAAGACTTATGTTTTAGACAAGGCTCATAGGATTTTAACCTGAATCCCTCAATTTGGTCTACAAGTGTCTAACTTCATTTGCAGCGCCGAAAGCTTCTCCAAGATGGCTTCTGTGTTGCGATATAATAGTCACTGTCTGAGTTCCAACGGCTCTTCCCATCACATCAATCATATTGGGCAGGTTGAAGGGATGCTGGACAGCTGACCAAAAAATTCAAATTTCTCAATATACCAGGGTAACGCCTAATCCAATCAGAAAACAGAAAGTGGAGTCAGGCACATGACACGCCACTTCACCCAAGCGTCCATCATATATCCAGCTGCAAACGTTCATCAGGATCGGTGGGTTCCCCCAAACATTATATTCTCGTTGACAGCATAGAGTCAATAGCATTGAGAGAGAATTTAATCAATTCCATGATGATATTTTTGTTTTCCAGAGCAGTTGCTAACAGAGTCCTTGCAGACGAGAAAAAAAGACGAAAAAAGATGTCAAGCAGGGTTTGATTAGGACGGAGAGGAAGAGAAAATGTGACAGCATTCTACTAGAGCAAGAGAGAAATCAATGTATTAATGTAGTTTTAATGTAGTTTGTAAAATAATAAATAGCCTTTACAGGGCTTAAATATCCTGTCTCTGGTCCTTATTGTGTCCCACCATGTTACATAAAAGGGCCAAAACCCAGAATTATGGCATATGCAGCTGACGAACACAACAGAAGAACTTGCAGACTGGTTCTATAGTGGAGATGCATGCCCCGGCCCATTTTTCTCAGCTTTAATGGACAGCAACACATAGTGTCTATAGTTCCAGCATTGGATGGCTTGGCTTGGGTGAAAATATGCAACCTTTTTATGGACCTACCACTCTTGCTAAGGATCGTTGTGGGAGCTGAAACACGGGAGGTTCTTCGCAATCGGTATGGAATGCAAGTGGCTATACACTTAAGAGCTGAGGTCAGAAACCCACAGGCAGACACATGCATAGACAGAGAAAGATAGCAATGCAATGAATTTTCTCTATCTTTCCCCTGCAGGTCTACCACCCCACCCCGTGGAACATCTTGGGTGGAAAGGCAAAGCCTATGCCAATGGACATAATTTAAAGGTGATTAACACAGTGTCAAAGGCTCTATATGCTGCAGCATATCATGCAGTGGGAAGCGTGATCATCTACAGTGAAAGGACGCTGGCGTCGGTTCCACGGGTCAACAGATGCAAACAAAGCACATTCCTGTGCTTGAAAAATCCTCGCTGTGTGCCACTTTGTAGCACATTACCTTAACTCTGGTGATTAGATGCAAACAGACCATCTGACGGACAAACAGTAAGTGTGAGTGGTAGAATATGGGCCATGTGTAAAACGCGAGGTATGTCTGGCCGGAGTGATGTGATCGCAATATGATGAGGAAACTTCTGCTGCTTATCCTTACTGCAGCTGCCAGTCAATGGTTTTATAGAGGAGACCTGACTTTGTTCTTCGCTATCGACTAATTTAATTTCGGCAGGCAAAGCTCGGTTTGCATGTGCACATTCTTTTGCATCATATGGTTTAAGCAGCGTCCTAGGGGCAGGGAAAAACACATTGGCTCAAATAGCCCCTGCTGAGGTACAACAGCAACCTTTCAAACACGTACACAAACACACATACTGTGAGCCGAAGTGCTTTCTTGCTTGTGAGGTAGCAACCCAATTCACTAGGTCTGCAAATTTTGAATGACAGCTGTCACAGCCCTTTGATGTCTGCTTTTCCAGGCCTTTTCTCAGCTATTGGATAAAAGACAGGGCTTAAAAACGCTAGCATAGGTTGCATTTTTTTTATCAGCCAGACAACTGCTTTTAACATAGCACCTCTAAATATGGTATAATGGAATAAGCTTCACATGTGCCTGTCTTGTTTATTATAATCCAGATCCATCTGACCAGTGAAATGTGAAACATAGCAACTGTGTGATTATTATGATAGTGATTTTTAATAATCAATCTTTGCACAACATCTACATTTATAATGTGAACATGTATTTCATCAGATGCAGGTCATTTAAATGTCCAAAGCCAGTTCCAGTTGTCATCGCAGTAGGATTCATACATACTAAGTAGGTGGTTTAGGCATAATGGGTTAGTCGAATAGCAAGATCTAAATGGCCCTGTCCACCAAGACTGATAACTATAATGACAACTATAATAATAGGAGCATCCACACTGATGAACGATACAGTGATGCCAAGCACATGCTGCGTGCTCCAGCCATGTCTGCGGCTTTAGAAATATGGATATTGATGACCATTTAGTGCTGGATGTCACACGGGGAGACAAATTTGTTGATGGATTTGGGTTCACAAATTCTTCGAAGACGTGAGGAGTTCAGAGAGGCCAAAACTGTTATTGTCTTTTGAAGACATTTTGCTTGTGAAGTGAAAAGTGAGGGTAACAAATAATATCAATACCAATATCACAATACCAGTGTCAAGACCACAATGGTAAAACATTTTTAGTAATTAATGCTGTGCCTGATGATCATAAGCAAGTACATCATATGCTGCAGGAAAAGAGATTCCATGGACCGAAAGAAGTTACACCAGCCAACAGCTGTATGTTTAAAATAAATGTTTAAAATACTGTCTGTAACAAAGCCTGTTCCTGTTGGAGAGAAATCTTGGCTTTGATCCTTATTCGTAAGGAAAACGCCCCCTGTTACATCGGTCCCGAAACACAGGACAAATGTGCTCATTGCTCATTGCATCAGAAAACAGGGAGACTGCTGAGGAGCTTCTGCTTTTGTGTGGCCTGAATGTAATAGTTTTTGTTGACGGGAATGTATTGTTTAATTAACAATAAACGTTTTACTTGATGGCTTAGTGTCACGCTCACTTAACTCGATACGAACGGCTGCGCATACGAAGCGCAGAGCTGAAGTGCTTTAACGCGCTGAAGGGAGCCAAGCACACACAGGTAGTAGAGAAACGGATTTTATTAAAGGTGAAGGGACACCCAAAAAACAAAGAGGTACAACAAAGCAAGCAGACATAAAAATCACCGACGTGCACGGAGGAAGTGGATCACCAGAAATAAATACCAAAAGCACCCAATCACGTGCACACCAACAAAAAAATTAACAACAGGTTAATTAACTAAAATGCAGAACACAAACACAAGTTAGGCACCTGTTACACTTAGTATTGGCACAATCGCCTCTCAGTGCTGGTGATCCAGGTTTGAATATGGATGAAGTTTTAATGTTCTCCCTGTGTCCATATGGATGTTCTCTGGAGTCTCAGGTTTTGTCCCACAGTCTAAAAACATGGATTCACAGTGAATTGGCTGGTTTAATTTGCCCTATTTAAATTGCTCCTGTATTGTGTGATTGTGTTACCAGTGATGGATTGGCGCCCTCTCCTGAGTGTGTCCAACGCCCAAAACTTTCTGCCATATATGGACATGGGCATAGGATTAAGTGGAAGATGATAAGTTTTACTTAATACATTTTTTTAATTTAAAAAATACTGATCCAGTTAATCATAAATGTTCTTCTACCGAGAGAATTTCAAGAAACTGAGGCACCCTTTTGATTGAGCCAAACTAATGCTGCTAATGATAATGACAATGTCCTAATAAGCTTTTGTCAGGATCCGTAAAATCTGGTCAGCTAATTGACTTGTGTAAATTAGCTCAATGTGTCTACCAATTACAGTTGTTCTATGGTTAGTTTGCACTATTTCAAAGCCTTGGCACCGGACCAACACCCATTGAGATACAGTGCTACTTGTCAGCAGTGACTGTATTTTAACAGGCCGCACAGCAGAGCAGTCAGTAATGCCATCCAACAACAAGAAGATCCAGGAAATGTGTACAAGGACTTTTCTTTTAAAAGTTTGCATGGTTGCATATTGGGCTGCCATCTGTACCAAATATGGAATTGTCCCGTATTTGGCAAATAAATGTTGCATCCCGTATTGAAGCAATACGGGACGCAATTTGTTCCGTATTTTGCCCCATACCTACTGTAAAATGTTTCTTTAAAAAACGCAACGTCACCACATGTGCAGCTTATTTTAATAATGTTACTGTAAGTTTGGGGAAAGTGTAATGAACTCTTGCATCTATGTGATTTTGGGTCTGAATTGGCAACAGCGCCCTCTAAGGTCACAGAATTCGATGATCACAGAATTTGGTGTCCCACCTGTGTTTGGAAGTGGGGACTCAGCGATAACCCCCCTCCCATCCCCCCAAAATCACATACATGCAAGAATTCATTACGCTTGCCCCATACCTACTGTAACACCTTTTGTAGGACGGCTTCTTTAAAAAAAGGCAACTCCATCACATGTTTATTTACAGCTTATTTTAATAAAACATTTGTAACATGGTTTAGCTGTTTGCAGGACCTGACTTCCTATCAAGTCATAAATTTGAAGGATCTAACCCCAGATATAAATAACTTTCAGACATAGCCCCTATGGTTCATTTGGGGAAACCCACATGGACAACATGAAAATCCACCCAAAATTGGGATTCAAACCGGGAATCCCTAGTGGTGAGAGGCAAACGTGCTAACCACTAAGCCACCGTGCTGCCCCAGAATCATCCAGTATTTGGCAAAGAAAATGTTGCATTATATAATGTTGCATTGTATATATATATAATGTTGCAATGTTGCATTACATTTGTGAGGGAACTCAGCGACATCCCCCCCTCCCCCCCAAAAAAAAAGAATTTTTTTTTTTTTTTAAAACATTTCAAAATCACATACATGCACAAATTAATTACGCTCTCCCCATACCTACTGAAAAACGTTTTGGAGGACTGATTTTTTAAATAATGCAACGTCATCACATGTGCAGCTTATTTTAATAAAGCCTTTTTATCATGGTTTAACTGTTTGCATGACCTGACTTCCTTTCAAATCATAAATTTGAAGGATCAGTATTGTTGAGTATTTTCAATAAAATTTGACACTAAACCCAAGTGTTTCTAAAAGTGACGGTCCCTTTTTTAAAGAATTACAGTCCTCCAAAACGTGTTACAGTAAGTTTGTGGTGAGTATTTTCAATAAACATGTCTATCACAGACTTCAACACTAACTGTAAAGGTCACTAAGGTAACGGTGCTTTTTCTAAAGAATCACAGTCCTCCAAAACGTGTTACAGTAAGTTTGGGGAGAGCGTAATGAATTCCTGCGTGTATGTGATTTTGGGTCTAAATTGGCAAAAGCACCCTCTAAGGTTACAGAATTCGATGGTCATAGAGTTCAACCTGTGTTTGGAAGAGGGGACTGAGCAAAGACCCCTCACATCACATTACATAAAATCACATATACGGAAGACTTCATACTTCTACCTACTGTAATAGTTGTGGAGGGCTGTGATTCTTTAAAAAATGCACCATCACCACATGTGCAGCTTATTTTAATTTAATTGAATTCTATTATTATCATGGTTTAACTGTTTGCATGATCTGACTTCCTTTCAAGTCATAAATTTGAAGGAACTAACCCCAGAAATAAATAACTTTCAGACATAGCCCCTCTAGGTTACCCCAGTAGTTATGCATTTAAAGCTAAATTGTGTAGAATTATTTATTTATTATTGTTTATTGTCACACAATCCACACAAATATATTTTATTTTAGATTCAATTAGTTGCACTTTAAAAGAAAATGTGTTTATTGGTAATAAAACCTTCTACGCTTCGAATTTGACTAATGACTTTCTTAATCAGCGCTTAACTAAAAACACAGCACAAAACAAAACATATCATCACTGAGTGCACCCCGCTCAACAGGATTCAGACCTGCGGTGGGCATGGCCCAGAGGAGCTGTGTGTCACGTAGCCCACCTGGGATTTAAACGCGGCTGCGCAAATATAGCGCAGAGCCGCGGCGCTCTAACGCGCAGAAGGGAGCCAGGCACGCAGGTAGTAACAACAAAGGAATATTTATTAACGGTGCAAAAACACCAAACATACAGGTAAAGAAGGACAGAGTGACATTAAACACAAAGACGCGCACCGAAGACATCTAACCCCAGAACTAAATACCCACCACGTGCATAAAACCACCCAATGAACCCGCGACGCTAATTAACCCAAAATACTCACACGAGACAGCTAATTAACAAAACACAGGCACATAAACACAGAAACCAAAAACACCCACACACAACGGCCGAGAAACGGGTGCCCTAGGCACCCGTTACACTGTGGTGGGTGTCCCTTATTTTCATTTCTGAAAAGTGGCAACCCTAGTTGCATATATCTGTGTGGGCTACGTTACACTTTTTACACCATATAGGTCTAGTGAATTGTACATACTGAATTCCCCAAGGTGTGGATGTGTGTTTGCCTAGTAATAAACCGACAAGTCTATTTCCTTACATATTTTGCCTTTGAGCAGAGTATAAGTTTTTTTGCAGTTTTCCAGTCTTGAATGCCAGAAACTGGTGGTGGTGCTGGTGGTGTTTATATATATGCTTATATGCTGTATTTGTACTTTACTGTCAGAAATTGTAAACAGGCCGACTGAAGGACCTCACACTTCTTAGCGTATATATATATATATATATATATATATATATATATATATATATATATATATATATATATATATAAAGTTACATCGTGTTCTTAATTTAATTAGCTCATTCCTTTATTTTTATTATTTATTGTTGCACACTCCACACAAACATTTAATTTAACATTTATTTAAGATTTAATTAGCTGCACTTTAATAAGGTTTAAACTTGATTAATGGCTTTCTTGATCAGCCCATAACTAAAAACACTACACTAAATACGAAAAAAAAATTCACTAAATACGAATATTTTTATTTTTTTGCCTCCCCCGCTTAATGGGAGTCAGGCCCACAGTGGTCATGGCCCAGAGAAGCCGTGGTGGGTGTCCCTTATTTTCAGTTCTGAAAGGTGGCAACCCTAGCTGCTAGTGGCACTTAAAAGTATGTGTACATACAAACCCTAAAATAATAAAATTTTCCATTAATGTGTCTTCGTTAAAGTTATTTTAATGTTACATGGTGTCACAATACGGGGCGCGCTGTCCGGAAAATGGCGGCGCAGCGCGGTGTGGTGTGGAGATATTGAGCCAGGCGACCAGGTAAGCGAACAAAAAAAGCTTTTATTAGCTTAGTACAGCGGGAACGCCGCTGAAGGTGCCGAGAGCAAGAATAATAAAACAAACAATACAGTGGGAACGCCGCTGAGAACACGACGAAACGTGCCGAGAAAAAAATACAAAATGAATAACGCAAGCAGCGGAAAAGCCGCTGAATGCACGGCGTGAAAAGCCGGGACCGAAATGTAGCAATAAATAAACAATACACCACACTGAAAACCCGACGTGGCCTATGAGCAACCGCACACAAGCGTGTGTGCTCAGTATACGCTCAGTCTAATGCTGACCTGCTGGCTACTGCGCAGGCGTGCTAGAAATGTAGCCAGCAGGTCGCACGTGATCAGGTGGGGCCCAATCCCTGATCAAGGGGGTGGGTCCTACCTCCAGAAGTCCCGAACGTCCCAAATCCCGATACACGGGAGACAGGGGGGAGGGGCCCAACCCTCCCAACTTTCCCAACCCTCCCAACTTTCCCAACCCTCCCAACCTGCAATATCGCCCCCCCAAAACAACCGGGGGGCAAAGGCACCCGGGGAAGTCGAAAAAAACAAAAAGGGGGCTCGAGGGCAGCGCAGAGGCCCCTAGAGTGTGCGGGGGCGACGTGAGCAAGGGTGCGGCGGCACCGTGCCCCCGTGTAAGGGTGTGGGCGTCGTGACCCTTTCTGAGGCCGGGGAGCACGTGACCCCTTGAGCATGCGGGGGCATCGTAACCCAAGAAGGGCGCGAGGGCAATGTGCCCCCATGAGGCAGTGGAGGCAAAGTGACCCCCTGTGAGCACGGCGGAACCATGAATTCCCGTGTGTGCGGTGGCGCCGTGTCTTCTTGTGGGCACGAGGGTGACGGGACCAATTGAGGACGCGGGGACGCCGTGACCTCTTGAGAGTGCGCGGAGGACGTGAGCCTCTGAGGATATGGGAATGCCTTAACCCCTTGAGTGCCCGAGAACGACGTGACCCCATGAGTGCGCAACGGCGCTGAAACCCCTTGGGAGCGCGAAGGCGACCGAACCCCCACGCGGACTCCGGTGCGGGAGAGCCCAACTTGGGCTCAGGAACCCGAGCATCAACAGTAGGTGTGGAGACCGGAGAGAGGTACGTGGGTTGAGGGGCCGAAGGGACCAACACGGCCACGGGGGAGACCGGGGTACACGCGACCGCAGAGGTGAACCGAGTGGACGCACATGTGACCCGAGTGGACGCAGAAGTGGCCCGAGTGAACGCACAAGTGACCCGAGTGAATGCAGAAAAGACCCGAGTGGACGCACATGTGACCCGAGTGAACGCAGAACTGACCCGAGTGGACGCACTTGTGACCCGAGTGGACGCAACGGTGAATCCAATTTGGTCCATGAGCATGGCAGCCGGCCCAGAGTCCCATGCGAATTCATCCGCCCCCAAAGTCCTTGGTCCAGCGGATCCTTTGTCCAGAGCGGGTGGCAAATTGTCCTTCCCAGGTGGCTGGTCGTCCACTTTAGAGGGCCAATAGTCCGCGGAGTCATGACGGACTAACTTAGGGGTGAGCTGATCCTGTGCGGGGCCCACAGGAATCTACCGACTCCCCACCAGACCACAGGACTGCCTTCCGGAGGATGCGCCAAGCACCATGCTCCGACTCCCAGTCTGCCTCCTCTCCGCCACCTGGACACAAAGAGGAAGAGCCAGTACCTCGTCCACACTACACAACATACGGTCCTGGTCTACCGAGACAGAGTCCGAGCACCGAACGCAGACTACACTGTCCCCGGACGGCATAGAACTGGACGCAACCGAGGTGGATCGACCGCCGTAGGCCGGCTCTACCCCCTCCCGAACCCTGCAAAACTTGCAGACGGTGCGGCGTGAGTCCCTGGCGGCACGGCCAGGATCAGGGGATACGCGCGGAGAACCACACTGACCACCATGCGGCATACCCCGCAGAGAACCCCGCGGAGTAATATGCGGAGCATCGCGAGGAGAAGCGCGGGAAGTATTGCGAGGAGAAATGTGAGGAGAACCGCGAGGAGCCACGCGAGGAAAAACGCGTTGAGGCGGATGCGGAGTGTCTCCCTGAGCATCGCGAGGCGCAGTGCGAGGAACAGCGCATGGGGCAACGCGATTCTCACAGAGCGAGGAGCAGCGAGAGGTGCAGTGCGAGGAGCAGTGCGAGGGTTAGCGCGAGGAGCAACGCGAGGAGAATCAAGGAGAGAACTGCGAGGAAACACGCTTTGAGGCGAAGCGTCACCCTGAGCGTCGCGCAGCGCAACGCGAGGAGAATCGTGAGCGGAATCGCGAGAAGCGATGCGAGGTGAAACGCATTGGAACGCATGCGGAGTGACATTCTGGGCGTTGTGTGGCGCAGCATGGGGAATAGCGAGGAGAACCGAGAGAGACCACGAGAGGCGAAACACGTTGAAGTGAAGCCTCATCCTGAGCGCAGCGAGAAGCAGCATGAGGGGCCGCGCGAGGAGAATCGCGAGCGGAATCGTGAGAAGCGACGTGCGGAGGACCACGAGGGGCAACGAGAGGGGCAGCGCGAGGAACAACGCGAGGAAAAACGCGAGGAAAAACGCGGTGGGACGCATGCGGAGTATCACCCTGAGCATCGCGAGACGCAGCGCGCGGAGCCGCGCGAGGAGAATCACGAGCGGAATCGCGAGAAGCGACACGCGGAGAACCACGAGAGGCAACGCGAGGAGAAACGCGTTGGAGTGGAGCCTCATCCAGAGCGTCGAGAGACGCAACACGAGGAGCCGCGCGAGGAGAATCGTGAGCGGAATCGCGAGAAGCGACACGCGGAGAACTGTGAGGGGCAATGCGAGGGGCAACGAGAGGGGCAGCGTGAGAAAAAACGCATTGGGACGCATGCGGAGTGTCACCCTGAGCGTCGCGAGATGCAGCGCGAGGAGAATCGCGAGGAGGATCCCGAGCGGCAAGGAAGAACTCGCATAGCGGGTGAACCATGGAGCCGAGAGGCTCAAATGGAGGAGCGCGCGGCGGAGCCCGAGTGGCGAGGAAGAACTCGCGTAACGGGTGAACCATGGAGCCGAGAGGCTCAAACGGAGGAGCGTGCGGCGGAGCCCGGTCGGCAAGGAAAAGCTCGCTAAACGGGTCCTCCGTGGAGTCAGGAGACTCGCATGGAGGTGCGAGCGGTGGGGCTCGGTCGGCGAGGAAAAGCTCGCCGAACGGGTCCTCCGTGGAGTCAGCACGGGTGCTCGCGCTGAGACACGCGCGCCAGATCGCGCTGGGGATCCCCGCCCCGTCTCCGCGATCCCCGTGAAGAGGCAGCTTCACCGCGTCCAGGTACTCACCGACAGGGCCGGCATCTGAGCCCGGGGGGAACCGGGCTAAGAACGCCGACTCGCTGAGGTGAGACAGATGTCCCCGGCGGCCACTAGGCCTTCGGACCACCTCAGTGCAGGACCCAGGAGTCGGGAGAGGTAGAACAGCACCCTCTCTCGGTCCGAAAGCACCCGACTGGTCACCAGGTCAAACGCCCTGCGACAGCCGATAATATACGGCAGTGGCTTTAACGCCACACTGTCGCAGCGTGCCGGGAGCTTAATCAAGGCTGAGAGGGGGAGCACAATCTCCCCATACTCCGGGACCCGATCAATACCCCTCATCTCTCCAACCTCCGGGGAGGGAGTACTGCAGCGAAATTTAAACGGCGGGGCCAGCGCCAAGCTAAGGAAGCCTATCGCTGCAGTCGGGGCAACTACTGTCATGGCTAATGCCAGGTTAAATTAGCCTGGATGCTGTAGCCGGGGCCCAACCCTCCCAACTTGACACATGGGCAGAAGCCTCACTTTCTGTTTGGAAAAGAAACCTAGGTAGCTGAGCCTGGCACAGTTTGCACAGTTTTGCAGTGTAGAAGGAGGTGCACCTATTAACCAGAGGCTTGACAGTGAAGTGTTGATTCAGGATGAAAGTAAGCATGTGCTGGTTCTTGTGGGAGCAGGATGCAGGCTCACACCTCTCATTGGAACAGTTTGTTCATTAAAGCTGTTCGTACTGCTTCAGGTCCTCCCAATTATGTGGGAAGTGTAGCACCTGCACAGTTGTTGAAATCCGAGAAGAAGCCAAATCTCATTAGTGCTAATCACCACTAACAAACTGTTCTGATGGCAGTCATGATAGACGGTACCATCCTCCTCCATTTAATTTGCCCCAAGACTGCTGTTCATTTGTAAGCACAGCTTCTGGAAACAGACTACCTGCAGATTAGCTGTATTAAAAATAAGGGGAAGCACGTGTTTATCATGTGTGCATTGTTACTGATTCTTGCAAGCAGGAAGTATTACAAGTTAACTTGTTGGTGTGATTGCCGTTTATGGCAAGAAACATTGTGAGGACCAAAGCCCGGGGGAAATTCCTTAAGTTTTTGTAGGGTTTAAACATTGCAGGACCATTTTTCTAAAATAGAAAAACTGATTCAGTTAAGTGAAACTGTTCTTTGTAGCAACATGCTAGCAGGACTGCAATTCTATCCATCCATTAGCTTCTACTTTATCCTCTATTAGGGTCGCGGGGGGGTTCCCCATGCCCATCCGGGGAGAACATCCTGGGCGCTGGGCAGATACACCCAGGACACACTCACTCACACAGACACACACTATATGGGGCAATTTGGAGAACTCAATTGACTTGATCCATGTTTTTGGACTTTGGGAGGAAACTGGAGAACCTGGAGGAAACCCTCAAGGACACGGGGAGAACATGGAAACTCAACCCAGATGGGGATTCGAACCAGGAATCCCTAGCACTAAGAGGCGAACATGCTAATCACTTAGGCACCGTGCCGCCGGACTGCAATTCCACTTGTCCAATAAAAAACATTCAATCTTGCCCAACAAATAGACATTTTAAAGTATTTATAAACAAATAGATCCACCACTACTCATATTACATTTACATTTACATTTAGTCATTTAGCAGACGCTTTTATCCAAAGCGACTTACAAATGAGAACACCACAAGTCAGAAGCCATGGAGAAAACCAACTATACTGTAAGTTCATCAAACCTGATTGTTATTCGAAGCTGCGCCCCCCCCCCCTTTTTTTATTATTTTTTTTATTTTTTTTTATAACAGGTATTTGTTAAATAGATGCGTCTTAAGTAGTTTCTTAAAACTGTTTAGAGATTCTGCCTTACGGACAGAGTTGGGAAGATCGTTCCACCATTTTGCAGTGGTGAACGCCACAGAATGAGAATTAGCTCCTCGGTGAGGTGGAATCGCCAGGCGACAATCCTCACTGGAGCGAAGTGTACGAGTCGGAGTGTATTTTGAAAAGATAGAGTGAAAGTAAGAGGGGGAAGATCCAGAAATGGTTCTGTATGCCAGAGTCAGCGACTTGTACTGAATGCGAGCAGCTACAGGAAGCCAATGGAGGGAAGTGAGTAATGGAGTGACATGAGTTCGCTTGGGCTGGTTAAACACGAGTCGGGCTGCAGAGTTTTGAATTAGTTGAAGAGGTCTGATGGTGGAAGTTGGGATACCGGCAAGAAGTGCATTACAATAATCAAGCCGGGATAAGACTAGGGCTTGAACAAGCAGTTGGGTAGCATGTTCAGTCAGAAAGGGTCTGATCTTCCTTATGTTATAAAGAAGGAATCTACAAGAACGGGCGGTTTTGATCACATGATCAGAGAGTTTAAGGTGGGAGTCTATTGTGAACCCAAGGTTCCGGACCGAATCAGTTGGGGAGATTGTGGAGCCATCAATTTGGAAGGTCAGGTTGTGATGGATTGAGGGTTTAGCAGGGATAATGAGAAGCTCTGTTTTTTCTAAGTTTAATTTGAGATGACGGGCCTTCATCCAGACAGATATGCCGGAGAGGCATGCAGATACCCGATTTGAGATGGTGGTGTCATCAGGGGCAAAAGACAGATGAAGTTGAGTGTCATCAGCATAGCAGTGGTAAGAGAAACCATGTGCCTGGATGACTGTGCTCAGTGATGTCATGTAAAGAGAGAAGAGGAGAGGACCAAGTACAGAGCCCTGAGGCACACCAGTGCGTACTTGGTGAGAGTTAGAGATCTCCCCATTCCATGACACTTTGAAGGTCCTTCCTGTGAGATAGGATCGGAACCATTCAAGTGTCGTATCAGAAAAGCCTAATTCAGCTAGAGTGGACAGTAGAATCTGATGATTTACTGTATCAAAAGCTGCAGAAAGGTCTAACAAAATGAGGACCGAGGATTGAGATTTGGCTTTGGCAGATTTAAGTGAGTCAATCACAGAGAGTAATGCTGTCTCCGTGGAGTGACCACATCTAAAACCGGATTGATTGGGATCAAGGAGATTATTCTGATTAAGAAATTTGGAGACCTGTGTGGATACCACCCGTTCAAGTGTTTTAGACAGGAAAGGTAAAAGAGAAACAGGTCTGTAGCTCTCGACCAAATTTGGGTTGAGCGTAGGTTTTTTGAGTAGGGGTTTGACTATGGCTTGTTTAAAACAATTTGGAAAAGTCCCTGACGTGAGAGAGGAGTTAATGATGTGTGTGAGAGCTGGTGTGATGGAGGAGGCAATGGATTGAAGAAGGTGGGATGGGATGGAATCAAGGGGGCAAGTAGTTGGGTTACTGGCAAGAAGAATTTTGGAGATGTCAGATTCTGTGACAGGGGAGAAGGAGGAGAGGGTTGGATGGCTGGATGTGTGAGATGTAGTGCTGTGGAAATGGTGAGTATGAAAGAGTTTGCTGATGCCCTCAATTCTTTCTGTGAAAAAAGTTGCAAAGACATCAGCTGACAGAGAAGTGTTGGGAGGGGGAGAGGGAGGAGTTAGTAGGGAGTTGAAAGTACTGAATAAGGTGCGGGCATCTGAGATGCATGTTACCTTGGACTGGAAGAACAAGGATTTCGCAGCAGTTACATCCTTGGAGAAAGTGGCAAGTGAAGACTGGTAAGTTTCTAAGTCTGAAGACAGACCAGACTTGCGCCACTTTCTTTCGGCAGAACGAAGCGAAGTACGTTGCTTCCGAAGCGTCTCCGTGAGCCAGGGACTGGATGGAGAACTATGTGTTTTCCTGGTGGATTTTGGACAGACCTGATCAAGACATGAAGCCAAGGTGGAGCAGAATGTGCTTGATGCAGTGTTGGTGTCAAGGGTTAAGAAGTTACTGATGCTAGGAAGGGTATCTGTAACCAAGTCGGCAAAGAGTGTGTTAGAGAGGGCACTAAGATTGTGACGTACCTGAGATGTTTTACTGATGATCACGGGAGAAGGTGGAAGAGAGACAGAGAACTGTATGAAGAAGTGGTCTGATTCATGAAGTGGAGTGATGTGTATGTCAGAAGAGAGACATGAGCGCGTCATGATGAGGTCGAGCTGGTTGCCAGCCCGGTGGGTAGCTGAGGTGCGGAGTAGATGGAGGTCCAGGCTGGAGATGAGATCGAGGAACTCAGCGGCGTACGGTCGGTCTAAGTGAATGTTGAAATCGCCGAGGACAACAGTATGAGATCTCTCCAGTATGAGATCTAAATACTGGCATTAAATGAATAATTTGATAGTTTTTTAATTGTGATCATTCATAGGGTTAGCAATGTGCTTTTCTGTTACTTTATTTGTATATATATATATATATATATATATATATATATATATATATATATATATATATATATATATATATATATTGGTTTTTTTTTAATTATTATTATTGTGATTTATTGTGATTTGTTAATGAACATTTTGTTTGCTATTCACTTGTAGTGTCACTTGCTGCTTCTTGATGGCAGAAAGAGATCTTAAATCAAACAGGGAAGAAGTTTATGGACAATAAACAAATAATGTCTACACTTGGCAATGATGTAATTGCTGCAAAGGGAGCATTCTTTGATGAAAGCAAAGAAGTAGAAAATTATTATTTCAAATAATCAAAATAATAACACTATTTCTAACCATGTCAATGTCTGGAGTATATTTCTATTCATTTTGCAACTCATTTGATAAATAAAAGTATGAGATTTCAGGGAAAACACAAAATTGTCTGGGTGACCCCAAACTTTTGAACGGTAGTGTACATTTTGTAGCTAAAATAAGAATTCAATTCGTACATGCAATAACAGCTACCGTTTAAAACATTACTCCAGCACTATGCCTCATTTGGAGATGTGTTAAATCATTTCCTCCTTTTTATTTTAAATATTTTTTTCATTCTTCATTTTTCCTTTTTTCTTAGGTGACCACATCAGACATGGTGTTTTAATTTTACTGTTTAATTAACTCAGAGATAAATGTACCATGTTTGATTTATTAGGGTGAGGGGTAATGGAGTGAAACAATAGCAAATGTCTTAATATGTAAATATAGGGCAATAATTTAATAAATGGTTCTCATTCATTTTAAAGACATACAATAGGTTTATGAATCAGACATGGATTAGATCGTGTGTCATTCTGGGTTCTCAAAGTTGCACTTTACTTTGAAGAATAAAGCCATTAAGTTAATGACCCAGTTACTTCTAAAAAACCCACTGCACAGTATATCTACAGCAGAGCTACAGTGGATGTGTTACTATCCTGTGTTTACTTTGGCCTCTACTGGCCTCTATAGCTGATTCAAAACTTTGCAGCCCGACTTGTGTTAAACCAGCCCAAGTGAACTCATGTTACTCCACTACTCATTTCTCTCCATTGGCTCCCTGTAGCTGTTGCATTCAGTACAAGACACTGACTCTGGCCTACAGGACGATCTCTGAATCTGTCCCCTCTTACCTTCACTCTATCTTTTCAAAATACACTCCAGCTCGTTCACTGGGCTCTAGTGATGAAGATGCATATTCTCACTCTGTATTCATCACTGCAATATGGCAAAACAATCTTCCACCTCTGTCCATAAGGCGGAGGCATGTGTCATTTTTAAGAAACTTTAAGAAACAACTGAAAACACATAATTTCCATGATCTTCAGTGTAGCTGGTTTTCCCGTAACTACTGACTTATGTTGTTCTCATTTGTAAGTCCATCCATCCATTATCTTCTGCTTTATACTGTACTAGGGTTGTGGGGGGGTTCCCCATACCCACCATGGGGAGAACAATTCGGGCCCGGGGCAGATAGACCCAGTACAGGACGCCAATCTATCACTGGGCACACACACTCACACAGACACACTCTATATGGGGCAATTTGGAGAATTCAATTGACCTTGATCCATGTTTTTGGACTGTGGGACGAAACCGGAGTTCCAGAGGAAACCCACACACACATGGGGAGAACATGGAAAATCCACCCAGATTGGGATTCGAACCGGGAATCCCTAGTGCTGATAGGAGAACATGCTAACCACTAAGCCACCGTGGCATCTCATTTGTAAGTCACTTTGAAGAAAAGCATCTGCCAAATGACTAAATGTAATGTGATGCAAATGTAATGATGATGCTCCTTCAGCTGATCCAGATCTCTGTCAACAAAGTTACTCGACAACAGTCTTCTAAACTTTTTATGTTCTTGTTTACTTTTATTATATCTGATGCATACTTGATTTAAGAGGCAATCAATAAAACTATTTCAACAGGTCACGTAAACTTTTTTGAGATTTTGACTGAACAGACTACTAATCTGATAGTCCAAACCTGATTCTCTCTGGGTTTGATTATTGCAATATATTGCTTGCTATTCTCCCATCTTGCATGATTGAATTGTTGACTTACATAACATCTGCCTGTTGCAGCAGATTCCTTCTGTATAACATCAGGAAGATCAGACCTTTCTCGATTGAACATGCTACTCAGCTGTTAGTCTAAGCCCTCGTCCTATCCCAGCTCGATTATTGTAATGCATTGCTTGCTGATCTCTCAGCTTGCACAATCAGGGCTCTACAACTGATTCAAAACTCTGTAGCACGACTTGTATTCAACCAGCCCAAGAGAACTCATGTCACTCTACTCCTCTCTCTCTCTATTGGCTCCCTATAGCTGCTCGCATTCAGTACAAGGCACTCATACTGACCTCTGGATCTGCCCTCTCTAACCTTCACTTTATGTTTCCAAAATACACTACAACTCATGCGGCATGGTGGCTTAGTGGTTAGCATATTTGCCTCTCAGCGCTAGTGATTCCCAGTTCAAATCCTAATCTGGGTGGAGTTTCCATGTTCTCCCCATGTCCGTGTGGATTTCCTCCTGGTTCTCTGGTTTTCTCCCACAGTCCAAAAACATGGATCAAGGTCAATTGAAATGCTCTAAAGTGCCCCATATAGATGTGTTTGTATGTGACTGTTTGAATGACTGTGTGCCCAGCAATAGATTGGTGTCCTGTCCTGGGTGTATCTGCCAAGCGCCCGAAATGTTCTCCCCCGGATGGGCATGGGGAACACCACCGCGACCCTAGTAGAGGATAAAGCAGAAGATAATGGATGCATGGATGGACTACAACTTGTTCACTTAGCTCTAATGATGAAAGTCACCTGTGATTCCACCTCACTGTGGTGCTATTTCTCGTTCCATATTGTTCACCTCTACAAAGTGGTGGAACGATCTTCCCAACTGTGTCTGTAAGGCGGAGTCACTTGACATCTTTAAGAAACACAATTCAAAACACATCTCTTTCGCAAACACTTGATATATAAAAGAGGGGGGGGGGTGCGAGATAGGATAATGATCAGGTTAGTATAATGATCAGGTCCATGACCACACCAGAAGCAGTGGTATGGTTTATTTTGTCCTGGTGTTTTCAATTAAGTCATACTTAAAATATGAAAGGCTATATTACCAATGAAGACATTCCCTTTTAAAGTGCCTTAATTACACCTAATTACAAATAAAATCTTTTTGTGTAGAGTGTGCAACAATAATGTTAATAAACTGAGAACTTAATATAACTTCAAGTGCATAACTATAAAGACTGTCTTTAAATCATTTTACTTTAAAACTAAACAAAAAAATAAAAATAGTTTTGTAAGCAGCATTAATGTGTGATGTCAGACCCCATATCTGTCTCTAGGCTACTGTGACAGCGCCACATGCAGGCAGTCAGGTAGAGACTCACAAAGGGGCAGAGCTGGGGGCTTTGGATCATTATTATTAGATTTAGTTTTTATTGGATTTATTGGTGATGTGCATGACAGACATCTTTATTGGACATTTTTGGAAATACTGAGCATTTAATTGTCGTATTAATGACAATTTCATATTTTACAGGATATGTGGCAACCAATAAGCGATGACCTTGAAGCAATATGTATCTTCACCAAAGAACTCTAATCATATATTTTACTATTCAGCAGCCACAAATGATCAAATTAAGTGATCCACAAAGAACCGGACCCCTATTACCACCTTTTCCACAGGTGGTGGGCACATGGGAAGGGGGACCCATGTAGCTCCTTGGGAGTCTCTCGACTGGCCTGGGAATGCCTCAGTGTGCCTTCTGAGGAGATGGAAGAGGTAGTTGGAGATAGGGATGTCTGGGCTTCCTTGCTTAGGTTGCTTCCCCCAAGACCCAGACCCAGATAAGCAGTAGATAATGGATGGATGGAAATGAACAATTGTTGATCTAACACATTTTGGTTTGATAGCCAGAGTTCTTAACATCTGATATAAATGCTTCAAAATAATTAATTCATTTATTATTTTCCACTAAATCCTCTAGTTTTGCAGGAGGGTTCCCCATGCACCTCCAGGGGAGAACATCTTGGACACCAACCCATAGCTGGGCACATACACACACTACATATATTACAGATATTATTCAAAATGGTAGACTTGATTTATCTAGCATTTTGACCTAGTTTTTTTTTACTGTAACACACAGTAGATTGTCTTATAAGGTTCTGTAGGAACATGTATTGCACTTCTGGGTAACCAGAAGATTGTGAACCCAGGGCAGGGCTCCAACCCATCACTGGGCACATATACACACTACATATAGGTTCAGTTTAAATAAGGAAATATAGAGCAATTCACCTTGAATCCATGTTTTTGGACTATGGGAGGAACTCCTATAACCCAGAGGAAACACACATGGACACAAACATGAAACGTCCACTTAGAAATCCGGATCCTCAGTGCTGAGAGGAGAACATGCTAAGTCACCATGCCGTCCTGCATGCAAATCCTTCTCAGAATTAGAATCAGAATTTTTTACTATAACACACAGTAGATTGTCTTACAATGTTCTCTAGGAACATGTCGTGCACTTCTGGGTAACCTTTGAGTAGGAGCCAGCTTCCTTAAATAGAAAAGTTCTACTAGGGAATTATGCTGACATTTCTTGGAAGTCAGTTTGACCTTGCTAAATATTGTACCTTTATTTCTGCCTGAAAAATAATCCATCAGATCAGAAGTGCTTTCACTGAATATACAATGTGCAGATTGAAATTCGTATCTTGATTTTTCTTGTATTCTTATCTTAATTGACCACTTAATTACATTGTCCTAGAAAAACCTGCCAGTGTGATTCCGTCAGCTAAAATAGGATAAACCGAAGTACATTTTATAAGACAAAGTAAAGTGAGAACATTTACTGACTATGAAATCTTAATGCAAACAACTTTGCACTTAATATCAGGTGGAATATTTATGTGATGTCACGATTTAAAGTTATTAATTATTGTAGTTTTGTTGTTACTTTGCTTGTGCTACAAATAGCTGCTGATTGTTTGTGCTAATGTTATTCCTGGTGTTTGTTCTCTCTTAGCTTCTCTTCACTCCTCTATCCTCCCTCTTCTTATAAATAAGGGTAATAGTCTATTTGTGTGTGTGTGTGTGTGTGTGTGTGTGTGTGTGTGTGTGTGTGTGTGTGTGTGTGTGTGTGTGTGTGTGTTTTCCTTATACAATTCAACACTGTTGCTTCAATTAGTATACATTTACATTTAGTCATTTAACAGACACTTTTATCCAAAGAGAACAACACAAGACAGTAGTTATAGAAAAAACAGTGTAAAATTATCAAACCTGATCATTATCCTATCTTGCACCCTGCCCCCCTCCCGAGATTTTTTGGGAAGATGGTTCCACCATTTTGCAGTGGTGAACACTACAGAGTGAGAATTAGCACCTCGCTGAGGTGGAATCACCAGGCGACATTCATCACTAGAATGAATTGAACGAGTCAGAGTAAATGGTTAGATCTTGTGCATGGGGAAAAAATGTTTAGTTGTAGAGGTCTGATTGTGCAAGCTGGAAAACTGGCAAGCAATGCATTACAATAATTGAGTAGGATAGGATGAGGGCTTGAACTAACAGCTGAGTAGCATGTTCAGACAAGACAAGGTCTAAAAGGTTATGCACAGATTCGTTTGGAGAGATTGTGGAGCCATCAACTTGGAAGGTCGGGTCATGATGGATTGAGGGTTCAGCTGGGACAATGAACAAATTTAATTTGAGATGACGGACCTTCATCCAAAAAGATAAGTCACCAGCGTGTCATCAGCTTAGCAGTGGCAAGAGAAACCATGTGCCTGACTGACTGTGCCCACAATGTATTTGACATATTCACGCTTTTGGATCTTGCAGAGGTTTGTATACTCTTTACAACCACCAAGAAGCAACTTAAAATGTCTCAGATGGTTAGATCTTGTGCATGGGGAAATATATGTTTAGTTGTAGAAGCCTGATTGTGCAAGCTGGAAAACTCACAAGCAATGCATTACAATAATTGAGTCAGGATAGGATGAGGGCTTGAACTAACAGCTGAGTAGCATGTTCAGACCAGACAAGGTCTAAAAGGTTATGGACCAAATCTTTTGGAGATATTGTGGAGCAATCAACTTGGAAGGTCGGGTCATGATGGATTGAGGGTTTAGCTGGGACTATGAGAAGCTCTGTTTTTGCCAAATTTAATTTGAGATGACGGGCCTTCATCCAAACAGATATGTCGTCAGAGTATCATCAGCACAGCAGTGATAAGAGAAACCATGTGCCTGACTGTGCCCACTATATATTTGACATATTCACTCTTTTGGATCTTGCAGAGGTCTGTATACTCTTTACAACCACAAAGAAGCAGCTTAAGATGTCTCAGATGGTTAGATGTTGTGTACAAGGGAAATATATATTTAGTTGTAGAGGCCTGATTGTGCAAGCTGGGAGACTGGCAAGCAATGCATTACAATAATCGAGTCGCGATAGGATGAGGGCTTGAACTAACAGCTGAGTAGCATGTTCAGACAAGACAAGGTCTAAAAGGTTATGGACCGAATCTTTTGGAGAGATTGTGGAGCTTCACATTGGAAGTCCATCGTGTCATGATGGATTGAGGGTTTAGTTGGGACTATGAGCAAATTTAATTTGAGATGACGGACCTTCATCCAAAAAGATAAGTCATCAGAGTGTCATCAGCTTAGCAGTGGTAAGAGAAACCATATAGTGGACTGTGCCCACTATACATTTGACACATTTACTCTTTACAACCAAGAAGCAGCTTAAGATGTCTCAGATGGTTAGATCTTGTGCACAGGGGAAATATATATATATATATATATATATATATATATATATATATATATATATATATATATATATATATATATATATGTGTGTGTGTATATACAAAAAAACTGAAAAAAACAACACATTAATTCATAATCGACTAGTTATAAATAAATTAACAGCATAAAAATGGCATAAAGTTTTTTTAGACAATTTGCCGATATGGTTTATAAACGCCTACAAAATATGAACAAAAATCATTAGGACTAACCTATTATTAAGCCAATTTGGGTCCTCCATTTAGTCACATTGCCACAGGTATATTAAATGTAGCCCTAAGCAATGCATTTTTCACAATTGTATGCTTCCAAATTTGTGGGAGCAGTGTGCAAAAGATCCTTTGCTGTTCCATCATTGCTGGTTCCCCGGTGTAAAATGCAAAGTCCAGAAAGGCATGGGTGGGCGAGATTGATGCAGAAGATCTTGACTAGCCCACACAAAACCCCTGAGAATGGAGATTGCATACCAGGCCCTTTCATCCAACATTGGTGTCTAACCTCAAAAATGCTATTCTGAATGAATGAACAAAGCTTCTCACAGACTACATCTTGTAAAAAGGCCTTCTTAGAAGAGTGAAAGTTGTTATGGTGTCAAAAAATACCAACTAAGAATTGTATGCTATTAAAGATCTTGTATGCATAATGTGTAGGTGTCCTGATACTTCTTGGCTTGGCGGTAGCTTATGAGTCCTAATAGAACTCATAGAATCTTTCACTGTATCCTATACAAGGTAGTACGGGGGATTTCCAATGCCCATTGGGGAGAACCTCTTAGGCGCTCAAGGACAGGGCGCCAATTCATCGCAGGGCACACACTCACTCACACAGACACACACTAGATAAGGGCTATTTAAATAGAGGCAATTTAGAGCACCCAATTTCACCTTGAATCCATGTTTTGGACTGTGGGAAGAAACCGGAAAATCCGGAGAAAACCCTAGGGATAAACAATTTTTTTTTAATTTGTATAATTTTATATCTAATATAAAATTCCCTTTAATAATGCAACAAAAAAAATGCTATCACACCCCTCCACCCCTAATCAATCCTGCTCGGCCTCTCTGGCTTGTCTGCATGGGAACTATCATAGCACTGCTCTTTGAAACGAGAAATGGAACTAATTAAATGGTTCCTCAATGCTATTGCAGGTGGATATACAATATATGCATGGGGGAAGTGGCGGATCAACATTAGTATGTTTTAAAAATCTGTTTTGCTGCTAGAATGGCTACTGATGCCCGCCAAAACAAGGACTGAGTCTTATCTGTTTTTGGATCCCTGCTATCATTTGGCCTTGAGGGGCAAACTGCTAAGTGAAATTGCCCCAGAGGAACCGTTGCAAATGTTTTTTCCCGTAGAACTTGCCCAACCTAATCTTTCCAATGGACGTTTCTAGCTCTCTAGCTGTGGCATCGGCTGATCGTAACATGATGCCCCTCTTCCTGACCCCTTGAACAACGTCTTTCACAGCTTTCATTTCTATGTCTTATTTGCTTGTGTGCTAAAAGGTGAAAGTGTGAGTGTGTGTGTGTGTGTGGTGTGTGTGTGGGGGGGGCCCAAACTGTGCTTATTGAAGCATGGTCTGTGAGCAGGGTTTTTTTTACCACCTGTTTCCTAATGTATTCCATTTCCTACCCACCTCTAAATTACTCTTTCTCTGTCCATGGGGAGGAGAAACGCTATATCGATTCTCTGTATGTCCTAGATACAGTATGCAGTGGAATTGACAGTAATGTATCCTTGTGTCCTTGTATTCTTAATCAAAAACTGGACTTTGATGATTATGCTATGATAAAACTTTTTTTTAATTAAGCATACTGTACCATTGGGATCTTCATAAACTTATGGAGGATTGTGTGAGGGGATAAACAACACAAAAAACATATCAGTACATGTTTCATGCAGTAGTTGGCTATTAATTGTATTAAATACAATAGCGTTTGCCACCAGCTGAGGTGGTTCGGGCATCTAGATGCTTTCTAGATATCTCCCTGGTGGGGTGTTCTGGGCATGTTTAACCAGGAGAAGACCCTGAGGAAGACCCAGGACAAGATGGAGAGATTATGGTTCTCGATTGGCCGGGGAATGCCTCAGTGTGCCTACTGAGGAGCTGGAAGAGGTGACTGGTGATAGGAATGTCTGGGCTTCTTTGTTTAGGTTGCTGCCACGGTGACCCGGACCTGGATAAGTGGTAGATATTGGAGTGATAGATGAATGGATGGACAAAAGTTTATGCATGGGACAATTGCATATAGATCTTTTTGGGCTGCATAGGATTCATATGTATATTTTGCATGTGAATTTAAAATTCAATAAGTGAAATAATTTTAAAAAAGTAATTAAGTTAGAGATTGTAAAGTGATCATATTTGCCTATGGAACTTACACAGAGAGGATTTTGTCCTCCACATTTATCCCATACACATACACACTAAATGAGTAAAATGAGCACATATGCCCAAAGCACTGGGCAGCCCTGTATATGGTGCCCAAGGGGCAAATGGAGTTAGGTGCCTTGCCCAGGTGTTCTTCAGCCATAGTACTTGGTGGGCCTGGGAAACAAACCAGGGATTTTCAGGTTGCAGGGCTGGTTCCTTAACCACAACCCTACAACTGACCCGAAAACATTATATAATTATATAATATAAGAGGTTTGGGAGCTACTAAGCTGCACTGAAGTATCATCTGTTGTTTAACATGCTGAAAAATAAAGTTGAGGTAAAAGTTGGAGCTCATACATATACATTACATGGAGAGAACTATTGAAACACCTACACAACACACCTACAGAAAACTTTATTATATGCCATTTGCAGCTATAAGAGCTTCCACTTTTCTACCTTCCAAAAGATTTTGCACTGTCTTTTGGAATATTTACCTTTTTATCTAGACTTACATTTCGGTGGACAGACACAGTGACAGCGGCATCAGGCTCTGCCATGTGAGTAGTAGGTGGAGCCAAGGAGGTGAGGGGGGTAATTTATTCACCTGCTGTAGGTTGTGCTAATAGTCTGTGTGAAAGGGAGGGCAGCATTTGCATAATTACACCAGCCAACCTGTAAATTATTTTTTAATTTCAACCTGTATTAAAGCCTCTGTCTAGATTTTATGTTTATGTTGGTGGCGCCCAGTGGTTAGCATGTTCACCTTTCAGTGCTGGAGATTCCAGGTTCGAATTCCAATCTGGGTGGAGTTTCCATGTTCTCCCCATGTCTGCATGTGTTTCCACTGGATTCTCTGATTTCCTCCCACAGTCTAAAAACATGGATTGAAGGTAAATTGAATGTGTGTGTGTTTAAGTGTGTGTGCCCAGCAATAGATTGACACCCAGCACTAAAACGTGCCCCCCCACCCTAGTAATAAATTACCCTAGTAACCCCACCCTAGGTAATAAATGAATGAACATCTATTTGTCTTTTGTGGTTCTGTCTCACATAGCTGGGTTCTGCATGCTCCATATGTTTACCATCATTCCATATCCTCCATCCATCCATTATCTTCCGCTTTACACTCTATTAGGGTCGCGGGGGGGTTCCCCATGCCCATCCAGGGGAGAACATCTCGGGCGCTGGGCAGATACACCCAGGACAGGATGCCAATCTATCACTGGACACACTCAGTCACACAGACAGTGTGACTGGACTGTGGGAGGAAACCGGAGAACCCGGAGGAAACCCACGCAGACAGGGGGAGAACATGGAAACTCCCAGATTGGGATTTGAACTGGGAATCCCTAGCAGCGAGAGGCGAACGTGCTAACCACTAAGCCACCTTGCCGCCCCATTCCGTATCCTGTATAATAAATAGTACATATTTTATCAAATGGATGCAGAACTATCAAGGTTTTATAAGTTTGAAATGTTTAAAGGGTCTGTATAGTTTCTTTGTAAGTTCAAAATGTCATAAATTTACATATTGGCGCCTCCCATTCAAACTATTAAGAAGTTTCTCAAAGTTCTCATCTAGAACATTTGTTGATAAATAGAAATCTCCTCAGCACCTAAAATGCAAAGTTCTTATTCCTAAGTTATCGCAAAGTTAAATGGAAATGCGTCTGACACGTCAGCATTTCACGCCTGCTGCTATTCATACATGTTGTAGCCCATAATTGCAGGATGTGGGTGAAATAAAAGAAGGGCCACATTTTAAAAGGAGCTTGCTTTTGAAGTCAAATTCAAAGAGTGCTGCACAGACAAGTTGATTTCAGTGATTAGCAATTGACAGAATGTCTCGGTTCTACAAGAAGCCCGGAATTTTGTAATTTGCCTGCAAGGTTTTAAAGCAACAATCGGAGGAACCTCTTACATGTATCGCAAATAAACTCATACTTCATAGAGTATCATAGAAAAAAATTAATAAAGATGATATTTTTTTTCTGTATCGTTACTATAGTATAAAATAAAAATAAGATATTTTAATTAATTGTAGTTTAAAACTAACTAAAAATATAACATTAAATATAACATAACATAAGCAATATAACATTAAAACTATACAAAAAACATTAATTAAATGGCATATTAAACAAATAATTATATATATGAAGTATAATTAGACTGGGGCAATTTCTAAATACATGTCTGGGTTTGGATATGGTACAAAAAATAATTTAAAAGATTAATGCATACAGCTATAAACAACATGTTTGCTTAAGAAATGTGACCAGCCTACCAACCCTGTGATGCAAGTATATTGAAATCCAACTGCTCGACTATGGTTAGAGTGGATGTTTGAGGTGCACATCTTCATGGGCTTTAAAATGTATACTGTATTGCCAAAAGTATTGGCTCACCCATCCAAATTATCAGAATCAGGTGTTCCAATCACTTCCATGGCTACAGGTGTATAAAATCAATCACCTAGGCATGCAGACTGTTTTTACAAACATTTGTGAAAGGATGGGTCGCTCACAGGAGCTCAGTGAATTCCAGCATGGAACTTTAATACAATGATTACTGGATGGAATTGGACTGGCGGTCTTTAATGGACTTACATATAGTTGTCCAGATGTTAGAGTTTTTCCATTTGTTAAATACGGTCACCTAATCATCACACAGTCTGTTAATGATTGTTCAACACTGTTGATCCCACCCGGCCGCTCAAGGAGGATGAGTCCACCACTGAGTCTTGGTCCTCACAAGGTTTCTTTCTTAAAATAACAACATAACAGGGAGTTTTTTTTCTGGTCACTGTCGCGTCGGTTTGATCTTTGGGGGTTCAAAGGCTTATAACACTGTAAAGCTGCTGTGTGACAATGTACTATTGTAAAAAGCACACTATAACTAAATTACTTGAAATTGAAATTCATTTATTATCTTCTGCTTTATCCTATATTAGGGTCGCGGGGGGGGGGGGTTCCCCATGCCCACCCAGAGGAGAACGTTTCGGGCGCTGGGCAGATAAACCCAGGACATGGCGCCAATCTATCACTGGGCACACGCACAGACACGCACACAAACACATTCTATATGGGGCAATTTGGAGAACTCAATTGATTGATCCATGTTTTTGGACTGTGGGAGGAAACCGGAGAACCCGGAGGAAACCCACGCGGACACAGGGAGAACATGGAAACTCCACCCAGATGGGGATTCGAACCAGGAATCTCTAGTGCTGAGAGACGAACGTGCTAACCACTAAGCCACCATGCCGCCAAAATTGAAATTACTTATGGATTAAGAATAAGATGTCACTTGAGCTCATAGGCAGGTGAGTGAATACTTTTGGCAATATATCTGCCTCCTTGAGCTTCATGACTAAGGATCAAAATCATCATTAAATATCCATAAACAATAGCAACAGAACAGCAGGCCATGCATAATGGATTTCTTACAACGATGTCACAAAGGTGAATAAAATTTGTACTGAATGTATTTGCCCCTGAGAATAGTTACAGGATTTTCTCTTTTCACAACAGTGCAAATGTAATGAATTTAATTGTATCGTGGCTTTAAATTATGAGCCAAAATTAATTGTCCCTTCGCAGTAGAGAGAAGCTTCTCCTGAGACAGTCAGGGCTGCCGAGGACAAATGAGATAATTATAAGACCCAGCATCAGGCAATTCCACACTGTACAGTTCTTCAGTGGCCAAGGATTAGGCAGGACTAATGATGCACAAGTGCTCTCTGGGTCCTTGTGAGCGCCGAGACAGACAACAAAAGCTATTGTGGAGATTTGAATCCCCGGGAAACTAAATGTTTTCTCCCAAGACGATAATTCAGGCAGTGCTTCAGCAAAATAATAGTTGTTTTTTTTTAATACAGCTTTTTTAAAAAACTTAATTAACATATTAAAAAAATACATTTTCTTGGATTGTATTAAAATAATAACCTCTAAAATCCTTTTTTGCTGTAGATTTGTAAGACCTCATTCTTGAACCACACATAATCCATGTTAAAATTAGGCTTTTGGAGGATTTATGGTGAGTGTACTGCTAAGAAAAAGTTAGTTAAAAGAAAGGTAAAAAAAGTTAAAGGTTAAAATCACAGCACTAATGAACTGCCACTGTGAGGCCCCGATGCCTAAGCTTTACCCATAATACTGAGATTGTGTTATTAATACAACTTTAAGGCAATATGGATAAGGGTATCTGCTAAAATAAAATCAAATATAAAATAAAAGCAAAATTAAATTTTTTGTTGGGTCACACAGGATTGAATGACACCCTGAGGCTGAGGGTTGAATGTGTTTTCCATGCCATCCAGGGAAGAAGAACATTTTGGCCGCTGGGCATATACACTCAGGACAGGGTGCCAATGTATTGCTGGTCACATACACAAGAACACTCTATACTATATATTATATAAGGCAATTTAGAGCATTAAGGTTTCCTTAAATCCACGTTTTTGCACTGTGGGAGGAAACTGAAGAACCCGGAGGACACTCACAGTGACATGGGAACAACATGGAAACTCCACCTCGATTTGGATTTGAACATGAGTCTCCAGTGCTGAGAAACATCTTGACTGGGATTTGAACATGGATTCCTGGTGCTGAGACGTGAACATGCTTAGCCACTGTGCCAAGAAACGCAGATATTTTAATTCATTCATCCATTATCTTCTTCTTAATCCTCTACTAGGGTCATAGGGTGGTTCTCCATGCCCATCCAGTGGCGAACGCTTTGGGCACTGGAGGTTTACAACCAGGACAGTGTACACCACTATCACTGGGAACACTCACTCATAAAGGTACACATATAAGCACACTCTATATGGGGCAATTTAGAGCATTCAATTTACCTCAAATCCATGTTTTTGGAAACTGAAGAACCCGGAGGACACCAACAGAGACATGGGGACAACATGGAAACTCCACCTCAATTTGGATTTGAACATGAGTCTCCAGTGCTAAGAAGCGAACATGCTAACCACTAATCCACCATGCAAAGAAACACAAACTTTTGAGATATTTTCATTCGTTCATCCATTATCTTCCGTTTAATCCTCTACTCATGAGGAGTTTCCCATGCCCATCCAGGGAAGAATGTTTTGCACACTAGATGGATACACCCAGGACAGGGTGTCAATGTATAGCTGGGCACAATCACTCACAAAGACACACACACACAAGCATACTCTATATGGGGCAATTTAGATAAATAGAACATGGAAACTCCCGGCAACATGGTGGCTTAGTGGTTAGCAAGTTCACCTCTCAGCGCTAGGAATTCCCGGTACGAATCCCAATCTGGGGGGAGTTTCCATGTTCTCCCTGTGTCCGTGTGGGTTTCCTCCGGGTTCTCCGTTTTCCTCCCACAGTCCAAAAACATGGATCAAGGTCAATTGAATTCTCCAAATTGCCCCATATAGAGTGTGTTTGTGTGAGTGAGTGTGTCCAGTGATAGATTGGCATCCTGTCCTAGGTGTATCTGCCCAGCGCCCGAGATGTTCTCCCCTGGATGGGCATGGGGAACCCCCCCGCGACCCTAATAGAGTATAAAGCGGAAGATAATGAATGAATGAATGGAAACTCCCCTGGATGGGCATGAGAACCCCCCCTTGACCCTAGTAGAGGATGAAGATACTAAATGAATGTTGTCAGTTGTAAAGAAGCATGATGGAATTTTAAACAGAAGAATCATAAAATAATGTAAGAGTATGTAGGGTGGTTGAGCTGCAGTGGCACAACAGTTGATGCTTTCTCTTTACAGCAAATAGGTTAAAAAAATAATTAATTCATTTATTCATTCATTCATTATTTTCCGATGTTTGTGCACTGTGGAAGAAAAATGAAGAACCTGGAGGAAACCCACACGGACATGCAGAGAACGTGAAATCTCCAGCGCTGAGAGGAGAACATGCTAACCACAGTGCTTTCCAGGTTGAAAAAATATTTAATATAATATAATATTTATATTAAAACATTAGATTTGTTATACATAAAAATAGATATATGTACCTATATATCTGTATATATATATTCTATAATGCATTTTATATTATTTTTACTCGTTTTTTTATGAAAAAAAAAAGCCTTAAATAAAATCAGTCTTTACACTTTGGCTGAGCATCATATCAGACCTACTCAGACTGTGCCCCCTCTTTTTTTATCTGTGTGATACTAATATCTTCCATCAAGCATGTAATGGATCACCTCCAGACTCCATCTGATTTGGAGAGATGTAGCCTGGTTGGCTGCTGCTATTGGTCATTGGGCTGTTCAAGTTCGGGAGGAAATGCCTGGTCCTTAATTCACTATTGATTTGTTTAGCTAATCTTTTTCTTTTCTCTCATCTCAGGAGGCTCCTTGAAATTAGGAACTCTAGGCTATATCTGAGCAAAAAAGAAAATCCAGTTGGATTTCTGGTAGCAAGAACTCCCAGATTAAAAAAAAAAAAAAACTCAAGTCCATAGGATTTAGCATTAAAACTTGAGCAATAAAAAGCAAAAAAAAATGTCAACCAATATTACATTATTACACTATTTAATCAGAATCAGAATCAGAGACAGACTTTATTGGTCAAGTATGTTCACACATACAAGGAATTTGTATTTGGTTGCAATAGCTCACAGTGCACAATAAGTGACATACATACCCAAACTAGCATTTCTCATACACACACACACACACACACACACACACACACACACACACCTGTAAAAATTGACGTTTTTTGTGCAATTTACAGATTGTATTTAATAAAGTGCTAGTGCAAACTGTAATGGGTAGTTAAATAGGTTTAACTATTTATTAGTTTATCTGCAAGTCATACCATGAATGTATTCTCCAACACCGCAATTTATTGCTCAATTGTTGATCTTTGATGTCTCAGGAGATTTACAGGACTTGTGATTTTACTTACATTTTACATAACATTATGTTTACATTTACTCATTTAGCAGACGCTTTTATCCAAGCGACCTACAAAGGAGAGTTAGTAGTTAAGGAAAAATAGCTACACTGTAGAATTATGAAACCTGACCATTATCCAATCAAATCATTTTTTTTTTAATCAAGCATTTGTGGAAGATATGTATTTTATTTAGAGATGAACATAATTGTTTCTATAAGACCAAGATAAGGGGCTTAAGGGTTAGTGGTTAGCATGTTTGCCTCTCAGTGCTGGGGAGTCCCTGGTCAAATCCCAATCTGGGTGGAGTTTCCATGTTCCGTGTACACATGGGTTTACTCCGGATTCTCTGGTTTCCTCCCACAGTCCAAAAACATAGATAAAAATTAATTTAATTAAATTAATTACCCCATATAGAGTGTGTCTGTGTGAGTGAGTGTGTACCCAACAGTAGATTGGCGCTCTATTCTGGGTGTATCCAGAACACACACACACACACACACACACACACACACACACACACATATATATATATACATATATATATATATATATATATATGTGTGTGTGTGTGTGTGTGTGTGTGTGCAATTTCCCTTCAGGAATCAAAGTATTCTGATTTTGAATATTAAAACTAATTAATTATTTTAGCAAATCTGAGCACCATATGAGCCCTCATTGAGATCTATAATAAAACTTGAGGAGACACATGTGAGCTTACTGCTATCTGGGAATACATATTTGAGCAGCAGGAGACTTTTGCGAAAGTCTCCTTTGTCTTTCAAGTTGATCTTGTTTTCTAGGAGATACTACAGAGAAATAAATCTCCGTTTTGATTTTTCTTTCCACTGGGTATTTTAATATGTTTATAAAATCATTCATGAGCAGCAAACTAGCATAGTTAGTACCATTATCAACTTAAAGCAAAAAATTGTGATGCTCACTGAAGAATGTGGCCTAGATTTTTTTCTTAGTGACTTTTTTTTTGTACTTATCATGAGTTTTCTCTTTGAGCTCCAGTTTCCTTCCGCAGTCCAAAAACATATACTGTATGTCAAGTAAATTTAATTTTATTTCATTTTTCATTTTCATTATCTTCTGCTTAATCATCTACTACGGACGAGGGTCACAGTGGGGGTTCCAATCCAGGGGAGAACATTTTGGGCACGGGAGAGATACACCCAAGACAGGGCGCCAATTCATTGCTGGCACACACTTACTTATACAGATACTCACACTAGATGAGGCAATTTAGATAGGGGCAATTTAAAGCACCAAATTTACCATGAATTTATGTTTTGGGCAGTGGAAGGAAACCGGCCAACCTGGAGAAAACTCACGGTGGACACGGTGAGAACATGTCAATTCTGCCCAGATCAGGACTGGACCTGGATTCCCAGCACTGAGAAGCGAACGTGATAACCTCTAAGCCATCATGCTTAGAGGTTAAGTTAATTTCCATCCATCCATTATCTTTTGCTTTATCCTCTATTAGGGGGGTGTTCCCCATGCCCATCCAGGGGAGAACATTTCGGGCGCTGGGCAGATACACCCAGGAAAGGGCTATCGCTAATCTATAGCTGGGCACACACTCACTCACACAAACACACTATATATGGGGCAATTTGGAGAACTCAATTGACTTGATCCATGTTTTTGGACTTTATAATTTTTGTTTTAACACTGTACAGCGCGTTGTTGCAGCTGTTGTTGTTTTTAAAGTGCTTTATAAATAATATTGAGTTGAGTTGAGGGCAATAACTTTGCTAAGTCTAATAAAGGTAAAATGTCACAATGTTTAAAAAGTACAGCAGCACTGGAGGAACCCCACACGGACACAACATGGAAACTCCACCCAGATGCGGATTCAAACCGGGAACCCCTAGCGCTGAGAGGCGAACGAGCTAACCACTAAGCCATCGTGCCGCCTGGTTAAGTTAATTTAAAAAATCTTAATTAGCCGCAATTTTAAGACAATGAATCATTGTGTTTGTCTGCCTTGTGATTGACTTGTAATTATGTCATTCATTATCTTCCGCTTAATCCTCTACTAGGGACGCATGGGGGGGGGGGGGGACTGGGCAGATACACCCAGGACAGGGTGCCAATCTATCACTGGGCACACACTCACTCACACAGACACACAACAACACACTCTATATGGGGCAATTTGGAGAATTCAATTGACCTTGATCCACATTTTTGGACTGTGGGAGAAAACTGGAGGAAACCCACACGGACAACATGGAAACTCCACCCAACTTGGGTCTCAAACCTGGAATCCTCAGCACCAAGAGACAAACGTGTTAACCCCATATAGTTAACGTATAAAACCATATAGTTTTATAATTTTTATTTTAACACTGTACAGCACGTTGTTGCAACTGTTGTTGTTTTTAAAGTGCTTTATAAATAATATTGAGTTAAGGTGAGGGCAATAACTTTGCCTAGTCTAATAAAGGTCAAATGTCAAAATGTTAACTTAAATGTTATAAACTACAGCAGCAATGGTGTGTCTGATCCATTCATACCAGTACAATGCACACTAACACTTCACTCAAATGATATGTACACTGTGGGGGTTCTGAACATTAGCGAGCAAAATAACGGAAGTTTTATAATTGAAATGGTTGTTAATATAGACTGCAATATTTACTTACTTAAAGTCAAGACAAGATAAGATAAGATACTCCTTAAGTGGTCCCATAATAGGGAAATACACATTCTCATCAGCAAAGTGACAAGTTAAAAACATACATCTAAAATACGTATTAAAAGAAGTAATCAAAAAAGAAAAATAGAATAGAAATCAGTATATACACAATAAAATAAAAAATAAATTGCTTAATTATGTACATGACATCTAATACAGACAATTGAAAAACTCTATAGAATACAACGGATTATACAGAAATAATGTATCTTCCGCATTATCTTCAACTAGTCTCCATGCCCATCCTGGGGAAAACGTTTTGTGCACTTTGTGCACCCAGGACAGGGTGCAAATCTATCACTGGACACACACTCACTCACACAGACACACTCTATATGGGACAATTTGGAGAATTCAATTGACATTGATCCATTTTTTTTGGACTGTAGGCAGATACCGGAGAACCCAGAGGAAACGCATGCGGAGAACATGGAAACTCCACCCAGATTGGGATTCGAACAGGGAATCCCCAGCGCTGAGAAACAAATGTGCTAGCCACTAAGCCACCGTGCCGCCCGTATTGCTCATATAGTGATTGGATAGTTATTGCACAGTGTTATTGTCAGTTTGGCAGTCAGTGTTATTGAGAGCAGTGCTGATTGTACAGTCTTACTGCAGAAGGAAGGAAGGACCTTCGGTAATGCTGGCCTGTTATTAAAGGTGCTGAGCGGTAGCCCCGCCATCTTTATCCGCCCTCCGCATGGATATATACGATGAGGGTTATCGATAGCGTCCCGGAGTATGGGGAGATCGTTCTCCCTCTCTCTGTTCCCTCTCTCTGTAAGCTCCCAGCCCCCTGCTGACGGAGTGGCTTTGAAGCCGCTCCTGTACATCGGAAGTCGCAAGGTGTTTGAATGCGTTACCAGTCGGGAGCTATCGGACAGGGAGAGGGTGCTGTTGTACTTCTCCAGACTCCTGGGACCTGTGTGGAGGTGGGCCGAGGGCTTAGTGGCCACCAGGGATGACTGCCTCACTTCGGCCAGCCGGTTCGAGGCGGCCTTCCTAGGCAGGTTCGCCCCGGGGTCGGATGCCAGCACCGTCAGCGAGCACCTGGGCACTGTCAAAAGACAGCTTCGCAGCGTGCGGGTTGGGAATCCGCCTTGCGAGCCGCTCCGCGCTGTCAGCGAGCCGCTGAGCGAGCCGCTGAGCGAGCTGCTGCAAGCCGCTAGCGTGCCGCCGCTCATCATCAGCGAGCCACTGAGCGAGCCACTGCACGAACCGCTCCGTCCCTCTGGTCATCCGCTCCGCGAGTTGTTCTACGCCGCCAGTAATCCGGCGAGCGCTACCAGCGTGCAGCCCCGTGTTGTGAGCAATCCACCTCGCAGCCGCCGGAACAGTGATCCGCCCTGCGTGATGCTCCGCGCTGTCAGCGAGCCGCCGAGCAAGCCGCTAGCGCGCCGCCGCTCATCATCTGCGAGCCGCCCCGCCAATAATTTGCCGTGCGGCGCCAGCGTGTCGCTCCGTGAGCCACCTAGCTCCGCCAGTAATCCGCCTCGTGATCCGCCGCGCGCCGTCAGCGATCCGCCGCTCGTCGTCAGTGATCCGCCGCCAGGCGTCAGCTTGCCGCTCCGCGAGCCGCCCTGCTCCGTCGGTAATCCACCTAGTGAGTTGCCGCGCGCCCTCAGCGCCCCGCCGCTCACTGTCCGCATTCCGCCGCTCGTCGTCAGTGATCCGCCGCTAGCCGTCAGCTTGCCGCTCCGCAAGCCGCCCTGCTCCGCTGGTAGTCCGCCTAGTGAATTGCCGTGCGCCGTCACCGCCCCACCGCTCGCTGTCCACGTTCCGCCGCTCTCCGTCAGTGATCCGCTGCGTGCCGCGAGCGAACCGCGGCGCGAGGTCCGCGTCCCGCTCTACGCTGAACGCGAGTCGCTTTTCATGTCGCTCCATGCCGATAGTAATCCGCTCAGCGCCACCAGCGGCCCACCCCCTGATCCGTGCCGTGCCGCCAGCGATCCGCGCCGCGCCACCTGCACGCCTTGCAGGGTTCTGGGCATTGATTCAGGCTACGGGTTCCGGTCTGCGTCAGTCGCGTTCCGTCCTGAGCCATCCGTGATCCGTTCAGGTTGCGTCCAGTGCTCGGGTCCAGCCTCGGTGGGTCCCGCCTCGGTAGACCAGGACCTATTACTATGTGGGGTTGCTGTGGTACTGGCTCTTTCTTTTTGTGTCCAGGAGGCGGAGAGGAAGGAAGCTGGGAGACTAGGCGAGGTGTCTCACCTGTATAACCTGGGTTGCAGTCCAGTGGTCCGATGGGGAAGCAGTGGTCGTCTATGGTCCCCGCTCAGGACCAATTAACCACCGCTCTGGACCATTTATCACCCGCTCTGGACCGTAGTTCACCCGTGCTGGACTGTTTGCCCCTTATTCGGGACCATCCTCTTCCCGCTCTGAACAGTCTTCCATCCACTCAAAACAGTCTGCCCTCCACTCTGGACAATGTGCCCTCCGCTCTGGACAGTGTGCAAGCCACTCAGGAGACATGGGACGCTATGCCAGACACCCAGCTTTTGGACAAAGACTGTGCTACGCTCGCGTCTACTCGGGTCACCTCTGCGGTCGTGTGTACCCCGGTTACCCCTGCAGTCATGCTCCCGCCTGCATCAGAGTCCGCATTAGCCTCTCCAGCACCTGAATCCACATTAGCCTCTCCAGCACCTGAGTCCGCGTTAGCCTCTCCAGCACCTGAATCCGCGTTAGCCTCTCCAGCACCCGAGTCCGCATTACCTCCTCCAGCATCGGATTCCGCGGGAGTCTCTCTGGCACCAGAACCGTCGGTTATCCAAAGGGTCTCGTCGCCTCCTCACCCTTAATAGGCCATGTCGCCTCAGCGCTATCAAGGGGCCATGTTGCCCTCTCGCTCTCAAAGGGTCACGTCGCCTCCGCACCCTTAATAGGCCAGGTCACTTCAGCACTATCAAGGGGCCAAGTCGTCCCCGTGCTCTCAAAGGGTCATGTCACCTCCGCAACCTTAATAGGCCAGGTTGCTTCAGCGCTATCAAGGGGCCAAATCGCCCTCACGCTCTCAAAAGGTCACGTTGCATCCGCGTCCTCAAGGGGTCACATCGCCTCTGCGCTCTCAAGGGGTCGTATCGCCTCCGCGAGTTTAAAGAGCCTCGCTGTTTTAGCGCCCTCAGATGGCCATGCCACCTTCATGCCCTCAAAGAGGCCTCGCCGCCTTCGCGCCTCCTACAGGCCTCGTCGCTGTCGCGTCCTCATAGGGTCCCGGAGGGACCCGGGCCCCCTTTGTTTTTTTTTTCTCTCTCTTTTTCCCCCGGGGTGGCCATACCCCCCCCCCCCCCCGGTTGTTTTGGAGGGGTGGTATGTCAGGCTTGGGAGGGCTATGCCACTCCCCGCTGATTTCCTTATGTCAGATTTAGTCGTTCGGGGTTTCCGTAGGTAGGGCCCATCCCCGTGAGCTGGGATTGGGTTCTACCTAATCACATGTGGCCTGCCAGCATTACATGAGTTATGCTTAAGTTACGTTGGGATTTGTATATGCTTTGTTTTTGTTCGGTTTGGTTTTGCGTTTCATTTAATAAATTACATCTTTGCTGCTTACCTGGTCGCCTGGCTCGCTTGTTAGCTTCGAGTGCATCTCGCTCGTGCATAGCACCACGCAGCGGCGCCTTTGTACGGACTGCGCCCCCCATTTGTAACATTAAATAAATGTGTTTTTAATCCACATTTAAAGATTACTAGTGATTATGAATTACGAACAGTAACTGGAAGGTTATTCGAAAGTTAAAAATGTTTGTTTTTTTATTTTTTAAATAAGTAATTTCCAGAACTATAGATACAGTTTGTGCTTCCCACATTTGATAAAACCATCTATAAGCACCGGCTCTGAAAAAAGGCGATGGGAGTGTTAATGGGGAATAGATTTTTGCATCAAATCCTAAACAGCCCCAGCAAAATGTAATTTCCTCTCCCATTATTCTAGTGGCAGTAAGGCATGGCTCTGTTCTACTAAAGCCTCATTACCACTGTCTAATCAGAACTTACATCTATAACAAAAAGAATAATGGGACTTGAAGGCAGTGGCACATCTGGACCATGAAAAATGAATTATGGCAATCGCTTTATATCAATCCCTTTATTAATATTCTAAATTTAATGTTTACACAAAGCAGCTCTCAGGGAAAAGGAAGATCGGCGGCGAGGAGAATCTCGCTGAGCGGGTCCTTCGTGGAGGCAGAAGACTCGCACGGAAGAGCGCGCGGCGGGGTCCGAGCGACGGGCGAGATCTCACTGAACGGGGCCTCCGTGGAGTCAGGAGACTTGCGCGGAGGAGCGCGCGGCGGGGCCCGAGTGGCGAGGAAGAGCTCGCTGAACAGGTCCTCCGTGGAGTCAGTAGACTCGCACGGAAGAGCGCGCAGCGGGGCCCGAGCGGCGAGGAAGAGCTCGCTGAACGGGTCTTCCGTGGAGTCAGGAGACTCGCACGGTGGAGAGCGCGGCGGATCCCGAGCGGCGGATCCCACGGAGGGCCGGATTGCGCTGTGGATCCCCGCCCCGTCCAGGTGCTCAACAACGGAGCCGGCATCTGAACCCGGGGCGAACCGGGCTAAGAACACCGACTCGAACCGACTCGCTGAGGTGAGACAGACGTCCCCGGCGGCCACTAGGCCTTCGGCCCACCTCAGCGCAGGGCCCAGGTGTCGGGAGAGGTAGAACAGCATCCTCTCTTGGTCCGAAAGCTCCCGACTGGTCACCAGGTCAAACACCCTTAATCGAGGCCGAGGCCGAGAGAGGGAGCACAATCTCCTCATACTCTGGGACCCGATCAATACCCCTCATTGCTCCAACCTCCGGGGAGCGAGTACTGCAGCGAAAGATAAACGGCGGGACCAGCGCCAAGCTAAGGAAGCCCGATTGCTGCAGTCGGGGGAAAAACTACTGGTGTGGCTGGCGCCGGGCTAAATTAGCCTGGAGGCTGCAGTCGGGGACACGACTAATGGCGGTGCTAATGCCGAGATAGGGTAGCCGGTGCTGCAGCCCAAAAACGCGGCTAATGGCGTGGCCAGTGCCGAGTTAAAATAGCCAATGCTGCAGCCGAGAAACGTGGCTAATAGCGGGGCTAACACTGATATAAATAGCCAAATGCTGCAGCTGAAAAACACCACGCAATAGCGAGCTAGCGCCGAAGCTAACGCAGCCAACAGCCGGAGGATGCGGCTAACAGTGGTAAGCGCTGACGCTGCTACTGCGTATAAACAAATAAAAAAAAAACGAGGCGAAGCGAAAGCCGGGGAACGCGGCCACGGAGGTAGATGAAATAAACCCGGAACCCGGCTTACCCGGAAGAGGAGTCCTGGACTTGGCATGGGTTTTCAGAGGTCAGCATTTGTCACGACTCAGGCGCGCGCTGTCCGGAAGCTGGCGGTGCAGCGCGGTGCGGTGTAGATATAAAAGTGCCAGGCGACCAGGTAAGCGAACAAAAAACCCTTTATTGGCGAATACAGCGGGAACGCCGCTAGAAGGAGCCGAGAGCAAATAACTACAAACAAAACGATGCAGCGGGAACGCCGCTGAGGACACGATGAAACGTGCCGAGCACCGAAATACACACGAATAAAGCAATCAGCGGAAAGGCCGCTGAATACAGGGCGAGATAAGCCCAGAGAGAAATATAGAAACAAACAAACAACCACACAACACACCCGAACGTGGCAGTAGAGCAAAAGCACACTTAGCGTGTGTGCTCTGTAGAGCTCAGTATAATGCTGACCTGCTGGCTACTGCGCAGGTGTGCTAGAAATGTAGCCAGCAGGTCGCACGTGATCAGGTAGGACCCAATCCCTGATCAAGGGGGTGGGTCCTACCTCCGGAAGCCCACAACGGCCAAAACCCGATACACGGGAGACAGAAATTCCACCCAGATTGGGATTCGAAACGGGAATCCCTAGCTCTGAGAGGCGAACGTGCAAACCACTAAGCCACCGTGCCGCCCTCTCCTAAATTATATATAATAAAATTGTAGATAAAATTGAAAGTATTTTAACGTCTTTAATACATTTATAAATAAGATTAGACTTCTGTCTGTTTTTAGGAAAAGAAAATTATATCAAATTACTGAATGGCTTCTCTGACAGAACCAGTGTATGGATTCTGATGGAAGAACTGCATAAATAACTACAAGTACATAATCAGTTTTCTAAAAAAGTTTTTAAAAGACGATCAGGTTCTGGAAACAGAGAAGTTACAGTGTGCTGTTTCTTCTGGTCAATTTGAGCAATTATTCAGACTTGTATCGAACATAAACTATTAACAAAGGCTATTCTGAGCAGCATAACAAACAGCAGAACACTCCGCGGAGCACTTATGTGCACTAAATGGATAATAGAATTGCATTTAAGATTGAATCTCAGACAAAAACAGACCTCCACTGAGCACCTACTGGCAATTACCTCTATGAATATTTTATAAGTAGTTTGTTACATAATTTATAAAGTAAAGAAAAACAGTCATATAATGTAATGCATAAATTTAGAGCACTTAAGATTAAAGAAAAAGACATCCTGTCATACACTGCGGAACCTAATGTACCACAGAGGATTTGCAAAATTAAATGTGAATTTCTGTTGCTGTTATATTACTATTAATATTATATTATATTACTTATATAGATTTTAACTGTTATGCTGCATTTTCATTCTAAATATTTTCATATTTGCAAGCTCTGACGTGTCAAGAGACGGCCTCAAACAACGAAACCAAATGTAATAATGATGAAATATGTTCATTGCATTACAGTATTTATTTATTTAAATGAATTAAATTTGTGTTTTTACTACCTTACTACACATAGTCATCTGTTTATGCGACTACATGACATACACCATCACAAATATCCGGTTGTAGGGGTTACTGGACACTAATGCACAGTATGCACAAACCAAAACTGTTATACGGGTACTTTTCCACTTTGCCTTGCTTCGTTTAGGACTGAGTCGTGTTCTCTCATTAGAGAGTCGATTCCTGTCTGGTGAACCATTAACCTTTGGCAGTGATTTTACGGCGTTTCTAAATAGATTTGTTAAACTAATAGTTAAATTAAATAGTTCTAATTCTAAAAAGTTTCCCTCCTCTGGATTTTATGGTTAATTTGCCTCAGAATTCTCACTCATACTCCAACAAGGTGCATTTTAATGAATAAGTACGGGTATAGGGCGGCACAGTGGCTTAGCGGTTAGCATGTTCTCCTCTCAGCACTAGGGGTTCCCGGTTTGAATCCCAATCTGGCTGGAGTTTCCATGTTCTCCTGTGGCTGGAGTTTCCATGTTGTGTCTGTGTGGGTTTCCTCTGGGTTCTCCGGTTTCCTCCCACAGTCAAAAACATGGATCAGGTCAACTGAATTCTACAAATTGCCCCATGTAGAGTGTGTCTGTGTGAGTGAATGTGTACCCAGCGATAGATTGGCGACCTCTCCTGGGTGTATTTGCCCAGCGTCCGAAACGTTCTCCCCTGTATGAGCATAGGGAACACCCCCCGTACACACGACCCTATTAGAGACTAAAGTGGAAGATAATGGATAGATGGATGGAAGTATAGGTATTTGGCCAAACATTTTTTGACTATTAAAAACTCATTCACACAGATATAAACTTTATGGGGCAATTTAGAGGAAACTACACCAAGATTGGGATTCGAACCTGGAATGCCCAGCGCTGAGAGGCAAACACGCTAACCAATTTTTTAAATACTAAATCAAGCTTATATTTTTGAGCAATTCCATACATGATTGACTCTTCTCCCAAAAGCCATGTTAGGAATATTTAAGAAGTTCATGATAGCAGTCAGTCATGACAGCTTTTCCATTTCACTTTCTATGCTTCACTTATGTTTTGGCAGAAATGGTACCATCCACATATCTCATGTAACCTAATGCTAAATCACTTTGGGATTTACTGCATTTCTGTCGTCTAAACTCATCCTTAAATAAGAGCCTGTTGCAGAAAAAAGACGTTAGGATTTCAGAACAGAGGTAGCATTGATTAATTCCTTTTTATCAGCAGTGAGGCTCTGGACCACAACAGCAGCCTTATTAATAACATCCATCATCTTCAATGCATTGGGGATTTTGCGTAGCTCTGATGGCATTTTTATCTGCCACCTGCGAACACCCACTTGAGGCACTTAAGACCTCCTATAAGCAGCATAATTTGTTTAAATGTGTTTGTCTGTCTGCCCTGCAATGGACTGGCTTGCCTGTGTTCATACTTCATTTAAGACAGAAAACAGTTTGATGGTTCCAGAGAAGCCATTTATCCAGACTAAACTCATCCATTAAACGTGACAACAGTAGATCATCTGGACACATATACATAATACTTTTAGACTTCTGTGTTCCTTCTTAGCATTAAAAAGCCTTGTGTGAGGATTTTTAAATATTTTAGAATGAGTTGAGGACAACATAGAACCAGTTAATGTTAATAATGTGTAACAGAGCCTGGTTTAAGATTCATTCATTCATTATCTTCCACTTAATCCTCTACTAGGGTCACGGGGGGTTGCCCATGACCATCCAGGGGATAACATTTCAGGCGCTGGGCAGATATTCCCAAGACAGGGCTCCAAGCTGTCTCACTGGGCACTGGGCAAACTTACTTACACAGACACACAGACAAACACACCCTATGTGGGGCAATTTAGAGCATTCAATTTACCTTGAATTTATCATTTTGGATTGTGGGAGAAAAGCCGGGAACTTGGAGGAAACCCACATGGGCAGAGGGAGAACATGGAAACTCCATCCAGATTAAGAATTGAACCTGGAATCTCCAGCGCTCAGAGGCGAACATGCTAACCACTAAGCCTCCTTAGTTTAAGGTTCATGTTTAAATTCCTTTTTAAATGGTTTGTTTGTGGTTTGCCCTATGCAAGCCAATAAAATCCGTAACCCCAAAACTGCGCTATGTGTAAATATGTGAAGTGATGATAGCAAAATTGAGTCGATAAAGGTGGTACTAATCATACATGGGAGCCAGGTAGTGATAACTTTAGTCGGTTTTTATTACAGATTATAAAACGGGAAGTTACAGTCCTTGAATATGATTTGCTGAGCCATTTGTCCAGCCGTATTGACAATAATGCACACTTCTGACCACTTTACATTCATATCAATGTTTGAAATATTTTCCAATGTTTTTTTATGAATTGCGTTCTGTAATTTGGCTTCTAGATGACAGTATTTGATTGTCAGAGGAACCAAAAAAACTGTTAGCATCAGCACAATTATCAAATATTATTTCTTAATTATAATGTGTTTGTAACCATTTTATGAAAGCAATAATGCAATATATGTGCTTATGACATATATAATCTATACCCTTATTATTGTTGAAATCTGATATCACTTTCCAGTGACCCAAAGATCTGCGTCAAGGAGGATGAGCCCCCAGAGTTTTGTCTTGTCATTGTCGCTCCGGCTTCTTCTTTGGGGGTTCAGACTCATAACACTGTAAAGCTGCCTTGTGTCAATGTACTGGTATAGAACATTCCATTTAAATAAATGATTAAAGGAGGAAGTGGTAGCACAGTGATTACGGATTTGAGCTATCAATTAGAAGGTTGCTGGTTTAAATCAGGTCCACTTAAGTTACCAATGTTAGTCCTTGAGTAAGGCCCTTAACCCTCATAGCTCCAGGGATGCTGTATAACAACGCTATGTTTTGACTCCCAACCAAGTTGGGATACATTATGTCACTTTGGATAAAGGTGTCTACTAAATGACGTAACATAAAGGCTGAGTCCTTTTTGGTATTTTCGCCACTGACACACTAGCTCGCTCTTTATATTTTCAAGATTCAAACATTTGTAAAGTTTCTTGAAAAAAAAAGCTCATTAATAAAATGTGATCAACTACCAAATTAACAGAAACTTGAACAACACCACTGCATACATATTGCTTCGGAACTGGAAGTGCCGAGTTCTTAAATAAGACCAATTCTCTTACCATCAACTGTCAAAGCTTAATTGTCTGCGCCTGTCAGCCTGTGATGTGAAACAACTATACTCAGTAATTAGTAGTATCCACATTATTTTGTTTAGGAAGCATACAGCACATAAATGAGCATGTATAGATAGCGGTACTCTTCAAAAAAACAAGCCTTGTTGCCATTAAATGCCATGTCTACACATATTTTGGCATTTTAATGACTCGTCCTTCTTGAGCGGCCGGCAGCATCAACAGTGTTGGACAGCCATGTACAGATTGTGTGATGATCGGGTGACCCGTATTCAACAATTGGAAAAATTATACCAATTGAAATAACTATGTAATTCCATTAAGTGCGTCCTGCAAACTGCCAGTCCAAAAGAAATCCAAGTTCCATCCAGTAATTGTCATAGCCAAAGTGCTTCAGCAGAGCCATGGATGAAGAGCTGACCACACCTCCACCTCAAAAGAAAGAAACAAGAAAAGCAATTAGAGCCAATAAAGCACAGCATTTAAGTAATAACCACAGTTTGATTAACACAGTTCAGAATGTGATTCCGGCATCACTGATTAAAGCAGCACTAAAAGTGGCAGATACTTGTGGTAATATCAACCTTCTCCCCCTCTGGCTTCGTGGTCCGGTGGATGCCCTCGGCGGAAGAGGAGTGGGCCACGCCCTCTGGCTGCGTGTTCTGGTGGGCACCTGCGGCGGACGCGGAGTGGGCCACGCCCTCTAGCTACGTGGTCCGGTGGGCGGCCTCTGGCTGCGGGGCGAGGAGGACGTCCCTGGTGCTCGGGCTCAGCGGCGGGCAGCCCCTGGTGCTCGGGCTCGGCGGCGGGCGGCCCCTGGTGCTCGGGCTCGGCGGGGGGCGGCCCCTTGTGCTCGGGCTCGGCGGCGGGCGGCCCCTGGTGCTCGAACTCGGCGGCGGGCGGCCCCTGGTGCTCGGACTCGTCGGCGGGCGGCCCCTGGTGCTCGGGCTGGGCGGCGGGTGGCCCCTGGTGGATGGGCTGGGTGGCGTGCGGGCCTGGTGGACGGGCTGGGCGGCGTGCTGCCCCTTGTGGACGGGCTGGGCGGAGGTCGGCCCCTGGTGGACGGGCTGGGTGGCGTGTGGCCCCTTGTGGACGGGCTGGGCGACGTGTGGCCCCTTGTGGACGGGCTGGGTGGTGTGCACCGCAGGGACCACAACAGTTGTGCATGCTGGTGGGTCTGTGGCAGGAAGGCACGCCGGGGGACCTCGGTGGGATTGCATGCAGGAGGGGCCTCGGCGGATTCGCACACTGGCTGGACCTCGGCGGATTCGCATGCTGGCTGGACCTCGGCGGGCTCACATGCTGGCTGGACCTCGGCGGGCATGCACGCTGGCTGGACCTCGGTGGGCACACACGCTGGCTGGACCTCGGCGGGTACGCACGCTGGCTGGACCTCGGCGGGCACGCACGCTGGCTGGACCTTGGCGGGCACGCTCGCTGGCTGGACCTCGGCGGGCACGCACACTGGATGGACGTCGGCAGGACTGACCTGCAGCACGCGTACCAAGCTCAACAGCTGCGCAGCGCACACACTGCGTCTTGGCTCCGTGCCGGCGGCGCGCACCGCCCCGTGTATCGCAACGGGGGGTTTGACGAACCGGACTGGACCATCAGTCCAGAACTCCTCAGAATTAAGGAGGGTGCGTACGGGCAGAATATGCCCATACAGGTACGACTCGCCCGCCTCGTCATCGGAGATCTCGATCAGATCGAGACCCTCCTCTGCGCAGAGCGACTCAAAACCATACCTCCACATCCACTCATCATCGGAGTCACACCACTCTGACACCACTGACTTAGAGCCATCCTTACGGCTCCGGGACGGCGGGCTTCATATACCGGCGCACTCGTGGACACGACGGAGGGTGCCGCGAGTACGAGGGTTTACGGCCCCCGCAAAGAAAAATTTTAAAAAGCCTTACCTGGGCTCTGGACTCCCCAAATTGGTTGGCACGTCGTTTTGTCACACTCGCTTACCTCTATCAAAAAGCGGCTGTGCAAATGAAGCACAGAGCCGCAGCGCCTTAACGCGCAGAAGGGAGCCAGGCACGCAGGTAGCAGAAACACAGATATTTATTAAAGGTGTTGGGACACCAAAAAATATGAGGTACAAATAACGAGCGAACATAAAACTACGACGTGCACGGAGGAAGGGGAACACGGAAACTAAATACAAAAACACCCGATCACGTGCACAAAAATAAACCAATCAAAGGAACGAGTTAATTAACTAAACAAACGACCATCAAAGAAAGTTAATTAACTCAAAGAACAGAACAGAACAGAACAACAGAAGAACAGGTACCCTAGGCACCTGTTACACGTGCATGCAGCCCGTGTTTGATTTCTCTCGAGGCAACATGTGATGTTGCAGCGTATAAAGGGCACACACTTTCATCAGATGGAGCCATGTCAGGTGCGTTAATTATCTCTAATCAAAGCCCATCGACAAAGGTTCTACTTTCTATTCCAGAGCCGTTGCGCTACCGTAATGAGTTATCTATCTGCGATGCAAATGCATTTCACAGTGCATTTCTGCATAATAAGTTGATTTTATAGCTATAAAATAATTATTGACAGATGGATTCATTTAGATAAAGCATTACCGAAGACCTAGGAGTGAAGTGCACTGTACTTATTATTATTATTATTATTTTTATTATTATTATTATTATTATATCCATCCATTATCTTGAAATGTAGTTCTGCAAAAGCAATTTCATTCATTCATTCATTATCTTCCGCTTTATCCTCTATAAGGGTCGCGGGGGTCGCGCATGCCCATCCAGGGGAGAACATTTCGGGTGCTGGGCAGATACACCCAGGACAGGGTGCCAATCTATCTTTGGGCACACACACGCACTCAAAGACACGCACACAAACACACTCTACAGTATATGGGGCAATTTGGAGAACTCAATTGATCCATGTTTTTGGACTGTGGAAGGAAACCGGAGAACCCGGAGGAAACCCACGCGGACACAGGGAGAACATGGAAACTCCACCCAGATGGGGATTCAAACCAGGAATCCCTAGCGCTGAGAGGAGAACATGCTAACCACTAAGCCGCCATGCCGCCTATTATTATTATTATTATTATTATTATAAAATGTAGGTTATCTGGGTTCAGTGCATTAGCTTTGGCTTGCTGTTGATAATAAAATGCCTTAAAATGTTATAATCATTCACATAAACTGGGCATTTCATTGCTGAAGTAAACAGGGCACCAGAGGTCAGACAATTACTCAAAATAAAACTATTCAGTGTTCAGTCCAAGCATTCCGATTGCAGATTTTTCAGCATAACTAAAAGTGGCAGATACTTGTGCTAATAACAACCTTCTCCCCACTGGCCATTTTCTTTTTCACACCTTTGGTCTTTTTCTTTTAAAACCTCTAGATATTCATCTCTTTGTTATTTTAATTTATGCATGTGCCATCACATTAATTACTTTGTATTTACCTTAGTATATGACTCATTTGTTCAGTCACAGGCCAGAGGTGCCATGCTTTATCTGTCTGCAGCACATTATTACCATTTTTTCCATCTCCCTTCATATGAACTGAAGGTAGACATCTGTATTATTGATGGTATTTTAAAAAGAGATTGAGGTATTGCAGATTTACTGGGTGTGTCCAGAAGTAATGAGGAGAATGACCTGTAGGTTTAGAGGTAATCGCAAGGTCCCAACACTTATGAAGTTACATATTGTGCACAGCAGAATTTGTCCTCAATATTGTGCCTGGAGAGCAAATGGGGTTGGGTGCCTTTAGCTATAGCACAATCAAACCAGGGACCTTGTGGTTCCTTAGCCTGATCGCTTCCCTCCCCAGCACCACCGTGCTGCCATCACAATATTATTGTTTTGAAACAGTCACCTTTTAATAAACAAAATACCGTAGCAAATATGAGGAACAGGCCATGAGTTGGGTAGCCATTTTCGCAGGTATTAACATTTTAGCCACAAAGTCACAAGAACACTCTCATTCACATCTCCTCTTGCTGTCCCCCCGCGTTTCCCTCTATATACGGATGTATCCGGATACTGGATGTTTCCTGGATGCCTCCCTGGTCAGGTGTTCCAGGCATGTTTAAATAGGAGAAGATCCCGAGGAAGACCCAGGACAAGATGGAAAGAATGCCTTTGGCGTGTCTCCAGAGGAGCTAGAAAAGGTGGTCGGGCATTGGGACATCTGGGCTTCTATGCTTAATTTGCTGCTCCGTGAATTGGCCCTGGATAAGTGGCTTTCTTGGCTTTTAGTTGTTATAAAATGCTGATAGAAATACTAGGTTACTTCGGTATACAGGATATGGCACTCAATCATATCAACAGCTCGAAATGATGACCATCTGGACCCTGGCCTGATGAACTTTCCTCTAAGTAGACACTACTGTATTCTTATTAAATAACCCTGCACTAGAACATCTCTGCTAGAGTGCACATCTCGGACCAATATCGATTGATTCTAGACCCTCGATTGCTTTTAGCTACCATAACATCTGGCATTGGGTGGACAGTTTATTGCACACCAGATGCCTCCAGCCTCGTTACATCAGAATGTGTAATGAAAACAACGGTCTCTGGAGAAAACCATGCATGCATAGGGAGTACATGGGCACTCCACAATGCTTTTTTTATTGTTCTTTTATGCAAAACGCAAGAAGAAGAGCACATTCTGATATTAAAACATAAAACTATACATCCCAATATGAGATGTACACTACAATCATTGAGTTTAGGTGTGATTTATTTTTTTGTTCCACTACCAGAAGTGTAAAATAATGCACCATATTTTGACTAACAGTTTGGAGGCAGCTCTTTCCGTTGCAGCATGACCATGCCCCAGTACACAAACTACAGTTCAGGAAGTGTTATTTTCCTAAATGATATTGATATTGCGTGTGGCTACACGGATGTAACTGTGTGGCTACAGAATTCCACAGGCCCAAGAACAGGTGTAGGGAGTGCTAGGCACTCATCACCTGTTTTCATTTTCATTTAGTTATTTTCGTTTAGTGGTGCTCATTTAGTTAAGTAATTCGTTATTTTCATTGGTTGCTTTTGTTTCTCACGTGGTCTGGTTTGTGTTTATTACATTTGGTTATTTATTGGACGCTTTTATCCAAAGCGACTTACAAGGTGAGCACAGGGTTAATCACAACATCCCTGGAGCAATGAGGATTAAGGGTCTTGCTCAAGTACCCACATTGGTAACTTCAGTGGACCTGGGTTTTGAACCCCCAACCTTCAGATTGATAGCCCAACACTCTAACCACTGAGCTACCACACCCACATGTGGTTATATGTTTCTGTTTCCGTTCCGTCGGCAGACCGGCATTATTTTTGTCACGCGTTGTCAGAGTCACTTTTGTGTCGGTTCTTTCGAATCAATAAATACCAACTCACTTACCTACGCCTCCTGGATCCTCTCTGCGCTACAGCTCGTGCTTTTTTGCCTTTGCGGACACGCCGCTGACAACAGGCTTTATTTACATGGTATTTTAAATTCATTAAAAGACATGTTGGCCAATGGTATGTGCCGTGCCCTCTTGTGCCTGCAGCCCCCCCCCCCCCCCCCCCCCCGCGACCCTAGTAGAGGATCAAGCGGAAGATAATGGATGGATAGAAATTGATGAATTCAATTTCAATCTGATGCAAATATGCAAATAAACTGATGCATATCAACTTCTGTTCATATGTGTTAATGTGTAACCGTTTGGATTACAGCCAAAAAATTTATGCGACGTGAATGTAGAAGCATTTAGTTTAGCTGCAGTGATTTATATCAGAGTAGAGGGTGGAACAGCAATTGTACATAGCTAAAAAATTTAATAGAGAAAATAAGAACGAATTTAATAATGGAAAAATGCGAGCAAAAAATTAAACAACTAAATTGCTTTTGCAGGACGGCACGGTGGCTTAGTGGTTAGCACGTCCGCGTCTCAGCACTAGAGATTCCCGGTTCGAATCCCCATCTGGGTGGAGTTTCCATGTTCTCCCCGTGTCCGCGTGGGTTCTCCGGTTTCCTCCCACAGTCCAAAAACATGGTTCAAGTCAATTTAGTTCTCCAAATTGCCCCATATAGTGTGTGTATGTGTGCTTGTCTATGTGAGTGTGTGCCCAGAGATAGATTGGCGCCCTGTCCTGGGTGTATCTGCCCAGCGCCCGAAACGTTCTCCCCTGGATGGGCATGGGGAACCCCACCGCGACCCTAATATAGGACAAAGCGGAAGATAATGAATGAATGAATGAAATTGCTTTTGCAGAACTACATTTCAGATTGTTCTCTGTGAAACCTAAAAATTATTTTTTTTTTGTGTTTGAAAAAGTACAATATATACGTAAGGTCAGAACCCGCATGCACATAACTCCACTCCCTGTACTTTGATGACTGTAACCATGGTAACCTGTACTTCAATGTGGGGCCTGCAGTATAGAGTCTGCATGGTATAAAATCATTGGCGCTTATGTGATTATGGATCAAACCCGAAGCAGCACACCCACACCTTATCACCTTACCAGCCGGTACCACTGCATCACAACAAATAAATCCTTCCTCAAATAGGGAATCGTTCCAACAGTGAGAGCTGAAAAATATTCTGTCAGCAACACAATGCTGGACTGTAGAGCATCCAACAGCATAACTGATCACCAGTGGGGAAACACCCTACTGCTGCTGAAGCTACATGGGATAATCCCTGCAGATTGAAGGGAATACAGAATGTACCCACATATTCTAATTAATAGATGTTGACACAGGGATGTGTAAATGTTTCATCCTTAAAGTAGGTAAAGGGAACTTTTTAAAAAGTTAGACATGATATTACAAGGGACTGATAATAAAATAAAATAATAAATGTGTACTTTCATCATTCAGGGAAGAACATCTTGGGCGCTGGGCAGATACACCCAGGACACGGAGGAAACCCATGCGGACACGGAGAGAACATGGAAAGTCCACCCAGATTGGGAGAACCGGGAATCCCTAACGGTGAGAGAACATGCTAACCACAAAACGTATTAATAGATTAAATATAAAAAGACATTATTGCTTTATTTGTAATGCTCTTTATTTTTGTAATGACATTTACTAATTCACATAGTTTAACCAACTGCTGAATGACTGCAGGGAACAGAGGAAATAGTCATTTGCGGGATGAGCGTGTATAATTGTAGGAATGTCTAGTTGCGGGATGAGCATGGGAAAGGGAAGGGATGTCCGATCACAGGGTGAGTTGTGAAATTGTAGACTTAAGGGGCAGGTAACGATTTTCACAAATAATTAGTCCTAGTTTTGTGACACTGATTAAAAAATAATAATAATAAAGAAACAACAATACTACTGGAGAGGGTTGTTTAACTTTCTCAAATTGATCAGGTGTTCCACAAACAGCTTCTGGTCACTAATATAGCAGTAGAGAAAGAGGAAGTCTATTTGCACTTTTTCCTATAAGTCTTACAGCTTACTCCATATTCATACCACTGGGTTTGTAAAAAGAAGTAATCAACAATGAATGAGTAAGGAGGGAATCATGTGACAGGTTGAAATTGTTTATGCAAAGAGAGTAGATGTGTTACAATGCAGAGCATGGTAATGGTGGTCACTACCCAACCAGAAGACAACTATCCACCAGGCGACAACTAACAGATATAAATTGTATTAAATTAAACATTATTTAATCAATAAATAAAAAAATACTTCAGGGCATGAGTACATCCTACATACCGCTTATTGAGTGAACACAAACCCTACCCCCAGTGGCTCTTATAACAGCAAATGCACGTAGACATTTATCCAGACAGCCAATGCAGTGTAAACAAAATTTTAAAAAAATAAAAATAAAAATTGGGTGCCTACCGACCTGGTCATCAAATATCTGAGACACTATGTGGAATCCCTGTCCACCCCAGCCAGCCATGGATGCTGTCATTCTGTTACTGCAGCGGTAGGGAGTGGGGCAGTACCGGAGGGCATACTTCCCACTCTCACTACCAATGTAATGGGCTAAATGTTATGGTCGGTCACGGAGTGGTGGTGCTTCCTGGGTAGCTCCGCCCCTTATTAGTCTGGTCTCCACGCCCCTGTTTGCTTTGTAATTGTCACATGTAGGACTTTATGTCATGCCTTGTTATTGTCATGTGTTGTGTGTAGGTCTTTGTCATGCTTTGTTATGGTCACGTGTTGTGTGTAGGTCTTTGTCATGGTTTGTTATTGTCACGTGTTGGGGGTAGGTCTTTACGTCAGGTTTTGTTTTTGTCACATGGTCTGGGTTTGTCTGATTGTTCACGCCCCGTAATTATGCACACCTGGGTTCCCCTATCACTGTTCCCTATTTAAGCAGCTCACTCCCGTCACTCTTGGCTAGATGGTCTTGAATTGTGCACCTATCCTTGCTACGCCTCGTCCACTCTGGCCCACACCCCTCGTCTCCGGTTCTCCGCCTCGCCTTGTTCTCGCCTCGCCCTGTTTCGCCTCGTCTTGTTCGCCTTGCCCCGTTACACCTCGTCCTGTTGGTTCTGTGTTTGTGTCTTTGTATTGCAGTGCACCGTCCTGCCGCTGTTGCCCGGTGTTTAGCCACACTCCACCCTGTGCGTTCCTGCGGATTGGAACACGGCCCCGCTGACGTCTGACGCCGACTACGCCGTGACGTCAGACCCCAGCTCTGTAGCCCCTGTGTTCATCCCTCATTGTTATGTTCCCCGAAGTACTGTTTACCCGTGTGTGTGGCTAAATAAACTTTTGTTGGCAACAATCCCCGCCCCCGACTACGTCGTTCCGAGTAGCGGATCCAACCCACTCCGACCGGTTCCGGGAACCGTAACACTAATAGCTCGACTGCAAAATACAAGATGCACAAATAATCTTAAAACATTTTTATTTCATTTAAATTTTTTATGTGTTTTTACTTTTTTGTGCAGTTGCCAATTTAAGCTCACCTGAACATTAAATCTATCTGGGCTTGCTGGTCATCCAAGTATAATGTCATGGCATTAATATGTATTTACTTTAGCCATTCAGCCATTCAGTCCTGAGGGAAAAGTTCCATGAAGATTTAAGATGTGTCTGTGGAAACATATACCTTGTTTACTTAATCAATGAGAAGTAAGGCACAATAGCCTGAAGAGATGCTAAGAGGGTATAGTCCAACAAAGTTTTTAAACTCTATATCACATTGGGACCAGAATGGACCGCAGCCATTTAGTTCTTACTTACTAATTAATATAAACATTTGTTTTAATTTGCAATCTATTTAATATTTTTAAAGTTAAATCTGATGATTACAACACAGGCTTTAGGCCATGAGATTTATGTCTTTATGTTAACTATTTTATTGATCTGAAATGAAGAGCCCAAGGATAAATCATAAAGGGTCATCATACTTTGTGAGGTCCAGACCAAGATCAAGACCAGTTTTGATAGATGAAGTTGGGGTGGAGGCTGTGGATTCTTGCTAGTAGCTTGGGCTGTGGCTGGACAGCAAGCGGGACAGGTCTTGGAACTCTGAGCAGGCTGTACATTCTGAGAAGGACTTGCCAGTGTCCTGTTCTACACCGTGGTGTGCTGGGGGGGGGGGGGGGGGGGGCAGCATATCCAAGAAGATTGGACAAACTTATCAGATGAGCTGGTTCTGTGATTGGAATGTTTGGAGAGTTCAATTAACCTTGATCCATGTTTTTGGACTGTGGGAGGAAACCGGAGAACACGGAGGAAACCCACGCAGACACGGGGAGAACACAGAAACTCCACCCAGAATGGGATTCGAACTGGGAATCTCTAGTTATTGTTATTAAAATTAAGTAGATAATTTAAACCTAAGTAACTACAAATCCTTCAAATGTACCATGTACCGTGTAAAATCAGAATTCCTTCATGACTACTGATTATATCTGCTAGAATTTTAATTACTTTTAATAAACCCAAGCTGATAGATTGAATATCATTTTTCTTCTGTTTTATAGATGGTTTACAGACACAGATGTGTAATTGTTGTGCAAGCAGCTAACTCGGCCCTCAGGAGTTTACCCGACGGAGTATCAATCAACAGAATGAAATAGATTCATTAAACCTTTTTCATTTCCTAATCACTAAGGCAGGGAAAAAAGTGTTGGCGTCAATTAAAATAATATTAAAAAAGCTTTGAAAGGTTTCTCATGAGCAACAGTTTATGTAATGAGTAGAAAATTTCTGAGGCAAAAGGAAGACAGTTCTTATTCTCGTATTTGCATTTCAATCATACGAGCTATGAAGATGAAGAATGATTCATTTCCTTTGATCTGCATTATGCGTAGCAAAGGGAATCTGTGAGTTTCGAAACATCGAGCATTTTTTTAAAAGACGTGGCATCCCGTGATTAAAATCATCCCCAGAAATTATCACCAGTGATCACTTTGCCAGCACAGGGTGAGTCTAAATGAAGTAATCATAATCACAATAGGACAATCAGGAGCGAAAGTAGCTTCTGATCACGGCGAGATTAACGTTGACATGACCTTGCAGTGCCAGGATTTCAACGTGGAGGTTAATAGGGGCCAGGAGAGGGATAATGTAATCGGAGTGAAGCTCATCTCAGAGCAGCCGTCAAATTAATCCACAGAGGAGGCGGAGGGCATTTACAATATGAGCAGTAACTGAGATCTTGTCACAACGCAATCATAAATCACACTTACATGGCTCAGATGCCTTCTTGGTATTCAACATATTTATTGTAACAAAGTGTAATGTAACAAAGTTACGGGTGGACAGAGGAGACACAATCATTTATACCTGTCTCTGAATGCATATAATAATGCAATGCAATAATATGCAGAGAAAAGAAAGTAAGCTTTGGGAAAAGTGAACTTTAAGAAGATTAAATGGAGGATATATTCATTTATTCATTCATTATCTTCCACTTAATGCTTTACTAGAGTTAAGGGGTGGGTGGGTGGGTGTGGGAGTGTGTGTGTGTGTGGGGGGGGGTGGTTGGTGTATGACCATCAAGGGATGAACATTTTGGGCCCTGGGCAGATACATCCAGGACAGGGAGCCAAACTGCAATCTATCACTCACTCATACACACACACACACACACGGACTATATGGGGCAATTTGATTTACTTTCAATCCATGTTTCTGGACTGTGGGAGGAACACCCAGATTGGGATTCGAACATGGATCCCCAGCGCTGAGAGGTGAACATGCTAACAACTAAGCCATCCTGTTTAAACATTATATATTATTATCAAAATTAATTAATTCATACATTATCTTCTGCTTAATCCTTTACTATGGTCATGTGTGTGTGGGGGGGGCATTCCTATCTGTGTTAAGGTCTCACGATCAAGCGAGGCGGATCCGCTACTCGGAGACAACGAGCTGAACCCAGGTACAGTCACAATGGTGTTTATTAAATCCACACGTGAACTCACAGAACGAAGAACACAAACACAGGACGTAGTAGAAGTGAGGCGAGGGGTAATGATGTCACGGGGAGTAGCACAAACGTCCAGGGAGACTGTGACGGAGTCCACTAGACGGAGTGTAGACGGGGGCTGACGAACTGCACACAAAGAAAACAGTGAACAGCACAAGGGACGAGGCAACAGGAACATAGAACTCAGATCACGAATGGGGCTGGTAGTGTCAGGGCTTAGCACAGCACAGGCTTAGCACAGCAACTGGCAGTGAGGGTAGGGCGTGCAGGGTATAAATAACAAAACTGTGATAAATTCCAGGTGCGCATGATTACGGGGGCGTGGACACAGAACCAACCCACACCACGTGATCAAAACAAACCGTGACATTACCCCCCCCTCAAAGGGTGCTTCCCGGCGCCCTAAATGGCTTGTCCGGGAAGCGGTGTTGGAATTCGGCGATGAGGGGCGGGTCGAGGATGGCCGCCCGGGGAACCCAGGAGCGCTCCTCCGGGCCATACCCCTTCCAGTCCACCAGGAACTGGATTCCCTGGCCACGGCGTCGGGAGTCCAGCAGGCGGTGGACAGTATAGGCGGGTTGTCCATCAATCAGGCGGGGGGCTGGGGTTTGGCGGGGTGGGGGGTTGAGCAGGGAGTGCACAACGGGCTTGATATGGGAGACGTGGAAGGTGGGGTGGATACGCATGGACCGGGGAAGGTGGAGGCGGACTGCTGCAGGGCCGATGATGCGGGTGATGGGGAAGGGGCCGATGAAACGAGGGCTCAGTTTGCGCGACTCCGTCTTAAGGGGTATGTTTTTTGTGGAGAGCCAGACGAGTTGCCCCACTCTGTAACTGGGGGCCAGGCGGCGTCTTCGGTTGGCGGTGGCGATGGACGTGACCTGGGCTTGACGGAGCGCTAGCAGAGTATTCCTCCAGGTTCGGCGGCAACGGCGGATGTGCTGGTTGACAGATGGTACGCAGATTTCGGCTTGATCTTCGGGGAACAGGGGGGGGTTGGTAACCCAGTGCAACCTCGAACGGAGACTTCCCAGTGGCGGAGCTGCGTGACGTATTAATAGCATATTCTGCCCACGCCAGGTTCTCGCTCCAACGCTCAGGGTGCTGGGCAGAAATGCAGCGCAGGGTGGTCTCCACCACTTGGTTGGCTTTCTCTGCTTGCCCGTTGGACTGGGGGTGGCCACCTGACGACAGTGAAAGCTCCGTCCCAAAGAACTTGTGGAAGGCCCTCCACACCTGGGAGATGAATTGGGGTCCCCGGTCCGAGACGATGTCCATAGGTATGCCGAATATCCGGAAGACTTGCTCGAAGCATAACTTGGCGGTTTCTAAGGCAGAGGGAAGCTTGGACAGAGCGATCAGTCGAACAGATTTCGAAAAGCGGTCTATTATAGTTAGGATGATTGTATTACCCTTGGAGTTCGGTAGTCCTGTGACAAAGTCCAGTGCGATGTGGGACCAGGGACGCCCAGGTATGGAGAGCGGTTGAAGTGGTCCTGCGGGAGGCTGATGCGACGACTTATTGCGGGCGCAGGTGGTGCATGCGGCGACAAACTGCCTGACATCAGCTGCCAAGGAGGGCCACCAGAACTGGCGCCTGATGAGATCTTTGGTGCGTGCTCCCCCAGGGTGACATGCCCAGCGGGACTCGTGCCCCCACTTGAGCACTGCGGAGCAGGCGGCGGCGGGCACGAAGGTCCGATTGGGTGGTCCCAGCCCAGGATCCGGATCCCTAGCCAGCTCACGTTCCACGATTCGACGTACCTCCCAGGAGACCCCTGCAATGATACGACTGGGAGGGAGAATCGTGTCAGTACTGGGCCTCTCTTCCTCACCTAAGAAGAGGCGTGACAGAGCGTCAGGCTTCGCGTTCTGTGTGCTGGGACGATACGACAGAGTGAAATTGAACTGACCAAAGAACAGGGCCCACCGAGTCTGACGGGATTTCAGTCGTTTGGCTGACTGGATGTAGGCCAAGTTCTTATGGTCGGTCCAAACCACAAATGGCTGTGCTGCCCCCTCCAGCCAGTGGCGCCACTCCTCCAACGCAAGCTTGACCGCCAACATCTCGCGGTTCCCGACGTCGTAGTTTTCCTCTGCCGCCGACAGCTTCCTGGAAAAGAAAGCACATGGGTGAAGATGGCCTTCTTCCGATTTTTGCGAGAGGACGGCTTCCACTCCAGCGCCCGATGCGTCGACCTCCACGATGAACTGTTTGGTGGGATCGGGCTTAACCAGGATGGGGGCAGAAGTGAAGCGGGTCTTGAGAACCTCCATGGCGTCCTGGGCCTCCTGGGTCCAGCAAAACCTCTCCTTTGTGGAGGTGAGGGCGGTGAGAGGTGCGGTGATGCTGCTATAGTCCTTGACGAAGCGCCGGTAAAAATTGGTAAACCCCAGGAATCTTTGAAGTTCGGTTCTGGTTGTGGGGGCCGGCCAGTCGACAACGGCTCTGACCTTCTCCGGATCAGGTCGCACCGCCCCGGGGGATAGTATGAACCCCAGGAAGGAGACTGACCTCTGGTGGAAGCAGCACTTTTCTGCTTTGGCAAAGAGGCGGTTCTGCAAGAGACGATTTAGTACCAGACGTACGTGTCGGGTGTGCTCGCCGGGTGTCGTGGAGAAAATGAGGATGTCATCCAAGTAGACGAATACAAATCTGTTCAGGAAGTCCCGCAACACATCGTTCACCAAGGACTGGAACACGGCCGGGGCGTTCTTGAGTCCGAAGGAGACCACGCGGTATTCGTAGTGGCCGCTGGGGGTGTTGAATGCCATCTTCCATTCGTCCCCCTCCCTTACGGACCAGGTGGTAGGCGTTCCGCAAGTCCAGCTTGGTGAAGATGGTTGCTCCCTGCAAAGACTCAAATACGGTGGATGTTAATGGCAGAGGGTATTTGTAGGGGACCGTGATGGAATTTAGTCCCCTATTGTCTATGCAGGGATGTAGGGAGCCGTCCTTCTTAGACACAAAGAAGAATTCGGCCCCTACGGGGGAGGTCGAGGGCTGAATGAGTCCGGTGGCGAGACACTCCGACACGTTCCTTTCCATAGCCTCTCTCCGGACGCGACAGTGGGTAGATCCGGCTGGACATAGAACTCAGATCACGAACGGGGCTGGTAGTGTCAGGGCTTAGCACAGGCGTGGCACGAGACAAACTGGCAGTGAGGGTAGGGCGTGCAGGGTATAAATAACAAAACTGTGATAAATCCCAGGTGCGCGTGATTACGGGGCGTGGACACAGAACCAACCCACACCACGTGATCAAAACAAACCGTGACAATCTGGGGAGAACGTTTCCAGCGCTGGGCAGATACACCCAGTATGAGGCAACAATCTATCGCTGGGTATGCTCACTCACACAAATATACACTAATCGGGGCAATTTAGAGCATTTAATTTGCCTTAAATCCATGTTTTTGGAAGATGGGAAGGAAACCAGAGAATTTGAAGGAAACCCACACGGACACGGGGAGAACATGGTAACTCAATCTAGATTGGAATTTGAACCTGGATCCCCAATGCTAACCACTAATAGTAGGGCATTATGGTGGCATAGCGGTCAGCACGTTCGCCTCTCGATGCTATGGATCAAAGTTCGATTCATGATCTAGGTGAAGGTTCCATGTTCTTATTGTTTTGGTGTGGGTTTTCTCCAGCTACTCTGCTTTTCTCCCACTGTCCAAAAACATTCAAGGTGAATAAACTGCTCTGAATTGCCCCTATGTAATGTGTGTCTGAGTGAATGTGTGTGTGCCTAGCGATGGATTGGAGCCTGTCCCTTGTGTCCGCCCAGCACCCAAAATGATCTGCCCTGGATATGCATGGAAACCCCCAACAACACCCCGCTTTCGACCCTAAAAGAGAATTAAGCCATCAAAATAAGAAATTTAAAAAATAAATGTATAACAGGCTTAATAATAAATAATTATTTTTCCACATTCTTCAGTAAAAATAAACTTAAATATTAACCTTTTCCATAAAAGTTATAAAAGATTTCAGTTAAAGTCAGAAATTCATTTCCTTGCAGAAAAACATAAAAGTATATGCATATTTACACATAAAGTAAATGACAGATGTTTATACCAGTGCTGCTCAAGGCCGCACCTGCTAACAATAAAGAGGAATACTTTTCTTCTATCAAAACCCCAGATAGCATTTGCAGGTAATTTACTCCACATTTGTTATAATCTATACAATGCCTTTGGTAAAGCTGGACCAGTCAATATTTCAATACTGTTCAGAGCTCAGTAAATGCCAAGGTCCTATTTTAGCAAGGATATTACAACACCAAATCACACGTCACAGCTGTGGGAGTTCAACCTCATTTATGTGAAACAGAAACGTAATATAAAGCCAAATACTATTAATGCTGCAAAATGTTATCTTTATTGGAAATAAATAAATAAATATATTGTTTGTGTGTGTGTGTGTGTGTGCGTGTGTGTGTGTTTAAAAAATTTCCTGCTCTGTGTTGATGATAGTTCATTATCTAGATAGATTAACATTTAAATCCAGAGATTTACTTTACTTAGGTCGCAGAAGGTTCCTCCTGTCCATCCAGGGGAGAAGGTTTCGGGCGCAGGACAGAAAAACTCAGTACAGGGTGCCGATGTATCACTGGGCTCACTCTATCTCACAGACAAATTATACGGGGCAATTTGTTGCATTCAATTTACCTTGATCCATGTTTTTGGACTGTGGGAGGATACTGGAGAACCAGGAAGAAATTAATGCGGACACGGGGAGAACATGGAAACTCCATCCAGATTGGGATTCGAACCTGGATCCCCAGCACTGAAAGGCGAACGTGCTAACCACTAAGCCACTGTGCCGCCTTATTATTTATTCATACATCCATTATCTTCCGCTTAGGGTTCCGCAGAGGGTTCCCCATGCCCATCCAGGGGAGAACGTTTCAGCGACTGGGCAGAAACACCCATGACAGGGCACCAATGTATCTCTGGGCACACTCACTTACACAGACACACACGCTCTATATGGGGCAATTTGGATAATTCATTGGACCTTGATCCATGTTTTTTGACTGTGGGAGAAAACTGGAGTCCCAGGAAGAAACCAACACGGACATGGGGAGAACATGGAAACTCCACCCTGATTGTGATTCGAACCTGGATCCCCAGCCTTGAGATCCCCTTTCCTTGTGAGTTTCCTCTGGGTTCTCTGGATTTGTCCACAACAATTCTCCAAATTGTGTGTGTGTGTGTGTGTGTGTGTGTGTGTGTGTGTGTGTGTGTGTGTGTGGTGTGTGTGTGTGTGTTCTGGTAATCATTACGTTGCGGGGACATTTGTCTGTGTACATAGTCATCTCATGAGGACCTTAGTAATACTTGTTGTTAGGATTAATAAATAAATACCTAAATAATGCAATTTCTCCATTTATCCAAAGCTTCCGGTATGGGACATTTATTTTGAAACCGCGTGCAATTTAACGCCATCATTAGTGCTAACAGATCGTCTTCAGGTGTAGAAACAGGTGTAGTTGTTAAATCAGGCAACACGGTTCACCATAAGAAACTGTAATGTTGGTGTGTGAAAGGTCCCCCTGTGGAACTGTAATGTGTGTGAAAGGTCCCCCTGAAGGTGTTATTATTCAAGAGGTGTGAACACAGTTTTTCTGCACAGAATGAAATCTTTCATTATTCTTAAAATACTATTTTCATGGATTAAACTATGATGTAAATTGTTATATTGCTTTATTTACAGATTGTGACAGAGTTTCAAGAGGAATTAGACATTTCTGTACCAAGACCGAGGAGGACTAAAAGTATCATAGTAAGTACTTAATTAAGCATATAAACATAATTGTAGCTAGTAAGTTTCATATAAAATTATACTAGTTCCATAAAATATATTTTTTGAAATGTATAAAATGTAAGTGGGTATAACGTGAAGTTCAGCATAGTGACTAAAACATACAAAGAAAACTGAAATGTTGGCATCACTTTTCTTAAAGGCAGAGGACCAATTTTGCTGTGTGCAAACATAGTTTCAAATAGATCACTTTCACTTTTCACTCTCACTTTTGTCATAATGTGAACATTAAAAAGGAGTAACATTTGAAAACTCTTGTTTTTTATATTTAGATGAAAGACACAAACCTTGAAGATTCTGGTGAACTATTTGATCTACATCAGAGAGTGCAGATGATCACATTCCAGATACCTCCAGTGATGGCGAAGGTGATGCTAGCCTTGAACTAAACCTGTCAGCAAAACGTAAGCAAAATGTGGATGTCTCTGGCTTAGGGAATTCCCCGGTTTTTAATACTACATCAGACAGAATCACCATTGACCAGCACAACTGTACATCTGAAGCAGAAGAGCCCAGTTCAAGTCAGAACATAACTGACAGCATAGTTGGTAGTCCAAGCAAAACAATAGGTGGACAAAGAGTGTATGACAAGAAACATTATTGCTTGTATTGCTCTAAACCTTATTCTAAGATGGCAAGACATCTTCAACATGTACATGAGAATCAATCTGATGTGGCCAAAGCTCTAAGCTTTCCAAAGGCTTCCAAGGAAAGAAAGAACCTGCTAGGTATGCAGAGGAAACTATGCTCACAATGCTGCTGTTATGGAGTCTGGAAAGGGGACACTTGTTCCATTTAAACGACCACGTGAAGAAGTACAGGGAAATGATTTCATGCACTGTGCACATTGTCAAGCACTATTTAGAAGAAAGGTCCTGAGGCGACACGTGCGTAACTGTTAACTTAGACCTGGATCGGTTGGCCCCAAACCTGGAAAAAACCGTGTTCAGTCTTTGTGTACATACACTGGGCCTGTGCCTTCACATGTGAGTAAAGAACTATGGGGAGTAATCAGTGCAATGAATCCTGACCCAGTCACAGATTTAATAAAAAATGATTGTCATTATTAATGTTGGGCAACACTTGCTGAACAAAGGTGGGAGATCAGCTAAGAATCAACAGCATGTGCGAGAGAAGATGCGAGAAATGGGAAGGCTTATTCACAATGCCAGAAAAGCCACCAGCTTGAAAAAAATGGAAGATCTCATTAATCCTAACAAGTACACGGAGACGATCCAAGCTGTTAAGATTACATGTGGGTATGACTATGAAACCAACACATTTTTGAACCCATCATTAGCAACCAAACTTGGTAATACTCTGGTTAAAGTAAGCAAACTCTTAAAAGCTCAGGGTTTAATCTCAAACAACACAGAACTTGTGAAGAATGCAAATGAGTTTAAAGAGATCCATCAGGAAAAGTGGAATGAGCTGATCTCTGCTACAGCATTGAGGAACATTAGGGAAGCAAAGTGGAATGTACCTACTCTCATACCTTTCATCGAAGATGTCCAAAAAATGCATGCATATCTTAGTCAAGTGCAAGATGAGTTTTTCAATTTACTTACTGAAAATCCCTCTGCCAAAGCCTGGACAGATCTGGCGAAGGTGTGCCTGGCACAGATCATTCTATATAATCGACGCATGGAAGGAGAGGTTGCTAGCATGCCTTTATCTGCATTTTTATCAAGAGACACTTCTGATCACCATGAGGATGTGGACTGGGCACTCTCTGAAGTGGAAAAAAACTCAGTAGACACTTCTCAAGGGTTGTCATCAGGGGAAAGCGTGGTCGCCCGGTTCCAATTCTTCTGACTTCAAAAATGCAGCATGCATTAGAACTGCTTGTTAAGCAGAGAGAAACTTGTGGGGTTCAAAAAGACAATAGCTATATGTTTGCAAGACCAGAAGCCATGACACATTTCCGAGGATCAGACTGCCTTCGGAACTTTGCAAAGATGTGTGGTGCAAAATGTCCTGAGTCTCTGGCATCTACCAGATTAAGAAAGCATGCTGCTACTCTTTCAACTGTGCTAAATATGACAGACACAGATGGACCAGCTGGCTAATTTTCTTGGACATGATATAAGGATCCATCGAGAGTTCTATTGACTGCCTGAGAAGACCCTACAACTCGCCAAGATTAGCAAAGTTCTAATGGCGCTTGAGCAAGGAAGATTAGAGTTTCATGGCAAGAACTTGGATGAAATTGGGCTAGATCCTGATGGTATGACATTTTATTTTTACTTTTTTTTACTATATATTTCTTTTTGTTTGATCTCATAGTTAAGCTGTAATTTGTATGACTTCCATAGAAAGAGTTGTGGACAGTGATGAAGAGCACAGGAGCATACAGGAGGGAAGCTGTTCATCTGCAGTTAGTGGTATGTCAGTAAATTGCTGTTAAAAGACTATAGTTTTCCCTTATTGTAATAAATTTACTTTCATGTATTTGTTGAGGTCCTAATGTACAATAAGAACTTTATTGATCTCTATTTTTTTATAATTTTCCACAGAGCAATCGGCAGAAATGACACTTTCTTCTAGCTTGAGCAATGAAATGCTGTCACCACAGCCCAAACAACGCAGTCATCAGACAATGAGATGTCATCAGAAGTTAGTGCTATAAGGCCTTCCTTCAAAGGTGATCTTATTTTTCATTTCTACTTCCTATGTCAGTGTTGATTGTCTTTTATTTCTTAAGAAATGTTCAGACAATGTAATACTTCAGCTTATACACATTTTAATTTCAAATGTATTTTTTTGACCACTTTAAGGTAATGCTACCAAGAAGAAGAAAACACCCTGGAAGCAGACAGAGGTGCAAGCTGTGGAAAGGCACATGAGTAGATTTATCACCTCATGTATTGTACCAGCAAAGCACGACTGTGAGAGATGTTTAAGAGCTGAACCAGAAGTTCTTAAGAACCGGGACTGGAAGAATTTAAAATTTTATGTTTATAATAGAATCACAGCTTATAAAAGAAAATTGTAACATAAATAACATTTAAAATAAAAAATCCATTGTTATACTAAGTGAACAAGTGTTAAATTTTTTTTTGTTGTTGTTGAGTTTTATCCTATTACCTGCTGTGGTATGCAGTCCCCATTAGCCATGTTTATTCGATTTTTCACAAGTCCCCAAATAAGACGATCAAGACATTACTTCGTCTTTTGGGATGTTTAAAGGCGTGTATAAGCTAACGGAACATTGGTTATTGTGCCTGATTTTTTTTGAACCTCTAAAACCTTTAGAAAGGGTGGTCCCCACAGTTGATGATCAGAATGTTGGTCCCCGTTAAACATGAAAACCTGTGTGTGTGTGTGTGTGTGTGTGAGATTGAGTGTGACCAGCGATAGACTGGCATCCATTTTTCTTTTCGAAATTAAAGAGCAATGGATCAATTAGATTGGGATCATTGGATTAAGATTAATTAGATGCCTGGACTAAACTCTGAGATCTTTTCAACAAAATTCCAAACAGAGCTACCTTCTCATCTGCATCAAAGACTAATTAAATCAGGCCATGTTGCACTGGACTGTGAATCTCAAATTAGCCCCATTTACTGCCACAGTCTTTTGTCTTCATTTAGTGCTTTATTTTATCACATCAGTTTGTAGTGATCATTGAAGTGATTGGGTGATGTTCCAGCCCACAATCCTGTCAATACATTTTTTACTTTGAGAGGGCAATTTGTTGGAAAACTAATAGAACTCATTTTTAATCAGTGGGGAGAGACTTGAAATAGCAGCCAGAATCTCCGGTCTGAGGTGGAAAGATATGACCACGGGAGTAACATCAATGTCTCTCGACCGATTTCCACTTGCAGAGATGATTTCATTGGTTTTGACATTTTTTTTCTTCCTGACAATCAAATAGTCTTTTGTCTTCCTTATATACCTGGTTCTTTGCAGGGGATTATCGATCAATGTTAATTCTGTTTTTTTGTCCATTGGATGTGACAATGGTGATCGAGTTAGTGTTTAAATGCATAGCAATGCTGGCAGTGTTGAATCGATAAGTGGTATTGACAATGCTTGTAGGAGGCTTGTTATTTTCTGACAAACATCTCAGGTGGTCTTGTCGCTTGGCTGCAGAATATTTACTTTTTTCACAGTTGATCAGTTCATTTATGCTTTTATTTGGAAACATGTCAAAAATATGTAAAAGAACAAAAGCTTGGCTTGTATACATGTTATAAATAAGGGAAAACGGTGTGTTTGTGTGTGTGTGTGTATGTGTGTGTGTACAAATCTACACTGTTTCGATTACCACAACATTTGACATTCTTTTCGGGACACTGCAGGGGTTTATTAAAGCAATAAGATTCGAGAGGTCGTGCATTATTGTATAATAAATCAAAAGAAAGGAGTGTTCTTAGGTGCAACACGTAGCGAAGTGCCATTACACCTCTTTCCCGTGATTTATTTAGCATAACATGGATGAAGGTGAATTGAATTCTCCAAATTGCCCCATATAGAGTTTGTTTGTGTGTGTCTGTGTGAGTGAGTGTGTGCCCAGCAGTGTTTCCATGTTCTCCCTGTGTCCACATGGGTTTCCTCAGGGTTCTCTGGTTTCCTCCCACAGTCCAAAAACATGGATTAAGTCGATTTAATTATCTCCAAATTCCCCCATAAAGAGTGTTTGTGTGTGTGAGTGAGTGTGTGCCCAGCGATGGATTGGCGCTCTGTCCTGGGTGTATCTGCCCAGCACCCGAAACATTCTCCCCTGTGACCCTAGTAGAGGATAAAGTGTAAGATATTGGATGGATTGATGTCTTGGCTAATGTTGTCGATTTCTGTCTGTATAGAGGGCCAAGTCACGTTTTTGTTCCCTTATTGAGTTTTCCCATTTATGTACACACCATTTATGTGAATTTACTCTGCACTAGTTTGTGTGTTTTTTTATGATCCAATGTATGTGTAGATTGAAATTGCACATGTCTACGATCAGTATGTTAAGTGATGTAGGTAAGCTCTAGTCACTTTACAGCAAAGAAAATAGTCCAACACTGATTACATGTTTATCCATCCATCCATCCATCCATCCATTTTCTTCCGCTTTATCCTCTACCAGGGTCGTAGGGAACTGGGGGTTCCCCATGCCCATCCAGTGGAAAACATTTCGGGTGCTGGGCAAATACACCCAGGACAGGGCGCCAATCTATAGCTGGGCACACACACTCACACAGACACACACACACAAATACACTCTATTTGGGGTAATTTGGAGAATTTAATTGACCTTAATCCATGTTTTTGGACTGTGAGCGGAAACCGGAGAACCCAGAGGAACTCCACGCGGACACAGGGAGAACATGGAAACTCCACCCAGATTGGAATTCGAACCGGGAATCCCTAGTGCTGAGAGGCAAACGTGCTAACCACTAAGCCACTATGGTGCCCCATTTCATGTTTATATTAAAAATTTCAAGTGTTGTAAAAGTTGATCTTGGTGGTGTTGCCTCCTTCCATGGGCACAAGGTAAGACCTGTTACATGAATATCATCCATTTTATTTGTACAATAAATGGTCACGAATATGAGGCTGCTTAGCTGCTTACACACACACAAAAACACACACAGACACACAGTGATCCTGCATTACAAACTGTTTCCACAAAACCTTTGAATGTGTCTTAAAATGTGTGCCCATGCTGTGAAAGGAGCATTTGTGAGCTCTAACACTGATGATGTACAAGTAAACCTGGCATGCCACTGACATTTCAATTAATCCTTGATGTGGTTGAGGTCATGCTGCTGAGCAGATCACTCGAGTTCTTTTAAACCCTCTTAAATCATGTCTTTGTGCACCTTGTGCACCGGACTACTGACTTAATAAGCATACTTTGAATGATTTTAATTCCTTTGGAGTGCTGCACTTGCACTGTGGTTAGCCCACTTACATTGCAGGTAGGAGGTTTGGGTTTGAGTTCTGTTTAGGATTACTCTATTTTTGGGAGCTTGCATGTTCACCATGTGTCTACACGAGAGACCAGAAATCAAGCCACAAGATATACATACACTTACAAAATTAGAATATCATGGAAAAGTTGATTAACTTCCATAATTTCATTCAAAAACTTTCACAAATTATAGATTCAGGGCCGACAGTATAAACGATTTCAGGTATTTATTTGTTTATTTTTAAATAATTTGCGCTTCCAGCTCATCCATCCATCCATTATCTTCCGCTTTATCCTCGACTAGGGTCGCGGGGAGGCGACCCCATGCCCATCCAGGGGAGAAAGTCTCGGGCGCTGGAGAGATAAACCCAGGACAGGGCGCCAATCTATCGCTGAGCACACACACTCACTCACACAAACACACTCTATATGGGGCAATTTGGAGAATTCAATTGACTTGATCCATGTTTTTTGGACTATGGGAGGAAACCGGAGAACCTGGAGGAAATCCACGTGGACATGGGGAGAACATGGAAACTCCACCCAGATGGGGATTCGAACTGGGAATCCCTAGAGCTGAGAGGTGAATGTGCAAACCACTAAGCCTTCCAGCTTATAAAACCCACAAAAACAGAATTCATAAAAATTCAATATTATGGCGGGCGGCTTAGTGGTTAGCATGTTTGCCTCTCAGCGCTAGGGATTCCCAGTTCGAATCCACATCTGGGTGGAGTTTCCATGTTCTCCCTGTGTCCACATGGGTTTCCTCCGGGTTCTTCGGTTTCCTCCCACAGTCCAAAAACATGGATCAAGTCAAGTGAGTTCTCCAAATTGCCCCATATAGAGTGTGTGTTTGTGTGCATGTGTGTGAGTGTGTGGGTGCCCAGTGATAGATTGGCACCCTGTCCTGGGTGTACCTGCCCAGTGCCCGAGACGCCCCCCCCCCCCATCTAAACAAATAAATACCTGAAATCGTTTATACTGTCAGCCCTGAATCTATAATTCAGGGGGGGAATCTATAATTTGTGATAGAGGATAGAGGATAAAGTGGAAAATAAAGGATGGATGAATACTGTGGAGAAATGAGCCTAAACTACTCAGTTTTTGCAGAAAAAAAAAGAAATTAGGATCAAATCAATCAAAATACGGTACTTTTAAAAATCATATGTCAATCTTCAATACTTGATTGGGAATCCCTTTGCTTTAATCATTGCCTCGATGCGATGTCGCATTGATGCGATCAGCCTGTGGCATTGCCTGGGAGTTATGGAAGCCCAGATTTCCTTGATGCTCAACTCTTCTTTGTTGTTGGGTCTGGTGGCTCACATTTTCTTCTTGAGGACACCCAATAGATTCTCAATGGGGTTTAGGACCAGCAAGTCATGGCTAGTCATGCACTGTGATGGCATGGGCATCAAACCAGGTTTTAGTGCTTCTGGCAGCATGGGTAGGGTCCAGGTCCTGCTATAAGATGAAATCTGCATCTCCATCCAGATCCTCAGCAGAAGGAAATTAAGATCTTAGGAATATATATATATATATATATATATATATATATATATATATATATATATATATATATATATATATATATATATATATATATATCCATGTGAAGAACCATTTTTATTTATATTTAGGCTGTTTTCTCATTTGGTTCCTATGGTTTCTCTTCAGTCTTATATATTCTCTTTATGACCTTATGTATAATTTACAATGGTCCTCTTCCCCCCTGCCTGCTAAAGTTGTACTCTTATGTTTTGGCTCGTTATTTCTCATTTTCTTCTGTTATTCTGGTATCCTATGGGCACAGAGAACTCCAGTATAGCCACTTCCTTTCAGAAACAATAACTATCGTTTTTTTTCTGGGTGCTTCTTTATCCTCCAAAAAACTAATCTTCTTCCCTGCTGTTCCAAAGAGCCTTGCTGCTGTTTTTGGCTGAGACAAAGTGTGGGACCTCTGTCTTGCTCTGATTGATGTGGCTGTGTTATTTCCTAGTAGGAGCTGCTTGTGCTGATCTTTAGTGCTGCAGAAGGTATTACAAGTGCGTTCAACATCTATTAACGTCACCACTGGTAGTGATCACCCAGTGTTTTGTAAATGCAGGGATATGTATTATTATTTCTTTTTGAGGTATAGTGGGGGATTACTTTGGCAACCCTGGTGAGATATGCTCTCAAGTCAACGTTTCGGGGGCTGGGCAGATACACCCTGGACCAAATACACCCAGCGGGCAAATCTATGGCTCGGCACACTCACTCACACAAATACACTATATGGGGCATTTTAGAGCATTTAATTGACCTTAAATTCATGTTTTTTGGACTGTGGGAGGAAAACGGAGAACCCTAAGGAAACCCATGCAGACATGGGAAGAACATGGACACTCCATCCAGATTGGTATTCGGACTTGGAATCGAAGTGTTTGTTAAAAAGATGCGTGTTCAGTAGTTTCTTAAAAACGCCTAGTGACTCTGCCTTCTGGACAGAGTTGGGAAGATTGTTCCACCATTTTGCAGTGGTGAACGCCACGGAGTGAGAATTAGCTCCTCGGTGAGGTGGAATCACTTGGCGGCAATCATCACTGGAGCGAAGTGAACGAGCCAGAGTGTACTTTGAAAAGATTAAGGTAAGATGGGGAAGATCCATAAATGGTCCTGTAGGCAAGAGTCAGTGACTTGTACTGAATGCAAGCAGCTACAGGGAGCCAATGGAGAGAACTGAGGGCTTCATTTACCTCCCACAGTATAAAATGGCAATATAGGTAAGGTGATAATAATAAAATTGAGCAATGTGTAAACATGTTTGTCGTTATTTCTGCCATGCGATAGATTGGTGACTTGTTTTCTTCCACCTTGCCTCGCACCCAGTGACATCGAACAGGATAAGCTGATTAAAAATGAATGAATGAATGTCTGTACTGGTAAAGAGTCATTCCACAGTATAAAAATAAGTCTGACTTCGCTGTGAAAGGTCATAGCAACCGGAATAGCTGTTATTACGAGTTTTTTGTTTATGATGTAATAAAGGTTGTTATGCAAGTTAACATCAGAGGTGTCTTTTATTTATTGGTGTTATTGCCATACTGTTATCTGATTTTTATTATTGCACCATTTTGTCTCCCTTTTCTTCTACTGCAATTTCTAAACTATCGACAATATTTTCACAGGACACGTCTGACTCAGGGCAGCACAGTGTCTTAGTGGTTAGCATGTTCTCCTCTCAGCGCTAGAGATTCCCAGTTCAAATCCCAATCTGTGTCCGTGTGGGTTTCCTCCGGGTTCTCCGGTTTCCTCCCACAGTCGAAAAAAAATTTGAATTCTCCAAATTGTCCCATATAGTGTCTGTGTGAGTGAGTGTGTGCCCAGAGATAGATTGGCGCCCTGTGCTGGGTGTATCTGCCCAGCGCCCAAAACGTTCTCCCCTGGATGGGCATGGGATTCCCATATATATATATACATTATCTTACGCTTTATCCTCTACTACTGTAGGGTCGCAGTGGGAACGTTTTGGGCGCTGGGCAGATACACCCAGCACAGGGCGCCAATCTATCTCTGGGCACACACTCACTCACACAGACACTATATGGGGCAATTTGGAGAATTAAAATTTTTTTGGACTGTGGGAGGAAACCGGAGAACCCGGAGGAAACCCACACGGACACAGATTGGGATTTGAACTGGGAATCTCTAGCGCTGAGAGGAGAACATGCTAACCACTAAGACACTGTGCTGCCCTGAGTCAGACGTGTCCTGTGAAAATAGTGTTTTCATATATATATATATATATTTATATATATATATTTTTTTAAATTTTTTTAATTATCTGACTAACCTATTTTAATACCTTCTTTCATGAAAGACAGCTTGTGACTCCTTAAGAGCTTGCAAGTTCACTGTGGGAGCACTGATAAGACCCTGTCCACAGAGAGCAGCTACTACACAGACTGAAATTTACCCTGTCATGCTGAACAACACTGGAACATCCAGCACTTAGATAAGGCGAAGGATCCCGATATTGCCTATGTAGTTAGGCTCAAGTTGCAGTAAAGCAGAACTGAGTCTGCTAACCTCAGCTATAAAACTGTCTCTTGACTCAGGTGACTGCTCTGAAAAGAGCAGACGACATTGCCCATTATGGTACTCGCTCTTTTGTGTTGTTAGGATATTATATTCTTAAATGGTCACAACCCTGGACTAGTGGTTAACCCTTTTTTTTCATTCATTCATTATCTTCCACTTAATCTTCCACTAGGGTTGTGGGGGGTGAGGAGGCGTATTCTGCTGTCTCTGGGCACACTAACACTGTCATGCACTATATATATATATATATATATATATATATATATATATATATATATATATATATATATATATATATACTGTATACAGTGGGTTGCAAAAGTATTCATACCCCTTGAACTTTTCCATATTTTGTCACATTACAACCACAAACATAAATATATTTCACTGGAATTTAATGTGAAAGACCAACACAAAGTGGTATACAATTGTGAAGTGGAAGGAAAATTATACATGAATCAACATTTTTTTTACAAATAAAAAACTGAAAAGTGAGACGTGCAAAAGTATTCAGCCCCCAAATACATGCCTCCATTGGTCAATAAATATGATTTTCATTGATGATTTTTGTGTGAAAGTTGTCCGCACATTCAACTTTGTACAGAACAAAGTATTCAATGAGAATATTTCATTAATTCAGATCTAGGATGTGTTATTTGAGTGTTCCCTTTATTTTTTGAGCAGTATATATATATATACTGTACATGTATATAACACATTCAGACACATCCGAGAGATGGGCAAGTATCGGGTTCCTCGGGTCAAGCCACTTTTGAACCTGAGCCAATGTAGGAAGTGACTCAACTGGGCCAAGGAGAAGAAGGGCTGGACCGTCAACCAGTGGTACAAGGTCCTCTTTTCCGATGAATGTAAATTGTGCCTTTCATTCGGGAATAACTGCCCAAGTGTTTGGAGGAAGACAGGTGAGAAACAGAATCCAAACTGCTTGAGGTCCAGTGTGAAATCTCCAGTCAGTCAGGATTTGGAGTGCAATGTCCAGTGGAGGTAGTGGAGAAACTCTGCTTTCTAGTAGATGAAGCGGAAGATGGATGGATATTTTTATATTTACGTTTGTATATATGCTGCTATATTTATTTTTTTGTTATTTTTTTTTATTATTTTTATTATTATTATTTCGGCGGCACGGTGGCTTAGTGGTTAGCATGTTCTTCTCTCAGTGCTAGGGATTCCTGGTTCGAATCCCAATTTGGGTGGAGTTTCCATGTTCTCCCCGTGTCCGCGTGGGTTTTCGCCAGGTTCTCTGGTATTCTCCCACAGTCCAAAAACATGGATTAAGGTGAATTGAGTTCTCCAAATTGCCCCATATAGAGTGTGTCTGTGTGTGTGTCTGTGTAAGTGAGTGTGTGTCCAGTGATGGATTGACATTCTGTCCTGGGAGTATCTGCCCAGCGGCCAAAACGTTCTCCCCTGGATGGGCATGTACCCCCCTGCGACCCTAGTACAGGATAAAGCGAAGGATAATGGAAGGATCTACTATTATTATTTATATTCTTAACTTTGTATTTTCTTTTTAAAGTAATATTTAAATTAAAAAATAAATTCTACCACTTAATTCTGATTAAGAAATTTGGAGGAGTTAGTAGGGAGTTGAAAGTACTGAATAAGGTGCGGGCATCTGAGATGCATGTTACCTTGGACTGGAAGAACAAGGATTTAGCAGCAGTTACATCCTTTGAGAAAGTGGCAAGTGAGGACTGGTATGTTTCTAAGTCTGAAGACAGACCAGACTTACGCCATTTTCTTTCAGCGGAACGAAGAGAAGTACGTTGCTTCCGAAGCCTCTCCGTGAGCCAGGGACTGGACGGAGAACTGTGTGTTTTCCTGGTGGATTTTGGACAGACCTGATCAAGACATGAAGCCAAGGTGGAGCAGAATGTGCTTGATGCAGTGTTGGTGTCAAGGGTTAAGAAGTTACTGATGCTAGGAAGGGCATCTGTAACCAAGTCGGCAAAGAGTGTGTTAGAGAGAGCACTAAGATTGTGACGTACCTGAGATGTTTTACTGATGATCACGGGAGAAGGTGGAAGAGAGACAGAGAACTGTATGAAGAAGTGGTCTGATTCATGAAGTGGAGTGATGTGTATGTCCGAAGAGAGACATGAGCGCGTCATGATGAGGTCGAGCTGGTTGCCAGCCCGGTGGGTAGCTGAGGTGCGGAGTAGATGGAGGTCCAGGCTGGAGATGAGATCAAGAAACTCAGCGGCGTACGGTCGGTCTAAGTGAATGTTGAAATCGCAGAGGACAACAAGAGGACAACCATCATCTGGGAGAGATGATAATAACATATCAAATTCCAAATAACAGGGATGAACTGAAAACACATGCTGAAGAGAAAGGTGTGAATGGATAAGAAATGGATTGACTACTTAGAGATGTCCTTAGTTGCCTTGTCGCCTGACTTGTTCTGACTTTTTTAGTGAAAACTGCCGATTTTTAAATGTTACCACCGGGACACGCCCTCTCCGGAACAATCCCAGGTTGAACGCAAGGTTCAAATAGGCACTAGACCGAAACTAGAACTGAAACCAGTTATTCTATATACATTTATATCCTAACTAACCGACAGTAGTTTTAGTATTTAGCAACAGGAACGCCCAAACAGACTATTCAATTTAACAATGAATAGGAAAAAAAATATGGGTATTACCGTGACTTTAGGGGTGCCGATGCGTAGATCTACGATGTACAACAGGTAATTCAAAGTTACCTGTTGTACCACATGTTATGTAAATGATAATAAATCTTCTTGAATTTTTTAATCCTTTCTTCCAGTTCACCCATTAAAATATTTTGGTCTAATGGGAGACACCAGAGCTCCGGTAGGAACCCCACACTGAGATGAGGAGAAACTCCACACAGAAAGACTCGCTGGTCTATCTTACCTGGGAATCAACCCCAGAACTGTGTTGCAGTGAGTAACAGTAATACATATTGCATCATACTGCAGCCCTACTTTAAATCTCCTTGAGGCATAAAGTGCCTGATTTTAGCTTATTTTATGAACCTTTAATTAATATTACATTAACAATTTGGCAGGCTTTTACATAAATAGGTTTTCATAAAATTTAAGGGCATTAAATGGGTATTTTTGTGTATTAATCAGGTATATAATGCTTTGTTTTTTGTTGTATTAGATAGTCATATGTACATAGCTGTGTTTTGTATTTTCAGGGTGGCACAGTGGCTTAGGTTAGCACGTCTGCTTTCATTTAGCTTTTTAGGTTAGATTTTGGTTAGCACGTTCGCCTCTTAGCGCTGTGGAGTAAGGTTCCAATCCCAATTTGTTTTCCCTACCTGTTTTCTCCCACAGTCCAAAAACATACATTTAAGGTGAATTGAATACTCTTAGGGTGGCACATGTCTTAGTGGTTAGCACGTACGTCTCGCAGTGCTAGGGATTCTTGGTTCGAATCACATTCTGGGTGTGCTTCCATGTTCTCCCCGTGTCCGTGTGGGTTTCCTCCGGGTTTCCGGTTTCCTCCCACAGTCCAAAAACATGGATCAAGGTCAACTGAATTCTCCAAATTACCCCATATAGAGTGTGTCTGTGTGAATGAGTGTTGGACCAGAGATGGACTGGCGCCCTCTACTGGGTGTATCTGTCCAGTGCTGCAAACGTTCTCCCCTGGATGGGCTTTGGGAACCCTCTTGCGACCCAATATAATGAATTATATATATATCCAAGGGAGAACGTCTCGGGCGCTGGGCAGATACACCCAGGACAGGGTGTAATCCATGTTATTGAATCCATGTTTTTGTATTGTGGGAAACCCAGACGGACACAGGGAGAACATGGAAACTCCACCCAGACTGGCATTCAATTCTAAATCCCCAGTGGCCACTGTGCCCCTCTCTCTCTCTCTCTCTCTCTCTCTCTCTCTCTCTCTCTCTCTCTCTCTCTCTCTCTATATATATATATATATATATATATATATATATATATATATGATCTTGTGTATAATTTATATGGTGCTCTCTCCCTCCAGTCTGCGAAAGCAGTACTCATGTTTTGGCTCATTATCTCTCTTTTTTTATTTTTCCCAGTTATTTCGTCTCCTATGGGCACAGAGAACTAAGTCTATTTAAATAGGACTGCATGATTAATCCATTAATTAACTGCATTATTAAACTACAATTATTACAATCACTTAACATGATGTTAAAATTTAAATATATGCCAGTGTAATTTTTGCTCAATTTTGATAGGAGAAGCTCTTTTTTAAACGTAACTTTAACAAAACCCTACAAACACCCACTTGCATGCTGCTCCTCTATCACATCCACGCAAAATCCACCTACAGACTTTTCATTCGAAACCAGTATGACTTCATGCAGTCTGTCGGTTCTTACTGCCCCATGGTAGTACCACTTGTAAAGTTGGTATAACACCAGATTTACTTGAAATTTCATGCAGTAACTTAAAAAAAAATAATACTTTAAGGAGCTTTTCGTTTTATCTGTTACCCGTCCTTAAAAAATATTTTAAAATACTATATTTTATTTACGGGCGGCACGGTGGCTTAGTGGTTAGCAGGTTCCTCTCTCAGAGCTGGGGATTCCAGGATCGAATCTGCATGGAGTTTTCATGTTCTCCCATGTGAGCGCCTCCAGGTTCTCCGGTTTCTCTATCAGTCCAAAAACATGGACTTCAGGATGAATTAATTGCTCTAAATCGCCCTGTCCTTGGTGTATCTGCCCAGTGCCCGAAACGTTCTCCCCTGGATGGGCATGGGAAACCCCACTGCGACCCTAGTAGAGGATAAAGCAGAATACATATACATATACATATATAGCCATTCAATCATTATACCAGGGCCGTGGGTGGAGTGGGGTGGGGGGCGGGGGAGGTGTTTCCCCCAGATCTGGATTCGAACCTGGAATGCCCATCCAGGGAAGAATGTTTCGGGTGCTGGGCAGATACACCTAATCTATTGATGGGCACACACGCACTCACACACACATACACACACACCGTATGTGGCAATTAAAAGTATTCAAATTACCTTCAATCCATGCTTTTGGACTGAGGAAAACTGACAACCAGGAGAAAAACCACACTGACATGTGGAGAACATGCAAAAGTCCCTTGTAGAGGATTAAGAAGAAGATAATGACCAGATGGTAGAGGATAAAGTGGATGATAAAGGATGGATAGAGTAACTGACATGTAAAACATTGAGTCGCTTGATTACCTTTACTTCAATTCTCACATCATACTGCTCAATAATTCCTTTACAAGCCCTGCCATTATGGACAGAGCCTCAGACCGAATCAGATAATATATATATATATATATATATATATATATATATATATATATATATATATATATATATATATATATATATACGTATGTGTTAAATAATAATTTGGGGCATCCCTGTAGTAATAAATATTCAAATTTCCCTGCTTTGATGTTTAGACGTCTACAGTCTAAACATTAATTATAATAAAGAAACTTTTATAATAAACAGCATGTTATATTTTTTTTCACTTGCCTCAGCCTTATGCCTGCTACTTTAGCGATGTGTTTTTATTGCTGCTTTACCAATGTCTGTCAGCACCACATAAATATTTAAATCACAGTTGCACCCGCAGAAAGCGAGGAAATTTAAAACTATCATTAAATGTGTGATATTTCACCCCGCTGTGATCAATTGATACACATTTTCAACAAATCTGCTTTATTGTGTAACTGAGGAGCAGTCAGAAAGTTTGCCTGGTGTTCAAAATTTCTAAACTCGTACCGTTCTTTATCTAGTCTCTACCTTACTGCTGAGAAGAAGATAAAACAATCTGATTCAGCACCGTGTTTTTCTGTGCTCTCCAAGTGAAAAGGGCGCACCCGGGCTCAGAAACAAAATCTACAGACATAAATAACATTACAGGACTGAACATGGAGTCAGAAGCTTCACATTTGCAGCTTCGCTTTTCGTTTTCGAGAAGCAAAGGCCAGTTGAAAAGCAGCTCGGAGCGTGAGCGACAGAACTGGGACACAATAGTGGGTTCTATTTTGTCGGCAGACGTGGTTTTCATAATTACCTTATCTTTTTGCGATGTAACATCTGGAATCTACAATGCTTATCATATCTTCCATCCGTCCATTATCTTCCGCTTTATCCTCTACTAGTGGCGGGGGGCGGGGGGGGGGGGGGGGGGGGGGTTCCCCATGCCCATTCAGGGGAGAAGGTTTCGGGCGCTGGGCAGATACACCCAAGACAGGGAGCCAATCTATCTTTGGGCACACACTCACTCACTCACACACTCTATATGGGGCAATTTGGAGAATTCAATTGACTTTGATCCATGTTTTTGGACTATGGGAGGAAAGCCATGTGGACATGGGGAGAACATGGAAACTCCACCCAGATTGGGATTCGAACCGGGAATCCCTAGCACTGAGAGGCGAACATGCTAACCACTAATCACCACGTTCTTCGGTTTCCCCCACAGATCAAAAACATGGATTCAAGGTAAATTTATTGCTTTAAATTTGCTCATAGCCCAGCGATAGATTGGCGCCCTGTCCTGGGTGTATTTGCCCAGCGCCCGAAACGTTCTCCCCTGGATGGGCATGGGGACTCCCCCCCCGCGCGACCCTAATAAAGGATAAAGCGGAAGATAATGAATGAATGAATGAATGAATGAATTTCCTCATATAGAGTGTGTTCTGTATGAGTGAGTGTGTGCCGCGCGATAGATTTGCGCCCTGTCCTGGATGTATCTGCCCAGTGCCCGAAACATTCTCCCCTGGATGGGCATGGGGAACCTCCACACAACACTAGTAGAGAATAAAGTGGAAGATAATGAATGGATGGAAGTTAAGAAAAACTGATGTGTAAAACTTTAGATTGAGTCGCTTGAATCCATCTCTTTTGCATCTTATTAAGAATATCTTGAGATTTCGTTCACTGCAGTAATGATGGGCAAACGGTGACACAGGTCTCAGGCGTGTATATAACAATGTTTTTATTAGGAACATTAACAACCTAATACTATAGCAACAAAGTCACCCTGGAGGAGAAAAGTTGCTCATTATCCGAGTTTTATTAAAAGTGCTCTTACAGAAACAGCGAAAAACAGTCTTCTTCATGGTGACTTTCTCAAAAAACATGAACTTCGCTGTAAATTGCAGGAAAATGCAAAAATTTGATTGTCTACACCCAAACAGTGTATATAACGTGTTACATTCTTCATACAGCAGCTCATCTCATTATCCTCTGCTTAATTGTCTTATCAGGGGGTTCCTCATGTCCTTTAAGTTCAAGTAATTTATTTATATAGCACTTTTTATAATAGTTCATTGACACAAAATCTTCACAGTTTTATAAGCCTTTAAACCCCCAAAGAGCAAGCCAAAGCGACAGTGGCAAGAAAAAACTCCCTGTTATGTTGTTATCTTAAGAAAGAAACCTAGACCAAGGACCTAGGACCAAGACTCAGTGAGTCCTCCTTGAGTGGCCCACAGCATCAACAGTGTAGAACAGCCATGTACAGATTGTGTCTGTACAGATCAGGTGACACGTATTTAACAATTGGACAACTATAGGAGCCCATTAAGGGCGTCTTGCAGGACTGCCAGTCCAAAAAGAATCCAGGTTCCATCCAGTAATTGTCATAGGCGCAGTGCTCCAGCAGAGCCATAGATAAAGGACTGATGACACCTCCAGAAAATTAGCAACACCTCAAATGAAACAAGCAAGAAAAGCAGTTACAGCTAATAAAACACAGCATTTAAGTAATAACCAGTTTGATTGACACAGTGTATCATGTGACTCTGGCATAACGGCCATCCAGAGCAGAATGTTTTGGACGCTGGGCAAATACCCCCCGGACAGGGTGCCAATCCATCACTGGGCACACACTCACTTACACGAAAGACATACCTCACAGGGGAAATTTATTCATTCATTTATTATCTCCCGCTTTATCCTCTATTAGGGTCGCGGTGGGGTTCCCCATGCCCATCCAGGGGAGAATGTCTCGGGCGCTGGGCAGATACACCCAGGACAGGGCGCCAATCCATCGCTGGGCACACACTCACGCACACAGACACACTCTATATGGGGCAATTTTTGAGAATTCAATTGACTTGATCCATGTTTTTGGACTGTAGGAGGAAGCCGGAGAACCCAGAGGAAACCCACGCAGACACGGGGAGAACATGGAAACTCTACCCAGATGGGGATTTGAACTGGGAATCCCTAGCGCTGAGAGGCGAACGTGCTAAACACTAAGCCACCGTGCCGCCAGGGGAAATTTAGTTAGGGCAACATAGGTCAGCCAAATTCAACTTGAATGTATATTTTTGGATTGTAGGAGGAAAACCACGTGGACATGGGGAGAACATTAAAACTCTACCCAGTTTGGGAATCAAACTCAGATGTCCAACACTGAGAGGCAAACATACTCACTATGCCCCATGCCAATCTACTCAACTTTTGTTACAATTTATTTAATAATTCATTTATTTGTAGCAGGTGGCACGATGGCTTAGTGGTTAGCATCTTCACCTCTCAGAGCTTGGGATTCCCGGTTCGAATCCCAATCTGGGTGGAGCTTCCATGTTCTCCTCGTGTTCGTGTGAGTTTCTTCCGGGTTCCCCCGTTTTCCTCCCAAAAACATAAATCAAGGTTAAGTGAATTCTCCAAAATGCCCCATATAGAGTGTGTCTGTATGAGTGAGTGAGTGTTTGCCCAGCGATAGATTGGCACCCTGTCCTGGGTGTATATGCCCACCTCCCCCTCGGGGCCCTAGTAGAGGATAAAGCAGATGCTAATGGATGGATGGATTTATTTGTAGCTATAAATATATATTTTATCAGTATGGGTGTTTAGATCAGATGATAATCATTTTTTGATTAAATCTTAAATAAATGCCATTTTGGTAGATAGATGTCACATTACGGTGTTTTTTTTTTTTTTTTTTTTTTTTTTTTTTTTTTTTTTACTTTTTGTGTATTTTGGGAGATGTGAGCTGTGTGTCTCTTATGCTATAAAATATGAAGAAAAAACGGTTGAGGATATTACAGCATTATGGGTCATGTGAGTGATTTTAGTGTTAGTATTCATGGATAATTAATTCACTACAGACGGGAATCAGCTCAGACGGATATTGATGAAAGCCGTTAGCCTACGGCATTGGTGTTAATGGCTCTTCTGATGAAGAATGACTTCAGGCACAAATATGCCTCCATGACCAATTAAACTGCCATCAACCACTAAAGTAGAGCCTTTCCACATTTTCATCACAACGTGTGACTGGTAATCTGAAAAATAATCTAGGGTTGTGTCAATTGGTCAGGCTTGTGGTCAGAAAGCAATGTTTTGTTTTAGATAAATGCCAACCAAGGACCTTGTATAGAACTAACAGGTTACGCCTTTAATTCAGAGCAGAGGGAAATATTTTACGCATGAATTGGCCTGATGTTTTAAAGGTTTGACATAATTTTTTTTTTTTACACTGGTAAATATAATGTAGTAACTTTTCAGTCCAAGTAGCACCCATTATGAAACCAAAACTTTTAAGTACCACCTATTTATAGTGGTGCTTATAACCATATGGTAATAAATTAGGTGTGAGTGTGAATTAATGAAATAAGGAATGAGAGGGCCTGAATTATTGTGAAAGAATCACAAAAAAAGAGTTATTGTTGGGCATGAGTACAGTTACACCACTTTACTGTGATTTATTCACTATAATACACAAACTGGATGACAAGGTGGCTTAGTAGTTAGCATGTTCTTCTCTCAGCACTGGGGAACCATGTTGGAATCCCAATCTGGGTGGAGTTTATATGTTCTTCCCGTGTCCTCCGGGTTCTTCAGTTTCCTCGCACAGTCCAAAAACATGGTTTCAAGGTCAATGGAATACTCTAAATTGCCCCGTATAATGTGTGTCTGTCCTCCCCCATGACCCTAGTAGAGGATTAAGCATGAGATAATTATGAATAAGTTCAAGTTTCAGGTTCATGTTATTTATACAATAATACAGTATGTGAAAGCAGCTTCACAGTGTTCTAACCCCTGTGCCTGAACCCCAAATGAGCAGTTGAAGTGAAAGTAGCTTCAGAAAGGAAAAACTACTTAGTGTTGTTGATTGAAGAAAGAAACATTCTAAGCGTCAACATTAAGGGTTTGACTCATTCTCCTAAAGTGGTCATGTGACTGAGTGAATTTAAACCAGCTGTTTTTTCTCTTGACTACTCCCATGTGGTGTTCTCTCATTTGTAAATAGCTTTGAATAAAAGCATAAAAGCATCTGCTAAATGGAATGGAATCAGGTCACTAAAACTGCCCGTTCCTGCAGATTCCTTCTTTATAACATCATGAAGATCAGCCCTTTCTTCTCAGCTGTTAGTCCAAGCCTCAACCTATCCCAGCTCGATTATTGTAATGCATTGCTTCCCAGCTTGCACAATCAGGCCTCTACAACTGATTCAGCAACTCTGCAGCCCGACTTGTATTCAACCAGCCCAAGCAAACTCATGTCACACCATTCCTCCTCCCTCCCTCTCTCCCTCTAGCTATTTGCATTCAGGCATACAGTACAAGTCACTGACTCTAACCCACAGGACAATCTTTGGATCTGGCCCTTCTTACCTTCACTCTATATTTCCAAAATACACTCTGACTCATTCACTTCGCTCTAGTGATGATTGCTACCTGGTGATTCCACCTCATCATGGTGCTAATTCTCACTCCGTAGCGTTCACCACTGCAAAATGGTAGTACACAAAAAAACACATCTCTTCCACAAACACCATATATATATATATATATATATATATATATATATATATATATATATATATATATATATATATATATATATATTGTCACGAGCACCTGCTCTGTTTGTCACGAGCACCTGCTGCACCTGTCCCTCGTTGTCGGTCCTCATTATCTCACTTGGGTGATTGGTTGGGTTTGTCACATGTTTAGTTGGTTTTCTATTTAATCTGTTTTACCCCCTTCATACTGCGCACGTCTTTGTTTTGTGGTTTTTTTACGCACGTAATTTTCCCCGTGTGGTCGGTACCCGGGAGCGCTCACTAGGCGCGAGCGGCTGAACGCAGCCATATCTCCACGTTAGCCGCCCCCCTCCCGGGGAAAAACGGACATCCATGACATATATATTTTATATATATATATATATATATATATATATATATATATATATATATATATATATATATATATATATATATATATTTTTTTTTTTTTTTTTTTTTAAGGGGCTTAGCATAGCATAATGATCAGGTTTGATAATTCTACAGTGTAGTGGGCTTTTCTGTAACTACCGACTTGTATAGTACTCATTTGTAAATCGCTTGGGATAAAAGCGGCTGCTAAATAAATAAATAAATGTAATGTAATGTATGCAATGTAATGGTCTAAAGAAGGCATATGTTTGTCACATGTTTAGTTGGTTTTCTATTTAATCTGTTTTACCCCTTCATACTGCGCACGTCTTTGTTTTGTGGTTTTCATACCCAATGTTATGTTGTTCGTTTGTTCCCCATTTTTGTTGGTGTCCCTACACCAATTTTTATTAAATTATACCTTTTGGATTTTATCCCGGTGTCTTGGACTCTCCTTCCGCGTACAACCACGGTACGGTGCTGCGCACCTTCTCCGCGTGGGTCGTATACCGTGGGGGCGTTCGCCGTGGACCGACGCACGTAATTTTCCCCGCGTGGTCGGTACCCGGGAGCGCTCACTAGGCGCGAGCGGCTGAACGCAGCCATATCTCCACGTTAGCCGCCCCCCTCCCGGGGAAAAACGGACATCCATGACAGAAAGACGTGCCAAACTATCTGGAGAGTTCCGGACACCTGGGGTCACCCACGTGTGCTGAGGACCAGACGCTGAACCACCGCTCCGACCGAGTCCGAGGGCCGGGGGCCGCCAGCGGCAGAGCCTGGCTTCTGGAGGGCGGCAGTCGTCGAGTCGGGACCGACTGAGGCCGTTCGCCATCGGTCCCGAGCACCAGAGGCCGCCCACTTCGGACTCGGAGCACCAGGAGGTGCATGCCCCAGCCTCGCAGCCAGAGGGCGTTGATCTGCGCTGCGAGAGGACGCATCTTCGCCGTCAGCTGGGAGCAACCGGCTGGTTCAGCCCGAGGGACTTGTTACCCCCCCCCGTTTGTTATTTTTGCATGCTTATATTATGGTTATTATTTTTGTTCTTTTTGTTTGGGTCGCTTTCCTTTTTGCGCGACCCTTGGGGTGGGGGTATGTCACGAGCACCTGCTCTGTTTGTCACGAGCACCTGCTGCACCTGTCCCTCGTTGTCGGTCCTCATTATCTCACTTGGGTGATTGGTTGGGTTTGTCACATGTTTAGTTGGTTTTCTATTTAATCTGTTTTACCCCTTCATACTGTGCACGTCTTTGTTTTGTGGTTTTCATACCCAATGTTATGTTGTTCGTTTATTCCCCATTTTTGTTGGTGTCCCTACACCAATTTTTATTAAATTATACCTTTTGGATTTTATCCCGGTGTCTTGGACTCTCCTTCCGCGTACAACCACGGTACGGCGCTGCGCACCTTCTCCGCGTGGGTCGTATACCGTCGGGGCGTTCGCCGTGGACCGACGCACGTAATTTTCCCCGTGTGGTCGGTACCCGGGAGCGCTCACTAGGCGCGAGCGGCTGAACGCAGCCATATCTCCACGTTAGCCGCCCCCCTCCCGGGGAAAAACGGACATCCATGACATATATATTTTATATATATATATATATATATATATTTTTTTTTTTTTTTTTTTTAAGGGGCTTAGCATAGCATAATGATCAGGTTTGATAATTCTACAGTGTAGTGGGCTTTTCTGTAACTACCGACTTGTATAGTACTCATTTGTAAATCGCTTGGGATAAAAGCGGCTGCTAAATAAATAAATAAATGTAATGTAATGTATGCAATGTAATGGTCTAAAGAAGGCATATGTTTGTAAAATTTATGCCAGAAAACCAAATATGTATTCATGTGCATTCCCTTTTAACAATATTGGCAAAGCCAATTAAATCATTTTTGCTTTTTGCTGTACTTCAGTGACAGATTGTATATATATATATATATATATATATATATATATATATATATATATATATATATATATATATATATATATATATATATACATCCAGATGTAAATGCATATGGAACATAGCAATATTTGTTTTAGACCACTGAATATGTGACATAAATACATAAATGTGTTACTTAAGGCTTGTCATGCAGATGTGTCCTAAGTGTCTGAGAAGAAAAACAGAACTATCTAAAATAGTTCTGAATGTCCAATTATTGTTTTATTGTTTATGTTTTACATGTGAAGACAGTACGATTTGAAGTATAAGCTATGATTTCCAAAAAGCTGACTGTGAAGGCATAGCAAATTAAGGGCAGCCCAGTGGCATAGTGGTTAACACATCTGCCTTTCGGGACTGGAGATCCAGGTTCAAATCTTAATCTGGGTGGAGTTCTTCATTGGAGTTTTCTCCAGGTTCTTTAGTTACCACTGACAAATCTGGAACATGCATCTGTGTCCAATCTACCTGGAATGAAATCAAACCCAGGACCTTCTAACTGTAACCAGTGAGCCACTACAACAACTACTTTATTCATAGTCCAAATTAAATCATGCTTACTCACAGCAACAGAAAATTTAAGTAGGTTATGCTAAACGTTCGTGGCTGGATATACGATGGACGCCTGGGGGAAGTGATGTGTCATGTGACTGGCTCCATTGAAGACATTGAGGATCCATACATATTTGGATTTATGATAACAGTGTCTCTGCTGATTGGATAAAGTGTTGCACTGGTGTATCATGAAATTAGACGTGTTTGGTCAGCTGTCCAGCATCCCTTCGAGCTGCCCAATATGATTGATGTGTAATCTGACTGGAAACACGGAAACCGTCTTAGAGAAGCTTTCAGCGCTGCAAACGAGATTGTAAACATTGGAGAATAGATTGAGGAATACACGTTAAAATTCTGTGCGACTTCGTCTTAACATGGAAGTTGGTGGAAGAGCATTCTCCCACAAGGCTCCTCAACTTTGGAATAGCTTTCCAATTACTGTTCGTGATTCTGAATCATCTTTAAAAGTAGATTTAAAAACACATTTATTTAATCTTGCATTTAATTAACTCAATGTAAATAAAGGTGTAGATCTCTTGGCTTGGCGATGTTGGGTTGGTGATCTGGGATCAGTCTGTGCTGGTGTTTCACCTCTTCACCCACCTCATCATTAATAGTGGGTGTTGCACTGAAATGATGCTGTCCCTGGGAGCCCTCCGAACTAAGTAGAGTCTGCAGTATTTGCCTCTTTTAGTTATGCTGCTCTAGTCAGTGATGCCGGAGTCACATGCTGCACCATGTCAATCAATTACATATTACTTAAATGCTGTGTTTTATCAGCTCTAACTGCTTTTCTGTTCTGAGGTGTGGCCAGTTTCCTGGAGGTGTAGTAAGATCTTCATCCAAGGCTCTACCAAAGCACTGCGGCTACGACGCTTACTGGATGGATCCTGGATATTAATTGGACTGGCAGTCCTGCAGGACCCCCTCAATTATCTTACATATAGTTTTCCAGTTGTTAGAGGTTTTCTATTTGTTAAATATAGTCACCCGATCTCGACACAATCTGTACAATTGTATCCTACACTGTTGATGCTGCCCGGCCGCTCAAGGAGGATGATGGCCCACTGAGCCTTAGTCCTCACAAGGTTTCTTCCTTAAAATAACAACATAACAGGGAGCTTTTTCTTGCCACTGTCGCTTCAGCTTGCTATTTGGGAGTTTAAAGGCTTTTAAATCTGTAAAGCTGCTTTGTGACAATGTACTGTTGTAAATAGCTGTAACAGTCAGCTGTAACTGTCACCTGTTTTGTGTTTTGTCGCGTTCGTTTGAGTTAATTAACGTTCAGTGCATATTAGTTTAGTTAATTAAAGTTAATTTTTGTATTTATGTCCATTGTTTCTTGTCTTCGGTGCTGGTCGTTTGTTTTATGTCACTTAGTCTTTTGTTCCTCATGTTTTGTGGTGCACTGCACCTTTAAATAAACCTGTTATCTGCTACCTGCATGCCTGGCTCCCTTCAGCGCGTGTATACGCGGCGGCTTGCACTCCCTATGCGCAACCGCTTCAGCCCGAGGTAGACTACCGTGACAGAACGACCAGCCAAAGGAAATTTGGGGAGTCCAGAGCCCAGGTAAGCTTTTCTAAATTTTTCTTTGCGGGGGCCGTGTAGCCTCGTACTCGCGGCGCGTTCCGTCGTGTCCGCTATGCGCAGCCCGCCGTCCCGGAGCCGTAAGGACGGCTCTTACAGAGAAATGTATGAGTGTTATGATTCCGATGATGAGTGGATGTGGAGGTACGGGTACGAAGTGCTCTGCGCTGAGGAAGGTCTGGACTTGGTTCAGATCTCCGATGATGAGACGGGCGAGTCGTACCTGTATGGGCATATTCTGCCCATACGAACCCACCCTTCGGGACGGACGCCCCGGTCCAGCTTGTTAAACCCCACGTGGCAAAATCCAGACGCAGAGCGCGCCGGCGCGGTGCCAAGACGCAGCGTGCGCACGGCACGTGTGCTGCGGGGCAGTCACGTGACGCGCCCGCGCCGGACCGCGCTGTGTCTGGATCGCGCTGCGAGGGGGCGGTACCGGAGCCAACACTCGGGGGGGTAGATGTGGATCCGTGTCCCCCTGTCTCGTGTGTCCAGTCCGTCTTCCCCATGTCTGAGATGTCTATGTGTTTGGGCATTGCGGTGGGGGTGTATATGTTCTGTGTGCAGGATGGCGAGCCCGAGGTCCTGCCAGCGTGCGTGCCTGCCAAGGTCCTGCCAGCGTGCGTGCCCGCCGAGGTCCGCCCAGCGTGCGTGCCCGCCGAGGTCCGCCCAGCGTGCGTGCCCGCCGAGGTCCGCCCAGCGTGCGTGCCCGCCGAGATCCTGCCAGCATGCGTGCCCGCCGAGGTCCAGCCAGCATGCGTGCCCGCCGAGGTCCAGCCAGCGTGCGAACCCGCCGAGGTCCAGCCAGCGTGCGTGCCCGCCGAGGTCCTACCAGCGCGCGTGCCCATCCCGAAGTCCAGGGGCGTCACGCCGCCCATCCCGAAGTCCAGGGGCGTCACGCCGCCCATCCCGAAGTCCAGGGGCGTCACGCCGCCCATCCCGATGTCCAGGGGCGTCACGCCGCCCATCCCGATGTCCAGGGGCGTCACGCCGCCCAACCCGAAGTCCAGGGGCGTCACGCCGCCCAACCCGAAGCCCAGGGGCGTCACGCCACCCATCCCGATGTCCAGGGGCGTCACGCCGCCCATCCCGATGTCCAGGGGCGTCATGCCGCCCAACCCGAAGCCCAGGGGCGTCACGCCGCCCAACCCGAAGCCCAGGGGCGTCACGCCGCCCATCCCGAAGCCCAGGGGCGTCACGCCGCCCATCCCGAAGCCCAGGGGCGTCACGCCGCCCATCCCGAAGCCCAGGGGCCGCACGCCGCACGCCCCGAGCAGCAGGGGCCGCACGCCCCGCCACCAGGGGGCGTCCGCCTCGCCACGCCGCCAGGGGGCGCCCACCTCGCCACGCCGCCCGTGGGCGTCCGCCGGACCACGCCGCCAGGGGGCGCCCACCTCGCCACGCAGCCAAAGTGCGTGGCCATCTCCTCGCCCGATGTGGGCGTCCACCGGACCACGCTGCCAGAGGGTGTTGCCCACTCCTCGTCCGACTCCTCGTTTTTTTTTCTCTTGGTCGCGTCCCCCCTTCAGCGCGTGTATACGCGGCGGCTTGCGCTCCCTATGCGCAACCGCTTCAGCCCAAGGTAGACTACCGTGACAATAGCGCTATATATGTATAAATTACTTGAACTTGAACATAAGTCTCATTTGCTGTTTCGGCCCCGTGTTATCTGAATTTAGCCTTCGGTGGCAAGTTGTTGATAGTGAAACCTCCCCCGCTGCTATGGAGTGCTGATACGTAGTGATAACTGTTCCAAGGACAAATGCTGTGCTTCTGTGACATCTGCAAACTGAAACATCTGCAAACTGAAAACACAGACCCCCACCGTCCTTGATCACACCTTCACTGCTTATTTACCCGGTCCTGCAAGATGGGCCTAAGCATCTGGCAGCTGGTCCAAAAACCGTGACCATGTGTCACATCAGCGCCCTCTATTGGTCACCCTTAAACCTTCAACAGTGGATTCTGTCATCTCTTGCCATGGCATCGGTTGATCGTAACAGAATCCAGACTGTTAAAGGCTCAAGAGTAGTTTTTAATGCAGAAGACACAAGGGGGAAACACAGCCATAGCACGCGACAGTACACGACCATAACTCTAAGCAATGTTCTAACATGGAGCATTGGGAAAGGCTGGGTATTTAAACATAAAAGTAAGTCACCTGAAGGGAAAACACAGCTGAACCGGATTAAACGGATTTACCAGGACAAAAAAACTAGCTACTCAAAGAACACCTACATCTGCAACAGATCAACACTAATGACAAACATGGTCCAATAGGGGGCACTGATGAACCGTCCCGAAGAGCCGGCAGTACCACCAGCGACCGATATAGGCGCTGAGGTGACACCATGTCTGTGTCTATGTCAGGGGTGCCCACACTTTTCTGGCCCGAGATCTACTTTTCCATTGGACAGGTCATTGAGATCTACCGGGGTCAATCTCAAATTTTTTAGGCTTTTATATTGACACCTGTTTACACACATCATGTTAGTATTGTCGAATCTGTTAGAATTGCTCTTTTATTAAACACATTCCAGCAAATAGCATGGAGAAAACCTGATTTTAGTTACACCCAAACACACAGTATACAGCACAAATGTAAAACAATCACTGTAACCCACATTTCCCCAAACAGAACATCCATTCATCCGTTATCTTCCGCTTTATCTTCTATTAGGATTACGGGGGGGTTCCTGATGCCCATCCAGGGGAGAACACTTCGGGCACTGGGCAGATACACCCAGGACAGGGTGCAGGACAGGAGAATCCAATTGACCTTGATCCATGTTTTTGGACTGTGGGAAGAAACCAGAGAACTCGGAGGAAACCCACGTGGACACGGGGAGAACATGGAAACTCCACCCAGATTGGGATTCGAACTGGGAATCCCTAGCACTGAGAGGAGAACATGCTAACCACTAAGCCACTGTGCTGCCCCCAAACAGAACATGAACATTAATAGAAGCAAATGTATTTTGAGTTTGACATTGTAAAAAAAATATTCACCCCCCCCCCCCCACTCTGAATGAAAGTGGTACATTTTAGATCTTTTTGAGCTTCACTCGTCCTTCACTCATCTTGTCAGACAAATAAAGTGCAAAAACACAAACAGAAACTCTCTAATGTAATGTAAAGCTTATGTAATGTAGATGATTCTCGAGGCAGTGCTTTGGATTTAAGCATTAATGTTTTTAATTAATTAATTAAAATTTTAATTAATGATTTTAAGTTAATGTGTGCGCGTGTGTGTGTATAAGCGCTTCAAATACTGTGCTTTAAAAAAAGCGCTCTTACGTGATAAGTTCTTTTTTTTCCTCAAACATCAATCGCGATCTACCTGACACCATTTCGATGTATTGAGCACCCCTGGTCTATGTTGTTATTCCCACCCCCATAATAGCTTCATCTGATTGTGTGTGTGGCTTAGTGGTTAGCACGTTCGCCTCTCAGCGCTAGGGAATCCCAATCTGGGTGTTTCCATGTTCTCCCTGTGTCCACATGGGTTTCCTCCGGGTTCTCTGGTTTCCTCCCACAGTCCAAAAACATGGATCAAGTCGATTTAATTATCTCCAAATTCCCCCATAAAGAGTGTTTATGTGTGTGAGTGAGTGTGTGCTCAGCGATAGATTGGGGCCCTGTCCTGGGTGTATCTGCCCAGTGCCCGAGACGTTCCTAATATAGGATAAAGCGGAAGATAATGGATGGATGGATTTTTAAAAATATTTTCCTTGTAAATGGGCTGCTTTTAAGGTGTTTTTTCCGGTTCCTAAACTGGGCTCCTTTAGGTGGAGGTTCGTTTTTTAGAAAGGTCAACAGGCTGTTTTGAGTAGATTCAAGAACAAACTGTGACTGTTGACTGATGCATGACAACACACCTTAGCATTAGAGACATTCACACATTGATGGCAAGGCATCTGCTTTCCTAATGGCAGATGAAGATGCAAAGGGATCAGGAGGCTGTTTTTCTTATAATGGTGGAAGTAAATGTGTGTGTGTGTGTGTGTGTGTGTGTGTGTGTGTGTGTGTGTGTGCATGAGAGTGAGCTCAAACAGGCTGAAAGATAAACCCACCACTGAGTTCAGAAGACTGAGCTTCACAAATGACCCACTATATGCTCGCAGACCCACTGGGGAAATAAAAACCGCGAGACAATCAGATTTCTGCACTGGAGCACTCAGATAAGAAAACAAGAAAAAAAAAAGCACGACAAGATGGAGCAAAAAAAAAAACCTAGCCAATGCGACGTCTCGATTTTTATTTTATGTGTACAAAGCCAATACTTTGTCATATTAAGAGTGGCCACTAAAGAACTACAAAGAACATTCCTGTTTATATGGAAGCAATGATTCCATTCTGAAGTGGAAATCAGTAACAATTTTTTTTGCAGGCATGCAAGTAAAAAAATGTAAAGTTTAGAAAGTAACGTAGAGTCTAAGCAATGTAAACAATGCCAATTTATTTACAGGTTATGTCTTTTAGAGAAGCACTGTCAGACATGTGTGCGGGTGAATTCATCCATCCATTTTCTTCTGCTTTATCCGGAGAACCCGGAGGAAACCCACTCGGACACGGGGATGACATGGAAACTCCACCCAGATTGGGATTTGAACCGGGAACCCCTAGTGCTGAGAGGCGATCGTGCTAACCAGTAAGCCACCGTGCCGCCGTGTGGGTGACTCATGAATAATAATGAATAAAATCGCCCTAATTATACAAACAGTAAACACTGTATATGTTACAAATAGCATCCCGGAACATTACTATAGGGTTAGCTAGCGCTAATTAGTATTAGTTGGCCAGTTTATCTGTTCAAGTGGTTGCTATAAGATAAGATAAACCGTTATTTGTCCCACAATGGGGAAATTACAGTTCCAAATAAAACTATTGTCATTTTACACATTTCAGGATTCAAACCTTGATCCCCAGCGATGAGAGAAACGTACCACTAAGCCAGCAATAATCTAAACAGTGCCAACTTATTTTATTTTTTTATTTTATTTAGAAAAGCAGTGTGGATGACTCAAGAATAATAATAAGGTATACTGTATCTTTGTTCAAAAAGTTCATCAGGGTCCAATTCAACCATGACAAGGACATACTAATTTCATAGTTATTTCTATGCAGGACCATAACTTTAAGCATTTTTTTTAAACCAGTGTTAGTTTTTAAGGTATAGAAATAATAGTGTTAATTCAAGTTAGCTCTTTTACAATAGTGCATTGTCACAAAGCAGCTTTACATTGTTGTAAGCCTTTAACTCCTAAAGAGCTGAAGCAACAGTGGCAAGAAAAAACTCCCGGTTATGTTGTTATTTTAAGGAAGAAACCTTGGGAGGTACTCCCGGTATCCCTTGGTGTATCAGCCCAGCGCCCAAAACGTTCTCCCCTGGATGAGCATGGGGAACCGGCCGCAACCCAGTAGAGGATTAAGTGGAAGATAATGGATGAATGAATGTTAACATTAATCATCAGGAGTTTCATCATTAACTGAGGTCTGTACACAACTGAGGTCTGTAACAAAGTATCACTACCTTTTTTCTATCATGTACAAGATTTAGTCACTCATAAGATTTACCTGGGTGGCAGAAGGAAAGCTCGAAACACATCAGTATTCCCTGCGAAATTGCAATTTCATTGTTTAAACACATTTCTAGTTGTAATTGGAGCTGCTGGCTGTATAAGCCATTAAGAAAGCCAAAGCTGTCTCCATTACTTTTATTGACTGTTGTTTCAGAAATCAGAACTATGACCTTTAGCATCTATTCACTATAACTTCTATTCTGTTAGTGATGTAATTAAACTTTACAGTGTTTTTTATATATATATAAACCTCTGTTAAAAAAAAAAAATCAATCTTCAAGTATTCATGCATTTTGATGCTGGAATATATATATATATATATATATATATATATATATATATATATATATATATATATATATATATATATATGCACGTTTGTCTCTCAGCGCTAGGGATTCCCGGTTCGAATCCCAATCTGTGTGTAGTTTCCATGCTCTCCCCGTGTCTGTATGGGTTTCCTCAGGGTTCTCCGTTTTCCTTCCACAGTCCAAAAACATGGATCACGGTCAATTGAATTCTCCAAATTAGCCCATATAGAGTGTGTTTGTGTGTGTGCTTGAGTGAGTGTGTGCCCAGCGATAGGTTGGGGTCTTGTCCTGGGTGTATCTGCCCAGCGCCCAAAACATTCTCCCCCGGATGGGCATGGAAACCCCTGTCATGACCCTAGTAGAGGATAAAGTGGAAGATAGTGGATATATATATATAATATATTTTTTTTATGTACTTTATGTGTGCATGTTGTCAGAGACCGCAGCGCTGTGGCGCGTTCCCCTAGCCCCGCCTTATAATCAGCGCGCGTTCTCCGTGCACCAGGTGAGGTTCATTGTTTCGGGTTCTTTCTTTCCTTTATAAGGCTTCCCGTTTTTGCTGGTTGGGCGCGAAGTATTGGTCGTTCCACGTCATTACCGAGCGTTATCCGAGTGATATTCCCTGAAATCTTTCTTTGAGTTCTTCCGTGTTTTGGTCTCCGTTGGGTGAGTGTGTTTAGTAGTAGTGTGTTCCTCTCTCTCTGTTCCCCACTTCTACTGACATCTCGTCCTCCCTCTCTCCCTTTCCCTCGTCCCCGTCCTTTCCCTCCTTCCCTTAGTTTAGGTTCCTGTGTGTGAGTGACATTTGAAAGGAAAGTCCATGTCCGTCATTTGTGTATAGCATCCCTAACACATTCTTTACTAACCTCTCCACTGTCGGTGTTTATAACATATTTCACAGTGGTTAATCTCTTGATTAACCACTTCTCTGTCTCCCGGTTCCAGGTTCCCGTTGGTGTGTTTCCTTCCCTGCCATTCACCCTCGGTTCTTCCTGGTTACCGCCTCGTCCAGCACTTCACCTCCTCTATCCTGTTCCTGCTCTATTTAGCTCTTCCTTTCACGACATTTTCCATTCTCTTTGTTTATTCTATTCCCTGGTGTTTATATTTTGTGTTGGTGTTGGTTTGTGGTCTTCTCTCTTTCGCTTGTTACCAGGTTCGCTGCCAGTCCTGGTACTCTAGCTCCGCACACTGACATCCAGCGAGTGCTCCAGTGATCCCGCTGCCGATCACCTACTCAGTCATGTGCCACTCGGTTGCCGCTGATTGATTGGGTTAACAAACCACAGTTGTTCTGCATATATGTCTCCTCTTTTTTCTCTGAGCCAGACTCTTAACAGAATACTTCGCCACCATGGAGACGGCAGAACAACTGATCCAGCGGCTGCTCCAACAGCTCAACGCCCAGAGTCAGGCGATCCAGACTCTCGCCCAGCAGGTCCAGAACCTCGTAGTGGGGGCTGCGACGGTTCCTCCGACAGCCACAGCCAGTGCGACACCCGCACGCGCTCCTGTCACCTCACAACCTGCCATGATGATTCCCCTCCCTGAACTGCCACTGAACTGAGATTTTCTCTGTTCCTCTCCAGCAGACCGCCCATCCCAGACCGCAACGCCATAGCCCTCCTCAACTCCAGACTGGTGCGGCATCCTCCTGGGCTACAGACTACTAGACTGATGCCTCAGTCCAGTTTGTGAAGCCCCCCCGTTGCGAGATCCAGACGCAGAGCGCATCGTGTCTGGGTCGCGCTGCGAGGAGGTGGTACCTGAACTACTGCTGGTGTCTGTTAATGTGGAGGAGTGTGGCGTCAATGGAGAGAATCCAGTCCAGTCGGATGCATCGATTGCTCTGTTCTTTGGTGTAGCGGTGGGGGTGTAGCTCTACTGTGTGCAGGATGGTGATCCCGAGGTGGAGAACGTACGGCGTACTGGAGGTGCTGACACGGCCGGCCGGCCAGAGGGCACTCATCACACCCACATGCCTGTGGGCGCCAGCCGGTCTGGGCACACCAGCCCCTCCGAGTGTGCCACCCCTACCACAGCGCCTCCAGCGTGCGTGCCCACCAAGGTCCACCCAGCGTGCGTGCCCGCCGAGGTCCACCCAGCATGCATGCCCGCCAAGGTCCACCCAGCGTGCGTGCCAGCCGAGGTCCAACCTGCGTGCGTGCCCGCCAAGGTCCAACCCAGCGTGCGTGCCCCTGGAGAGCGGGCTGGGCGGTGTGCGGCCCCTGGTGCTCGGGCTGCGTAGCGTGCGGACCCCCAGGCCACGTCGCCACGCAGCCAGAGGGCGTCCACGTCGCCACGCAGCCAGAGGGCGCGGCCCACTCCTCGTATGCTGAGGGCGCCCACCGGACCACGCAGCCAGAGGGCGCTCACCCCTGGAGAGGCCGCACGCCGCCCAGCCCGCTCTCCAGGGGCCGCACGCCACCCAGCCCGCTTCGAGGGGCCGCACGCCTCCCAGCCCGCTCTCCAGGGGCCACACGCCGTCCAGCCCGCTCTCCAGGGGCCGCACGCCGCCCAGCCTGCTCTCCAGGGGCCGCACGCTGCCCAGCCCATTCGCCGGACCACGCAGCCAGAGGGCGTGGCCCACTCCGTGTCCGCCGAGGGCGTCCACCGGACCACGCAGTCAGAGGGCGTGGCCCACTCTTGATCCGCCGAGGGCGCCCACCTGACCTCGCAGCCCGAGGGCGTCTCCAACGCCTCGTCCGCAGAGGGCGCCGACCGGACCACACAGCCAGAGGGCACTCTCCAGGCCTCGCCCGCAGAGGGCGCCCACCTCGACATGCAGCCAGAGGGCACACCCCACGCCTCATCCGCAGAGGGCGTCCACCGAACTGCACAGCCAGAGGGCATTCTTCACGCCTCCCCCGCAGAGGGCGTCCACCACGTCACGCAGCCAGTGGGCACCTCGTTCTCCGGGCCAGGCCACCAGAAGGCGCCTGTCAAGCCTGGCTCAAGGAGGGCGGAGGACACCCCCCCCCCCCCCCCCCCCCCGAGATTTTTTTTTTTTTCTTGGTCTTGCCTGGGCACCTGTCCTTCTGTTTATGTTCTGTTCCTTATTGAGTTACTTAACTTTCATTCATGGTTGTTTAAGTTAATTAGCTCTTTTCTTTCATTGGTTTGTTTTGTGCACGTGGTCGGGTTTCGTTGGGTATTTAGTTTCTGTGTTCCCCTTCCTCAGTGCACGTCGTTAGTTTTATGTCCACTCACGTTAGTACCTCTGTGTGTTTCAGTGTCCCTACACCTTTAATAAAGTTTGTTAATCTGCTACCTGCATGCTACCTGCATTAAGGCGCTGCGGCTCTGCGCTTCATTTGCACAGCCGTCTTTAGTCCGAGGTAGGCGTGTGTGACACCATAATCTAGAGTTCCTGAAGTCTGCACGTCGCCTCAACGCCCGACAAGCCCGGTGGTCCCTATTTTTCAAAGGGTTCGAGTTCACTGTGACTTACCAGCTGGGCAAGGAGAACGCTAAGGCGGACATCCTCTCCCATAAATTCGAGGACCAGGATAAGGCAGAACCCCCGGTCAAATCTATTCTACCGCCCAGTGTATTCACGCATTTCCTGGGAGCTGGACAGCGAGATCCAAGAGATGAACCAGAGGGAACCCCCACCCAATAGGTCTAAGATCCCCCCCAACAAGACCTACGTTCCCCTACAGTTCCGGCAGCAGCTCATCTCTTGGGTCCACACCAACACCAGCTCGGGTCATCCAGGGGCGGAACGCACGATGGACAAGATAAGACAGAAGTACTGGTGGGCTGATATTAACAGGGACATCGCCTTGTGCGCCACCTGTGCGGCCTCCAAATCCCCCTGTCAACTGCCTGCAGGGAAACTCAAGCCCTTACCTGTTGCACACCGCCCCTGGAGCCACATAGCGGTAGACTTTATCGCCAATCTCCCCATCTCCGAGGGTAACACCACCATCCTTTCGGTGGTGGATCGTTTCTCCAAGGGGGTAAAATTTGTTGCCCTGCCCGCACTAACATCAGCATTCCAGACTGCAGAAACCTTATTTCACGAGGTCTTTCAACACTTCGGCCTCCCAGAAGACATCGTCTCCGATAGAGGTCCCCAATTCACCTCGGCCGTCTGGGAGGCTTTTGTCAAGAAGCTGGGGGCCTCGATCAGCCTCACTTCAGGGTATCACCCGGAGAGTAACGGGCAGTGCGAGCAGGCGAAACAAGAACTCAACAAATTCCTGCGTGTTTACTGCCAGAGGAACCAACACGACTGTGCCACGTTCCTCCCATGGGCCGAAATAGCCCAGAACTCCTTAAGAAGTTCCAGCACGGCCCTAACTATGTTCCAATGCGTCCTTAGCTTCCAACCTCCCTTTGCCCCCTGGGATCCCACTCCTTCCAACACCCCGGCAGTAGATGAATGGTTCCAGAAGAGTGAGGACGTATGGGAGACTGTCCATTAGCGGATCATGGAGAGCAACGCCCGCTCCAAACGCTTCGCCGACCACAGAAGGAGTGAGGGCCCCGACTATCAGATCGGGGACCAAGTCTGGCTGTCCACCAAAGACTACAGCTCCCTCCCCGACTCCACCGTCATTTCACGTCACCCTCCTCAAACCCTTCACTCCTGGCCCCCTTGACCCTCAACCCCACCAGCAACTTACCCAAGAACTGCCCCATGACCGTCCCCTCTATACGATTGACAGGATACTGGACTCACGCAGGACTGACTCCGGACTCGAGTACCTTGTAGATTGGGAGGGTTACGGACCTGAGGAGAGATCTTGGACTAAGCGGACTGACATACAGGACAAGACACTACTCGACCAATTCCACCTGACGCACCCCCAATTGCCCTGCTCCTCGACCCCGAGGCAGACCTTCCCGTTCCTCTTCCCAAAGAGGTACACCTCCCCGTTCCCTGTCCGGTAGGCCAAGGGGTCGTCCCCGATCCCTGTCCGGTAGACCTAGGGGTCGTCCCCGCTCCCAGCCCCCCCCAGAGGTACCTCTCCCACTGTCCCATCCAGCCCCTGACGTACCTCCTCCTCTGCCCCCACCTCCTCCCGAAGAGTCCTCCCGTCCCAGTAGAGTGACCCGTAGTTCCCGTTCCTGTCCTCCCCTAGCTAGTTCCACAAGGCCATCTACTGTTGTTGGCTCCTCCATAACAACCTCTTCGGGGGGGGGGGGGGGGGGGGGGGGGGGCTATGTCAGAGACCGCAGTGCTGTGGCACATTCCCCTAGCCCCGCCTTCTAATCAGCACGTGTTCTCCGTGCACCAGCTGAGGTTCATTGTTTGAGGTTCTTTCTTTCCTTTATAAGGCTTCCTGTTTTCGCTGGTCGGGCGCGAAGTATTGGTCGTTCCACGTCACACATATATGTGACAACTAATAAAGAAGAATAACTGACAGATTATAAATATTGTTTGATGATGTTTTGTTTACTATAGTAATATTCTAATTTATTTTCATTTTATTTGTGCATGTTATTTTAATGACTAAGGTGATTTGCATAAACAGTCAGGGTGTCTACTCTTTGCTTTGATCACGACAATTAATATTCTGGCCTATTTTATTTGGACTGTGCTGTGGTCGGTTCTGTTTCTTTGTTGTTGCCCACATGGTGAGGTTGTTATCGTGGGTTTTGGTTGATTTACCAATGCTATGTCAGCCTCTGTTTTAGCAGTACTGTTCTTTAACTCCTCTGATTAAATGTTTCGGGTTAGCCTTCCCTGACACTCTATCTGCATTAATTTAATAGACTATTTATGTCCTATAAAGGCAAAATGCATCTAACTAATGTTTCTGGCAGAAGGAAAAAAAATACTAAAAAGCAAATTTGCATGTTCATATATATTTTTAAACCCAATATTTACTTTGTAATTATTGTCACTTGACAGTTTGACAGATGGGACGGCACAGTGGCTTTGTTGTTAGGAGGTTTGTAGAACCAGAAGATGAGTTGAATCGCTAGGCTTCAAAAGTAAATCTTTGTTATTGAGCGCCGTGCATAGCAACAGCATGGTGATGCTGTTGTTCATTTCGTGATACTGACTGCTGCTACAGCCAGCACACTGAAGTGATGGACAGTGCGCTGCTGGGAACAAGCACAGGGAACAGAAATGGTCTCGTATTCCTTAAGGTCCATGGTGCTGAGAACCATGCACAGCAGAGCGGGGTCCGGCCACTTTGACGTCTCCAAAACTTTAAAGCACCTCAGATATAGTGTCTTCTGGCCCCGCTGCCGCAACAATATGGAGTTATTTGATCACTGCTCAGATGTCTGCACTGCAAAGAAAGGTCTGTTGGGTCCGCTCTGCTTGGCTGATGAAGTCTGGGGAATGCATGGAGATGGTGACTGTTAATGTCCTGGAACAGTTTCCTCTGACTGACTCTGGCAATCGTTTTGACGTTTGACGTTTGACATCTCAAATCATAATCTGACTGGATTTTCCATGTTTTTCCATGAGTCACCCCCATACACACACACACACACACACACACACACACACACACACACACACACACACCCTAGTTCCTAGTATGGCATTAAGTGAAAGGTAATAAGATGAGGTGAGATTTGTTTTGAAATTTTGAGGTGAACTGCTGAATGTCATAGATCAAGCTCCTGTTGTCACTAGAGTGCAGTGAGTGTTAATTCATTATCTTCCGCTTAATGCTATGGTCACGGGTGGGTGGTTTCCCCATGCCCATCCAGTGGAAAATGTTTCAGGTGCTGAGCAGATACACCCAGGACAGGGTGCCAATCTATCGCTGGGCACACTCACTGACACACTATATGGGGCAATTTTGAGGATTTTATTGACCTTATATCCACATTTTTGAACTGTGGAATCAAACAGGGAGAACACAGAAACGCCATTCGGATTGGGATTTGAACCGTCATCCCAGCACTGAAAGGCAAACATGCTAACCACTAAGCCACCATCCCACCACTGAATTGAAGTGTTACTTCACAAAATATAGGTAAGAAAACACAAATTTAAAAAATCACCCTGCGTTGCTACAAAAGCATTTTAATTAACTTCACATAGGACAGGAAGCCAATCTATCACTGGGCACACACTGATTCAAACAGACACAAACACACTCTATATGGGGACTGTCCCACCATTGAATTAAATTTAATTAAAGTATTACGTCACAAAATATAGGTAAGAAAACACAGATAAAGAAACCCATAGAGAACCCTTCGCAACCACAGCCCCCTGTAAAGGATTACGTGGAAGGTACTAATTTCCAAAATGAGTTAAATCCATCATACGATTACACTTTAAGGTTCTCCTGCATAAATTCAGTTTATAAACCATAAAGTCTTCTGCTGGTGTTTATTGTTATTGCTTAATCGTTTTAATGATAGAGGGTGTGGTAGCTCAGTGGTGAGCATGATGGGCTATTACTGAGAGGTGAACGTGCTAACCAAAAAGCCACCGGCCATATATATATGTATAAATGTATATATTTGATATGTGCATGTGAATAACTGAATTAATAAAGAATTTTTGACAGATTATAAAATATTGTTTGATAATGTATTGTTCACTATATACATGGTTGTTTTATCCATGTATCCATTATTTTCCACTTTATCCTCTACTAGGGCTGTGGGTTACCCATGCCCATCCAGGGGAAAACGTTTCGGTGCTGGGCAGATATACCCAGGACAGGGTGCCAATCACTCGCTGGGCACACACTCACTCACACAGACACACACAATTGGCATTCGATTGGCATTCAGATTGGCATTCTAACCGGGAATCCCTAGCATAACTGGCTTCATTTGCTGGTTCCTTGCAAATCTAAAGAATGAAACAAGAATAGTAGTTTGGTGATACATTAAGATGTGCCCCCATTTCAAGCCCTCATGTTCACATGGAATGTTAAACCTCCTTTTCATTTGTAAACCGAATCAAAATCTTTGGCGATCCGTTCTGCTGAAATCTGAGATAAAGGCGAAACACACTGGAAGACTAGAGGCACAGTCAGAGATGTTTCATGCTGTGACCCACCCACTACCGCCCACCCAAATGTGCACATGCATGCTGCTGATTTTCGTAAACTACACACGTACACACACACACACACACACACACACACATATATATGCCCCTCGCCGTTCACAGATACTTTCTCTTCATTCAACCGGGTGCAGAGGCACAGGCTTTTAAATGATTCATATGAAGCCTGTAATGAGCTCCAGGGTCTAGTTGACACACTCTCTCATTCTCCTGGTGTTTTCGGGTGCTGATGGTTGGCTGACCTCAAGCAAATGCCCTGCAGGTGCCTACTATAGGCTTCTTGCACTGAATACATGTAGGGGAGGGTTTTTTGGAAATTACTGCCCAAAAGGCACTCAAAAGTAGAGGTGCCCTTAAATACCACATGCATTAATGTATAAATAATTAATGGTAGTTTTAACGAGAGGTGATACTCTTTTACAGAGCAGCATTCAAATAAGCAGTGCAGTATTTTTAATATATTTATATAATGTAAGTATACAAACTAAAAAGGGATAATGCCTCGGGCGCTGGGCAGATACACCCAGGAAAGGGCGAGTATACAGACCCTTTCCAAAAGCATATATATATTATATATATATTCATTTAGCATGTTCTCCTCTCAGTGTTCGGGATTTCCTCTGGGTTCTCTGGTTTCCTCCCACAGTCCAAAGACATGGATCAAGGTCAATTGAATTATCCAAATTGCCCCATATAGAGTGTGTCTGGGTGAGTGAGTATGTGCCCAGTGATAGATTGGCGTCCTGTCCTGGGTGTATCTGCCCAGCACCCGTAACGTTCTCCCCTGGATGGATAAGGGGAACCCCCCAACGACCCTGGTGGAGGACAAAGTGGAAGATAAAGGATGGATGGATGGAAAAGTTTATTAATTTCACTAATTCTATTTAAAAAAGTTACACTTCCATAGATTATAGATTCAGTACCCACAATTTAAATTATTTCCAGTATTTATTTGTTTATTTTGTTATAATTTGGGCTTCCATAGTGCTTGAATGGTATTCTCAGGATGAAAATGAGGGGCACCAGACCCAACAACAAAAAATACCCAATAGATTCTCACTGGGGTTTAGGTTCAAGCAAGTTGGCTGGCCTGTCAAGCACTGTGATTGTATGAGCATCAAAGCAGGTATTGGTGCTTCTGGCCGCATGGGCAGAGGCCAGGTCCTGCTGGAAGATGACATCTGCATCTCCATCCAGATCCTCAGCAGAAGAAACCCTGAAGTCCTTTAAAACATTCTGGTTGACTGTGGAAGTGACCTCAGATTTAAAAGAAAGCAGATTTTCCCAACACCTGCAATGGACACTGCACTCAAATCCTGACTGACTGTAGATTTCACACATGTACCTCATGCAGTTTGGATTTGGTTCCTCAAATCCACTGTTTAGTAGATGATTAGTGTGTCCCACTATGTTTAAAATATTCACGTCCTGCAAAAATTGGACTGATTTCTCCACAGAATTCCAATTTTTGGAATTTCTGTTTACTGTTACAAGCCCAAACGATGTAAAAATCAACAAATACATACTTGGAATTGTGGGCCCTGAATCTACAATCAATGTGAGGTTAAACTTTTTGAAAGGAATTATGGAAAAGAATCAACTTTACCATGATATTAAATTTTTTTGGAAAGGGTCTATATGTGCACCATTCTTGTTAATAAAGCAATAAGCCATAAAATTGTGTGCATTGTTTAAAATAAATCATGGGAAAAAGTGCTGTAAGGCATGGTGCATAATGCATTGATACGAATGTGAAGGTTTCAGAGGTGTGCGATAATGTCACGGCTATGAAACGGCTCAAACAAGCAGTTATCAGGACCGAAACTGTTTAATCCATCTATCGATTATCTTCTGCTTTATCCTCTACTAGGGTCGGGGGGCGCTGGGCAGATACACCCAGGACAGAGCGCCAATCCATTGCTGGGCACACACTCACTTACACAGACACACTCTATATGGGGTAATTTGGAGAACTCAATTGACCTTGATCCATGTTTTTGGGCTGTGGGCTAATATTAATAATGCTACAGCGTAGACAATGTATCATTAGAGGTTGGACAATACAACCAGTTTTGCAATCTGATAACAAAAGGTAATCTAAAATCAGAAAGCAGAAAATTGCTACATCATATAAATTAATTATATGTAGATACACCTTTGACTGCACTCACATTGGTTTGAAAAAAAAATTTGGCCCACTCATTTTTACAAACTTGATATTCAGGAGCAATAATTTAGGCCCAGCTTTCTTAAAAGCTTCTTAATGGGGTTCGAGTGTGTTGAAGCCAGAAGTTTGTCCTAGCCAGTCCAACAACTCTTTTACTATTCATAGTTTGATTTTATTGTTCTGTTTGTGTTCATTGGTTGCAGCTCTTGAGCAGATGGCATCACATTAATTGCAGAAATACTCTGGCATAGGGTGAATCGTAAAATTGCATTTGACTAAAGCTGGTGACAGTTGGCATGGTGGCTTAGTGGTTAGCTCATTCGCCTCTCAGCACTAGGGATTCCCGGTTCGAATCCTCATCTGGGTGGAGTTTCCATGTTCTCCCCGTGTCCACGTGGGTTTCCTCCGGGTTCTCCGGTTTCCTCCCACCGTCCAAAAACATGGTCAAGTCAAGTTCTCCAAATTTCCCCATATAGTGTTTGTATGTGTGCGTGTCTGTGTGAGTGAGTGTGTGACCAGCGATAGATTGGCGCCCTGTCCTGGGTGTATCTGCCCAGCGCCTGAAACGTTCTTCCCTGGATGGGCATGGGGAACCCCCCTGTGACCCTAATATAGGATAAAGCAGAAGATAATGGATGGATGGATGGATGGATGGATAAAGCTGGTGACAGGCAGCACGGTGGCTTAGTGGTTAGTGCTGAAGATTCCTGGGATGAGTTTCCAAGTTCTCCCCATGTCTGTATGGGTTTTCTACGGGTTCTCCCATTTCCTCCCACAGTTTAAAAATATAAATTTTAAGGTTAATCGAATGCTCAATTGCCCCATATCGAGTGTGTTTGTCTGTTTGTGTGTCTGTGTGCGTGAATGTGCCCAGCGATAGATTGGCGTCCTGTCCTGGGTGTATCTGCCCAGCACCTGAATCATTCTCCCCTAGATGGGCATGTGGAAACCCCACCTCACAACCCTAGTAGAATGAATGAATGAAAGCTGATGGCTGATGTCTACACCATGTTCCTGTTGTTTTCAATGTCATGGCTATTGTCACATCCTGTCCTGAATCCCCCAGAGGTGAGCGGGTCCGCCGGACAACGCGGACGCCGCTCACGCATTGATGAGCGTCTCCCGGGATCCGGCGACGCGTAAACCACAGCGTCCGCCGGTCTAGACGGAGGGAGACGCTCCCACGATGTGACCTGCGCGGAACGTCAACGCAGCGACACACTGTGGCGGAAATGCGAAAGGAGGCCACTGGAACACCGGGATAAAAACCAAACAGAATTTATTAAAAGATGGTGCCGAAGCACCAATAAAACGGGGATAACAAAAACAGAACGTAACGTTGGGTATAAAAACCACAAAACAAAGACGTGCTCAGACTTAAGGGTGAAAACAGATTAAATAGGAAACCCAACTAAACACGTGACAAAAACAACCAATCACCCAAGTGAGATAATGAGAACTGAAAACGAAGGACAGGTGCAGCAGGTGCTCGTGACATACCCCCACCCCAAGGGTCGCGCAAAAGGGAAAGCGACCCAAACCAAAAGAACAAAAATAATAACAATAAATGCATGCAAAAATAACAAACGGGGGGGGGGTAACAAGTCCCTCGGGCTGAACCAGCCGGTTGCTCCCAGCCGACGGCGAAGACGCGTCTTCTCGCAGCGCAGATCGACGTCCTCTGGCTGCGAGGCTGGGGCATGCACCTCCTGGTGCCCCGAGTCCGAAATGGGCGGCCTCTGGTGCTCGGAACCGATGGCGAACGGCCTCAGTCGGTCCCGACTCAACGACTGCCGCCCTCCGGTAGCCGGGCTCTGCCGCTGGCGGTCCCCGGCCCTCGGACCTGGTCAGATCGGTGGTTCAGCGTCCGGTTCTCCACACACATACGGTGACCCCAGGTGTCCAGTAGCCTCCGATGTTGGGCACGTCTTTCTGTCACATCCTGTCCTGAATCCCCCAGAGGTGAGCGGGTCCGCCGGACAACGCGGACGCCGCTTGCGCATTGATGAGCGTCTCCCGGGATCCGGCGACGCGTAAACCACAGCGTCCGCCGGTCTAGACGGAGGGAGACGCTCCCACGATGTGACCTGCGCGGAACGTCAACGCAGCGACACACCGTGGCGGAAATGCGAAAGGAGGCCACTGGAACACCGGGATAAAAACCAAACAGAATTTATTAAAAGATGGTGCCGAAGCACCAACAGAACGGGGATAACAAAAACAGAACGTAACGTTGGGTATAAAAACCACAAAACAAAGACGTGCTCAGACTTAAGGGTGAAAACAGATTAAATAGGAAACCCAACTAAACACGTGACAAAAACAACCAATCACCCAAGTGAGATAATGAGAACCGAAAACGAGGGACAGGTGCAGCAGGTGCTCGTGACAGCTATGCAAATGGCTCAGCAAATAAGATTTGAGAATTATCTGTTCAATACTAATGGTTAATGTCATGTTTGTTAGACCAATTAATTCAATATTAATGAAGCTGCAGGGGTGGTACTGTGATTTAGTGGTTAGTAAATTCTCCTCTCAGCACTTTGGATCCAGGTCCGAGTCCCAATCTGGATGGGAGTTACATGTTCTCCCCGTGTCCCCGTTTTTCTCCGGGTTCATCATTTTCCTCATTGTCCAAAAAAACATGTCTTCAATAAAAATTTAATGCCTTTAATTGCTCCCAAATAGTCTGTGTGTGTATGAGGGAGTGGGTCCAGCATTGGATTGGTGTCCTGTCCTGGGTGTTCCTGCCCAAAGCCCAAAACAGATACAAACAGAATATAATGAATGAATGAATACATACATTAGATCAGTATGACGGTGCTTCATAGTGGTATCATAGCGTTTTGATTGGCAGCCGTCATACCTTCATAATTTCAGCAGTGGAAACAAATTTGGATAATTTGGAATTCGGTTCGAATGAAAACGCATTCCAACAAGTCATTTGGAAACATCTGTGTCCACAATTAGCGTGCCGTCATTACCCCTCCCTTCTTGGCCATGCTAACGACCATTAGCTCCACACTTTCCCTTATCTAGCTCTTAGTAGAATTGCCATGGTAACAGGGTTCTCTGTACAAACTGACAAATGGCAGTGACTGGCTTTTTTTATATTTATTTTTTTTACATAACGACTATATGGAGTAAAACGTCACAGATATAAAAATAACAGGGAATAAAAAATAGACTCCCTGTAGGTGGTATTCCAGTTAAATGGGCACAGAGGGGTTAAGCAAAATGAGCCAGAGACACCTCAAGTCAGAAAGACAGAGATAAGAGAAATGAGGGGGAAACGTGTGCGTATGTGAGTCAGTGAGTGGAATGACACCATAAGCATCTGTCATGGCATTTGCATTTGTTTTTCATTGAAGCAAAACCTTCTGTTCTGCAAAATGAATTGTAGTTTGATGTATTTAAAAATGTATTACCTTCTCGTTCAAATCTACTCACCAATTCATTTTTTGATAAGATAGGGATTCCCGGTTCGTATACCAATCTGGGTGGAGTTTCAATGTACTCCCCGTGTCCACGTGGGTTTCCTCCAGGGTCTCTGGTTTTCTTCCCACAGTCCAAAAACATGGATCAAGTCAATTGAATTCTCAAAATTGCCCCATATAGAGTGTGTCTGTGTGAGTGAGTGTGTGCCCAGCGATGGATTGGCTGGGTGTATCTGCCCAGTGCCCGAGACATTCTCCCCTGGATGGGCATGGGGAACCCCACCGCAACCCTAATAGAGGATAAAAGCAGGAGATAATGAATGAAAAAAAGAGTGTGTCTGTGTGAGTGAGTGTGTGCCCAGCGATAGATTGGCGCCCTGTCCTGGGTGTATCTGCCCACCAGATACACCCTGACCTGAACCAAACATACGCCCCTAAAATGTGCACGTTCAGCACGTCCATTCCAGGAACTGAGACATCAGACCTGGTAAATGAGGCTCATAGATGCCTAATTGTCAACAACCCCCCTAAAAAAAAGAACAGCAGAGATAGGGGTGGGGTTTTTTTTTTAAATTGAGAGGAAATTGAGATTTCCTAACAATGGATATACAGTACAGGGCGGCATGATGGCTTAGTGGTTAGCATGTTCTCCTCTCAGCGCTAGGGATTCAAAGTTCAAATCCCAATCTGGGTGGAGTTTCCATGTTTTCCATGTGTCCGTGTGGATTTCCAGTTTAATCCCACAATCCAAAATACATGAATCAAGGCCAATTGACTTCTTTCCAAATTGCCCCATATAGAGTGTGTTTGTGTGTTTGTCTGTGTGAGTGAGTGTGTGTCCAAAGATAGATTGGCGCCCTGTCCTAGGTGTATCCACCCAGCGCCCGAAATGTTCTCCCCTGGATGGGCATGGGGAACCCCCCTCCCCCCACGACCCTAGTACAGGATAAAGCAGAAGATAATGGATGGATGGATGGATATACAGTACATGCTAAACTGTCACACAAAGGGACAGTAGTGTCCAATTTAATTGGCGTATATGTCTTTGGACTGAAAAAATTAAATAAGCAAAGACCCAGGGCTACCTGCTTGTAATTAAACTAGGGTCTTGACTCTGGGAGTTGACACCATGACCTTTTGAGCCTCTGTACTGCCCATTGTTAAACAGATGAATTAGGATTTCTTTGGGTTTATTTTCAAGCTACTGCACGAATTCAAGTCTTAACCCTCTATTCTGTGCAAAACAGAAATAATTGAGTGGAGCAATAAAATATCAAGTTAAAAAAAATTTGATATTTGCATTTGAATAATGCAATAATGAAATCATCAAAATTAAATGAAATTATAATTTGAATAATGAAATCATCCATCCATTATCTTCTGCTTCGTCCTCTACTAGGGTCGTGTGTCTGTGTGTGTGTGTGTGTGTGTGTGTGGGTGGGTGGGGTCATCATGTCCAGGGGAGAGCGTTTCGGGCGCTGGGTGGATACACCCAGGACAGGGTGCCAATCTATCACTGACACACACTCACTCACACACATTCTATATGGAACAATTTGGAGAATTCAATTGACTATCCATGTTTTTGGACTGTGGGAGAAAACCAGAGAACCCGAAGGAAACCCACACGGACACGGGGACATGGAAACTCCACCGAGATTGGGATTCGAATCGAGAATCTGTAGTGCTGAGATGTGAACGGGCTAACCGCTAAGCCACCAATATATTATAAACGTTAATATTTAATTCATAGTTTGCTGTACTGCAAATCAGAATCAGAATACTTCATTAATCCCCGGGGTGAAATTGCAGTTTTTACAGATGCTCCATTAGTCGTGTTTATATATACTGTACAAAAGTACAAATAAAAAATTAACAACAAGCACAGTAAAAAAAAATAAGTAAAAGCACCAAAAATGCGCAATAAAGTAAAAGTAAAGTGAAAGTAAAGTGGCATGTGTACAGTATGTACCCATCCATCCAGCCATTATCTTCCACTTTATCCTATATTAGGGTCGCAATGTGGTTCCCCATACCCATCCAGGGGATAACGTTTCGGACGCTGGGCAGATACACCCAGGACAGGACGCCAACCCATCGCTGGGCACACACTCACTCACAGACTCACACACACTCTATATGGGGCAATTTGGAGAATACAGTTGACCTTCAACCATATTTTTGGACTGTGGGAGGAAACCAGAGAACCCGGAGGAAACTCATGTGGACAAGGGGAGAACATGGAAACTCCACCAGGATTGGGATTCGAAGTGGGAATCCCCAGCGCTGAGAGGAGAACCTGCTAACCACTAAGCCACATGTGGCTAAACTACATGGTGGCTTAGTAGTTAGCAGGTTTGCCTCTCAGCACTAGGGATTCCTGGTTCAAATAACAAATTGCCCCTTATAGTGTTTATGTGAATGAGAGTGTGCCCAGAGATAGATTGGCATCCTGTCCTGGGTGTATCTGCCCAGCACCTGAAATGTTCTCTCCTGGATGGGTATGGAGAACCCCCCCTGCAACCCTAGTAGAGGATGAAGCGGAAGATAATGGATTAATAATTATCATGATTACGTTATTGCACATTAAGGTTGTTTTACTGAGAGAGGAGTTAAAGAGACTGGTTATATAGTTTGATGACCACTGGTAGGAATGTCCTCCTGTGGTGCTCTGTGGTGCATTTGGGTGGAATGGAATGAGTCTTAATATCAAGCTATCCATTGGTTTTAAAAAGGAGGTTGGCATGGTGGCTTTGTGGTTAGCGCATTCGCCTCTCTGCACTGGGGATTCCAGGTTTTCATCCAAATCTGTGAGTTTCCATGGTCTCTGTGTCCTCTGGTTTCCTACCACAGGTCAAATATATGGATTCAAGGTAGATTTAATGCTTTAAATTGCCCCATGTAGTTTGTGTGTGTGTGTGTGTGTGTGTGCGTGTGTGAGTAAGCGTGCCCAGCAATGGATTGGTGCCTGTCTAGGGTGTATCTGCCCAGTGATTGAAACTTTCTCTGGGCATAGGATGTGCATAGAGAAAAATGACCTTAGTAAATACATCAGATCAGTATGGTGGTGCATCATGGTGTTTTGATTGGCTCCGAATGATATAACCTAAAATCTTTCACCTCGGTCATATCTACTTCAGCATTGGAAACAAATTTGGATCATTTGGAATTCGGTCCGAATGAAAAAGTATTGGAGCGACTTTATTACACCTTCCTTCTTCTAAATGCTCTAAATTGCCCCATATAGTGTGTGTATCTATGTGAGTGAATGTGCCCAGACATAGATTGACACCCTGTCCTGGGTGTATCTGCCCAGCGTCCGAAACCTTCTCCCTTGGATGAGCATGGGGAAACCTCCCCCCCCCCCCCCCCCCCCCCTCCCACGACCCTAGTAGAGGATTAAGTGGCAGATAATGAATGAATTAATGTTTTAAAAAGGGGTTTATAAATGGTCTATGCCAAATATGCTTTGACACCACTGTCTATGTGATTGCTTATCTTTTTTTTTTCCTTCACACAATGACCTTTTTATAACTTTGGTAAAGATTAATCGTACTTATCAGACCATAAAATTTGGTTTCAGACCTCATATGACTTTTCCCTTTACTTTTTTGTTTGCTTTCATAGAGGATTGTAAGAAGGTTTTGTTTTGATGTCACTGGCTGTTTATTTCTTGAACACTAGGTCTAAGGTCTAGGTCTAAGATTATCTGAACAAAAAAAAAAAAAACACGTAATAAGTGGCAACATTTTTCACTCTCCTACAGATTGGGTTGGCTGATACAAAATGTGCCGTACCTTGTTACTTTAAATTTTCAATCTAGGCTCCAAAAAAGCTAACCTTTTAAACTCTAATATGCATTATCTAATATCCTCTTCCGCTTTATCCTCTACTAGGGTCAAGGGGGGGTTCCTCATGCCCATCCAGGGGAGAATGTTTCGGGCTGGGAAGATACACCCAGGACAGGACGCCAATCTATCACTGGGCACACTCACTCACACAGACACACTATTTATGGGCAATTTGGAGAATTCAGTTGACTTGATCCATGTTTTTGGAGTGTCGGAGGAAACCGGAGAACCCGGAGGAAACCCACACAGACACGGGGAGAACATGGAAACTCCACCCAGATTGGGATTGGAACCAGGAATCCCTAGGGCTCAGAGGTGAACATGCTAACCACTAAACAACTAATATGTACAAATCACTAATACAGTATATACAAATGTATCTATTGTACCTATACCTCAAATCTTTTGGTTGGTACTGTATGAGTGGAGGGGGCTCATCATGCCCATCAATGGGGCAAAGTTTTGAGCATTTGGCAGATACACCAAGGACAGGTTGCCAATCCATTGCTGGGCTCACACTCACTTAGGCACACACACACTACATATGGCAATTTATATAGTGACAATGTACCGCAGCCAATTAACCTTGAATCTATGGTTTTGGACTGTGGAAAGTAACCAGAGAACTCAGAGAAAACCCACACAAACACGGTTAGAATACAGAAAACTCCTCGAGATCGGGATTTGAACCTCGCTACTCAGCACATAGAGGCACCACTTTGACCATCCTGACTTTTGTCTCCTATTGCAATTAAATGACATACCCATATGTCCAGTTTTATTACAATTATTCTATTTATTAGATGTACACACAGTACAAGCAACTGATTAAATAATTCATATTTCTCCCACATGTTAGGAATCAAGCTTTATGTGTACTTGTATTTATGTGCAACATAAAGGGTTAATTGAGATCTAAAAACTGGTTTTACCCCAATCCAGGTAAGTGTAGCGAATTACACAGGTGGCAGATAACATCAATAAGAGGGTTTATTAGCATTATTAGAAAATAATAAAATTAATAGAAATTAAGGCACTCCCACCGAGCAAAGAGTGGAGCTGGCTTAAATAACAAAACTGGAGATGTGACTAGCAGCATGGTGGCTTAGTTGTTAGCATGTTCTCCTCTCAGCACTAGGGATTCCTGGTTCAAATCCCAATCTGGGTGGAGTGTCCATGTTCTCCCCGTGTCCACGTGGGTTTCCTCCGGGTTCTCCGGTTTCCTCCCACAGTCCAAAAACATGGATCAAGCTCAATTGAATTCTCCAAATTGCCCCAAATAACGTGTGTGTCTGTGTGAGTGAGTGTGCCCATCGATAGATTGGCGTCCTGTCCTGGGTGTATCTGCCCAGCACCCGAGACGTTCTCCCCTTGATGGGCATGGGGAACCCTCCCGCGAACCTAATAGAGGATAAAGCGGAAGATAATGGATGGATGGAGATGTGACTAATAAACACAAAACAAAATCAGTGATCAAGAACATGACATAACAGCCATGGAAATAAACGAGACAACCGACACCTAACTCAAATCAGAAAACAAGCCAAAGTACAAAGTACAAAGCTAATTAAAGTAAAAACTGGAGGACTGTAAACTCCTGACTCTAAGATAAGATGCATTTCGAATACTGTGCATATCATCTTTATTGACAAGATCAGCAGTTACAACAGTGAAAGTCACAATAAGCAAACTGCCCAGCAATCACAAAAGATGTATTGATATATTGATAAATTATTACATGCAAAATATCAATCTGAAGGTTGGTCCACTGAAGTTACCAATGTGGGTCCTTGAGCAAGACCCTTAACCTTCATTGCTCCAGGGATGATGTGATTATCCCTGTGCTCACCTTGTAAGTCACTTCGGATAAAAGCATCTGTAAATGACCAAATGTAATGTAAATATAATGAGTTAGCACATTTGCCTCTCATCTGGGTGGAGTTTCCATGTCCTCCCCATGTCCGTGTGGGTTTCCTTCATGTTCTCCGGTACAACCCTAGTAGAGGACAAAGCGGAGGATAATGGATAGATGGATGGAAATTGCCCCGATATAGTGTGTCTGTGAGTGAGTGTTCTCCCTGTGTCCGTGTGGGTTTCTTCTGGGTTCTCCAATTTCCTCCCACATTCCAAAAACATGGATCATGCTCAATTGAATTCTCCAAATTGCCCTATATAGAGTGTGTTTGTGTGTGTTTATGTGAGTGTACCCAGTGATAGATTGGCATCCTGTCCTGGGTGTATCTGCAATGTTTTCCCCTGGATGGGCATGGGGAATCCTCCCCCTGGGAACCTAGTACAGGATAAAGTGAAATGTAACCGGTATAAGTCTCGCTTACGTCACTTATCTTTTTGGTGTGGCGCAGCCACCGTAGAAGAGCACGCAAGAGCATTTAGCCACTCTGCTCCATCTCTCTGGAACAACCTCCCTATCCAAATTCTCAATATTGACTGTCTATCAACCTTTAAATCCCGGCTCAAAACCCACCTCTTTACAATTGCATATTCCTAATGGTTTTCAACGATAGATTTGGTTAGCGGGTACAATCAGATTCCTGTTACTGAAGGGAATCGTCAAAAGACTGCTTTCTGTACTCCCTTTTGGGTTATTCCAGTTCAATCGGATGCCTTTTGGATTATGTAATGCTCCCAGTACGTTTCAGAGGCTCATGGAACGGATATTTGGTGATCAAAATTGCCAATCAGTATTGCTTTATCTTGATGATATTATTGTCTTTTTCTCTGATATAGATCAGAATTGAAGCAGGCTGGAGCTCGTGTTAAATCGCCTGGGACAGGCAGGACCGAAGGCGAAGTTGGAGAAGTGCTGCTTCTTTTGAAGGCAAGTTCGGTATTTTGGCCACTTGATGTCCAATACTGGGGTGTCTACAGATCCAGAAAAGGTTTTGGCCATAGCCAACCTCTGTTTCCAAGTTACGTTCATTTCTTGGCTTTCTCAGTTATTACCGTCGTTTTATTCAAGGATTCTCTAGGATGGCTGGTCCGTTGCATCAGTTGGTAGCTGAGGCAGGTGGGACAAAGTGTCGGAAAGGACAGGAGTCCCGGCTGTTAGATCTATGGTCCGCACAATGCGAATCCAGTTTTCAGGCGTTAAAACTTAAGCTTGTGAATGCACCCACACTTGCTTTTGCTAATTTTTCACTGCCTTTTATTTTGGAGGTGGATGCCAGTCACCAGGGTTTGGGAGCTGTGCTTTCTCAGGAGCAGGATGGTAAAGTACGCCCTCTGGCATATGCGAGTCGCAGTCTTCATCCCAATGAGAAGGTTTACAGCTCCATGAAGTTCGAGTTCCTGGGCCTTAAGTGGGCCATGACTGACAAGTTCCGTGAGTACTTGTGGGGTCAGGAGTGTATTGTCTGGACAGATAATAACCCGTTGAGCTACTTGAGTATAGCTAAGTTGGGTGCTACTGAGCAGCACTGGGTGGCACAGTTGTCAGCGTTTAACTATACTATCCAGTATCGACCAGGCTGTGTGAATAAAAATGCTGATGCTTTATCTTGGCAAGGAATGTCCAATTCTAAGGAGCTACCAGTGTCGGTGACTGGAGGCGTGACTTTGCCGGTAGCTCTCCGGCAGAAGGCTGGGGGAGAATCCCCATCACCATCCATAGCCCAGTTTTCTATGTCTGTCTTTCCTGCTGGTACCCCTGAAGGGTTGAAGAGTTTGCAGGAGTCTGACCCCAGTATTGGATCCTTGCTTTCTTTTTGGCAGGAACGTCGGCTACCCAGTACCAGTACAAAGGCAGGTATGTCCCCCCGTACTCAAGGATTCTTGTGTCAGTGGGATAGGATTGTTTGGCATGAGGGGCTGTTGTACCGGAGGATTCTAACGCCTGATGGGGAGGGGAGAAATTGCAGTTATTGCTTCCAGAATGTCTGCAGGAGGAGGTATTGCGACAACTGCATGACCAACATGAGCATCAGGGTATGGAATGCACTACTGCCTTAGTGAGGGAGAGATGTTTTTAGCCGGGTATGGCTAATGATATTAAGCAGTGGTGCCAGAAATGTGCAAGATGCACCATTGCTAAACCTCTGCAGCCACGATTGCGTGCCCCTATGGGACATCTTTTGGCTTCTAGACCAAACGAGGTATTGGCCATTGATTTCTTTTTCTTGGAGCCAGCCAGAGATGGTACTGAACAGGTTTTAGTGATCACGGATGTTTTCACTAAATTTACCCAGGTAATTCCCACTCGAGATCAACGTGCTCCCACAGTGGCCAACGCATTAGTAAAGCATTGGTTTTATCGCTACGGTGTTCCGACACGTCTGCATTCTGATTGCAGTCGAAACACCACATATCATCCCCAAGGTAATGGTCAGTGAGAGAGGTTCAATCATACCCTACATAAACTCTTGTGCAGTTTATCTCAGGAACAGAAGGCGCTGGCCGGACTACTTACCACAGGTGTTTTTTAGATCTAATTCAGCTATTCATCAATCAACGGGAAAATCACACTATTTTCTAATGTTTGGCCAAGAACCCCAACTTCCGGTGGATTTCTTGTTGGGTTTATCTCCGGGAGCATCCTGGTCATGGACAGAGGAAGATTCAGGACGCTTGGAGTTCTGTTATGCATCAGGTAATAAAGATACCTGAAGATGGACGGGTGGTGTATTCCGTGGCCCCTTTGCAAGATTTGGGGCAGATCCGGCAGGTACATCGGTTAATGTTAAAGCCGGTTCCGTCCAGTATCCCTGTGGCTGTTGCTCCAGTGGAGAATCAGAGGTTAGGAGGTGACTCTGAGGAAGCAGCAGATGAGCCAGGTCAGTGGTGGGCTGTAGGTGTCCGTCAAGCTCCCCCTAGTAGGTTGACACATATTCAATCTCCTCCCTCAGTAGCCAGTCCAGTGGAAGGTGGCTTATCCCCAAGTGCTAGCCCGAATGGCTCTGTGGTCCCTGCTGTATCCAGAGGTGCAATTGGGCTGGGTAGCACGCGACGAACGACTCAAGTGTCAGCAGGGCAGCATAGGAATCCTCATAACCTGCCGAAATCTGTGGCACATGTTGCTAATACACCTTCACCTTAGACAACTGGTTAGAGTGGCATGGCTGACGTTTTGTTAGATCTAGTTGGTATTAGTGGGTGAGTACAATTTGGGATAGTTTGTCGACAGGACGCCGACATAAAAAGGTGGGGGTAGAATGTAACCGGTGTAAGTCTCACTTACGTCACTTATCTTTTTGGTGTGGCGCAGCCACTGTAGAAGAGGCATAGCCTTCTCTTCTTTCCTCATGACGCCATGCTTGTTAGCTATTTAGCTCGGTCGTTTGGGTACAGTGGCATGCGTGGCGTGGCCTGTGGTGAGTTACTGAGCCGGTGATATTGTGGAACTTGTTGCCAAGACGTTCCCTATAAGGTATGTTCTTATTCGTTATGCTGTGCTAGAAATTTAATCCATTTGTGTATGATGTGGCTGTATTGATATGCAGGAGAGTACGTGGTACGTGGTGGCTTCTTTGTAATGCTATATTGAAAGATTAATATGTCTGTTAATCCGGATTCATTATGTAGGAATTTTGTTGGGAAAACCGGGTTGCATCTGTCTTTGATCATACCGGTAGCCGTTAGCCACTAGCATTGGTACAACTCCTGTAGGGGATTTGGTCATCCTCTATTGACACCTGAGTTGGAGCATATCACTTTTCCTGTTAATGGTAGTACTCGTGTACAGGTATGTTTTATTTAGTGATCTAATTTTAGTGATTTAATTTTCCCAAAATTAAAACTCTTGGATGCTTCAATCTTGGAATGTGTCCTTGTAGGTATTATCCCAGCTGCTACTCTAGCTTGGCTTCAGATGGGCCTTTTATCAAGCCACTGCTGTTTTGCCTACGTTGAAATCTTTTAATAAAGATTTTTATTCTTTGTTTTAGTTTGTTTTGATGTTTTGTTTCTTTCTTTTGGTTGTTTTAACTAGTATATGGCTTGATCGATAAATTATACTCTGTAAGAGATACTGTGAGGGGTCTTTGGAGGGTATTCAGTGAATTGTTATGAACTGTTTGTGTCTTGCTTCTGTCTTTTAGATACTTGAGTGCACGTGGTGTCTATGACCATCTGGTTTTTTTCTCTGGGTCCACCTCAAATATCTCTCTTGCACCTGGTTTGCTGTGGTTGAATTCAGCATAATTGAGGTTTATTTTTCTGATTTGTAGTGTGTGTGTGTGTGTTTGAGTGGATCCAGGATAAAAAAGGACCTCCAGGTATCTTCTGATGAGCAAGGAATGATTACCTCCTGCTAGCGTGAGACCTCCAGTACTCTTGAGTTTGTGTGATACAGCTTTATTGTATTTTCTTGCTTTTAAATATTAGTTTTAACTTTTATAAACATGTCACAAAAAATCTTGTAATACAAATAAACATTTAAGGCTGAGTTCCATCCCACGTGTCTAAAGTCTGTAATGAACTGTGTGCTTTGTGGGTTTTATCGAGAGTAATATTTCCTAGGGTGAAATTCCCTAGGTGGCGTAGTCGGGTTTTATGCTTGTATTGAGCACGGTCACAGGAAGATAATGGATGGATGGGTAATTTGAACTGTGCCTTTGAAATACCCAGAAGTCAGACTGCACAAAGCTTTTAAAGCGAATGACAACTGACATTGCGAATGTTGTCCAAGACACCCATGTATAACGTTGTCACAACAGCTAAGACACACTGACACTCTCTATATCAAGCTGTGATGTATACTGTTACCGGCTCGCTGAAGATCGCTATGATGTGAAATGGACACTAGCATTGCAACATGTCTTGCGCAGGGTGTTCGAAAGTGCCTAATTTTTATGTGTATATGCCAAAAAGCATGTTGGTCAGGTGTCCGTGTACATGTAGACAAGTAGTGACTGAATATTATTCATAAAGAAACAAAAAAAAAAACTATGCACCTCATATAGTGCATACTGACTTAATAAAGACTTAGACTTGTCCATAAACTGTATGTCATAGCCCATAATTCCATTTCCATTCATTATCTTATGCTTTATCCTCTACTACGGTCGCTGGGGTGTTCCCCATGCCCATCCAGGGGAGAACGTTTTGGGTGCTGGGCATATACACCCTGGACAGGGCTCCAATGTATCGCTAGGCACACACTCGCTCACACAGACACACTCTATATGGGGCAATTTGGAGAATTCAGTTGAATTGAGCCATGTTTTTGGACTGTGGGAGGAAACCCACACGGACACTCCATGGAACATGGAAACTCCACCCAGATTGGGATTCAAACCGGGAATCCCCAGCCCTAAGAGGCGGATGTGTTAACCACTAAGCCTCCATGCCGCCCATAATTATTTATCTTTAAAAAAACATTTATTCTTCTTGATAACAAAGAGAGCAATAATCATGATTTTCTTTCCACTTTTTTTTCCCAGCTCATGTCAATCATATCAGGAATATAAACGGTACTCTCAGACCTCAAACATACATTAATCCTTTATAGTTTGGTCCATACAATAATGAAAGAGCTTTGGCAGGTTCACATGGAAATGAATCTCAACTGAGTGAGGAATGAGGGAAAGGACAGCCACCATTGTGACCCCACTTCCTGTTGGCACATGGGCTAATCTATTCGACGCAGCTGCTGTTGTTCGCTCCATCTCTCTGCCAAGCAATTTTCTCTTCTTTTAGCCTTCCAACTGCCTAAGAAGTACCGAGTGTCCAGTCTAAAACCCAGTAGTGCTAATCCACTGGATTAGTGGTGTGTTTCCTCCTACAGAAACACACTGGTCTCCGAAAATGTTTAATTTCTGTTGAAATTGGGTTGGATTTCACTGAGAGTTTAACTTGTTTCATTTTCCTGTATTGCGCTACTTTAGCAACTTGCAATCTCCACTTCTTTTCTTTGCTTAACTGACCTTTCAATACCGGAAAAAAAAGCTGAGGGCTTTTAGGACCAAACCAAAACAAAAGTAGCCTACCGTTTGAAAAATACTCAAAAGCCATTAAAGATTCAGTTTGCTGGCAGAATCATTTGTCATCAAAATGTTTACCTACTGTGTGAGCACCTACCTGGGAAAAGATATTTATGAAGGCACACAGACCATAATTATTGTTGTAAGACATGTTAGACAGATGCTTTTATCTTTGGCCATCTGTGGCCAGAGACCAAGAAATGCTAAAAATGGCTGTGCAGACACTGAGAGAAGTGGGCATCACTCCCTCCCAATCACAACATCATTAGCCAACTTTGAGCATCTGTGAGTCCATGTATACAAAAGGAGGGCTAAAGCATACAAAGCTGGTACATTTTCTGATACCATATAGATAGACTTTGTAGTTTGGCAATTACAGGCTGTAGTCCATCTGTTTCTCTGTATACATTTGTTCGTCCCCTTTAATCTATTCTCTTATGGCCTGAATCACTATGGTGTTATCATTTGGGTGGTGGATGTGTCTCATCACTGCAGTGAACCATCATCAAACTCAATTGTACCTGAATTAACTGATTCAACTGCATAAGCCAACACACAAGCTCAGATTTCAAGCTGCTGGTTTACTTTCATCCATCCATCCATTATCTTCCGCTTTATCCTCTATTAGGGTCGCGGTGGTGTTCCCCATGCCCATCCAGGAGAGAACATTTCGGGCGCTGGGCAGATACACCCAGGACAGGGCGCCAATCCATTGCTGGGCACACACTCACTCACACTCACACACACAGACACGCACACATACACACTCTATATGGGGCAATTTGGAGAACTCAATTGACTTGATCCATGTTTTTGGACTGTGGGAGGAAACCGGAGAACCTGGAGGAAACCCACGCAGGCACATGGAGAACATGGAAGCTCCACCCAGATTGGGATTTGAACCGGGAATCCCTAGCACTGAGAGGCAAACGTGCTAACCACTAAGCCACCGTGCCGCCCTTGGTTTACTTTTAGCTCCTAAAAAAATACAATTACTGCTGGTGGAAGAGCGTTCTCCCACAAGCCTCCTCAACTTTGGAATTGCCTTCCACTCAGTGGCGGCAGGTGTTAAAAAAATTGAGGTGGCGCAAACAAACGAAAAAAATTGAGAACATACAAAAAATAAAGGCCAGAGAATAGGATTGTCCTCGATCACTTGCCTGATTCGGTCCAAGCTCCTTTATCTTTTTTTTCTTTCAGCGAATGCTTTGTAAAAGCATTTTTTTTGTAAAGACAAACTGAATTTTCTTTCGTTGTGATGCTACTCCAGTCTGCAATGACTGGAGACTAATGAGTCGATTCGGAATTGTCCAATCACACGATGCGTGGGTTTCCTCCGGGTTCTCCGGTTTCCTCCCACAGTCCAAAAACATGGATCAAGTCAATTGAGATCTCCAAATTGCCCCATGTAGAGTGTGTTTGTCTGCGTGTCTGTGTGTGTGTGCCCAGCGATAGATTGGCGCCCAGTCCTGGGTGTATCATCCCAGCGCCCGAAACGTTCTCCCCTGGATGGGAATGGGGGAACACCCCCCCCCCCCCCCACGCGCGACCCTAATATAGGATAAAGCAGAAGATAATGAATGAATGAATAATTAATTCAGTTTAATATCTGAACAATTTTAAGGGACCAAACGCCTACTGTTTGCGATTCAGAATCACTATCAAACTTTAAAAATAGATCAAAAACACATTTAATTTTGCGTTTAATTAATTCCCTAGTGGCATGGTGGCTTAGTGGTTAGCACGTTCGCCTCTCAGCACTAGGGATTCCTGGTTCGAATCCCCATCTGGGTGGAGTTTCCATGTTCTCCCCGTGTCTGCATGAGTTTCCTCCGGGTTCTCTGGTTTTCTCCCACAGTCCAAAAACATGGATCAAGTCAATTGAGTTCTCCAAATTGCCCCATATAGTGTGTATGTGTGCATCTCTGTGTGTGAGTGTGTGCCTAGTGATAGATTGGTGCCCTGTCCTGGGTGTGTCTGCCCAGCGCCCGAAACGTTCTCCCCTGGATGGGCATGGGGAACCCAACCGCGACCCTAATATAGGATAAAGCGGAAGATAATGAATAAATTAATTAATTCCCTGTAGATAAAGGTGTAAATCTCAGGCTTGGCAGTGTTGGGTTGGTGATCTGGGATCAATCTGTGCTGGCATTTCACCTCTTCGCCCAGCTCATCATTAGTAGAGGGTGTGGCACTGAGATGATGCTATTCCAGGGAGCCGTTTCAACTAAGTAGATTCTGCAGTATCTGCCCCTTTGGTTTGGCTGTTCTAGTCAGCTATGCCGGCTTCACATGCTGCACTGTGTCACTCTCTGGATAATACTTAAATATTGGACTTTATTAGCTCTAAATGTGTCATCAGCTCTTCATCCATGGTTCTGTCAGAGCTCTGTGGCTATGATGGTTGCTGGATTGAACCTCGATTTATACTGAACTGGCAGTCCTGCAAGATGCCCTTCTATAGTTTTCCTATTGTTCATGAATAACTGAAACATAAGTTCAGCTGACCTGTGACTTTAGTTGTGTGACCATGCTCAACACAAGCATAAAAATCGACTATACCACCTAAGGAAAGTCACCCTAGGAAATATTACGCTCGATAAAACCCACAAAGCACACAGTTCATTACAGACCTTAGACACATGGGATGGAACTTTTTGTGACATGTTTATTAAAGTTAAAACTGATATTTAAAAGCACAGAAATACAATAAAGCTATATCACACAAACTCAAGAGTACTGGAGGTCTCAAGCTAACAGGATGTAATCATTACTTGCTCATCAGAAGATACTTGGAGGTCCTTTTATCCTGGATCCACTCAAACACTCCACTCAAACACAAACGTACTACAAATCAGGAAAATAAACCTCAATTATGGTGAATTCAACCACAGCAGACCAGGTGCAAGAGAGAGATTTGAGGTGGACCCAGAGAAAAAGACCCAATGGTCATAGACACCACATGCACTCAAGTTTCTAGAAGACAGAAGCAAGACACAAACAGTTCATAACAATTCACTGAATACCCTCCAAAGACCTCTCACAGTAGCTCTCTTACAAGTACAAGTTATCGATCCAGCCATATACTAGTTAAAACAAACAAAAGAAAGAAGCAAACAAAACTAATACAGTAAAAGTGAAAACATCAAAGCAAAGAAAACAAACAAAGAATAAAAATCTTTATTAAAAGATTTCAACGTAGGAAAAACAGCAGTGGCTTGATAAAAGGCCCATCGGAAGCCAAGCTAGAGTAGCAGCCGGGATAATACCTGCAAGGACAAATTCCATAAGATTCAAGCATCCAAGTGTTTTAATTTTGGAAAACCCCGTAGTTAGATCACTAAATAAAACATACCTGTACACGAGTATTACCATTAACAGGAAAAGTGATATGCTCCAACTCGGGTGTCGATAGAGGATGACCAAATCCCCTACAGGAGTTGTACCGATGCTGGTGACTAACGGCTACCGGTACGATCAAAGAGAGATGCAACCCGGTTTTCCCAATAAAACTCCTACATAATGAATCTGGATTAACAGCCATATTAATCTTTCAATATAGCATTACAAAGAAGCCACCACGTACCTTACAGGAAGCACTCAGATGAATAATACCGGAGAAAACAACAGCTATGTCCAGGCAACTCTCCTGCATATCAATACAGCCACATCATACACAAATGGATTGAATTTCTAGCACAGCATAACGAATAAGAACATACCTTATAGGGAATGTCTTGGCAACAAGTCCCACAATATCACCGGCTCAGTAACTCGCCACAGCCCATGCCACGCATGCCACTGTACCCAAACGACTGGGCTAAATAGCTAACTAGCATGACGACATGAGGAAAGAAGAGAAGGCCACGCCTCTTCTACGGTGGCTGCGCCACACCAAAAAGATAAGTGACGTAACCGAGACTTACACCGATTACATTCATGAGAAAATTTAAGTATGATTAAACTTGATGTTTGTTTATTGCTATTTTGCTCTTTCTTTTGAAAGGTCAAGTTCTACCATTCTATTTAATATACAGCTCATAGTAATTCTTCCTACTTTTAACCTTTGTCAATTTCATCAGTTTAATGTACATTGTAGTTCTGCAGTTACAAACTAAAGTCTCTTTCCAGTGGCAGGCTGTGCATTTCACACAATAAAAGGCCTTCAATAATGCCATGACTGTATGAATTCACCTGTCAATAAAGCATTTAATTATGCAAAATGCAGTATTAATAGACATGGTGTACTGTATGGGAGGAGGGGTAACATTGTGTGAGGGAAACACACTTTACTGGTAGTACCATCAGCCAACACCTATGTTTTAATATATTTAAAATAATGTATAATTAAAGGCTTTATGAGCCTGTGAAATCCTGTCTCCGGTTCTTATTCATACCCACCCTGTTACACCATCATATACCATCACCATTCTCTTCTGTTCTGCATTTTGTTAATTGATGAAAATTAACTATTAAGACATTTTTGAAAGTGTTCTTAGTGTTGAAAGTGTTCTTAGTTTACAGCATTTTTTCATACCTGCCTACAACTTTTACACAGTACCCTGTATTTTTAAATAATCAGCACCTGTGAACATGTTCCTCAGTCAGAAAGAGGTGGAGATGAGTTTAGATATCAGTGGAGCATTTTAGGTATCTCAGGATCTTGTTCACGAGTGAGGGACAGTGTCAGAGTTCGGAGATAAGACAGATAGGTACGGCGTCTGCAGTGATGCAAAAAACCCGCACCTATGTCCACAACTCTGAGTTGTGACCGAAAGAATGAGGTCGCAAATAAAAGTGGCCAAAATATTTTCTCTGCAGAGTGGCTGGGCTTTCCCTTAGTGATAGGGTTGGGAGTTCGGTCATTTAGGAAATCAAGTGACCATGATCCTCAATCGGAAAAGGGTGGCTAGCTCTCTCTAGGTTGGAGATGAGTGCCTGCCTCAAGTGGAGCAGTTTAGGTATCTCAGGATCTTGTTCCCAAGTGAGGAAAAGAGTCAGAGTTCTGGAGTCAGAGATTGACAGACAGATAGGTGCGGCTTTTGCAGTGATACAAAAAACCCGCACCCATAGCCACAACCTCTGGGTTTGTGACTGAAAGAATGAGGTCGCGAATACAAGTGGCCAAACAAAGTTTTCTCCGCAGAGTTGCTTGGCTTTTCCTTAGAGATAGGGTTAGGATTTCGGTCATTCTGGACATTAGGGGCTTGAAATACAGCCGTTGCTTCGCCACATCGAAAGGAGCCAACTGAAGTGGTTCGGGCATCCGATCCAGATGCTAACTGGACGTTTCCCTGGTGGGGTGTTATGGGCATTTGTAAATGTGAGAAGACTACGGAAAAGACCTAGGACAAGATATAGAGATTATGTCTCTGGTTTGGCCTGGGAATGACTTGGTGTGCCTCCTAATGAGCTGGAAGAGGTAGCTGGGGATGGTTATGTCTGGGCTTCTTTGCTTAGGAGCAGGGATGAGCAGGGATAATGAACGGATGGATGGATATATTTTTTTAATGAAAAGGTTTTAAACACATCCATTTATGGAAAATATTTCAAAGCACAGATATATCATGTTATATGTTTCACTAAGGAAAGACATGTATGGCCATGACATATATAAGTTCAAGTTCAAGTCATTATTTATATAGCACTTTTTACAATAGTACATTGTCACAAAGCAGCTTTACAGTGGTGTAAGCCTTTAAACCCCCAAAGAGCAAGCCGAAGCAACAGTGGCAAGAAAAAACTCCCTGTTATGTTGTTTTTTAAAGAAAGAAACCTTTGAAGGACCAGGGGACAGTGGGGGACTCATCTTCCTTGAGCCGTCGGGCAGCATCAACAGTGTAGGACAACTATGCACAGTTTGCGTAGTGATTAGGTGTCCGTATTTAACAATTGGAAAACTAACAATTAGAATACTATATAAGTCAATTTAGGGCGTCCTACAGGACTGACAGTCGAATAGAAATCCAGGTTCCATCGAGTAATTGGCCTAGCCATAGTGCTTAGGCAGAACCATGGCTGAAGAACTAGATACAGTTACAGTTGCCCAACATGTTTGTTAAAATAGTTTTTTTCATCTACAAAGCCATTGTCTTTCATGGCCTTACTATTAATTATGCACATAGTCAGTTATTCACTGCCGTAAATACTTGTAGGTGATATTTTAAGAATATCATTCTCTCTCTGCTTTTACAACCTGCTTTTTGTTGGAATTACCTCTTAAATGTATTCGATGTCTTTAATCACTCCAGCCGAATCCTTATTAGATATAAAGAGATTCAATAATCTTGAGCTGAGACTCCCTCCTTCCTCATCCATTCTACCTCAGCTGGCTGCTTTCCAGTGCTGTGGAGCCATATAATGGGGAAAATTGAGCATTAATAACATTGAGCCAGAAATTCATGAAGAACTATGAGAAAATTGAGCACTTGGTCACAGGAAGGAACAGAAAAGGGCAACTGTCTGGCACAAATGTCAATGACTGGGACTAGGTGCTGGACTGCCACTTTTTCTGCTTCCATGTGTCTTTGGGGGGTTGATCCTTGTAGAAATCAAAAGTAAGTGAATACAAACAGGCTGCTAATTTTATTCAAACATCATTAAAATAGACCTGGCTGGGGGCACCACTGGTGCAACAAGCCATGACTGGTTAAATTAGATAATTCTAGGAGGAGGTGGTTGACATGCCACAAATTGGAGTGTGTCTTCTTCATGCACATTTGATAGCATTTTTTTGGGGGGGAAGCTATTTCACATAGCAGATGTATTAATAAATTGGACAGTGCTGCCTGTATGATAAAAGAATCATGGGTTCGGTCCATGTCCAGAAGCTCAAATGGGTTTTCAAGCTGCATGCTAATTTCTAATTTGTGCCCAAGGGAAGGAAAATAATGCTGCTTTGACTAAATCACAGTAGCGTAGTGGTTGACATGTCCACCTCTCGGCGCTCTAGGATCCAAATTCCGAGTTTCTATGCTTTCCCCCATGGCCATGTGTGTTTTCTCTAGGGTCTATGGTTTCCTCTCACTGTCCAAAAACAAGGATTTAATACTCTTATTTGTTTCTAAATTGCTTCTACAAATTCATGTGTGAGTGAGTGTGTGCCCAGCAATGGATTGGCGCCCTGTACTGGGTGCATCTGCCCAGCACCCGAAACAGATTCCCTTTGTATTTAAGCATTATAGCCGTTTATTTAAAATGCAAAAGAAACTATTATTGGAAAATTAAATAATTATGAAATGAATTAGATGTCCCACCTTTCACCAGAATTTGTATTCCTCAAGAAATTTGGATCAGGCAAGTCTGGTCATGGGTGACACATTGGCTTTGTGGTTAGTGCGTTCACCTCTCAGCGCTAGGATTCCTGGTTTGAATCCCAATCTGGGTGGAATTTCCATGTTCTCCCCGTGTCTGGGTGGGTTACCTTCAAGTTCTCCGGTTTCCTCCCACAGTCCAAAAACATGGATCAAGGTTCATTGAGTTCTTCAAATTGCCCCATATAGAGTGTGTTTGTGTGTGTGTGAGTGTGTGCCCAGTGATAGATTGGCACCCTGTCCTCGGTGTATCTGCCAACCGACTGAAACAATCTCCCCTGGATGGGCATGGGGAACCCCCCCGTGACCCTAGTAGAGGATAAAGTGGAAGATAATGGATGGATGGATGGATGGATGGAAGTCTGGTCATAACCTCCTTCGACTCCTGCCCTCTGGTAGGCGCTAGTCACAGGAAGAGTTCCTTGCCTCACCCCATTTCCCTCTGAAATGGGTGTCTAGTTTCATCCACTATTCCATAACATCTGTCTTGATAAATACATAAAAACATGTGGTTCACAACCACAATAGCATTGCAGACATATGATGACATCATTCCATTTTGACTGTTATTTACATAGCTAATATATGTATATAGTATATGTGCAGAGTATATTTTGAATATATATGTATATTTCCTTGTGTGTCTATAACTGGTCATGTGACTACAGCTCATAAGACATTGCGTCAATAAATGCTAGTGGCCACCCTGTACTTTGATTTTTTTTTTTTGGTCACATTTTTTTTTGAAAAACATTCATTTATTCATTCATCCATCCATTATCTTCCGCTTTATCCTCTACTATGGTTGCGGGGGGGTTCCTCATGCCCATCCAGGGTAGAACGGTTTGGGCGCTGGGCAGATACACCCAGAACAGGGTGCCAATATATCTCTGGACACACACTCACTCACACAAACACACTCTATATGGGGCAATTTATAGCATTCAACTGACCTTAAATCCATGTTTTTGAACTGTGGGAGGAAACCGGAGAACCCGGAGGAAACCCACGTGGACAAGAGGAGAACATGGACACCCCAGCACTGAGAGGCCAACATGCTAACCACTAAGCTACCACAATAAATTTATTTATTTTTATTGTATGTATTGAATGTAACAGGTGCCTAGGGCACCTGTCACCTGTTTTGTGTTTCGTCCCGTTCGTTTGAGTTAATTAACGTTCAGTGCTCATTAGTTTAGTTAATTAACTCCTTTTTGTAATTGGTTTGTCTTGTGCACGTGGTCGGGTGTCTTTTTGTATTTATGTCCATTGTTTCTCGTTCTCGGGGCTGGTCGTTTGTGTTTAATGTCACTTAGTCTTTTGTACCTCATGTTTTGTGGTGTACTGCACCTTTAAATAAACCTGTTCTCTGCTACCTGCGTGCCTGGCTCCCTTCAGTGCTTGTATACGCGGCGGCTCCCTATGCGCAACCGCTTCAGCCCGAGGTAGACTACCGTGACAGAACGACCAGCCACCGGAAATTTGGGGAGTCCAGAGCCCAGGTAAGCGTATTTAAAAATTTTTCTTTGCGGGGGCCGTGTAGCCTTAGATCCGGACGCAGAGCGCGCCGTGTCTGTGTCTGGATCGCGCTGCGAGGGGGCGGTACCAGAGCCGACACTCGGGGGGTAAATGTGGATCCATGTGGCGTGAGCGTGGTGTGTCCCCCTGTCTCGTGTGTCCAGTCCGTCTTCCCCATGTCTGAGATGTCTATGTGTTTGGGCATTGCGGTGGGGGTGTATATGTTCTGTGTGCAGGATGAAGAGCCCGAGGTGCCGGCCGAGGTTCGCCCAGCGTGCGTGCCTGCCAACGCCCTGCCAGCGTGCATGCCCGCCAAAGTCCTGCCAGTGTGTGAACCTGCTGAGGTCCTGCCAGCGTGCGTGCTCGCCAAGGTCCTGCCAGCGTGCGTGCCCGCCAAGGTCCTGACAGCGTGTGAATCCGCCGAGGTCCGTCAAGCATTCGTGCCCGCCAAGGTCCTGCCAGCATGCGTGCCCGCCAAGGTCCGGCCAGCGTGCGAACCCGCTGAGGTCCAGCCAGCATGCGTGCCCGCCAAGGTCCTGCCAGCACACAAACCCATCCCGAAGTCCAGGGGCGTCACGCCGCCCATCCCGAAGTCCAGGGGCGTCACGCCGCCCATCCCGAAGCCCAGGGGCGTCACGCCGCCCATCCCGAAGCCCAGGGGCGTCACGCCGCCCATCCCGAAGCCCAGGGGCGTCACGCCGCCCATCCCGAAGCCCAGGGGCGTCACGCCACCCAGCCCGAGCAGCAGAGGCCGCACGCCGCCCAGCCCGAGCAGCAGGGGCCGCACGCCGCCCAGCCCGAGCAGCGGGGGCCGCACGCCGCCCAGCCCGAGCAGCAGGGGCCACACGCTGCCCAGCCCGAGCAGCAGGGCCCCACGCCCCGCCGCCAGGGGGCGCCTGCCTCGCCACGCCGCCAGGGGGCGTGCACCGGACCACGCAGCCAGAGGGCGTGGCCCACTCCTCGTCCGCCGAGGCCGTCCACCGGACTACGCAGTCAGAGGCCGTGGCCCACTTCTGATCCGCCGTGGGCGTCCACCTGACTTTGCAGCCAGAGGACATTCGGCATGCCTCACCCACACAGGGCGCTTTCCAAGCCCCGCTCAAGGAGGGCGGAGGACACCCCCCCCCCGGGACTGTTATTTTTTGTGCTCATTAGCTCAGCCGGATTGCTCAGCGGTGCGAACATCTTGTTTGATTGCTGAAGGTACAGGAAAAGCCACTGTGAAAAAACAACAGCATTACCTTTCTTTTGTTTGTTTTTTTGTTATCTGTAGTTCAGCTCCTTCCATTCCCTTAAGATAACACTGTCAGCATAATTGGCCAATAAATTTGATTTTGTTAATGATTTTAAATACAGTATTGTATCCCAACATAACTTAGAAAGATATATAGCAATATAACAACTAGCAAAATATGCTTTTCCATCCATTCATTATCTTCCGCTTTGTCCTCTACTAGGGTTGCGCGGGGGGGGGGGGGGGGGGGTCTCAATGCCCATCCAGAGGAGAACATTTCTGGGAGCTTGGCAGAAACACCCAGGACAGGGCACCAATCTATCACTGGGCACACACTCACTCACACAGACACACTCTATATGGGGAAATTTTGGAGAATTCAATTGACTTGATCCATGTTTTTGGACTGTGGGAGGGAACCGGAGAACCCGGAAGAAACCCAGGTGGACACATAGAGAACTTGGAAACTCCAACCAGATTGGGATTCGAACCGGGAATCCCTAGTGCTAAAAGGAGAACATGCTAACCACTAAGCATACATGCCGCCCCACAAAAAAATCAAGAAGGAAGGAGCAAAACTCTGACAAAAGCATAGACATTGCTATAGTAGTTAAGGCAACAATTTTTTCTAATGAGAACGGATGGACACAAAAAATAATAATATCTCATCTAATTAACTACCACTTAATCCTATACTAGGGACTAGGGTTGAGTTGGGGGTTCCCCATGCCCACACAGTGGTCAATGTTTTGATTACTGGACAGATACATTCAGGACAATCCATCACTAGCTAACATTCACTCACACAGAGACACACACACACACACACACACACTATATAGGGGCAATTTAGAGAGAGGAAATTCTTGGTAGCTTATTTCACTTGAATTCAGGCTTTTGGACTGTGGGTGGAAACCGGAGATCCCAGAGACAACCCATGCAGACCCTTGGAGAACACGGAAACGCCACATATATCAGCGTTCTAACCTGAATTCCCAGCACTCAGAAGCAAACATGCTAACCACTTAGTCTCCATGCAGCCCTGCAAAATAATCCATCCATTATCTTCTGTTTTATCCACTAGTAGAGTTGGGGGGGGGGGGATTTCCCATGCCCATCCAGGCAACATCGCTTCAGGCGCTGGGCAGAAACACCCAGGACCGGGCGCCAATCTATCGCTGGGCACACTCCCTCACACAGACACACTCTATGTGGGGCAATTTTTGAGAATTCAATTGACCTTGATCCATGTTTTTGAACTGTGGGAGACAACCGGAGACCCCGGAGGAAACCGATTCGGACGCAGGGAGAATATGGTAACTCCACCCAGATTGGGATTCAAACCGGCAATCCCTAGTGCTGAGAGGAGTACATGCTAAACACTAAGCCATCGTACCACCCTGCAAAATAATTTAAAGATATAATACTTTATATATTGCTGCTCAAATCTGTACAAAGCTTAAACATTTTTTTTCAGCTGAACCAGTAATGAAACAAAGACAAAGCATACAGCTGAGAGGTTGCACTTTCTTTTTTTCCAAGCTTGCAAGTTATAGGGTTTCCATTACAATTATGTGAGATTGTACAGCAAAACAGTTTAATAGTAGAGCTCACCAAGAGAACTTAACCTTGAAAAATCATTTATGAAGAAAAACACCTATGTTGGACGAAAAGACCTGGAGAGTCCACATTACACACCCAGAGAAACGACTGCAACCGCATCGTATTAATTCTCTTTCATGCCTCTTTGATTACAGGCTCCCTCGTGCTTCTGCACATATTCCCTGAAATAATCGGTCTTGAAACTGTGGAAGTAAAAGTACAGGGCAGGAGGCTTGGTAAGCCTGAATGTGTCATTCTGCTGAGGTTAAACTGTGAATTCTGATCTCCAAAAGAAAACACAGGCTCAGAAAGTCTAAAATAATAAATCAACGCAGTGAATTATTTATGGGAAACAATCTGTTCAAAGAAAAACATCAGCAGAGCAAAACTTGCTTGTATATACAGAAACCATGCTCATATGAGAAAAGAGTTAATGATAGGGAATAATGTATAAACAATAAATATTTTATTATACAACATCTGATTGATGTTAATTCTGTTTTTTGGAGGTCCAGTTTTTTTGTGTAGATTTAGGGTGATTATATGGTTCTTTATAAAGCTTATATATAAGCCCAAAGAATTGGGAAAACTACATACTAACCCCCAAAGCAGCTTTTATGTCATCACATACATATTTGATCTCTGTTTCACAGCTATGATATAAGAGCACACTCACTTACACACACCATATGGGGCAATTTAGAGCAATCAATTGTGCTTGAATCCAAGTTTTTTGACTGTGGGACAAAACTGCAGAACCTGGAGGGAACCCACACATAAATGGGAAGAACATGGAAACTCCACCATGCCGCCTGTGGTCAGACATTTTGGCATTCATTTATTATCTTAATATTATATTAATCCTATACTAGGTTCGTTGGGGGGGGGGGGGTTCCCCATGACCATCCAGGGGAGAATGTTGGGGGCGCTGGACAGATACACCCAGGACAGGGTGCCAATCTATGGCAGGACACACTCATTCACACAGACATACACTATACGGGGCAATTTAGAGCATTCAATTCACCTTGAATCCATGTTTTCAGACTGTGGGAGGAAACCGGAAAACCCAGAGGAAACCAGTGCAGAAGCAGGAAGAACATAGAAACCCCACCCAGATTATGATTTAAGCCTGGATCCCCAGCACTGAGAAGTGAACATGCTAATCACTAAACCATCATGCTGTCTATGGTCAGACAATAATATTTTAATTTATTAGTATGTTGGACTGAAGCAAGACACAAACTCCGTTATAATTTTTGCAATTGTTAAATACAGGTCACCTAATCACCACACAATCTGTACATGGGTTTCCTATACTGTTGATGCTGCCCGGCCACTCAAGGAGGACGAGTCCCTCACTGAGTCTTGGTCCTCACAAGGTTTATTCCTTAAAATAACAACATAACAGGGAGTTTTTTCTTGCTACTGTCGCTTCAGCTTGCTCTTTGGGGGTTTAAAGGCTTATAACACTATAATGCTGCTTTGTGACAATGTACTATAGTAAAAAGTGCTCTATAAATAAATTACTTGAAGAGAAGAGAGGGAGAAATATCTCAGCAGTCTCCATGCACATTCCTCAACTTCAACCACCCACAGGTTCCTGACATTTGCTCTTGCTGCACATCTACCCACTTGTGCAAGCATTCCCGATCACCAAGACACCCTCATCTTTTGGCTTCCCATGGATTATCATGCAAGACAGGCAACTTCCAGCAATTTAGTGGACAGTGTCACTCCTGCTGCCTCTATTTTGCACTTGGGTGAGGGAATGTCACCTGTTACTCCTAACCCCTGTCAATCACCTGAATTTTAATCACCTTTTCCTTGTTCCATTGTTTGTTAACTTCCGGTTAACACTTCAGGTCCTCTGTTTTATAAGCACTGTTTTCTTTAGGGGCGGCACGGTGGCTTAGTAGTTAGCACGTTCGCCTCTCAGCGCTAGGGATTCCCGCTTCGAATCCATATCTGGGTGGAGTTTCCATGTTCTCCCCGTGTCCCCATGGGTTTCCTCCGGGTTCTCCGGTTTCCTCCCACAGTCCAAAAACATGGATCAAGTCAATTGAGTTCTCCAAATTGCCCCATATACTGTAGAGTGTGTATGTGTGCGTGTCTGAGTGAGTGTGTGCCCTGCGATAGATTGGCGCCCTGTCCTGGGTGCATCTGCCCAGCACCCAAAACGTTCTCCCCTGGATGGGCATGGGGAACCCCCCGCGACCCTAATATAGGATAAAGCAGAAGATAATGGATGGATGTTTCCTTTAGACTGTTGGATCATGCTTACCTCTCGTTGTGTTCTACCTTCAGGATTTACCTCTGCTTTAGTATGCCTCCTGGGAGGATTCTCTGCGTCGGCGATCGTCCACATCGCGGGCCACACAGTTCGTTTTGTTTTTCGCAATTTGGCGAGTTTTCATCATGGTTGTGCTGCCCTGTGTTTCTGTTTTGTTTATGCTCTGTCTAGAGAACTCTTTTTTTGTGTTTATTTAATAAACTGGCTCTGCATTGATCTGCAAGTTGTGTCGTCCTATACTGCGTTGCTGACAGTCAGCAGCCTCCAAGGCTTTCCTGTCTTATGGCACTACGATTACAGATTGAAATAAAAACAGCTATTGTCTGGTGTATCTACCATCCTGCCAAGTCCCTGTTAATGTCTATTAACAATTATTCAAGATTCAAGAAAATGTTATTATCATTTATATGGGTCACGGAGTCCTATTACCCTGTTCTTTTAAAGTTAGATTTAAATTTTAAAGAAGAAAATGAGATAGAAATTTAGTATATAGATATGTAAAATATAATAGGATGTACAACTATGAATATATATATATATATATATATAATATAAAATATACGACTACAACTATAACTATAAATATAATATAGGATATTCAACTATAAACATACTATATAGATATACGTATATATATAAATACATTACAAAATATATGTAAGAAATCCGGGTTCTGCGTCTGTCTCTCCTTCACGCTCTGTCACTCGCTCTCTTAGCCCCGCCTTCTAGTTCCGCTCTCGCTCCGTCACCAGGTGAGGCTAATTTGTTTGATGGGTCGTTTATCCTATTTAAGCTCTGTCTTCACACGGGACGAATCGCGAAGTATTGTCCCTGATTATCATACATACCGAGCGATTATTTGGCTTCTATTCTCTCAGCTTTGTGTCCTGTGGTATATCTGGTCTCGGTGAGTGCGCGTCTGTTTATGTTAGCTGTGTGTTAGCATCTGCGCTCTCACCTCTGTGTTTAGGTTAGTCTCTGTCGTAGTATGAGTGAACATCTGTGTTTTTCTGTGATCGCTCCCTGTGGTTTGTTTAATCCTCTTTCTGTTTTCAGTGTTCATCCTGTCCCTAGAGTCCTGCGTCCCGGGAGCGATCTCTGTCTGTCCGCTCAGGTGGTTCGGCTTCGGCCGGTTGGGGCGGAGTTCGCGCTCACCCTAGCTCGCTCCGCTGGCGCGTCACCACCTGAGGGCATCCGTGTCTCAGTGTTCACCCAGCATACTAACGATTCAGCTCTGTTTACTAACACGCTCTCTCTCGGTGAACTAACACGCTTTTCTTCCCTTTGTATTAACACTCTCGCTGTCTCCCCGTCCCATGTCTGTTGCAGTTCCTTCCTGAGCCGCTCGTCGTCCCGTGTAGTTCACCGTACCTCTCTGAACACTTTCTCCACGCTTTCTTCTTTCAGGTTTTGTGATTACACTCTCATTGACACACCTGTTCTTTCTTTCATAGGGTTTGTTATTTTGTCTGCTCTAGACGACCTCACTAGTCTTTCCCGTTTTTCCTCACGCATAGCCAGTGTAGGGTTCTCTTACTACAGCGTTAGATTTATCGTGTGCTTTGTTTTTTGTTATTGGTTTTGCTCGGTGTTGTGCTCTGCCCAGTCCTCCGTCCAGGTTCACCACCCCGGCCTGGGTCCAGTAGACAACACTCTCCTCAACCACGCCTCCTCCTGCACTACCCTTCCTCTGCCTTGCTTATCAATAAACCCACTTTGTTCTGCATCCTCGTCTCCAGACCAATCCTTACAGACACTTTGTGACAATATATATATATATATATATATATATATATATATATATATATATATATATATATATATATATATATATAAAAAATATATAAAATGTAGTATCCATTAGGAATATCAATATGAAATTATAAATATAGCAGCGGAGTATAGGGACTAGGCACTGGGGATTCCCGGTTCGAATCCCCATCTGGGTGGAGTTTCCATGTTCTCCCCGTGTCTGTGTGGGTTTCCTCCGGGTTCTCCGGTTTCCTCCCACAGTCCAAAAACATGGATCAAGGTGAACTGAATTCTCCAAATTGTCCCATATAGAGCGCATGTGTGTGCGTGTCTGTGTGAGTTGTGTGCCCAGTGATAGATTGGCGCCCTGTCCTGGGTGTGTCTGCCCAGCGCCCGAAACGTTCTCCCCTGGATGGGCATGGGGAACCCCCCCATGACCCTAATATAGGATAAAGCGGAAGATATTGAATGAATGAATGAAAATATAGCAGCAAATATAAAATGTGAGATCTGTAAGGTGAGGTAGATGATAACATGTTATGTGAATGACTGTCTTGTTAGTTGGAGTTTGTGAGTCTTACAGCTTCTGCTATGAAGCTGTTCCTCAGTCTGTTTAAGAGAAAGTCTGTCAGTCTTTATAAGAGAAAAACATAAAGCCTTTTTAGATTTCAATGCATATCGAACAATTTGGCCGCCTATATGAAATATTTCAAAGCAAATCATTTCTGAGCATGTGTAGCAAAATTATAATGTGTGAGGAAACTGAGCTACGCAGCACCTGGGGGCTGGCAGATGGAGTCTATTAGGTTTTTGGGCTGCTCTGAAGCACAGGAAAACACAGACATTGATAAAGAGGTCATGTCACTTTGGCTAGAGCAGCAAGGCCCCTAGGGCAGTTTATTGCTCACTGACTTCACACTTGCATCTGAGTGGCATCAGGCGTCCTGACGCTCCTCGTACCTTAAGCTGAGCATGAAAGTAATCTATCAGTGGATTTGACTGTTCTAAATATACTTATAAGCTTATAAAATACCTATCCACAGGTGGGTTTCCTGTATAACCACAAAGGATAACTTTGAACTAACATGGCACTACGCATTGTTAAACTAACAGAGTGGTAGCTTAGTGTTACGCCGGCTTGATAGAACCTCAAAAACACTAGGGTGATAGTCTGGTAAATTTTATTAACAAAAAAGAAAACAAAAGCAAAAAGGCAAACTAAAGAGTTCGGGACTCTGAAAACTGCGGAGTAGGCAGCCGGACTTCGAGGAACTTTGGCATGTCTAGCAGGTGCGTGGGAACTAGGTCAACGTGCGAGCAGTGTGGGAACTGGGTGAGAGGTCCATCGATGAGGTCAATACGCTTGCAGCTGAAGGCACGTCCCCAGAAAGAAGCACGCAAGTTCCTTCAAGCACCTGATACAGGAGAAGCAAAAAGCTAATAGCGGGACAGGAAACCAAAAAAAAAAAAAACAATCTGAAGAGTTTGGGACTCCATAAAACTGCGGAGTAGGCGGCCCCAGGGTCAGCAAAATGACGACTGGAACAAAGATCCCTGCAGGGTAAATTATAGGAAGTGTGGGAGGAGGAAGCTGAATCGTGAATTGAATCGTGTTATCATAACTGAATACGATGAATTGTGTTATGTTAGTTACAAAGCTAACTTGTGGTTGTAGGGGAACCCTTGTAGATATGGATAGATATTTTATAGGTTTACAGTATGTAAAGGACAGTCATATATCCATCCATCCATCCATTATCTTCTGCTTTATCCTCTACCAGGTTTGTGGGGGGAACCAGGGGAGAACATGCCCAACCAGGGGAGAACATTTCGGGCGCTGGGCAGATACTCCCAGGACAGGGCGCCAATCTGTCGCTGGGCACACTCACTCATACATACACACTCTATATGGGGCAATTTGGATAATTCAAGTGACATTTCTACATGTTTTTGGACTGTGGGAGGAAACCGGAGAACCTGGAGGAAACCCACGCAGACATGTGGAGAAAATGGAAACTCCACTCAGATTGGGATTGGAAACTGGGAATCCCTAGTGCTGACAGGTGAATGACTAAGCCACCAGGCAATCATATATATATATATATATATATATATATATATATAAAAGCAGTACTATACATTTTTTTATAACTATACTATTAGTTATATGTATATATATATATATATATATATATATATATATATATATATATATAAACTACTAATAGTATAGTTATAAAAAAAAATGTATAGTGCTACATATACAGTGGGTTGCAAAAGTATTCATACCCCTTGAACTTTTCCATATTTTGTCACATTACAACCACAAACATAAATATATTTCACTGGAATTTAATGTGAAAGACCAACACAAAGTGGTGTACAATTGTGAAGTGGAAGGAAAATTATACATGAATCAACATTTTTTTTACAAATAAAAAACTGAAAAGTGCGACGTGCAAAAGTATTCAGCCCCCTTTTCCCTGAGTGCAACCAATTGCATTCAGAAGTTGCCTGATGAGTGCTAATGACTCAAAAGGGTCCACCTGTGTGTAATCTAATCTCAGTACAAATACAGCTGCTCCGTGACGGCCTCAGATGTTGGTTAAGAGAATATTGGGGAGCAAACAGCATCATGAAGTCCAAAGAACACACCAGACAGGTTAGGAATATGGTTTTGGAGAAGTTTAAAGCAGGCTTAGGTTATAAAAAGATTTCCAAAGCTTTGAACATCTCACGGAGCACTGTTCAATCCATCATCCGGAAATGGAAAGAGTATGGCACCACAGTAAACCTGCCAAGACAAGGCCGTCCACCTAAACTTACAGGCCGAACAAGGAGATCACTGATCAGAGAGGCAGCCAAGAGGCCCATGGTGACTCTGGATGAAATGCAGAGAGCCACAGCTCAGGTGGGGGAAACTGTCCACAGGACAACAATTAGTCGTGCACTACACAAATGTGGTCTTTATGGAAGAGTGGCAAGGAGAAAGCCATTGTTAAAAGAAAACCATAAGAAGTCCCGTTTGCAGTTTGCCAGAAGCCATGTTGAGGACACAGCAAACATGTGGAAGAAGGTGCTTTGGTCAGACGAGACCAAAATTGAACTTTTTGGCCACAATGCAAAGCGCTATGTGTGGCGGAGAAATAATACTGCACATCACTCTGAAAACACCATCCCCACTGTCAAATATGGTGGTGGCAGCATCATGCTCTGGGGGTGCTTCTCTTCAGCAGGGACCGGGAAGTTGGTCAAAGTTGATGGGAAGATGGATGGAGCCAAATACAGGGCAATCTTGGAAGAAAACCTGTTGGAGTCAGCAAAAGATTTGAGACTGGGGCGGAGGTTCACCTTCCAGCAGGACAACGACCCTAAACATAAAGCCAGAGCTACAATGGAGTGGTTTAAAAAAAAGAATATTCATGTGTTAGAATGGCCCAGTCAAAGTCCAGACCTAAACCCAATTGAGAATTTGTGGCAAGATCTCAAAACTGCTGTTCACAAACGCTCTCCATCCAATCTGACTGAGCTTGAGCTGTTTTGCAAGGAGGAATGGGCAAGAATTTCAGTCACTAGATGTGCAAAGCTGGTGGAGACATACCCTAAAAGACTTGCAGCTGTAATTGCAGCAAAAGGTGGCTCCACAAAGTATTGACTCAGGGGGGCTGAATACTTTTGCACGTCGCACTTTTCAGTTTTTTATTTGTAAAAAAAAATGTTGATTCATGTATAATTTTCCTTCCACTTCACAATTGTATACCACTTTGTGTTGGTCTTTCACATTAAATTCCAGTGAAATATATTTATGTTTGTGTGTCACCAAACTGTCCGTTCTTCCCCGGAAGGAGGGCGGCTAACGCGGAGTTGCTGCGTTCAGCCGCTCGCGCCTAGTAAACGCTCCCCGGGTACCGACCACGCGGGGAATATAGCGTGCGTGGGTCCGAGGAACGTTCCCACGAGTACGGCCCACGCGGAGAAGGTGCGCAGCGCCGTACCGTGGTTGTACGCGGAAGGAGAGTCCAAACACCGGGATAAAATCCAAAATATTTAATATAATAAAAATTGGTGACGGGACACCAACAGAAAGGGGGAACAAACGAAACAAAGTAACATTGGGTATGAAACCACAAAATAAAGACGTGCGCCAAAGAGAAGGAAAACTCAGAATAAATACAAAAGGAACTAAACATGTGAACAAAACAAACCAATCACCCAACAGAAACAATTAAGGACACAAACGAGGGACAGGTGCCATAGGCACCTGTGACATTGTGGTTGTAATGTGACAAAATATGGAAAAGTTCAAGGGGTATGAATACTTTTGCAACCCACTATATATATATATATATATATATATATATATATATATATAAATAAATATATATATACAGTGGGGTGCGAAAGTTTGGGCAACCTTGTTAATTTTTTATAAACCTGTCACAAACGGTACTGAGAGAGCAGGCAGGAAACGTATATGCAGAAAAATGGTTATTTATTGAATAGCAAGGCAGAGGCAGGGTAATGCGGAAGGAGCAGGGACGAGCTGGTTTCGAGTGCCCGGGATCCAGGATGAGGACTGACACCTGGAACGAGATCCTGGGCAGAGCACAACACCGAGCAAAGGAACAAAATAACAAAAAGAGGTACAGATAGTCAAGGGAAACACTGTAGTAAGAGAACCCTAAAAACACACACAGAAGGAAGCAACAGAGATGAATGTGAAAACGAGAGAGGATCGGTGAACTGGACGGGCTGTCGAGCAGACGAGAATATACAATGGATGAGTTCACCGATAGCAAGAGGGTTAGTAAACAGAAATGAAGAGTTAGTACACAGAGTGAACACAGATACACTAACACACACAGGTGGTGACGCGCCAGCGGAGCGGGCTAGGGTAAGCGCAAACTCCGCCCCAACCGGCCGAAGCCGAACCACCTGTGCGAACGAACAGTAAATAATAATGCTTCCGGGACAACGAAAGTTAGGGACAGGGGAAATGGTGGAAACAGAAATAGATGAACTCAAAATAACTCTGGGAGCAACAACAAATGCACACAGACGTTCACTCATGCACACACACACGCTATGCTAAACACGGAAGTGAGTACACGGATGCTAAACACTAAGCCAAACAAACGCGCACTCACTCAGATGATATACACCACACACAGAAGCGGACAGAGAACAGATCGTAGAATAACAGCAAAAAACGCTCTGTATGTTTAGTCGAAACCAGGGACAATACTTCGCGCCGTCCAGCCTGAAAGCAGAGCTTAAATACAGATAACCATCAGAATAATCAGCCGCACCTGGTGACGAAGCGAAAGCGGAACTAGAAGGCAGGGCTGGAGCGTGCTGTAACAGGGAGAGGTTGGCTGAAGCTGGAGGGTGCTGCATCCGGGAGAGGTGTAAGGCGTGGCCGACCCCTCGGTCTACTGGGGAGGGAGCCCGGAAGCCTGCCTCTGTGGGAGAGTGTGCGAGGAGGTCTCCCTCTGGGACGAGGAGCAGGGCAGTCAGGGTGCGTCAGGTGATATTGGTCCAGTAGCGTCTTGTCCAATATGTCAGTCCGTTTAGTCCAAGAACGCTCTTCGGGACCATACCCCTCACAGTCCACCAAGTATTCAAGTCCGGCGTCAGTCAAGTATTTCGTTGACAGTGTACGTGGGACGGTCATGGGGGAGTTCCTGTGAGATACGCTAATGGGGTTCTTCGTCAAGGGGACCGGGTTTGAAGGGCTTGAGAAGGGAAATGTGAAAGGATGGGGAAATTCTCAGTCGGGGGGACAGTCGTAAAGTCACTGTCACGTCATTAACCCTCTTAATGATGGGGTACGGTCCAATGTATTTGGCACCCAGCTTCTTGCTGCCAGGCACCCGGAGGTCTCTAGTGGACAACCACACTTGGTCTCCCACTTGATATGGAGCACCCTCACTCCTCCTGCGATCTGCAAACCATTTGGTTCGTGCATTACTTTCTGAAATCCTTTGATGCACCGTCTCCCAGACTTCTTCACTCCTGCAGAACCAGTCATCGACGGCCAGTGCGTTTGACGGAGTGGGGTCCCAGGGCGCAAATGGAGGTTGAAAACCCAAGGAGCATTGGAACGGTGCGATTCCCGTGCTGGAGCTCCTGAGCGAATTTTGGGCGATCTCTGCCCAGGGGAGGAAGGTTGCCCAGTCGTTCTGGTGGTTTTGGCAGTAAGTTCTGAGTAACTTAGCCAGCTCCTGGTTAGCCTGCTCGCACTGCCCATTGCTTTCGGGGTGGTAACCCGATGTGAGGCTTATAGAGGCGCCCAGCTTCTTGACGAAGGCCTTCCAGACGGCAGAGGTGAACTGAGGACCTCGGTACGATACAATATCCTCCGGGAGGCCGAAATGACGGAAGACCTCTGAGAACAGGGCCTCAGCCGTCTGGAAGGCTGAGGGCAGTGCGGGTAAGGCGATGAATTTTACCCCCTTGGAGAAACGGTCGACAATGGTCAGTCGATGGTGGTGTTTCCTTCCGACACTGGGAGGTCCGTGACAAAATCCAGCGCAATGTGACTCCAGGGGCGTTGGGGAACAGGGAGCGGGTTCAATTTACCCCCTGGAAGCTGGCGGGGGGTTTTGGTGGCGGCGCAGGTAGCGCATGACGAGACGCCTCGGGACACGTCGGCTCTCATGGTCGGCCACCAGTACTTGTCACGAAGCCTTTCAAAAGTGCGATTGCTTCCCGGGTGTCCAGAACTGAGGTTGGTGTGTACCCAGGCGATGAGCTCTTGGCGAAAACGGTACGGGACGAACAGTTTGTCAGGAGGTGTCTCTCTCAGACTGGCCTCTGGGTTATCCCTGTTCGCGGCCCGGATCTGTTCATCCAGTTGCCAGGAGATGGTCTGTACGAACGCTCGAGTGGGTAGTATGGTCTTTACTGGTGGCGTAGCTTTCTCCTGGTCCTCGTACCTTCTTGACAGGATGTCTGCTTTGTCCTTTGGGGTTGTCCTTGCCCGGACGGTAAGTCACCGTGAAATCGAAACGATTAAAGAACAGTGACCACCGGGCCTGTCGAGCGTTGAGTCGCCGGGCGCACTTCAGGCACTCAAGGTTTCGGTGGTCAGTGATCACCTGGACTGGGAAGCTGGCGCCCATGAGCCAGGGTCTCCATTCCTCGAAAGCCAGTTTGATGGCCAGTAGTTCTCTATCCCCCACGTGATAATTTTGTTCCACGGGGGAGAGTTTTCTTGAAAAATAGGCAACGGGGTGCAGCCTGGTAGGCGTTCCTTGCCGCTGTGATAGAACGCCTCTGACCCCCAGAGAAGATGCGTCAACTTCAACGATGAATGGGGAGTCCGGATCAGGATGAGCGAGCACCGGCGCCGTGGTGAAAGCCTTTTTGAGCCTCTCAAAGGCCTGCTGAGCTCTGTCCGTCCAGGCGAGTCTTCTGGGCTTGCCCTTGAGCAGTTGGACCAGGGGAAGGGCGGTCTGACTGAAAGACCTGATTAAACGCCGAAAGAAGTTAGCAAACCCCAGGAAACTTTGGAGCTCCTTAATCGACTGTGGCGTCTTCCAGTCTAGCACCGCCTGGACCTTAACTGGATCCATCTGGAACCCCTGGTCATTAATAGTGTAACCCAGAAACGCAATCTCCCGCTTGTTGAACTCGCATTTCTCGGCCTTCACAAACAGTCCGTGTTCCAGCAGACGGCTAAGAACGTTTCTTGTGTTCCGTATATGACTGTCGGTGTCTGGGGAATAAATGAGAATATCATCTAAGTAGACATTGGCGCATTTACCCAGGAATTCACGGAGGACGTCGTTGACCAGACACTGGAACACAGCTGGCGTGTTGGTCAGTCCGAAATGCATGACCAGGTATTCGTAGTGCCCGGAGGAGGTGCTAAACGCCGTCTTCCACTCGTCACCCTCCTTAATTCTGACCAGATTATAACCGTTGCGTAGGTCGAGCTTGGTGAAGATCTTAGCTGCATGCAGTTGCTCCAAGGCAGAAGGGACGAGTGGAATGGGGTATGTGTATTGTTTCGAGACCCGGATGAGTTCCCTGTAGTCAATACATGGCCGGAGAGTACCGTCCTTCTTAGGGAGGAAAAAGAAGCTTGAGCTGGCCGCGGATTTAGATGGTCGAATAAACCCCTGTGCCAAGGCCTTGCTGATGTACTCCTCCATGATGTGGGTTTCCTTCACCGAGAGAGGGTAAGGTGTGGATTGAGGTACCTTGGCATCCGGCAACAGCTCAATGGCACAGTCATATTCTCGATGAGGTGGAAGACGACATGCATGTCCCTTGCTGAACACCTCGGCCAGTTCCCGGTACTCTTCTGGGACATTTTCCGGGAGGGTGATCGGCAGGTGGTCGGTGACGGCTACGAGCACCTCCTTAACGACAGGACTCAGGCAACGGGTTAAGCACTGGGGTGACCAGGCCACTATGTCCAGTGGCTCCCATGTCATGGTGGGGTTGTGCTCGCGCAGCCAAGGTTGACCCAGGATGATAGGTGACAAAGGCGCTGGCATGATGAAAAGGGATCTCTTCTCCTTATGGAGTGCCCCGATGCCCAGTGATACCGGCACCGTCTTGTGGGTAATGTTCCCCACCGTGGATCCATTAACCCCCGAAATCTTGAGTGGAACATTGAGAGGAATGGAGGGTATCTGGAGATCTCGAACCAGTCGCTCCTCTATGAAGTCTCCCTCTGAACCAGAGTCGATGAGGGCCGTCACTGAAAGGGTGCGCGACAGGTGAGACAACTGGGTATGAATCCGCGAGGTGCTTTTATGACTAGGTCGGAGCGAGCTCACCTTGCGGGTGCTGGTTGTCAGCGTCTCAGTCCTCTTCGCTCCTCCTCCTACCTCTGCCTGCTTATCTGCCTGCTTGGTCGATCTCCTGGGGCAGTCCGTCAGGCGGTGTCCTGTTCCTCCACAATAGAGGCAAAGGCGGCGGCGTAACCGCTCCTGAACCTGGGTCCCACCCATCTCCATGGGTTCTGGCGGTGCGGAGTGACCAGCGGATCGTGGCACGTCGGTTCCCAGAGGTGGGGTAGACATAGTGAAGTGCAGGTCGAGTTGGATGTTCAGAGAACAATACACCAGTTCCTTCTGAAGCGAGGAAGATAAGCCAGCTTTGAATTGCGAGATTAAGGCCACCTCAATCCATCCACTAGAGGCAGCCAGGGTCCGGAACTTCCCACGAGGAGGCAGGGCCGGTGAGTCGGGAGATCAGGAGCGCGATGGCGTTCCGGTCCGTAGTGGATGGTCGGCTGGCGAGAAAGAGAGAAAACTTTAACAGAAATTCCTCGCAGCATTTGGGGTCCCCGGAATAGGGCGGTGGTTCCGGGACAGGGATGAGTGTAGTGGCAGGAACTGTGGTGACTGGTGCTGCGCAGGCGGCGGCTCCTGCAGGCGCGGCAGTACTGGCAGGGGTCACCTGTGGGGAAACACTGACAGGTGTGTTGCTGCTATTACCAGAGAGATCATTAACGGGTGTCTTCGCAGCTCCTACAGAAAGCTCTTGAACCTGGCGCAGCAGGAACTGGAGGGCTTGTCCTTGATCCTGGACCTGCTGGGCGAGCCGCTGAAGCAGTTGTTCTGCCGTTTCCATAGTGAGGCGAAGTATTCTGTCACAAACAGTACTGAGAGAGCAGTCAGGAAACGTATATGCAGAAAAATGGTTATTTATTGAATAGCAAGGCAGAGGCAGGGTAATGCGGAAGGAGCAGGGACGAGCTGGTTTCGAGTGCCCGGGAACCAGGATGAGGAATGACACCTGGAACGAGATCCTGGGCAGAGCACAACACCGAGCAAACGAACAAAATAACAAACAGAGGTACAGATAGTCAAGGGAAACACTGTAGTAAGAGAACCCTACACTGGCTAAGAAGAGGAATCTAAACTGGTGAGATGGCCTTTAGTAGGCAAAATAACAAACTCTAAGGAAGAACAGGATAGCGTGAAAAGGAGAGTGCAAAAACACACACAGAAGGAAGCAACAGAGATGAATGTGAAAACGAGAGAGGATTGGTGAACTGGACAGGCTGTCGAGCAGACGAGAACGGACCTGTAACAAACACAGGGAGGGAAGACAGCGAGACGGTTAGTATACAATGGATGAGAAGGGATTAGTTCACCGATAGCAAGAGGGTTAGTAAACAGATATGAAGAGTTAGTACATAGAGTGAACACAGATACACTGACACACACAGGTGGTGACGCGCCAGCGGAGCGGGCTAGGGTGAGCGCAAACTCCGCCCCAACCGGCCGAAGCCGAACCACCTTTGCGAACGGACAGTAAATAATAATGCTCCCGGGACAACGAAAGTTAGGTTTATGGGGGGAAGGGGGTTCCCCATGCCCAACCAGGGGAGAACATTTCGGGCGCTGGGCAGATACTCCCAGGACAGGGCGCCAATCTCTCGCTGGGCACACTCACTCACACATACACACTCTATATGGGGCAATTTGGATAATTCAAGTGACATTTATCCATGTTTTTGGACTGTGGGAGAACCTGGAGGAAACCCACGCAGACATGTGGAGAAAATGGAAACTCCACTCAGATGTATATACCCTAGCCAGCGGAGCAGGCTAGGGTAAGCGCAAACTCCGCCCCAACCGGCCAAAGCGAACGAACAGTGCGAACGAACAGTAAATAATAATGCTTCCGGGACAACGAATGTTAGGGACAGGGGAAATGGTGGAAACAGAAATAGATGAACTCAAAATAACTCTGGGAGCAACAACAAACGCACACAGACATTCACTCATGCACACACACAAACACACACACACGCTACGCTAAACACGGAAGTGAGTACACGGACGCTAAATGCTAAGCCAAACAAACGCGTACTCACCCAGCCGATATACACCACACACAGAAGCGGACAGAGAACAGATCATAGAATAACAGCAAAAACCGCTCGGTATGTTTAGTCGAAACCAGGCACAATAATTTACGCCGTCCAGCCTGAAAGCAGAGCTTAAATACAGATAACCGACCCATCAGAATAATCAGCCACACCTGGTGACGAAGCGAAAGCGGAACTAGAAGGCGGGGCTGAGAGAGCGAGTGACAGAGCGCACTGGAGAGACAGAGACAGAAACCCTATTTCTTACATCAAGTCATATATATACATATATATATATATATATATATATATATATATATATATATATATATAGTATATAAAGTATATAAATATAAACCTGTAAGGTTTTAATGAAGATGTGGTCTGCTTACTTAAATATAACCTGCTTATGTAACATGTTGATGTAATATTGATTCATTATCTCCGGCTTGATCCTCTATTAGGGTCACGGTGGGGTTCCCCATGCCCATCCAGGGGAGAACGTCTCGGGCGCTGGGCAGATAGACCCAGGACAGGGCGCCAATCCATCGCTGGGTACACACTCACTCACACAGACACACTCTATATGGGGCAATTTTGAGAATTCAATTGACTTGATCCATGTTTTTGGACTGTGGGAGGAAACCGGAGAACCCGGAGGAAACCCACGCAGACACGGGGAGAACATGGAAACTCCACCCAGATGGGGATTCGAACCGGGAATCCCTAGCGCTGAGAGGCGAACGTGCTAACCACTAAGCCACCGTGCCGCCTTGATGTAAGATGTCACAGTTTTTATGTACATTTAATAATGTGAAGAAGTTTAATATAAGTTTTATCTTTTATATCACTTATCCTTTTTTATACATTTATCATTCAACTTGTCATTATGTTACTTCTTTGTATCCTGTGGTTGACCTTGGCTTCTGGCCAAAAGATGTTTCGCATAGCAACTGTTCGAGGAAAAAGATTCGGGTACTGGTTCTTAGAAATTATATGGAATGTCTGGTTTTCGCTAATTGTCTGACTTCTGGGACCACATCAATTTAACTGAAACTCCTTGTTTTTTAATTAAATACCTATATATACTAAGTTGTTACCTACAGTACAATCAGAAGCATCGGAACAGCTCTGCTCAGCCAAACTTGACTGAGAGATAGTGAAATCAGACAATACCCCAGACTCATTTTTGCCTACTTTAAAACAGTATATATTATGAATTATGTAAATCGCGACCAGAACCCCAGACAAGCGGAAGATAATGAATGGATGGAAGGATATATATGATGATATATATTGGTATATTAGCAAATTATATATTGGTAAGAATGAGAATTACCTTGGGAGACCATGGAGAAGAGTCTCAAAACTTAAACCCCATCGACCTTGTTTTGGATGAACGGGACAGAAAAGTGAAATCAAAGCATACTTGTAAAAACCTCTGCAACAGTACTAAAGAGTACTTTCTGAACAATGTCTAAAATCCGTTGGAGAAAGAATGTCTCCATTGTGATCAGCTGTATTTCCTTATTTATAGATGTTTATTAAGTTTATGTTTTAATTGTATATTAAATAAGTATATTTAAGGCATATAACTGTAGAAATACCTTTCTAATTTCACTAAACATGTTTTATGTAAGTCATCTTCTCCATCTACATTATGCTCTACATGCAGTAACAGTGAAAAGTATGGACACACCTCCTTCTTGCACTGCTGTCTATTTTCTCCACTCACCATACAGATGGACTTTATACTTTTAAAATTACAGACAGTAGTTCATATGTCGGGCGGCACGGTAACTCAGTGGTCAGGTAGGTTTGAATCCCAATTTGGGTGGAATTTCCATGTTCTCCCCGTGTTCATGTGGGTTTCCTCTGGGTTTTCCGGTTTCCTCCCACAGTCCAAAAACATGGATCAAGGTCAATTAAATTCTCCAATTTTTTTACCCCATATAGAGTGTGTTTGTGCATGTCTGTGTGAGTGAATGTGTGCCCAACAATAGATTGGCGCACTGTCCTGGGTGTATCGGCCTAGCACCCGAAACTCTTTTCTCCCCTGCATGGGCATGGGGAACGCCACAGCGACCCTAGTAGAGGATAAAACGGAAGATAATGGATGGATGGATATTTCAGATATTTTCCTGATAAGTTTCCTGGTGATTCTGAAGGAACACAAACAGACCATCAGCTCAAAGTTCAGTAAATATGAATGCATGGCGATTGGGGGGGTAGGCGAGGATTGAATAGACGAATGACGGTTAAAGTCAGGTTGTCAGCCTGACCTGAACCAAACATACGCCCCTTAAATGTGCACGTTCAGCACGTCCATTCCAGGAACTGAGACATCAGACCTGGTAAATGAGACTCATAGACGCCTAATTGTCAACAACCCCCCCTAAAAGAAAGGGCAGTATGATCACCTTTCAGATGCCCTCGACCTAGCTGCTCTGGGAGAACAGTCGAGATAGGGGTGGGTTTTCAGGATAAATAGGGGTAGAAACTGGACTTCTGGACTCTGGCTGGGAGAGGTTTGCTGTTGTGCGAAAGTCGACCGCGGTCTTGGGCTTGTTTTGGAAGAACACACTTCTTTTGCTTGGTTTGTCTTAAATAAACCACTTGATTCGAGTATCTACCAAAGTGCATCATGGTTTTTCGACTCCTCCAGAAAAAGGTTCATCGTGGAAATTGAGATTTCCTAACAATTCTCTGTTCTCTATTGGTCAGGACCATCATAGGACAGGTATAATTTGGTTGGTGGTTTATTGTCAGTTTCGCAGTGACACTGAAGATGAGGAGGTGGTGATTGGGTGGTAAGGGGGTCATAGTGCAGGTTGTGAGGTATGTTTTTGGAAACATTTAGAACGTGCTATCTTCTACGTCGATAACCAGGAATCATAATCTCCGGTACTTTACACTAACTAACAGATTAAAAGCCTTTATTTAAACACCTCAGTGCCACTGCTGGGATAGGAATAATGCACCGACCAAAAATCCATGCTCTGTGGTGGTACTATTGGGGTTGTGACCATCAGAGGTCGATTCGAACTAGGTTCGAATCCCAATCTGGGTGGAGTTTCCATGTTCTCCCTGTGTCCACGTGGGTTTCCTCTGGGTTCTCCGGTTTCCTCCCACAGTCCGAAAACATGGATCAAGATCAAGTGAATTCTCCAAAAAATAATTTCCCCATGTCCTGTTCTGGGTGTATCTGCCCAGAGCCCGAAACATTCTCCCCTGGATGGGCATGGGGAACCCCTCCCCCCACGACCCTAATAGACCCAAAGATGAAGATAAAGAAATCCCTTCTTACTCTAAATATAAGTAGATGAATGTAACCTAACTTATTCTTTGTTCTTCATTTCCTGTCTGGCATTCAGTCTCCACAGGTACAGTATATGGTAATATTATCAGCTTTCCAGCTACATTACTCTCTCTCTCTCCATGCCAGTCTCCCTCCACAGACTGACAATGGAAGATAAAAGCTTGTGTGGGGAGAAAAAACAAAAGAAAGCTGAATGATTGTGGGTCCATGCCTGCACGCATGCTCTAGGAGACTGCTCATATTCCCAAATACACATGGAGGACAGCAGTGAGTTTTTAACCATCGTCCACTCATTGGGACATGTCAACTTTATGGCTCCAAATTGTAGATATCAAGTTAGGTCATTAGATTGTCTGCCGCTGCACAGCTTGTGTTAGTCACAGTCTAATCTTTCATCAGTGCTTACCAGACAGTGCCTATAGGATGCTGGTGGCTGGATATTTGTGGTTGTCAGACTATTCTTAGTCTGGCAGAGACATGTGGATGTTTAAAACAGGTGTAGCTCTTTATAAAAAAAAAAGTGGCAGATGAGAACAATAGAATAATGTAACATGGCTGCCATCTGAGACTTGCTGTAGGCCTTTGAGTCTTCCACTTTGTCTTTCTTGTGAGATGCAGTTTATTTTCAGCATATTCCCGGTCTTCCAGCTCTTTTCTTAACTAAATTAAGTTATGAATAATAGAAATCAGCTTTTTCAAAGGGTTCCATGGCTGAGTCTAAGGATTTATTGGTATTGTTATTAGTGGGTCTTATGTCGTATTTTTCAACCTGTCTATCAAATGAATTGCACTCTACATTGACATTTGGTCATTTAGAAGATACTATTATCCAAAGCGACTTACAAGTATCCAGAATCGATGGCTCAGAGCACAGAGCCATTTATAGCTCCCCTGGAGCAATGAGGGTTAAAGGTCTTGCCCAAGGACCCACATTGGTAACTTCAGTGGCCCTGGGATTTGAACCCACAAACTTTAGATTGATAACCCAACACCATAACCACTAAACTACCATGCCCTGCACTTACTCTATGAAGTAAATGTAGACCTAAGAAGTAAAATAGCATGTATGTAGCATGTAAATTATTTATATAGCGTTTTTAACAATAAAACATTGTGAGCCTTTAAACCCCCAAAGAGCAAGCTGAAGCGACTGCGACAAGAAAAAAACTATTTTAGGAAGAAGCCTTGGGACAACCAAGGCTCAGTGGGGGACTCATCCTCCTTGAGTGGCCTGGCAGCATCAACAGCTTAGAACAGCCATGTACAGATTGTGTTGTAATCAAGTGTTCGTATTTAACAATTGGAAAAAACTATAGAAGTCCATTGAGGACGTCCTGCAGGACTGCCAGTCCAATAGAAATCCAGGTTCCATCCAGTAATCGTCGTAGACGCAGTGCTCTGTCAGAGCCATGGATGAAGAGCTGACGAGACCTCAAGAAAATTGGCAACACCTCAAAAGAATGAGACAAGATAGCCCATAAGGGAATAAATAAAAAGTTAAATGGCATCAACATTTTCAAACTCTTCAAAACAGGAGCCTATTTTAGCAGATTTTTTTTGCATATGATATATATATATATATATATATATATATATATATATATATATATATATATATATATATATATATATATATATATATATATATTGTTGTCTTATTATAACACATTCAGCACTTTATGCCCTGTTTCCTCCTCAGGGTAGGTTTGTTCCACATTAACTAGGTCATCCCTTTGAGTGCAATCATTCCCGTATTTGCACAGCCTTCTTTAAAAGTGGCACGAATAAGAATTTGAAGTGCTTACCTGTGCACACTTCACAACCAGACAATGCTGAGAGGCTAATCAGAATATAATTTCCCAGTTCCACTGTAAGCGTTTTTGCTTTGTATTATTCACAATTTGGAACTGGGTGAAAAAAGTGCCCTCTGATGCTTTTTTTGAAAAACACGGCAAGTTAGAATCTGGCCCTCGGGATTTGTAAATCTGCTTTGATGTCAATGAATTTAAATAGAAAATGCATTTATTTACATACAATCTTACTACTAAACTCTGATAACTCTGATAACAGATAACATCCATCCATCCATTATGTTCCGCTTTATCCTGTATTAGGGTCGCGGGGGGGGGGGGGGGCAGATACACCCAGGACAGGGCGACAATCCATCGCTGGGCACACACTCACTCACAAAGACACGCACACAAACACACTCTATATGGGGCAATTTTGGAGAACTCAATTGACTTGATCCATGTTTTTGGACTGTGGGAGGAAACCGGAGAACCCGGAGGAAAGCCACGCGGACACGGGGAGAACATGGAAACTCCACCCAGATGGGGAATCGAACCGGGAATCGGTTCCCATCCAGGGGACGTTTCGGGCACTAGGCAGATACACCCAGGACAGGGTGCCAGTCTCTTGCTGGGCTCACTCACTCACACAGACACACACAAACACAATCTATATGGAGCAATTTGGAGAATTCAGTTGACCTTGAACCATGTTTTTGGACTGTGGGAGGAAACTGGAGGACCCGGTGGAAACCCACACAGACACGGGGAGAACATGGAAACTCCGCCGAACCAGGAATCCCCAGCGCTAAGAGGCGAATGTGCTAACCACTAAGCCACAATGCTGCCACGATTATCACTAACTTGCTTTGGGGGGTTGAGGGGGGGTGGAATCAAACAACCATAACAATTTTAAGGTATGCTATTATTTTCATTAATTTGCTAATTATTTAGCAATTATTTACTCTCTATTCACCCATGACTGCAAACCTGTCTACGGCTCCAAAACCATTATTAAGTTTGCAGATGACACCACGGTGATGGGACTCATCAAAAACAACGATGAGACTGCTTATAGGGAGGAGGTGAATTCTCTGGCTGAGTGGTGCGACACTAACAATCTTCTGCTCAATGCCGAGAAAACAAAGGAGCTCATCATGGACTTCAGGAAGAAGGCTGACCAGCATCAACCCATTTATATCAAAGGGACGGCAGCTGACCGTGTGAACAGCTTCAAGTTCCTAGATGTACACATCTTTGAGGATCTCACCTGGACGACCGGCTGCTCCAATCTGGTCAAGAAGACACATCAGCGCCTGTTCTTTCTTAGGACTCTGAGGAAGAACCATCTGTCCTCAGACATTCTGGTGAACTTCTACCACTGCACTATTGAGAGCATCTTGACCAGCTGCATTACAGTTTGGTACGGGTCCTGCCCTGTGTCAGACCGGAAAGCGCTGCAGAGGGTGATGAAAGCCGCCCAGCGCATCACCAGATCACCACTTCCTGCCATAGAGGACATTTACACAAAGCGGTGTTTGAAAAGGGCTGGAAAAATACTCTAAGAACCCATTCACCCTGCAAACGGACTTTTTAATCTTCTGCCCTCTGGGAGGCGCTACAGGAGCTTACGGACTAAGACCACTAGGTACCGGAACAGCTTTTTCCCCACAGCTGTCACACTCCTGAACTCTGCCTCCTGATATCTGGACTGTATTGACACACATCAATAATATATGGACTTTAACATCACTTACCAGCTCTCTAACATGTTAAATATATTGACCACTACTGAACATAATGTTAAATATTCTCATATTTGTATATTGAACTCAACAAATTACCACTTTGTTATATATATATATATATACACGGGTGGCACGGTGGCTTAGTGGTTAGCACGTTCGCCTCTCAGCGCTAGGGATTCCAGGTTCGAATCCCCATCTGGGTGGAGTTTCCATGTTCTCCCCGTGTCTGCGTGGGTTTCAATTGACTTAATCCATGTTTTTGGACTGTGGGAGGAAACCGGAGAACCCGGAGGAAACCCACGCAGACACGGGGAGAACATGAAAACCAGATGGGGATTCGAACCGGGAATCCCTAGCGCTGAGAGGCGAGCGTGCTGAGAGGCAAATCTGCCAAAGCACTTCTGGATGGATGCAAACGGCATTTCGTTTTTTATAATGAGCAATGACAATAAGGTTGATTTCAATTCAATTTTCTGCTTAATCCTCACAGGGGGGTTCCCCATGTCCAACAAGGGGAGAACACCTCGGGCGCAGGGCAGACACCAAGGACAGAGTGTCTATCCATTGCTGGGCACACCCCCAGCCACCCATACAGACACACATTATATAGTGCGATATTGCAGCATTCAATTTAATTGAATCCTTGTTTCAACCTGGAGAACCCCAAGTAAACCCATGAGGGCGCATGGAAACATGGAAACTCCACCCAGATTGGGATTCAAACCTGGATCCCCAGTGCTGAGAGGCAAACATGCTATCTACTAAGCAACTAAGCCACCATACCGCCCTGCTATTATATTGTATTTTATTAATTAAATAAGGTGCCCAAAATATTATAGCGTTCCACGGCCAAAAAGAGACCACGAAAACAAAACCTGGATTTCTCACAGTGGGTCGCTATAAGGCATTTTTGGCTTGTATAATTACTTTACGTGATCAAAGTGGTCACTATTGACTATTTCTGATTTTAAAATGCAATTTTTCTTTTAAGAAGCTTTTAAAAACATATATTTTAAGGTCTGCTTTTTCAAATTCTTAATTTAATTATTCATTTACTTGTTATTCTATGAGATGTTGTTCCTGTACTCCTGCTTTTTAATTATGATTATTGTTTTTCTTCTTATATTGTAAGTGCCTTGTGTTTCTTGAATGGTGCGTATAAATAAAATTATTATATTATTATTCATTCATTCATTATTCATCATTCATTCATTATCTCCCACTTTGTCCTCTAGTAGGGTCGCGGTGGGGTTCCCCATGCCCATCCAGGGGAGAACGTTTCGGGCGCTGGGCAGATAGACCCAGGACAGGGCGCCAATCCATCGCTGGGCACACACTCACTCACTCACTCAAACACACTCTATATGGGGCAATTTGGAGAATTCAATTGACTTGATCCATGTTTTTGGACTGTGGGAGGAAACCGGAGAACCCGGAGGAAACCCACGCAGACACGGGGAGAACATGAAAACTCCACCCAGATGGGGATTCGAACCGGGAATCCCTAGTGCTGAGAGGCGAACGTGCTAACCACTAAGCCACCGTGCCGCTTTTTTTATTATTATTATTATAGTTTTTTCCTGTGATGCAGACAGTGTAGGTATATATATAAGAAACACTATATATGCAAAGAAGTACACATACATTAATATGCATTAGTTCACTAGTGTCTTACACTGTTGCCAATGCCGCCAGGCTCCTCAAGAATAATGGGTCACCCACTGAGCCCTGGTCCCCACAAGGATTCTCCTTTAGAAGTCAACAACAAAGTGTTGCTTTGATTTGCTCCTTGAGAGTTCAGGCTTAGAACACTGTACACCTTATACTAGATCATCCAGGGCTACCCACAGGTAGAATCTGAGTGTTACGTTTAGTGAATGAGCACCTCTTTGTCCTGTCCAACGATTACATGTTGATGGTTCTGTTTCAGACTTTACATTTAACACATTCTCAAATATATTAATACCACTTTAAAAGGTTTGTGCACTGTCATTTAATTTGACTCTTCTGACTGCAACATGCAACATTCATCCAACCATCCGTTATCTTCCGCTTTATCCTCCACTAGGGTCACGGAGGGGATCCCCATACCCAACCAGGAGAGAACGTTTCGGGCGCTGGGCAGATACACCCAGGACAGGACGCCAATCTATTGCTGGGCACACACTCACACATATTCTATATGGGACAATTTGGAGAATTCAATTCTTCCCGAAACACTCTTCCCTGGCTGGGAATGGGTAACCCCCCCGCGAACCTGGAAGAGGATAAAGCGGAAGATGGATGGATGGATGGATTATCTTAAGCCACTACTAGGGTTGCAGGGGGTTCCTCATGCCCATCTAGAAGAGAACAGTCCAAATTTTCCATCATCAAAACAAGATGTTGGGGATAAATTATTGCAACTCTAGACAGAAATAAATATTGTGACATTGCAAAAGCTTTTTGAAATGTTTCCATGGTAAATGTGTGATATAGTGTGTGACTTTTTTTATTTCAGCCAGGCAGTGTATCTTTAACCCAAAATAAATTTCCAGTAAGGACACTACATACCATTAATTACACTGGGCGAAATTTTAAGTAGGAAATGCTAGCAGCAAGTCATTGACTCATTTATAAACATAAATAAGTGTAAATAAATGACCACGTTTGAGGTTCAGGCAGATACATGTTTTATAAAATACAGTTAACTCTGAGCACAGGCTGTAATAGTGCTTAGTGATGTGAGAAACTTCAGCATGATGATTCACACCAGTGAGCCCGGGGTTGAGATTTAATGCCAACCTGACTGCACAGAGCAGAAAATCAAGAGAGAGGAAAAAAAAGAAGATTAGGAAATAGAAACGTGATTTGCTCAATGATGTCTGAGATGTCTGCAATTTTTTAAATGTCACAGAGCTTTTGTTTCCAATTCTTGTGAATAAATACAATTTCCCTCTTTATATTGGCACTGTAACCTTGGCTGCTGTTGCCAGGTCAACCCTAAACACTTTCATTCGTCACTGGTCCATAATGAACCAAGTTATAAACTCAACACACAACAAGGTCACTTTTCCGCTTTTGCACACATACCTGTGATTTATATCTAAGTTCCAATTGGCCTTTGAGAGAAATAAGTGAGAGTGTGCAAAAGCAAATTCTGTTCAATCATCTTTCATGAATAAAGATAAAAAAGGTCCAAATAAATGCTGGTATACAAAAAATTAATTAATTCATTCATAAACTTTCCACTTTATCCTCTACTAGGGTCGTGGGGGGGTTCCCCATGCACAGGGGAGAATGTTTCAGGTGCTGGGCAGATACACCCAGGACAGGATGCCAATCTATTGCTGGGTACATACTCACTCACACAGACACACAAACACACTCTATATGTGTCTCCGCGTCCGCATTCCCCGGCTTTCGGTTCGTCCCGGCTTTCAGAACTCTGTAGTGGCGATAGCTTCGGCGCTAACAGCTATAAGCTGCATCCTCCGGCTGCTAGCACGGGTTAGCTTCGGTGCTAGCTCGCCATCAGCGGCGTTTGTTCGGCTGCAGCACCGGCTACCTTATTTCGGCGTTAGCCCCGCGAATAGCCACGTTTCTCGGCTGCAGCATCGGCTATTTTAACTCGGCACTAGCCACGCCATTAGCCGCGTTCTTGGGCTGCAGCACCGGCTACCTTATCTCGGCGTTAGCTCCGCCATTAGTCGAGTCCCCGACTGCAGCAATCGGCTTCCTTAGCGTGCCGCTAGCCCCACCTTTTAACTTTCGCTGCAGTGCTCGCTCCCCAGAGGTTGGAGCGATGAGGGGAATAGACAGGGTCCCGGAGTATGGGGAGATTGTGCTCCCCCTCTCGGCCTCGATTAAGCTCCCGGCACCCTGCGACGGAGTGGCGTTAAAGCAACTGCCTTATATTATCGGCTGTCGCAGGGTGTTCGACCTGGTGACCAGTCGGGAGCTTTCGGACCGAGAGATGGTGCTGTTCTACCTCTCCCGACTCCTGAGACCTGCGCTTTGGTGGGCCGAGGGCCTAGTGGCCACCGGGGACGTCTGTCTCACCTCAGTGAGTCAGTTTGAGTCGGCGTTCTTAGCCCGGTTCGCCCCGGGTTCAGATGCCGCCTCCGCTGGTGAGCACCTCCGCTGGTGAGCACCTGGACCCCCAGCGCGATCATGCGCGTGTGTGTCAGCTCAAGCATCCGCTCGTCCCCGCGCGCGATCCTACGTGCTACGCGAGTTCTTTCTCGCCGCTCGGGACCCGCCTAGCGCTCCTCCGTGCGAGTCTCCTGACTCCACGGAAGACCCGTTACGCGAGTTCTTCCTCGCCGCTCGGGATCACAATGCCCCCCGTGCCCCTCATAATCACAAGAGGGCACGACGTCCACACCCTCACACGGGGGCACGGTGCCACCGCACCCTTGGTCACGTCGCCCCCACACACTCTAGGGGTCTCCGCGTTGCCCTTGAGCCCCCTTTTGTTTTCCTTTTCGCTTCCCCGGGTGCCTTTGCCCCCCGGTTGTTTTTGGGGGGGGCGATATGTCAGGTTGGAAGGGTTGGGCCACTCCCCCTGTCTCCCGTGTGTTGGGTGTTGGCCGTTTAGGCCTTCCGTAGTTAGGGCCCATCCCCTTGAGCGGGGATTGGGTCCTACCTGATCACGTGCGACCTACTGACTGCACTTGAAGCACGCATGCGCGGTGGGTCAGCAATACTGAGTGTACGCGTTAGTGTACTGACGCTCAAATGTCACGTCGGGTGTACAGTGTTATTATTTTCTCTATTGTGCTCTCGGCTCGTCTCGCCGTGCATTCAACGGCTTTTCCACTGTTTGCTTTGGGTATTTGTATTTTGGTTCTCGGCACGTCTCATCGTTTCCTCAGCGGCGTTTCCGCTGTATCAGTTTTGTTTATGTATTTTGCTCTCGGCACCTTCAGCGGCGTTCCCGCTGTGTGAGGCAAAATAAAGTGCTTTTGGTTCGCTTACCTGGTCGCCTGGCTCGCTAACTATATCTACACCGCACCGCACTGCGCCCCAGAAAGTGACAATATGGGGCAATTTGGAGCATTCAATTTCAAGATTCAAGATTAAAGATTCAAAGCCTTATTGTCATATGCAATGTAAAGAAACATGTTTCCCTGCACAATGAAATTCTTACATTGCCGTCCACCCTGGATGAGTAAGAAAAAAAAATAATAATGAAAATTTAAATATATAAAAACCAGAAAAACTTACACATACTATTTATATATTTGTGAGGTTATTTATATTGTGCAAAGTATTGAGCTACATTATATTGCAACAGTCCAATGAGAAGTGTAAGAATTTAGTGCAAAATTATTTGAGTCTATGAGGTAGTCATCAACTTAGCTGTTTATGAGTCAAATAGCCATGGGAAAAAAGAGTTTACCTTGAGCCATGTTTTTGGATTTTTGTTTTCGGACTGTGGGAGAAAACTGGAGAACCCGGAGGAAACCTTCACGGACACAGGGAGAACATGGAAACGCCACGAAGATTTGGATTCAAGCCTAATTCCCCAGCACTGAGAGGCGAACTGTGCCACCCACACAAGGAATTCATTTAAATAAAATACTTTACAGTAGAAAATAATATTGTTGACTTATGTGTAACTTTCACTACATTTACTTACTAAGTCTTCACATCATACATTAGTGTTTGACCTCAGAAATAGTCTTTGAGTCTATTTATCCATTTTAAACTGCGTAGCCAGGTTGTGAGTGCAGCAGCTTAAGCAGAGAGGTGCACAAATTCTTATACCTTCCAGCTCTATGGGGGGCACATTAAGGTGTTCCCAGGTCAACCGAGAGATATAATATTTCCATTTTGTTTGACTAAACATGCACAGAACATTTGACCATGAAGGCTGCCAGGGGGATATAAACCAGATGCCCAAACCACCTCAACTGGCTGCACTCAGCAGCAGCTGTACTCCTAGCCCCTCCTGAATGACTGAACTCCTCACCCTATCCTCCAGGAAAAGCCTAGCCACTCTGCTTAAGGAGACATAAGAGTATGTGGTAGCTCATGTTTAGGCTGTTGGGCTGTCAATCTGAAGGTTGAGAGTTCAAATCCCAGATCCACTGAAGTTACCAATGTGGATCCTAGATGCTGTATCAAACCCTGCTCTCTGACCCCAACCAAATTGGGATACTAATAAGTCGCTTCGATAAATGTGTGAATATATATTAACTATAAATATATATTAATACATATCATGTTCAGTAAATGGGCAGCACGGTGGCTTAGTGGTTAGCACGTTCGACTCTCAGCGTTAGGGATTCCCAGTTCGAATCCCAATCTGGGTGGAGTTTCCATGTTCTCCCCGTTTCCTCCGGGTTCTCCGGTTTCCTCCCACAGTTCAAAAACATAGATCAAGTCAATTGAATTCTCCAAATTGCCCCATATAGAATGTGTTTAAGTGAGTGTGTGTGTGCCCAGCGATAGATTGGCGCCCTGTCCTGGGTGTATCTGCCCAGAGCCCGAGACTTCTCCCTTGGATGGGCATGGGGCGACCCCCCCCCCCCCACACACACACACACGACACTAATAGAGGATAAAGCGGAAGATAATGGATGTTCTGTAAATTAATATCAAACTGTCAAGAACATTTTTCACTTTGTGACCATACTGACATTGTTATGCATATTTTCCAACTTTAAGCTTGATCCATGTTTTTGGACTGTGGGAGGAAACCGAACAACCCAGAGGAAACCCACGCGGACACGGGGAGAACATGGAAACTCCACCCAGATTGGGATTTGAACCAGGAATCCCTAGCGTTGACAGGCGAACCTGCTAACCACTAAGTCACTGTGCCGCCACTATATATTATTTAAATAAAAAAAATTGTTTGTAAACAACAAACAATATAATAAAAATTAACAATATAGTTATCGTTTAACAATAAGGTGAAATTGTGCACCAATAATCAGGACAATGTTAGTTACTACTGATGCAGGAAGGCATTTCATTGTTTGGAATTCCACAAAGGTGGCACGGTGGCTTAGTGGTTAGCACGTTCACCTCTCAGATTCCAGGTTTCAATCCCAATCTGAGTTTTCATGTTCTCCCCGTTTCCTCCGGGTTCTCCGGTTTCCCCCCACAGTCCAAAAACATGGTTCAAAGTCAATTTATTTCTCCAAATTGCCCTATAGAGTGTGTCCCTATATAGAGTGTCCTGGGTGTATCTGCCCAGTGCCCAAAACTTTCTCCCCAGGATGGGCATGGGGAACCCCCCCCCCTTCAACCCTAGTAGAGGATAATGTGTAAGATAATGGATAGATGGAATTCCACAAAACACCTCTGTTAGGTTTCAGGTAGCTTCTATATATTTAAAAAGGTATATTTATCAAATGTACCTTACTGATTGTAGACACTGCATATGTTTGGCCCTCCAATTGATCTTTCATTTTTTCAAAGCATGCAATTAAAAACATTCTCCTCCTCTGTATGCAGAATGCAATATTTTCAAATATTTTATTATACTATTAAAGTTAGTTGGAACATGGAGGCTTATGTCAGGCTTTTAATGAGATGATTTCCACAGGATGATGCTACCAGTATGCACAGTGACTCAATGCTGTCGTCTCACAGCGAGGTCTTGAATTTGATTCCTAGGGAGGACGGTTCCATTGTTGTGTGCCACATGTGGAATCTCTTTGTGACTGTGAATTTTCTCTAAGAGCTCTAGTTTCCTTCAGCAGTGCAAAGTGTTTGGAGTAACTTAATTGCCCTGTAACAATGCAATTGTGTTTCTCTGCCCTGTGAAAGGATGATAGACCCTGTAACCATATATGTCATATTAACCTTGTTTGTGTTTTATGTTATTCTAGAAAAATATACATCCTTTATTCTCATCTCATTTGCATAAATTTACATTTAGTTATTTCACAGACGCTTTTATCCAAAGCATCTTACAAATGAGAGAACAACAAAAAGATACAAGCAACAACAAACAACCATCATTTGTCTTCATGCTGGTTAATGTCAGTCTTCTATTATACTTGTGAACAACATTTACAGTAGTTTGCCATAAAAATTAATTATCTTTCGCTTAATTCTTTTAGGGTTGCAGAGGGTTTCCCCATGCCCATCCATGGGCAAAACGCTGGGCAGATACACCAAGAACACGGTGCCAATCTATTGCTAGGCACATTCAACCACACAGACACACTCCTTATGGGGCAATTTAGAGTATTCATTTGATCTTGAATCCTTGTTTTTGGACTGTGGGAGGAAACCGGAGAGAACAAGGAAACTCCACCTAGATTGGGATTTGAACCTGGATTTCCAGTGGGCTAACAGCCTAACGACTAAATCAGTGTGCCATAAACAACATGGACTAAAGTGTTGGGAAACTCCTCTTTGATCATTGATCACAGATATTAAATCAAGAACCAAGCCATGTGTTTGGACCATTTTTTTATTACCTTATATTCAGATTTTGTAGTTCACCTCTCAGCGCTAGGGATTCCTGGTTCGAATACCAATTTGGGTGGAGTTTCCATGTTGTCCCCGTGTCCAGGTTGGTTTTTTCCGGGTTCTCTGGTTTTTTCCCACAGTCCAAAAACATGGATCAAGGTCAATTGAATTATCCAAATTGCCCCATATATAGTGTGTATGTGTCTGTGTGAGTGAGTGTGTGCCCAGCGATAGATTGGTGCCCTGTGCTGGGTGTATCTCTGCCCAGTACCCGAAACATGGGCCCTGCCCCCCCCCAACCATAGTAGAGGATGAAGTGGAAGATAATAAATGGATGGATGGATTTCTCCAGCACCTTTAACACCATTCAGCCCCTCCAATTGGAATACAAGCTGGCAGGGATGCAAGTGGATCCACACCTGGTCACCTGGATTACTGACTACCTCACTGGCAGACCTCAGTACGTCAGGCTGAAAGAATGTTCTTCAGAGACTGTGGTCAGCAGCACAGGAGCACTGCAGGGGACTGTACTTTCCCCCTTCCTCTTTATACTTTACACGTCTGATTTCAGGTACAACTCTGAGACGTGCCACATGCAGAAGTTTTCAGATGACACTGCAATTGTCGCTTGTGAAAAAGGGAGGCCAGGAGGAGGAGTATAGAAGCCTGTTGGAGGACTTTGTGACATGGTGCTGAAGGAATAGCCTAAAACTGAATACCTCCAAGACCAAGGAGATGGTAGTGGACTTTCGTAGAGATAGGCCACTCACTCAGCCTGTGTATATTGAGGGGGCTGAGGTGGAGATGATTAAGACCTACAGGTACCTCGGTCTGCACCTGGATGAAAATTGGACTGGTCAGCCAACACTGATATCTTTTACAAAAAAGGTCAGAGCGGGCTTTATTTCCTGAGGAGACTGGGGTCCTTCAACATAATTAGGAAGCTCCTGCAGATGTTCTGTCAGACTGTGGAGTCCAGCCCCCCCCCCCCCCTATGCTGTGGTGTACTGGGGTGGCAGTTTTAAGAAGAGAGATGTGAGGCGGCTGGACATGTTGGTCAGACGTGCTGAGTCAGTGGAGGGTGTAGAACTGGACTCTATAATTAAGGTGGCAGAGAGGAGGACACTAAACAAACTGCTCTCCATCATGGACAATGATGGTCACCCACTGCACACCATCATTATGGACCAAAGGAGCACGTTCAGTGGCAGGCTGCTGTCACTGAGCTGCTCTACAGGCAGACTGAGGAGATCTTTTGTTCCGAGGGCCATCAGGCTTTATAATACGACTCTTTTGGGCCGGAAGAGCAAATAAGAACAACAGGACATTTAAACTGTCTCTTGTATTTTGCACAGTATCACTTAGGTCTCCATCCGTAGATGTCAATATAAATGTCAATATATTTTTTTATTTATTCCCTCTATTAAAATACTGTTTATTTTATTGTACTGTTACTGCTACTGGCTGCTAAATTTCCTTCGGGATAAATAAAATATTCTATCTATCTAAACGCTAGACAGATAGACCAAGGACAGTGTGTCAAACTATTGCTGGGCACATTTACTCACACGCACGAACACACTCTATATGGGGCAATTTAACTGACCATGAAGAACATGGAAACTCTACCAAGATCGGGATTCGAACCTGGATCCCCAGCACTAAGAGGCAAACAACTAAGCCAGTGTGCCATAAATAAAATGGAGTAAGGTGTTGGGACACTCCTCTTAATTATTAATCATTGATCACAGAAAGTCGGCACGGTGGTTTAGTGGTTAGTACATTCGCCTCTCAGCGCTGGGGATTCCTGGTTCGAATCCCAATCTGGCTGGAGTTTCCATGTTCTCCCCATGTCCACGCGTCCAAAAACATGGATCAAGTCAATTGAGTTTTCCAAATTACCACATATAGAGTGTGTATGTGTGAGTAAGTATGTGCCCAGCGATAGATTGGTGTCTGCCCAGCGCCAGAATCGTTCTCCCCTGGATGGGCATGGGGAACCCCCCGCGACCTTAGTAGAGGATAAAGCGGAAGATAATGGATGGATGGATGATCACAGATATAAAATCAAGAACCAAGCCATGAGTTTGGGACAATTTTATACCTTATATTTCGATTTTGTAGTAATATTGTGTAAAAGGGTATGTTTTTTGTCACTGTTGTGCAATTGCGCTGAGCCCATTCGTGTCTGTTTATACATGAATTTACTGCCATCCGGTGTTTGTAGAATGTAATGGCATTATTTCAGTCCTTCTTTGTGAGAGACCAAGCTGAATTAGGCTCACAGATTGATGAGGTCAGAACAGAGGGTGCTGTGGGGATACAGGATTGAACATGGCCTTTTCAACAGGCTAATCTGAATGACTGCCTGACCTTATCAGAGACACTCTAACCCAACACTACTCCATGGCTAGCATTTACAGCACAAAGGTTAATAGCAGGAGGCTTGAGTGTGATAGAAGGTCATGAAAAGGGTTCTCACCTTCCTGCTGACTCTCACACAGGACACTCTATTGACAGCCATGATGGAAGTCAATCTTTGCAAGTCAGTCGTGTCGACAATAACCTCACAACAACACTACGACATAATTAGGAAGAATTTCAATAACAGATTTAAAGATCGTGACACCGTTTATACAACCAGGACACGGCGACAATCTATCACTGGACACACACACACACAGATATACACACAAACACACTCTATATGGGGCAATTCGGAGAATTCAATTGACCTTGATCCAAGTTATAGGACTGTGGGAGGAAACTGGGGAACTCGGAGGAAACCCACACAGATTGGGATTCAAACCAGGAATCCCTAGCGCTGAGAGACGAACATACTAACCACTAAGCCACTGTGCTGCCCTGAAAGCAAGATGTGTAGGATTTTTTTGTTTACAGTATGTTAAATTTCAAGTTCAAGTAGTTTAGCTACTTTTATTGTTATTATCCATCCATCCATTATCTTCCACTTTATTCTCTACTAGAGTCACATGGGGATTCCCCATGCCCATTCAGGGGAGAACGTTGTGCAGGGCAAATACACCCAGGATAGGGCGCCAATGTATTACTGGACACGCACACACACACACACACACACATACACACACACACACACACACACACACACAGACACGCGCAGACACTTTATCCTCTTCTAGGGTCACGGGGGGTTCCCCATGCCCATCCAGGGGAGAATGTTTCAGGTGCTGGGCAGATACACCCAGGATAGGGTGCCAATCTATCGCTGGGAACACACACACTCTCTTTATGGGGCAATTTAGAGCATTCAATCAACCTTGATATTTGGACTGTGGGAGGAAACCGCACACACACTCTACATGGGGCAATTTGGAGAACTCAATTGACTTGATCCATGTTTTTGGACTGTGGGAGGAAATTGGAGAACCGGAAACCCACACAGACACAGGGAGAACATGGAAACTCTACCCAGATGGGGATTCTAACCGGGAATCCCTAGCGCTGAGAGGCGAATATGCTAACCACTAAGCCATCGTGCCGCCGTTGTTGCCATCTTGTTTTTCCAAAAACATTTTGCTCCTATATAGTGTGTGAGCAGTTGTGTTTGATTTTTCCCCAAGGCAACTCAACAACAAACAACTCTTTTCTTGCTTTACCCCAAAGGAATCATATCACCAACACTGAATTCTGTCTTTGTAACTTATGTATCAAACATTAAAAAAAAAAAAATTTAATTGCAGTTTATACATATTGAGGCGTCGCTGGAGTGTGTATGGGCTGGGCTCTCAGCCCATCCACCTGCAGAGCATCATGGGAATTTGTTATGGGGAGTTAAATGTTTGTAATGTTTACAATATTTGTGTGGAGATTTATGTTATGACTGTGTTATTTGAGGAATGTTAATGCTTTGGGTACATTTTAGGGATAAAGTTCGGTTGTACGGGCTACCATATATCACCTTGGGGAAAGTGAAGGCCTTATTTTAATGAACAGAGGACATTTGAGAGAACCAGCAGTGAGCAGCCAATAATCCTCTGGGCCATGTTCACTTTATTACATATAACTGAACTAGCTGTTTTTCTTGAAACATCCATAAAAATGCAAGTCTTCAAACAATCACAAATCCCAGGAGCAGGGTTTGAACCAATGATAATAGTTGCCCTTTGGTTCTTAAGTCCAACACCGTAACCACTCCGCCATAACCACTTAGCGTGAGGCCTTCCAACACAACTCATCAGTATTTTGGAAAAATCCATAAAAATGTAGCCTTCAAGCAAATGTTAACTACTAAAGCCAAGACTGAAGTATGAATTCATAATAACACCAGTCTATTGGATCGCAAGGTCAATGCTTTAACCACTTGGCCATCCGGGATTAATTGCTTTTTAAGAGAAAGCATAATAATGAAAGGATAGTTTTTAAACAATTGCAAATAAAAACACCTGGAGAGGGGGTTGAACCCACAAGGACGCTTGTCCATTGGAGCAGTCCAATGCCTTAACCACTCGGCCATCCTGGTGTAGGCATAAAAAGTTCTAGCAGTGGGCAGCCAATCATCTTTTGGGCCATGTTATAGTAGTGAAGTATTATAACAGCTTGGTGATTGGGAGCAGAGAAAATAACATTTTAAGGACTTTACCACAGCTTCATTTTTTAAACAAATTGATGCTTTTAACACTACTAAGAAATATAATCAATTATATATTGCCTTGGATAAAGTGAAGGACTTATTTTAATAAACAGAGGATATAAGAAAACAAGCAATGAGCAGCCAATCATTTTCTGGGCCATGTTCTATTTGTTAAATATAACTAAACTCACTAACTAAACAAACATTCATAAAAAAAATTCTCCAAAGAATGGTAAATCACCAGGAAACCCACGAGGACAACAGTCAATTGGATCTTAAGTCCAACGCCTTAACCACTGAGCCATCCTGGTGTGTTGACTTCAACAACAGAGCAGTGGACAGTAAATCATCTTCTGGGCAAAAATTTTATTACATTTATATACATTTGGTCATTTCGCAGACGCTTTTATCCAAAGCGACTTACAAGGTGAGCACAGGGTTCATCACAACATCCCTGGAGCAATGAGGGTTAAGGGTCTTGCTCAAGGACCCACACTGGTAACTTCAGTGGACCTGGGATTTGAACCCCCAACCTTCAGATTGAGAGCCCAACACCCTAACCACTGAGCTACCTTGCCCTTATTAGAGAAATGTAATTAAACCCCGCGGCACGGTGGCTTAGTGGTTAGCACGTTCGCCTCTCAGCGCTAGGGATTCCCAGTTCGAATCCCCATCTGGGTGGAGTTTCCATGTTCTCCCCGTGTCAGCGTGGGTTTCATCCGGGTTCTCTGGTTTCCTCCCACAGTCCAAAAACATGGATCAAGTCAATTGAATTCTCAAAATTGCCCCATACAGAGTGTGTCTGTGTGAGTGAGTGTGTGCCCAGCGATGGATTGGCGCACTGTCCTGGGTCTATCTGCCCAGCGCCCGAGACGTTCTCCCCTGGATGGGCATGGGGAACCCCACCGCAACCCTAATAGAGGATAAAAGTGAGAGATAATGAATGAATGAATAATTAAACCCATTGTTATTTATGAAGCAACCATAAAAATTCTAGAATTCAAACACACGCACTTCACAAACAGAAGGAGTCGGGTTTGAAACCACAAGTGTATTTACCAATTGGATCTTCAGTCTAGACCCTTAACTACTTGGCCTATTCTGTTGTAAATGCTTCAAGCAACCAGCAGTGAGCAACCAATCATTTTTGGGGCCATGTTACATTAGTTAAAAGTAATTGTCACACATAACAGGAGTGGAGCATAAACCTACATAGATCATTGGATCTTAAGTTCAACACGTTAACCAATCGGCCATCCTCGGGTGAGCACTTGGAGAACCAACACTAAGCAGCCAATCTTCTAGACTATGTTATTTTTGTAAAATATAACTTGACCCAGGCGGCACGGTGGCTTAGTGGTTAGCACGTTCGCTTCTCAGCACTAGGGATTCCTGGTTCTAATTCCAATCTGGGTGGAGTTTCCATGTTCTCCCTGTGTCCACGTGGGTTTCCTTCAGGTCCTCTGGATTCCACCCACAGTCCAAAAACATGGATCAAGGTCAAGTGAATTCTCCAAATTGCCCCATATAGATTGTGTTTGTGTGCATGTCCATGTGCGTGCCCAGCGATAGATTGGCGCCCTGTCCTGGGTGTATCTACCCAGCGCCCGAGATGATCTCCCCTGGATGTGCATGGGGAACCAACCGCGACTCTAATAGAGGATAAAGCAGAAGATAATGGATGGATAACTAGACCCACTGTTTTTCTACTATAAAATTATAGTCTTTAAACAATTGCAATTCACAAATAACAGGAGCCGTTTTGGTCTGAGAAAATGACTGTACTGTGGACTAATGCCTTCACCACACGGCCATCCAGGTGTGAAGTCTTCAAACCACTAGGAGTGAGCAGCCAATCATCTTTTGGGCCATGTTGTTTTAGTTAAGTATAGGTTATTAGTAAAGGGAGCCCAAATGATTAGTATAAAATAAAACTTACCATTATTTTGTAGACATCTTTGAAAATACAGTCTTCAAATGAACACAAATTACAAAATCTCAAAGAGGTTAGAATCCTCAAGAACACTAGTCAATCGGATCCCAAGACCAGTGCCTTAACCACTCGCACGGCCTGGTGTGAATGCATTAAAGGGCAAGCAGTGAACAACAAATCATCTTCTGGGCCATTTATTTTAACCAGTGACAGATAATTAAACACACCATTATTCATGAAAGGAGACATTCAAACAGCAGTATTCTCACAAGTGCAAATCACAAATACTAGTAGAGGGGTTTGAACTCACAAGGACACTTATCCATTGGTTCTTAAGTCCAACGTCTTAACCCCTCAGCCATACTTGCACCAGTGCTTCAAAGTTATAGCAGTGGGCAGCCACATCATCAAAGCACAGAGTGAGGTTTGAATTTACAACGACACTAGCATAATAGTGAAGTAATTGTCTTATTTGCTAAAAAATAGCAAATAAGAAACACCAGCAGTGGGGGTTGAACCCACAAGGACAATTGTCCATTGGATCTTATGACCAACGTCTTAACAGCTTGAAGTTCTAGCAGTGGGGCTGGAATATTAATGAAGTATTATAACAGCTTGGTGATTGGGAGCAGAGAAATTGATTTTACATTTTGAGGACTTTACTGCTGGTACATTTTTTAAACAAATGGATGCTTTTAACACTACTAACAATTACAAATTGCCTTGGGGACAAGCCTTATTTTATTTTGACCAGAGGATATTTGAGGATATTGATCTTCTAGGCCATATTCATCCATCCATCCATTATCTTCCACTTTATCCTCTAGTAGGGTCACGGTGGGGTACCCCATGCCCATCCAGGGGAGAACGTTTCGGGCCCTGGGCAGATACATCCAGGACAGGGCGCCAATCCATCACTGGGCACACACTCACTCACACAGACACACTCTATATGGGGCAATTTGGAGAATTCAATTGACCTTGATCCATGTTTTTGGACTGTGGGCGGAAACAGGAGAACTCGGAGGAAACCCACGCGGACAACATGGAAACTCCACCCAAATTGGGATTCGAACTGGGAATCCCTAGTGCCGAGAGGCGAACGTGCTAACCATTAAGCCACCGTGCTGCCTTCTGCGCCATATTCTAGTTGTTAAATATAACTAAACTCGGCGGCACTCGGTGTCTTAGTGGTTAGCACGTTCGCCTCTCAGCCCTAGGGATTCCCGGTTCGAATCCCCATCTGGGTGGAGTTTCCATGTTCTCACCGTGTCTGTGTGGGTTTCCTCCGGGTTCTCCGGTTTCCTCCCACAGTCCAAAAACTTGGATCAAGTCAATCGAGTTCTATAAATTGCCCCATATAGAGTTTGTCTGTGAGTGAGTGTGTGCCCAGCGATAGATTGGCACCCTGCCCTGGGTGTATCTGCCCAGCGCCCGAAACGTTCTCCCATGGATGGGCATGGGGAACCCCACCGTGACCCTAATATAGAATAAAGCGGAAGATAATGGATGGATGAATGAATAACTAAACTCAGAATTTTTCTTGTAAGCATCTATAAAAACACCTGCTTTCAAAACAACTGCAAATACCAGGAGTGGGAGTGGAACCCATGAGGGCACTCGTCCATTGGATCTTAAGTCCAACGCCTTAATCACTCGGCCATCCTGGTGTGAGCGCTCAAAATTCTGGCAGTGGGCAGAGATTCATCTTTTTGGCCATGTTATATTAGTGAAGTATAATTCAATATAACCAGCGATGGATTGGCGTCCTGTCCTGGGTCTATCTGCCCAGCGCCCGAGACGTTCTCCCCTGGATGTGCATGGGGAACCCCACCACGACCCAAATAGAGGATAAAGTGGGAGATAATGAATGAATGAATGAATTCAATATAATTCATAATTAAACATCCACAAAAATGCAGCAATCACAAACAAATCATATTTTAGGGCATTTTGTATTAGTGACATATAACTAAACCTATCATTATTCATAAAAACAACCATAAAAATTTTAAGAGTAAAATAACTACAATTCACAAATACAAGAAGTTTGTTTTACTTCAACAAATAGAACCAGAATGTAATTGACTGTCCATTTCTGACTGCATGGTGCACTTGCACCAGGATGGCCGAGTGGTTAAGGTGTTGAACTTAAAACCCAAGGTGTTGAACTTAAAACCCAACCCTTAAAACCTTATGGGTGTAAACCCCGCTCCTGGTATTTGTAAGTTTCACTTGTAAGAATGCCACCAGAGTCAATGGATAAGTGTTCTTGTGAGTTCAAACCCCACTTCTGGTATTTGAGTTCTGCATTTGTTTGATGACTTGCGTTTTTATGGATGTTTCCAGACAAACAGTGAGTTTAGTTATGCTTAACATGGTCCATAACATGATTGACTGCTCACTTCTGGGTTCTCTCAAATATCCTCTGTTCAATAAAATAAGACCTTCAGTTTTAGTACATGGACCAGGATGGCCGAATGGTTCAGGCGTTGGACTTAATATCCAATGGATAAATATCCTTGTGTGTTCAAACCCCACTCCTGGTCTTTATGACTTGCAATTGAAAAAATAAAGGAAATTATTATGCTTGTTCGTTAAAGCAATTACAAAAGCATGGCCAAGTGGTTAATGCATCAACCTTGCAAGAGACTAGTGTCGTTGTGTATTCAAACCTCACTTTGTGGGTAACTTTTGTTTTGAGACTGCATTTTTATGTATGTTTTCAAAATACCTACTAGTTTAATAATATTTCATTAATATTAACTAACCCACTGCTAGAACTATGAGTACACACACCAGGATGGCCGAGTGGTTAAGGCGTTGGTCTTAAAATCCAATCGACAAGTGTCCTCGTGGGTTCAATCCCCACTCCTGGTATTTGTCATTTGCAATTGTGTACAGACTAGCATTTTGCTTGTGCTTTATGCTTGTTACACCAGGATGAAATGGTTAAGTCATTGACCTTGCGATCCAATAGACTGTGCTTTTGTTGTTAGCATTTATTTGAAGACTATATTTTTATGAATGTTTCCAAAAAAGACGATGATTTTAATTATACTTCACTAATATAACATGGCCCAACAGATGTTTGGCTACCCACTGCTACTGTATGGAATCCTTCACACCACCCACTTAATATCCATTAGGAAAGTGTCCTCGTGGGTTCAAACCACCCTCCTGGTATTTGTGAATTGCACTTGCTTTAATCCTAAAATTTTTATGGTTGCTTTCATGAATAATTATAGGTTTAATTATATGTCACTAATACAATCTGGCCCAAAAGATGATTTGTTTGTGATTGCTGCATTTTTATGGATGATTAATTATGAATTATATTGAATTTAAGTCCAATGCCTTAACCACTCGGTCATCCTGGTGCGAGTGCTTAAACCCCCAGCAGTGGACAGACAATCATCTTTTGGGCCATGTTATATTAGTGAAGTAATATTAAGCTTATAGTTTTTTTTGGAAACATCCATAAAAATGAACTCTTCAAAACACAATTGTTAGGAGTGAGGTTTGAACGTACAAGGACACTAGTTTATTGGCTCTTAAGCCCCAACGCCACCCTGGTGTAAGAATTGCAAAGAGAAAACAGTGTACAACAAATCATCTTCTGGGCCATGATATATTAAACTCATTATTCAAGTAATTATAAAACTCATTATTCAAGTAAGGAACCATAAAAAGGAGTGGGATTTGAACCCACTTGTCCATTGGATCACAAGTCCAACGCCTTAACCATTCGACCATCCTGGTGTATGCACTTAGGATTCTAGCAGTGGGCACACAATCTATAGGGCCATGTTATATTTGTGAAGTATTATAACATCTTGAGGCAGCACGGTAGCTTAGTGGTTATCACGTACTGTACTCAGCACTAGGGATTCCCGGTTTGAATCCCAATCTGGGTGGATTTTCCATGTTCTCCCCAAGTCCGAGTGGGTTTCCTCTGGGTTCTCCGGTTTCCTCCCACAGTCCAAAAACATGGATCAAGATCAATTTCCATCCATCCATCCATCCATTATCTTCCGCTTGTCCGGGTGGCGGGGGCAGCAACCGAAGTAGGGAGACCCAGACCTCCCTCGCCCCAGCCACCTCCACCAGCTCGACAGGGGGAACCCCGAGGCGTTCCCAGACCAGCTGAGAGCACCTCCCTAGGAAGGTGCCCAGGGGGCATCCTTACCAGATGCCCGAACCACCTCAACTGGCTCCTTTCGATGAGGAGGAGTAGCGGCTCCACTCCGAGTCTCTCCCAGATGACCGAGCTTCTCACCCTATCTCTAAGGGATAGCCCAGCCACCCTGCGGACAAAACCCATTTCGGCCGCTTGTATTCGCGATCTTGTTCTTTCGGTCATTACCCAAAGCTCATGACCATAGGTGAGGGTCGGAACGTAGATCGACTGGTAAATCGAGAGCCTTGCCCTTTGGCTCAGCTCCTTCTTTACCACAACAGACCAGTATAGGGTCCGCATCACTGCTGACCCCGCGCTGATCCGTCTGTCAATCTCACGCTCCTGCTTCGCAAATACAGGGACTGAATGGCCCGTAGTAAGGAGCCATGTACCCCATACTCACGAAGCACCTCCCACAGAATACCCCAAGGGACACAGTCGAAAGCCTTCTCCAGATCCACAAAGCACATGTAGACTGGTAGGGCAAACTCCCATGAACCCTCGAGGATCCTGGAGAGAGTGAAGAGCTGGTCCAGTGTTCCACGACCAGGACAAAAACCACACTGCTCCTCCTGGATCCGAGGTTCAACTATCATTCAGACTCTCTTCTCCAGTACCCCTGCATAGACTTTGCCGGGGAGGCTGAGGAGTGTAATTACCCTGTAATTGGAACACACCCTCCGGTCCCCCTTTTTAAAAAGAGGCACCACCACCCCCGTCTGCCAGTCCAGAGGCACTGCCCCCGATGACCATGCAATATTGAAAAGGCGCGTCAGCCAAGACTGCCCCACAACATCCAGAGCTTTGAGGAACTCTGGGCAGATCTCATCCACCCCAGAAGCCCTGCCACCAAGGTGCCAGAATCTTCTAGGAGCCGACCGAAAGTCACTTTCCAAAGTCTCACCGAACTCCTCCCACACCCGGGTTTTTGCCGCCACGACGCACGAAGCCGCAAATCGCTTGGACTGTCAGTACCGGTCAGCTGCTTCTGGAGTCCCACAAGCCACAAGATCAATTTAATTCTCCAAATTGCCCCATATAGAGTGTGTTTGTGTGAGTGAGTGTGCCCAGCAATAGATTGGCGCCCTGTCCTGGATGTATCTGCCCAGCGCCCGAAAAGTTCTCCCCTGGATGAGCATGGGTTCAATCCCCCCTTCTTGTATTTGAGATTTGCATTTTTTTGACGACTTGCATTTTTATGGATGTTTCATGAAAAACAGTGAGTTTAGTTATGTTTCACATATAGAACATGGCCCAGAGGTTGATTGGCTGATCACTGCTGGTTTTCACAAATATCCCCTGTTCAATAAAATAAGGCCTTCAATTTTAATACACGTACAAGGATGGCCGAGTGGTTAAGGCGTTGGACTTAAGATCCAATGGACAAGTGTCCTGGTGGGTTCAGACCACACTCCTGGTATTTGTGATAAAGTAAAGTTAATTATTTCACTATTATGCTTGTTCATTAGAGCAATTACAAAAGCATTTTCCAAGTGGTTAATGCATCGACCTTGCAAGAGACTAGTGTCGTTGTACATTCAAACCTCACTCTGTTCTTCTGTTGTTAGCATTAGTTTGTAGGCTGCATTTTTATGTATGTTTTCAAAATACCTATGAGTTTAATAATATTTCATTAAAAAAGATGGCTCAAAAGATGATTGGCTGCCCACTGCTAGAAGTTTTAGTACACACACCAGGATGGGCGAGTGGTTAAAGTGTTGGGATTAAGATCCAATGGACAAGTGTCCTTGTGCGTTCAATCCCCACTCCTGGTATCAGTTGTTTAAGGACTTATCTCCTACTTTTATGCTTGTTTCACCAGGATGCCAAGAGGTTAAGGCATTGACCTTGCTATCCAATAGACTATGTGCTTTTGTTGTTAGCATTTATTTGAAGACTGCATTTTTATGAATGTTTCCAAAAAAGACAATAAGTTTAATTATACTTATACTAATTAATTATACTTTACACAAATATAACATGGCGCAACAGATGTTTGGCTTCATTTACATTACATTTACATTTAGTCATTTAGCAGACGCTTTTATCCAAAGGCTTCCCACTGCTACTGTATGGAATCCTTCACACCACACACTTAAGATCCATTTGGAAAGTGTTCTAGTGGGTTAAAACTCCACTCCTGGTATTTGTGAATTGCACTTGCTTTAATCCTAAAACTTTTATGGTTGCTTTCATGATTAATAATAGGTTTCATTATATGTCTCTAATACAAAAAGTGGGCAGCCAATCAGCTTTTGAGCCATGTTATATTAATGAAGTATTATAACAGCTTGGTGATTGGGAGCAGAGAAATTGTTTTTACATTTTGAGGACTTTACCACTGGTCTATTTTTGATACAAATTGATGTTTTTAACACTACTGACAGACATAATCAATTATATATCGTCTTGGGAAAAGGCCTTATTTTAATGAGCAGAGGATATTTAAGAGAATCAGTAGTGAGCAGCAAATTATCTTCTGGGCCATATTATATTTGTTAAACATAACTAAACTCACAGTTTTCCTTGTAAGCATCAATAAAAACACCTGCTTTCAAAACAACTGCAAATACCTGGAGTGGGGGTTGAACCCACAAGGACACTCATCCATTTGATTTTAAGTCCAACGCTTTAACCACTCAGCCATCCTGGTGTGAGCGCTCAAAGCTCTAGCAGTGGGCAGCCTTTTTGGTTATGTTATATTAGTGAAGTATAATTCAATATAATTAATATTTAAACTTCCATAAAAATGCAGCGATCACAAACAAATCATCTTTTGGGGCATTTTGTATTAGTGACATATAATTAAATCTATCATTATTCATAAAAGCAACCATAAAAATGTTAGTATTAAAACAAGTGCAATTCACAAATACCAGGAGTTTATTTTTCTTCAACAAATAGAACCAGATTGTAATTGGCTGTCCATTTCTGACTACGTGGTGCACTTGCACCAGTTAAGGTAACTTAAGACCCAATGGACAAACGTCCTCACGTGTTCAAACCCTGCTCCTGGTATTTGTAAGTTTCACTTGTAGGAATGCTACCAGAGCCAATGGATAAGTGTACTTGTTGCTTCAAATCACCCTTCTGGTATTTGAGATTTGCATTTTTTTTTGACGACTTGAATTTTTATGGATGTTTCAAGAAAAACAGTGAGTTTAGTTATGTTTAACATATAGAACATGGCCCAGAAGATGATTGGCTGATCACTGCTGGTTCTCTCAAATACCCTCTGTTCAATAAAATAAGACCTTTAATTTTAGTTTGGGCGGCACGGTGGCTTAGTGGTTAGCACATTTGCTTTTCAGCACTTGGGATTCCCGGTTCGAATCCCTATCTGGGTGGAATTTCCATGTTCTCCCCGTGTCCGTTTGGGTTTCCTCCGGGTTCTCCGGATTCCTCCCACAGTCCAAAAACATGGTTCAAGTCAACTGAGTTCTGCAAATTGCCCCATGTAGTGAGTGTGTGCCCAGCGATGGATTGGCACCCTGTCCTGGGTTTATCTGCCCAGCGCCCAAAATGTTCTTCCCTGGATGGGCATGTGGCACCCCACCACGACCCTAATATAGGACAAAGTGGAAGATAATGAAAGAATGTATTTTAGTTTGGTTGTTTTTGGAAACATCCATAAAAATTAATGGATAAGTGTCCTCGTGGGTTCAAACCCCACTCCTGGTATTTGTGATTTGCTGTTGTTTAAATTTAATTATTTCACTATTATGCTTGTTCTTTAAAGCAATTACAAAAGGGTGGCCAAGTGGTTCAAGTGTTGACCTTGCAAGAGACTAGTGTCATTGTGGAATCAAGCCTCACTCTGTTCTTCTGTTGTTAGCATTTGTTTGTAGGCTGTATTTTTATGGATGAAAAACAGTGAGTTTAGTTATATTTAACAAATAGAAAATGGCCCAGAAGATGATTGACTGCTCACTGCTGGTTCTCTTAAATATCCTCTGTTCAATAAAATAAGGCCTTCAAATTCAGTACATCCACCAGGATGGCCGAGTAGTTAAGGTGTTGGACTTAAGGTCCAATGGATAATTAACCTCGTGGGTTCAAACCCCACTTCTGGTATTTTTGATTTACTGTTGTTTAAAGTAAATTGTTTCACTATTATGCTTGTTCATTAAAGCAATTACAAAAGGATGGCCAAGTGGTTAAAGCGTTGACCTTGCAAGAGACTAGTGTCCTTGTGGATTGAAACCCTACTCTGTGGTTACCATTTGTTTTTAACTACACACACCAGGATGGCCGAGTGGGTAAGGCGTTGGAATTAAGCTCCAATGGACCAGTGTCCTCATGGGTTCAATCCCCACTTCTGTTTTTTATGATTTGCAATTGTTTAAAGACTAATATTTTTCTATTATGCTTGTGCTTTATGCTGGTTACACCAGGATGGCAAGTGGTTAAGGCATTGACCTTGCAATCCAATAGACTCCAATAGATGCGTTTGTTGTTAGCATTTGTTTGAAGACTATATTTTCATGGATGTTTCAAAAAAAGACGATGAGTTTAATTATACTTCACTAATATAACATGGCAGCGATGGATTGGCGCCCTGTCCTGGGTGTATCTGCCCAGCGCCCGAGACGTTCTCCCCTGGATGGGCATGGGGAACCCCACCACGACCCTAATAGAGGATAAAGCGGGAGATAATGAATGAATGAATAATATAACATGGCCCAATAGATGATTGGCTTCCCACTGCTACTGTATGGAATCCTTCACACTACACACTTAATACCCATTAGGAAAGTGTCCTCGTGGGTCCAAACCCCACTCCTGGTATTTGTGAATTGCACTTGTTGCTTTCATGAATAATTATAGGTTTAATTATATGTCACTAATACAAAATGCCCCTAAAGATGATTTGTTTGTGATTGTTGCATTTTTATTAATATTTTATTATGAATTATATCGAATTTAATACAATACCTTAACCACTCGGTCATCCTGGTGTGAGTGCTTAAACCCCCAGCAGTGGACAGACTATAATCTTTTGGGACTTGTTATATTAGTGAAGTAATATTAAGCTGATAGTTTTTTTTGGAAACATCCATTAAAATGAACTCTTCGGGGGCGCTAGGGAGCACACCATGGTGTAGACGTGATTTCATCGGGGTCTCCACACCATTGCTAATTAATCGGTTTTCTTTCTTTTTTTAATTTGGGAATTTTACGTTTACTCGACGGCTAAAGACTCCCAGCTCAACTTGAACACACTTTGGTGCCGACAACTGATAAGATGCCGCCAAAATCAACCAAAACTCTAAAGGATTCAGGGAATCCCTCTCCTGCGCTCTCGCTTACTCCGCCAGTAGGTCCTCCGGGGCCCAATGATTCTGAAATTGACTCACCCCCCTTGTGGGTCAAGAACTTGTTCGATTCGCTCCGGACCACCCTGGAAAATATTTCTTCCCGTCTGAGCAGCCTGGAACTTACATTAACGTCGGTCCGGTCCGAGCTAAAGGACTTTAAGGAAACCCTAAGCTCCCTCGACGAAGCTGTTTCGGCTCATGACTCCCGTATCGACTCACTCGAATCTGCACTCGCAGAGCAGGAAAAAGTCAACGCCAAGATCATGCTGAAACTAGACGATCTGGAAAGCAGATCGAGAAGGAATAATATTCACATAATTGGCGTCCCAGAGGGGAGTGAAGGACCCCGAGTCACTGATTTCGTGGCCGACCTTCTACCCAAGCTTCTCGATGAGAGTCATTTTGATTCCCCCCTGCTGGTAGACCGGGCCCACAGATCGCTGCGCCCGCGCCCGCCAGAGGGCGCTAGACCCCGACCTATCATTACGCGGATACATCTTTTCCAAGCCAAGGAGAGAATCTTACATCTCCGGAGATCCGCTGGACCACTTCAGTTTAAAGGTCATAAAATCCTTATTTTTCCGGATTACACCAGCGCAGTGATCGACAAAAGAAGGCAGTTTGCCGAAACTTTGGGTGCCCTGAGAAACATGAAGATCACACACACTTTTCGTTTCCCTGCGCGGTTACAGGTAACCTTTGAGGACCAGCTGCACACCTTCCTTGAACCATCTGATGCCAGGATTTTTGTGGAGTCAATTAAGTCCGCAGTAAGCAAGGAGAACTGATGACATAATCCCTTGTTGCGGCATTGCAGTGTCGGCTAGAGTTTGGAGTGATTGACTAGCTGCGGTGTTTTGTAATGACACTGGCCACAAGACCAGCGCAATTTGACAATCACATTCTTTTCCTACCTTCTGAATAAATTCTTGTGGACCAGGCTGAGTCAATCAAAACTATATGCGCATTGAAAGGTCAACTTGATTGGGATATTCCCCACGGAGGTAATTTAATAAAAACGCCTACACTTTTCTTTGTGCAGTTTGGACACTTAAGAGAATTTTTTTTTTTTCAATTTAATCTAATTTTAATTTTTTTCTTTCATACACCATGATAATACGTGGTTTTGGGGACCCCTCCCCCTGCATCATAGTTTAGTAGTGAGTAGAGTGTTGTTCCTTTGTTGCGGTAGCCTTCCCATTACATATGGGGATTTCTAGACATTTCTGGGGTGGAAATAGGTCTGCGTTGGGGTTGGGGTTGGGTTTGGGAGGGAGGTTGTGGGTGTTTGGTTATTTGCTTAGTTACTATGTCTCAAGTGATATGTCTTCGTTATTTGTTTTGGTTTGATTGTTTGTTTTTTTTTCTTTTCCTTTCCCTTTGCTTCCTACTCCTATAGGGTGGCATTTTGCATCTTCCCTTCTTGGCTTTGAATGGTACGAGATTAATAACGTGAATCTCACAAATATTAACTTGGTCTCCTGGAATGTCCTAGGGATTAATCATCCCCTTAAACGGGGAAAAATATTCGCACATTTAAAAAAGATGAAGGCGGACATAATTTTTCTTCAGGAAACCCATATAAATTTCTCCCATCAAGCCAGATTAAGAACGCAGTGGATATCCCAAACCTTTCAAACCACATTTTCCTCTAAGGCTCGTGGGGTAGCGATTCTCTTTCGAAAGAATATTCCATTCCAACTAAAAGACATGATAGTCAACCCATAAGGACGATATATTATTGTATCCGGAAATATCAACTCCTATCCCTTAACTTTAGTTAATATTTATGGCCCGAACTATGACAACCCAGAATTTTTTCGTCGTCTTTTTCAAATTATTCCGTTTAACTCGTCTGACAATATTATTATAGGAGGTGACTTTAACTGTTACCTGGACCCGTACTTAGATAGGCTGTCTTCTAAGTCACCAACGGTACTTACATCCACTCAGGTCTTGAAATCTTTGCTCAGGTCTTCAAATTTGGTAGACATTTGGAGACTTCAGCATCCAACTAGTAAAGACTTCTCATTTTATTCGCCTGTGCATAATTCCTTTTCTCGGATTGATTATTTCTTAGTTTCGTCAGAGCTAGTTCCTAAGGCGGGTTCCACAGTGTACCATCCTATCCTTATTTCCGATCATAGTCCAATTACCCTCACGCTATGTAACTTAATTAACAAACCTATATATAATTGGAAATTCAACCCTAATTTACTCTCCGATGCCAACTTCGTCAGATATATGGATCTTAAGATATCTGAATTTCTAGAATTTAATGACACGAACGATATTTCGGACACTGTTCTTTGGGAGACCTTTAAAGTAGTGACCAGAGGACATATCATATCATTTGAAGCCTCAAAAAAGAAAGAATTAGATAAACGCCTTACAGAACTAGAAAGTAGTATAATAGCCTTAGAAAAAACTAACAAACTTTCTCCCTCCACAGCAGTGTACAACCAAATCCTGCAATATAAATTCAAATACAATAATATTCTTAACCAAAGGGTCGAAAACCTCCTTCTAAAACTTAAAAGAAAACATTTTGAGCTGGGTGAAAAACTGGAAGCTAAGCTTCTTAGCTAGACAACTCAGGGAGATCAGGGCCAGCCAAGCAATTTATGAAATTCAGTCTGCCTCCGGGCATCTTCCCACGAGTCACAAAGAAATTAATAATAGATTTAGGGACTATTACGCAGACCTATACACATCAAGATTCACAGCCTCTGAGTCTGACCTGGATTCTTTCTTTGATAATTTGTCTATACCTAAGCTTTCTGATTCAGCTAGAGAAGCTTTAGGTTTGCCAATTACTTTGTCTGAAATCCAAAAAGCAATAGATAGCTTTCCAATGGGCAAAGCTACTGGACCAGATGGTTTTGGATGTGAGTTTTATAAAGCGTTTTCTGTGAAACTCACTCCTTTATTGCTTAGAATGGTCCATGATTCAATTGCTAATAACAAATTTCCTGATTCCTTGTATCAGGCGAATATTTCATTAATATTAAAGAAGGGGAAAATTAACACCGATCCTGCCTCATACAGACCCATTGCTCTGCTTAATGCTGACCAAAAAATTATTTCAAAAGTAATTAATATGCGGATGATCTTCTTTTATCTATTACCGATCCTGCCTCTTCCATCCCCAAACTCTTGGATTATATTAATTTGTTCAGACAATTCTCTGGCTACACAATCAACTGGAACAAGTGTGAATTTATGTTGCTTGCTAGTAGTAAGTTACTTCCGCTTTCGATGATTGGAAGAATTAATGCTATTAAAATTATCGTTTTGCTACGATTTTTATACCTTTTTCAAAACCTTCCTTTTGTTCTCCCAAACTCTTTGTTCCAGTTAATTGATTCTTCTATATCTTCCTTTATATGGGCCCAAAAAACCCCTCGTATCGCTAAAATTCACTTAGAAAAACGTGCTACCGATGGAGGCTTGAATTTACCTAATTTTAAACACTATTATTGGGCAGCTAATACTAGAGCTGTTGCATTCTGGCAGCTTGGTTCTCGTTCTGGTCTTGCCTCGAGAAGTACCCCACTGTGGGTCAAGGTGGAGGCTAGTTGTTCTCCTCTGACCTCTTTACTTACGTTGCTATACACAAAGCTGTCATCTAGTAAAATTGTCACAAACAAGAATTTCATAATTAAGAACTCATTGAAAATACTAAATCAAATTAAACATGTTACGAAAGCCCCACCAAATTCCATTCATACCCCTATTACATTTAATCATGAATTCATTCCGGCCAAAACGGATAAGATTTTTTTTCACCTTGAAAACCAAGGTTTGACCTCCTTGGATGATTTGTATCAGGATGGTTGTTTTATGTCATTCAACACCATGAGGGAAAAATGCAGTATACCACGCTCCCATTTCTTCCGATATTTACAACTGAGGCATTATACCAAAACAGCCCTAATTGATTTAACTTCAAAACCATCGGACCATGCTTTATTCCGCTTTTTTAACTCAGACCCATTGTCTAAACAACGGATTTCACGTTGCATCTCCTTCCTAAAACTTACTCCTAGTTCCGACCATCTTAGGCTAGCCTGGACTAAGGAATTAGGGTGTGAAATACCTAAGGATATATGGGAAGAAAGTCTTACTAGAATCCCAGATTGCTCTATAAACTCATGGTACAGATTGATCCAATTTAAAATTTTACATCGGCTACATTATTCCAAAACTAGACTTCATAAGATCTTTCTGAATATCTCGCCACTGTGTGAGAAATGCTCCATAGAAAAAGGCACTTTGACCCATCTGTTTATCACATGCCCTGCCTTACAATCTTTTTGGAACAACATATTTGACTGGCTTTCAAAAGTGCTAAATATCCCTCTAGAACCAGATCCCATTCTTATAATCTGTGGGTGCTCTATTTTTCTATCTACATTTCCATATACAGTTCAACGCGTGGTTATGGCCACCATGATGGTATCTAAAAAATTGATTTTGCTACATTGGAAACTGTCTTCTGTTCCTTCTTTCAAAAACTGGCTCACGGAAATGTATAATTTTATTTCACTGGAAAGATTACGCACCCGAAAGCCCCACTCTCGGATGCATGTTATTAAATTTTGGGATCCTATACTAGATCATCTTAAGGTAACACAAGAGTGAGTTATACTTCTGAAAACTACCCAGTATCATTCTCTGCCACCCCCCCCCCCCCCCTTTTTTTTTCTTTTTTTGTTTTGTTTTTGTTTTTTTGTTTATTTTATTTATTTATTAAATTTTTTGTTTATTTTTTTTGTCATTAATATTTATTCATAATTTTATAATATAATAATTAGTATATTCATATTATTATATCACCACCTGAGACTGTTCTGATTGTGGACTGGGTTTGGGTTGAACATGTATGTTTTTGTGTTCTGTATTTGACTTTGGAAAAAAATACAATAAAACAGAATATTAAAAAATAAATAAAAATGAACACTTCAAAAAACACAATTGTTAGGAGTGAGGTTTGAACTTACAAGAACACTAGTTTATAGGCTGTTAAGCCCAACGCCTAAACTGCTTAGCCACCCTGGGGAAAGCATTATAAAGAGAAAACAGTGTACAACAGATCATCTTCTGGGTCATGATATAGCAGTGGTGCACAATTAAACTCATCATTATTCAAGTAAGAAACCATAAAAATGTTTATTTAAACAATAAACCAGGAGTGGGGCTTGAACCCACGAGGACACTTATCTATTGGATCTTAAGTCCAACGCCTTAACCACTCAGCAATCCTGGCGCGTGCACTTTGTGTTCTAGCAGTGGGCACACAATCTTTTGGGCCATGTCATATTAGTGAAGTATAATTAAACTGGGGCGGCACGGTGGCTTAGTGGTTAGCACGTTTGCCTCTCTGCACTAGCTATTTTTGGTTCGAATCCCAATCTGGGTGGAGTTTCCATGTTCTCCCCGTGTCTAGGTGGGTTTTCTCCGTGTTCTCCGGTTTCCTTCCACAGTCCAAAAATTAATTACAATTCTCCAAATTGCCCCAAATAGAGTGTGTTTGTGTAAGTGAGTGTGTGCCCAGAGATAGATTGGCACCCTGTCCTGGGTGTATCTGCCCAGCGCCCGAAACGTTCTCCCCAGCATGGGCATGGGGAACCCCCCCGCGACCCTAATAGAGGATAAAGCGGAAGATAACGTTTTTGGAAACATCCATAAAAAGGCAGTCTTCAAAAGAATATGGTCAGGAGTGAGGTTTGAACCCACAAAGACACTACTTTATTGGCTCTTAAGTCCAACAACTAAATTGCTCAGCCATCCTAGCGCACGTGCTATAAAGTGCAAGCAGTGGACAACAAATCATCTTCTGGTCCATTTTATATTGGTGCTGTGTAATTAGACATTCATTCATTCATTCATTATCTCCCGCTTTATCCTTTATTAGGGTCACGGAGGGGTTCCCCATGCCCATCCAGGGGAGAACATCTCGGGCGCTGGGCAGATACACCCTGGACAGGGCGCCAATCCATCGCTGGGTACACACTCACACACTCAAACACACTATATATGGGGCAATTTAGAGAACTCAATTAACTTGATCCATGTTTTTGGACTGTGGGAGGAAACCGGAGAACCCGGAGGAAACCCACGCGGACACGGGGAGAACATGGAAACTCCACCCAGATGGGGATTTGAACCAGGAATCCCTAGAGCTGAGAGGCGAACGTGCTAACCACTAAGCCACCGTACCGCCCTGTAATTAAACAATCCTTTATTATTAATGAAAGCAACTATAAAAAGGGTACTCTTGAAACAAACAAAATTTACAGAAAGCAGGATTGGGGTTAGAACCCATGAGGGAACACAACCATTGGATTTTTAGCCCAAAGCCTTAACCACAAAGCAATCCTGGGGAATGTAATTTTGAAATTCAGTAATGGGAAGTCAATCATCTTCTGGGCCATGTAGTATGTGTTAAATAAAACTAAACTTTTTATTTGTGAACTTATTCATTCTGTCTCATATGCTACTTAGATAAAGATAAATTATACATACTTTGAAAAAAATACATTAATTGAAGTGAAGTTCAAACTTCACAAGGAGACTAACCTATTGGATATTTAGTTCAATAACCTACTCACTAAGCTATCCAGATGAGAGGCCATTACTCATGGAAGTGTAGCAGTATGCTGCCGGTAACACCTTTCCTGCCCTTCCACTAATGTTTATTTTTGTCCCGCCTCTTATTACTCGCGAGCCAATCGGGTCTCCCCTGGCCTTTCATAAAGGGGAGGGAGCGCCCGTCATTGGGTGAGCTGGCTGAGTGAGTGTTTCCACTGCTCGGTTCCTTCCTGGTTTTCCCTGTGTCGCGACTCTCGGCGGCGAGCTGGTGGAGGGTTTGAACTGGCGTTTGACTAATCTGCTGTGCAGGTAAATTCTAATTTTCCTTGTGTAGTGTTTAAGCTGCGGTTAGTGTAGTATCGGGCACGTTTCTTTTCTGATGTGTAGGACCGGTGTCTGTAAAAGTGCCGGCGTTACCTGCTGCCTGTCGGTACAGTGCCGGCGTTACCCACGTGTGGCATTGTGGCTGAGCGTCGGTGTGGTTTTGTCAGAGACCGCTTGTCTTTCCTTAATCTCGCGTGCTGTTCTGGATAACACGGTAGGAAGACCCTCCATGCTGTTTCTTTTAATCATGATTTTATAATGATTATAATTTCTATTCTTTCTTTGCAGGAACGCACAGTTCGGTGCTGGCTTCTGCTGTTTTGTTTCCTCCATGTGTTTTGTTTCCACTACTTGTTTTCACCGCGTGTTTTGTTTTTATCATCTGTTTGGTTGTTGGTATTTGTTTTTGTCTTTTGATTAAAGCTTTGTTTAAGTTTCTTTTTTTTTGCTTGTTTGTTTGCTTGGCTCTCAGCTGCTGCTAAGTGTGCTACGCTACCTCCGGCTTGGGGCTTTTCTGTTGGTATTGGCTGTTCGTGCTGGGGGCTTTGGTTGTGCTGTGTGCCCTGCCTCTTTGTAAGACTTGCACGTTAAGAGTTTTATTTATTGTTGCATTGTGGTATTTTGTTTCATTTATTTTCTTGTTTTGTCTAATTTGCAGAGTTTAAGTTCTTTTCTTGTTTTTGTCTTTTTCTTTTTGTGGTATTAGGCTGGAGGACTGGTTGGTGAAGCTTGGTTGTGACATTGCACCCCTTTTTGTATTTTTGTATTTTTTTGGGTAATTATAATTGTGTGATTTTGTAATTTTTCTTTAACACTTAGCTTGCCCCTTCACCACCTGGCCTCTGGCCTATATGTTAGCGAGTTGTTCTTTTTCTTTATTGTGATTTTTCTTTATTTTTATGTTAAGCCAAGTACTCACTGTGTTTCTCTGTTTTTAAATTTGTTAATAAATTAAATCTATTTTGGTATATACGTCTACTGTGTATGGGTAAAACGAACCTGTGGCCTTTATTTTGGTGCTTGTGTTCCCTGGACACATACTTCCAGGGTGGCGTAGTCGAATTAGCTTCTTAAATCTCATACAGTAATTACACCGCGTTGCCCTGTATCGGCATCGCTGATAGAGTAAATATCTAAGCCGCCACAGAAGCAATCATAAGAATGGTACTCTTAAAACAAATGCAATTTACAAAAACCAGGAGTCAAATCATCTTCTGGGGCATTTGATTCCAGAGAAGTGGAAATCAACCTATCATTAGTCATAAAAACAACCACAGAAATGGTAGACTTGAAACAAATGCAAATTGTTGAATCTGTTGAGACTTGTTATATTAGTAAAGTATAGTATATTAATAAGGGCGGTATGGTGGCTTAATAGTTAGCCCGTTTCAGCGCTTGGGATTCCCGGTTCGAATCCCAATCTGGGTGGAGTTCTCCGCGTGGGTTTCCTCTGGGTTCTCCGGGTTCCTGCCACAGTCCAAAAACATGGATCAAGTCAATTGAATTCTCCAAATTGCCCCATAAAGAGTGTGTTTGTGTGCATGTCTGAGTAAGTGAGTGTGTGCCCAGCGATAGATTGGCGCCCTGTACTGGGTGTATCTGCCCAGTGCCCGAGACGTTCTCCCCTGGATGGGCATGGGGAACCCCCCCACGACCCTAATAGAGGATAAAGCGGAAGATGATGGATGGATGGAGCTCAAAGTATTAGTAAAAGTAAACTCAATATTACTTTGTAAACGTCCATAAAAATGCAGCTGTCAAATAAACGCAAATTACAAAAGCACGGAGATGTTTGAATCCACAAGGACACCAATCAATGCCAACGTCTTCACCATTTGGCCATCCTGGTGTGTTTTCATTAAAGAACAAACAGTAGAGGGCGGCACGGTGGCTTAGTGGTTAGCACGTTCGCCTCTCAGCGCTAGGGATTCCCGGTTCGAATCCCCATCTGGGTGGAGTTTCCATGTTCTCCCCGTGTCTGCGTGGGTTTCCTCCGGGTTCTCCGGTTTCCTCCCACAGTCCAAAAACATGGATCAAGTTAATTGAATTCTCAAAAATTGCCCCATATAGAGTGTGTCTGTGTGAGTGAGTGTGTGCCCAGCGATGGATTGGCGCCCTGTCCTGGGTCTATCTGCCCAGCGCCCGAAACGTTCTCCCCTGGATGGGCATGGGGAACCCCACCGCGACCCTAATAGAGGATAAAGCGGGAGATAATGAATGAATGAATGAACAAACAGTAGACAACAAATCATCTTCTGGGCCATGTATAATTAAAGACATCATTATTTAAGAATGCAACCAACCTGATATATATTTTATCAGTAAAGTATAGTAAACGAGCAAACAGTGGACAAAAAAATCATCTTCTGGGCCATGATATAGTAGTGCTGTATAATCAAAGTCATTATTATTCAAGCAAGGAACAATAATAATTGTAACATTCAAACAAATTAATTTTACAACTACCAGGAGTGAGGATTGAACCCACAAACACTTGATTTGAAGTCCAACAGCTTAACCACTCCGCCATCCGGGTAGGACTGTTGCAAGTTTTAGCAGTGGGCAGCCAATAATCATTTGGGCCATCTTCGAATAATGAAGTATAATTAAACTCATCGATATTTTGTAAACATCCATAAAAATACAATCTACAAACAAATGCTAACTACAAAAGAACAGACAGAAGTTTGAATCCACAAAGACACAAGTCTATTGGATCACAAGGTCAATGCCTTAAACCCATGGCCATTCTGCTGTGATTCCTTTAAAGAGAAAGCATAATAGTGGAAAATAGTCTTTAAACAATTGCAAATAAATACCAGGAGTCGGATTTGAACCCACTTGCGCATTAGATCTTAAGTCAAACACCTTAACTATTCCTCCTGGTGTGTTTACAAGCAAGCAAGTGCAATTCACAAAAAACAGGAGAGGGGTTTGAACCCACGAGGACACTTTCCAATTGGATCTTAAGTGTGTGGTGTGAAGGATTCTATACAGTAGCAGTGGGAAGCCAATCATCTGTTGGGCCATGTTATATTAGTGAAGTATAATTAAACTCATCGTTTTTTTTGGAAACATCCATGAAAATACAAACTTCAAACAAATGCTAACAAAAAAAGCATCTATTGGATCCCAAGGTCAATGCCTTAACCACTTGCCATCCTGGTGTAACCAGCATAAAGCACAAGCATAATAGTAGGAGTAGGGTATGAACCCACAAGGACACTCGTTCATTAGAGCTTAAACCCAATGCCTTAACCATTAGACCATGCTGGTGTACGCATTTGAAGGTCTAGCAGTGGGCAGCCAATCATCTTTTGGGCCATCTTTAAAGAATGAAATATTATTAAACTCATAGGTATTTTGAAAACATACATAAAAATGTAGTCTCAAAACAAATGCTAACCACAGAGTAGGGTTTCAATCAACAAGGACACGTCTCTAGCAAGGTCAACGCTTTAACCACTTGGCCAGCCTTTTGTAATTGCTTTAACAAACAAGCATAACAGTGAAACAATTTAATTCAAACCATAGTAAATCACAAATACCAGGAGTGGGGTTTGAACCCACGAGGATACTTATCCATTGGACCTTAAGTCCAACGCCTTAACTACTCGGCCATCCTGGTGAATGTACTAAATTTGAATGCCTTGTTTTATTGAACAGAGGATATTTAAGAGAAACAGCAGTGAGCAGTCAGTCATCTTCTGGGCCATTTTCTATTTTTCTATTTGTTAAATATAACTAAACTCTCTGTTTTTCACAAAAACCACGAGGACACTTATTCGTTAATTTTTATGGATGTTTCCAAAAACAACCAAACTAAAATTTAACGCATTATTTTATTGAACAGAGGATATTTGAGAGAACCAGCAGTTATCAGCCAATCATCTTCTGGGCCATGTTCTATATGTTAAACATAACTAAACTCACTGTTTTTCTTGAAAAAATGCAAGTCGTCAAAAAAATGCAAATCTCAAATACCAGAAGGGTGGTTTGAATCCACAAGGACACTTATCCATTGGCTCTGGTAGCAATCCTACAAGCGAAACTTACAAATACCAGGAGCAGGGTTTGAACACATAAGGACGTTTGTCCATTGGGTCTTAAGTTCAACACCTTAACTGGTGCAAGTGCACCACGTAGTCAGAAATGGACAGCCAATTACAATCTGGTTCTATTTGTTGAAGAAAAATAAACTCCTGGTATTTGTGAATTGCACTTGTTTTAATACTAACATTTTTATGGTTGCTTTTATGAATAATGATAGATTTAATTATATGTCACTAATACAAAATGCCCCAAAAGATGATTTGTTTGTGATCGCTGCATTTTTATGGATGTTTAAATATTAATTATATTGAATTATACTTCACTAATATAACATAACCAAAAAGGCTGCCCACTGCTAGAGCTTTGAGCGCTCACACCAGGATGGCTGCGTGGTTGGACTTAAGATCCAGTGGATGAGTGTCCTCGTGGGTTCAACCTCTACTCCTGGTGTTTGCAGATGTTTTGAAAGCAGTTGTATTTATAGATGCTTACAAGAAAAACTGTGAGTTTAGTTATATTTAACAAATTGAACATGGCCCAGAAGATAATTTGCTGCTCACTGCTGATTCTCTTAAATATCCTCTGCTTATTAAAATAAAACCTTTTCCCAAGGCGATATATAATTGATTATATTTGTTAGCAGTGTTAAAAACATCCATTTGTTTAAAAAATGGACCAGTGGTAAAGTCCTCAAAATGTAAAAATATTTTCTCTGCTACCATTCACCAAGCTGTGGAATGAACAATACAAATGAACACCAGGAGTCGTATTTGAACCCTCTCTCGCATTAGATCTTAAGTCAAATGCCTTAACCACTCGGCCATCCTGGTGTGTTCACAAAAAGTTCTAGCAGTGGGCAGCCAATCATCTTCTGGGCCATGTTATATTAGTGAAGTATTATAACATCTTGGTGATTAGGAGTAGAGAAATTGGAAATTTTGAGGACTTTACCACTGGTCCATTTTTGATACAAATGGACGCTTTTAACACCACCAACAAATATAATCAATTGTATATCACCTTGGGGAAAGCGAAGGCCTTATTTTAATAATCAGAGGATATTTTAGAGAACCAGCAATGACCTGTCAATTATCTTTTGGTCCATGTTCTATTTGTTTTTGAACTAGCTGTTTTTCTTGAAATATCCATAAAACTGCAAGTCCTCAAAGAATTGCAAATGCCAGGAGGGGGGGTTGAACTCACGAGGACACTTGTCCATTGGATCTTAAGTCCAAGCCTTAACCACTCGGCAATCTTGGTGTGAGTACTGCAAAGATCTAACAGTGATCTAAATCATCTTTTGGGCCATGTTATATTAGTGATATATCAGTCTTGAAAACACAATAGTCAGGAGTTAGGAGTTAATGTCACAAAGACACTAGTTTATTGGCTATTAAGCCCGACGCCTACATCACACGACCATCCAGCGTAAGCGCTGCAGAGAACAAACAGTGAACAACAAATCATCTTCTGGGACATGATATATTAGTAAAATATACAGTAATTAAACAAGCCTTCATTATTAACGGAAGCAACCATAAAAAGGTGAAAAAAAAATTTGTGAAAAAGTGAAATTTACAAGCAGCTGGAACAGGGTTAGAACCGACATCCATTGGATGTTATGGCCAACACCTTAACCACTATGCCATCCTGATGTGAAGTATTTAAGTTGCTAGCAGTGGGCAATCATCTGTTGGGACTTGTTACATTAGTAGAGAATAGTATATTAATAAAGGAGCTCGGCGGCACGGTGGCTTAGTGGTTAGCATGTTCGCCTCTCAGCACTATGGATTCCCGGTTCGAATCCCCATCTGGGTGGAGTTTCCATGTTCTCCCCCGTGTCCGCGTGGGATTCCTCCGGGTTCTTCGGCTTCCTCCCACAGTCCAAAAACATGGATCAAGTCAATTGAATTCTCCAAATTGCCCCATATAGAGTGTGTCTGAGTGAGTGAGTGTGTGCCCAGCGATGGATTGGCGCCCTGTCCTGGGTGTATCTGCCCAGCGCCCGAGACGTTCTCTCCTGGATGGGTGTGGGGAACCCCACTGCGACCATAATAGAGGATAAAGTGGAAGATTTTGAATGAATTAATAAAGGAGCTCAAAGTATTAGTTCAATTATACTCGACATTATTTTGTAAACATCCATAAAAATTCAGCTGTCAAATAAATGCAAATTACTAAAGAACAGAGATGTTTGAATTCACAAGGACACCAATCAATTGAACATCATGGCCCACAGCTTCACCACTCAGCCATCCTGGTGTGTTGACAAGCAGTGGACAACAAATCATCTTCTGGAGCATTTTATATTTGAGACGCATAATTAAACACATCATTATTCATGAAAGCAACCATAAAAACATCAGTATTCAAACAAGTTCAACTAAGAAATCCCAGGAGTGGGGTTTGAACCCATGAGGGCACTTGTCCATTGGATTTTTAGTCCAATGCCTTAACCACTCATCCATCCTGGGGGGAGTGGTTAAAGATCTAGCAGTGGGCAGCCAATCATCATTTGGGAAGTATAATTAAACTCATCGATATTTTGTAAACATCCATAAAAATGCAATCTACAAACAAATACTAACTACAAAGGCACAGACTGAAGTTTGAATGCACAAAGACACAAGTGTATTAGATCACAAGGTCAATTACTTGACTATCCTGGTGTAAATGATTTAAAGAGCAAGCATAATAGTGAAAGAGTTGTCTTCAAAAAAATTCTAATCACAACTACCAGGAGCAGGGTTAGAAGCCATGAGGACAACTGTCCATCGGAGCTTAAGTCCAATACCTTAACCACTCCGCCATCCTAGAGTGAAGTCATTAAGTGCTAAGCAATGGACAGCCAATCATCTCCTGAGCCATGCAACTTTAAATGTAACTACACTTTATTTATTCCCCTGTTATGATAATTAGTTAAGGGGAAAACATTCATTCCTTGAAAAAGCATAAATAAAAGTGAGCCTTGAACTCACAAGGAATCTAGACCATTGGATGTTAAATTTAATGCCTTAATTACTCAGCAGTAAGGGTGTGAACTCCTTTAAGAATCAGCAGTGAGCAGCCAATCATCTTTTGGGCCATGTTCTAATTGTTAAATATAACTAAACTCACTGTTTTTTTTAAACATCCATAAAAATTCAAGTTCTCAAAGAAATGCAAAACACAACTACTAGGAGTGGGGTTTGAAACCACAACGACACATGTCCATTGGATCTTAAGTCCAAAACCTTAACCACTCAGCCATCATTGTGTGAATAGTTCAAAGCTCTAGCAGTGGGCAGTCATCTGTTGGGACATTTCATGTTATTAAAGTATATTATATTAGTAAAGGAGCTCAAAGTATTATCAAAATTAAACTAATCATTATTTTGTAAAGATCCATAAAAATACAGCCTTCAAATAAAAGCAAATTACAAAAGCCTGGTGAAGTTTGAATTGACAGGAACACTACTCTATTCAACCTCAAGATCAACACCTCCACCAGTCAGCCATCCTGGTATGATTGAACACACGAGGGTACTTGTCCATTGGATGTTAAGACCAACACCTTTATCACACAGACATCGTGATATTGATGCATCAAAGAGCAAACTGTGGACAATCATCATTTGGGCCATGTTATATTAGTGATGTATAATTAAACACATCATTATTCAAGGAAGCAACAATACAAATGGTAGTCTTTAAACAACAGCATATAAGAAATACCAGGAGAGGGGATTGAACTCACTTGTCCATTGGATCTTAAGGCCAACGCCTTAACCACGCGGCCATCCTGGTGCTAGAGTTTAAAAGCAGTCTGCAACAGGCGGCCAATCATCTTCTGAGTCATGTTATATTTGTAATATTTGTAATATAATTAGACCCACTGCTTTGATTAGAAAATCAAAGTGCTTCAATTACTAAGTAAGAGTGCTTCAATTACTAAGCAAGGGGTAGCCAATCAGATTCTGGGCCATGTTATATGTGTTAAATGTAACTATAAATGTAATTAAACTTTTTATTCGCCTGTAATGTTAATTACACCATCCTGGTGTGAAGTCGTTAAGTGCTAAGCAATGGGCAGCCAATCATCTTCTGGGCCATGCAACTTTAAATGTAACTACACTTTATTTATTCCCCTGTTATGATAATTAGTTAAGGGGAAAACATTCATTCTTTGAAAAAGCATAAATAGAAATGAGGCTTGAACTCACAAGGACTCTAGACCATTGGATGTTAAATTTAATGCCTTAATCGCTCAGCAGTAAGGGTGTGAGCTCCTGCAAGAATCAGCAGTGAGCAGCCAATCATCTTCTGGGCAATGTTGTATTTGTTAAACATAAACTCACTGCCTTTTTCTTGAAACATCCATAAAAATGCAAGTCTTCAAACAAATGTAAATCATAGGAGTGGGGTTTGAACCCACATGTCCATTGGATCTTAAGTCCAACGCCTTAACCACTCAGTCATACTGGTTTGAGTATTTTAAAGTTCTAGCAGTGGGCAGCCAATCATCTGTTGGGACATTTCATGTTAATAAAGTATATTATATCAATAAAGGGGCCGGCACGGTGGCTTAGTGGTTAGCACGTTCGCCTCGCAGCACTAGGGATTCGCATCCCCATCTGGGTGGAGTTTCCATGTTCTCCCCGTGTCTGCGTGGGTTTCCTCTGAGTTCTCCGGTTTCCTCCCACAGTCCAAAAACATGGATTAAGTCAATTGAGTTCTCCAAATTGCCCCATATAGAATGTGTGTGTGAGTGTTTGCCCAGCGATAGATTGGCGCCTTGTCCTGGGTGTACTGCCAAGCACCCGAAACGTTCTCCCTGGATGGGCATGGGCAACCCCCCCCCCCGCGACCCTAATATAGGATAAAGCGGAAGGTAATGGATGGATATTAGTAAAGGGCACTTGTCGTGGTAACACCTTAACCACTCAGCCATCCTCGTGTGAGTGCTTTAATATGTTGTATGAGTGCTTTACAATATGTAATATGTTATTTTTGTCTCATATGTTACTAAGTCAAAGACTACATTTTTAAACTTTCAATTAAGACAAACAATTGCAAATCACTCATACCAGGAGTGGGGTTTGAGCCCAAAAGGAAATTTGTCCATTAGATCTTAAGTCCAACGGCATAACCACTCAGCAAAGCAGGTTGACTTAAAAACCTTGTTAAGACCAATGTTTTTCTTGGAAAGATCAATGAATATCAGTCATTTAACAATCACAAATAACAGGAGTGGGGTTCAAACCCACGAGGACCCTTGTCTGTTGGATCTTAAGTCCAACACCTTAACCACTCGGCCATCTTAGTTTAAGAGCTTCAAGAAGTCAGCAATTGGCAGCCAATCATCTCCTGTGCCATGTTAAATTTGTTAAATATAAGTAGACCCTCTGCTTTGATTGGAAGCATCCAAGAAAATGCTAGTCTACAAACAATTGCATATCACAAATACCAGGAGTAGGGTTTGAACCCACAAGAACAGTGGCCCTTTGGATCTTAAGTCCAACACCTTAAACATTCAGCAATCCTGGTGAGAGAGATTCAAGACATCCACAATGGGCAGCCAATCATCTTCTGAGCCATGTTATATGTGATCCAATGGTCTAGTGTGGGTTTCCTCCGGGTTCTCCGGTTTCCTCCCACAGTCCAAATACATGGATCAAATCAAGTCAGTTCTCCAAATTGCCCCATATAGATTGTGTCTGTGTGAGTGTTTGTTTGCCCAGCGATAGATTGGCATCCTGTCCTGGGTGTATCTGCCCAGCGAATGAAACGTTCTCCCCTGGATGGACATGGGGAACCCCCCCGCGACCCTAATATAGGATAAAGCGGAAGAAAATGGATGGATGTATTTTTCTTTAAAACACCCATTAAAATAATAGTCTTCACAAAAATGCAAATCACAAATACACAAATTGAATCTACAAGAAGGAGACGTGTCAATTTAATCTTTAGCCCAATGCCTTTATTTCTCGGCCATCATAATTTAAGCTTTTGTATGAATCATCAGTGAGAGGCCAATCATCTTCTGTGGCATGTTATGTTTGTTAAATATAACTAAACTCAAAGTTTTTCTTGAAAATATATACAAAGACAGCTGTTTTCGAACAACTACATATCACAAACTTTCTCAGGAGTGAGGTTCAAACACATAAGGACGCTAATTAATTGGATCTCAACATACACAACTTAACCACTTGGCCATTCTAGTGTAAGAGCTTTTGAAGACTGGGAGTGAGCAGCCAATCATCTGTCAGGCCATGTTACTTTAGTTCAAAATGATTGTCCAAAATGATCATCTTCTAGACCATGTTATTTTTTTAAAACATAATTTAACCCACTGTTTTCCTTGGAAACACCTACCTTCAACCAATTACAAATCACAACTACCAGGAGCAGGGTTAGCAACCACAAGTACAGGTGTCCATTGGATCTTAAGTCCAACAGCTTAACCATTCGTCCTTCCTGGTGATAGGACATCAAGCATCAGCAGTGAACAGCGAATCATCCTCTTGGCTGGAGAAAATATTTATTCATTCATTATCTTCCGCTTTATCCTATATTAGGGTCGCGGTGGGGCTCCCCATGCCCATCCAGGGGAGAACGTCTCGGGTGCTGGGCAGTTACACCCAGAACAGGGCGCCAATCTATCGCTGGGCACACACTCACTCACACAAACACACTCTATAGGGGAAATTTGGAGAACTCAATTGACTTGATCCATGTTTTTGGACTGTGGGAGGAAACCGGAGAACCCGGAGGAAACTCCACCCAGATGGGGATTCAAACCGGGAATCCCTAGTGCTGCAAGGCAAACGTGCTAACCACTAAGCCACCGTGCCGCCGAGAAAATATTAATACTTTGAAAAAGTATTCTGAAGCTCTAGCAGTGTGCAGCCAATTATCTTCTGGACCATGTTATGTTAGTGAAGGGTAGTTAAACCCTTCATTATTCAAGGAAGCGACCTTGAAAAAGGGAGGCTTGCAACAAATGCAATTTACAAATACCAGTAGTGGGGCTTGAACACACAAGGACACTTGTCCATAAGATCTTAAGTCCAAACCCTAACCACTCAGCCATCCTGGTGTGAGTGTGTTAACTTATGTCTCATATGTTACTTAGTTAAAGAGAAAAGTTTCATACTTTAAGTATATAGTTAAGTTAAGTTGAAGTGGGGTTTAAAACCACAAGGACACTAGATCATTGAGTATTAAGTCCAACATCTTAAACACGCAGCCATTAACATGTGAGGTTTTATAAGAATCAGCAGTAAGCAGCCGATCATGCTCTGATTTTCCTCTGGCTATGTTCTATTTGCTTAATATTACTACACTTACTATTTCTCTTGAAAGCATCCATAAATCTTTTAACAATCGCTAATCACAAAGTGTGAGGCTTGTTACCACAAGGACACTTGTCAACTGGATCTTAAGTCTTAAGGTTTAAGCACTCGGCCATCCTGGTTTGATGTGTTGATAGTAATATCAGTGGGCAGCCAATCATCTATTGGACAATATTGTATTGTAACTAAAAGATAAAATTGTTATTCTTGGAAGCAACCATAAAAATGCCAATCATGAAACAATTACCAGGAAAGAGGTTTGAACCAAGGAGGACAATAGTATCTTGAGTCTAATGCTTTAATTACTTGGCCATCATGGTGTGAGCGTTCGAAAAGATCATCAGGGAGAGGCCAATCATCTTCTGTGGCCAAATTATATGTTTTTAAATAAAACTAAACTGTTTTATCATATGGTAATTAGTTAAGGAGAACATATTAATACTTTGAAAAACCTTACAAAAACCGTACATTGGCTAGTACCCTTGAATCCACAAGAGTACTAGCCAATTAGACATTAAGGCCTTTATCGCTCAGCCATGGCTCAGTCTTGTGGGCAGACTATCATCTTTTGGGGTGTGTTATATTACTGAAGTATAATTAAACTCTATTTAAACTGTATTTTGGAAACATACATAAAAATGTACAGTCTACAAACAAAACCTAACAAATAAAGGTTTTGTGGCTTGAACCCAGAAGTACCTTCGTCCATTGTATCTTAAGTTTAAAGCTTTAACCACTCAACCATCCCTCTATGTACTAGTTAATTACAACAAAAATCATTGTTATTCTTGGATGCAGCCATAAAAATGCTAGGCATTATACAGAAGGACATATATATATATATATATTTTTTTTTTCAAACAAATTTTGCAAATGACAACTACCAGGAGTGGGGTTTGAACCCACGAGGACTCTTGTCCATTGGACCTTAAGTCCAACACCTTACCCACTAGGCCATACTGGTGTGAGGATTTTGGGAAACCAGAAGTCAGCAGCCAATCATCTTTGGGGCCATGTGACAATAGTTCAAATAATTGTCACACATATGAGGAACGCAATTCAAACTACCAAAGACTCTAGCCATTCTAGGGTGAGTGTTTAAAGAACCAACAGTAAGCAATCATTCATCCAAGACCTTAATCAGTTGGCCATCCTGATGAGAGTGTTTTAAGCGTTCAGCTATGGGCAGCTAATCATCTTCTGGGCCATGTTATATGTGTTAAATATACCATTGTTTTGGAAACATCCATAAAAACACAATCTTAAAACAACAGAAAATTACAAAGGAGAGGAGTGAGGTTCAAACAGACAAGTTTATTGAATCTCAAGTTCAACACCTTAACCACTCAGCCACACTAGTGTAAGCCCTTGAAATTGCAAACAACTACAGAAGCACAAATACCAGGAGTGGGGTTCGAACCCACGAGAACATTTTTCCATTGGTTCTTAAATCCAACGCATTAACCACTCGGCCATCCTGGTGCAATAGCTACAATGAGTCAGTAATGGGCAGACAATCATCTTATGGGCCATAATTATATAAGAGAAAATATACATACTTTGCAAAAAATTAGCACATTGAAGTGTGGTTTGAACCTATAAGGAAATTAGCAGTGGCGGATCATAAATATGCTAGTCATTGCATTCACCAGGAATGTGGTTTGACACATGAGAACAACTTTCCATCAGCTTTTAATGCCTTAACCACTCAGCATCAGGGTGCAAACTCGTAATAACACATAAAATAAGAGTCTTCAATTAATTGCAACTAATAAATGGGGTTTGAATCTACAAGAAGGACACATTCAAATGGATCCTTAGTCCGATGCCTTAATTACTCTGCCATCATGGTGTAAGCTATTGAACGAATCATAAGTGAGAGGCCAATCATCTTCTGGGGCATGTTATGTATACTAAATATAACTAATCTCACTGTTTTTCTTGAAAATATTAACAAAGAAAGCAGTTTTCAAACATTTTCACATGAGTGAGGTTCAAACACATAAGGACACTTGTTCATTGGAGCTCAACATACAATACACAAACTCACCACTAAGCCATTCACGCAGTGAAAACCAGAAGTGAGCAGCCAATCATCTTTCAGAGCATGTTACTTTAACATAGCATTTTACTTCAAAATAATTGTCATGTATAACACAAATATGGTTTAAACCCACAAAGAAACTAGACCATTGGATCTCAAAGCCAGCACTTTAAACATTCAACCATCCCAGGGGTGAGTTCTGGAAAAGCCAACACTAAGTAGCCAATCATCTTCTAGACCATGTTACTTTTGTAAGACATAATTCGACACACTGTTTTTCTTAGAAACACCCATCTTTAACCAATTGCATATCACAACTACCAGGAGTGGGGTTTGAAGCCACAAGGACAGGTGTCCATTTGATCTTAAGGCCAACGGCTTAAGCAATCAGCCATCCTGGTGACAGTAAACCAGCATCAGCAGTGAGCAGCGAATCATCATCTTGGCTGTACTTGTACCACTTGTTAAATATTACTAAAATCAATATTTAAAAAAAAAAACAACCATGAAATTAAAAACACCAGGAGTGGGGATTGAATCCATGAGGAAATTTGTCCATTAGATCTTAAGTACATCGCCTTAACCACTCTTCCATCATGGTGCAAGTGCTACAGCAACTCAACAAGAGGCAGCCAATCATCTTCTGGACCATGTTATATGTGTTAATATGTGTTTGTTATTTTTGTAAGTTTAGTAATGGGCTGACAATCGTCTTAAAGGCCACATTATATAAGAGTAAATTGCAACACTTTGCAACAAATTATCATTTTGAAGTGGGGTTTGAACCTACAAGGAAACTAGCAGTGCTGTAACATTCATTCATTCATTATCTCCCGCTTTATCCTCTAGTAGGGTCGCGGTGGAGTTCCCCATGCCCATCCAGGGGAGAACTTCTCGGGCGCTGGGCAGATAGACCCAGGACAGGGCACCAATCCATCGCTGGGCACGCACTCACTTACACAGACACACTCTAAATGGGGCAATTTTGAGAATCCAATTTTTTGGTCCAAATTGACTTGATCCATGTTTTTGGACTGTGGGAGGAAACCGGAGAACCCGGAGGAAACCCACGCAGACACGGGGAGAGGCGAATGTGCTAACCACTAAGCCACCGTGCCTCCCGTGCTGTAACATAAAAATGCTAAAGAATTACATACAAGGGGAGTGAGGATTGAACAACATTACATCAGCTTTTAGGACCAACCTCGTAACCATTTAACCAACAGGTTATGAATTCTTATAAGGATCACTAGTTAGCAGCCAATCATCTTTTTCTAGGCAACACATAAAAAAAGAGTCCTCAATTAATTGCAACTAACAAATGGGATTTGAATCTACAAGGACACATCAATTGGATCCTTAGTCCGATGCCTTAATTACTCGGCCATCATGGTGTGAGCTCTTGAACAAATCATCAGTGAGAGGCCAATTATCTTCTGGGGCATGTTATGTTTGTTCAATATATCTGCTTGAAAATGTTTAAAAAGTCAGCAGTTTTCAAACAATTGTGAATCACAAATTTCCTCAGGAGTGAAGTTTGAACACATACGGACCCTAGATCATTAGATCTCAACATACTAAACCTAACCACTCAGCCATTCCAGAGCTTGTGAAAATTAGAAGTGAGCAGCAAATCATCTTTCAGAGCATCTTACTTTAGTTCAAAATAATTGTCATTTATGACAGGAATAGGTGGCAGCACGGTGGCATGTTAGCATGTTCACCTCTCAGTACTAGGGATTCCCGGTTCGAATCCCCATCTGGGTGGAATTTCCGTGTTCTCCCCGTGTCCGCGTGGGTTTCCTCCGGGTCCAAATACATGGATCAATTGAGTTTTCCAAATTGCCCCATATAGAGTATGTATGTGTGAGTGAGTGTGTGCCCAGCGATAGATTGGCACTCTGTCCTTGGTGTATCTGCCCAGTGCCCGAAATGTTCTACCCTGGATGGGCATGGGGAACCCCCCCACGACCCTAATATAGGAGCAGAAGATAATGGATGGATGGACAGGAATAGGGTTTAAACCCACAATCCCAGGGGTGAGTTCTGGAAAAGCCGACAGTAAGCAGCCAATCATCTTCTAGACCATGTAATTTTAGTAAGACATAGACCCAAAATTTTTCTTGGAAACACACATCTTCAACCAATTGCAAATCATAACTACCAGGAGTGAGGTTTGAACCCACAAGGATAGGTGTCCATTTGATCTTGAAGCCAACAGCTTAAGCAATCAACCATCCTGGTGACAGTAAACAAGGATCAGTAGTGAGCAGCGAATCATCATCTTGGCTGTACATGTACTGTTTGTTAAATATTACTAAACTCACTATTTTTCTTAAAAACAACCATAAAACAATACTCTTCATAAAAATTACAAATACCAGGAGTGGGGTTTGAACCAACCAGGACAGTTGTCCATTGGATCTTAAGTCCAACGCCTTAACCATTTCTTTTGTTTATTTTCAAATATAATTTACATACAAAATAATCACATTACTTATTAAATTACATAACAGTTGTTTCATTCACTTACAATTATAAAACATTCAATAAATTACATGAATCTATAGATTACACAAGTAATAAATAAAGTAAAACCATTTTTTTAAAGCATTCTGGAAGGTTTAATATGTATCTGTTTTCTAAGGGTAAAACAAAAGGATTATTTCTTAAAATCAGATTTTCAAACTTTTCCATTTCTCCCTCATTGTTATAATAATCGTATAGTATTCCCACATAATACTTGACCTGTTGTTCATAAAAAAGAGATCTACAGAAGTTCCTTTCTATTTGAAAATATTTTTTCTCATGTAGATCACCTGTCTTGCAATAGATAAAAAAAAGGTTTAAAGCATAAGAGTTTTTACATTTTTCATTAAAACCAAATAAAAACAGGGTTTCCCAAGTAGACTGAACCCACTGGTCCCTAGTTAAAAACACTTTTGTAATTTTACCTATTTTTCTTTTAAAACATTCCAGATCTTCACAATTAAAATACAAGTGTTTAAAATCCTCGTCCTGCTTGTTACATATTTTAAATAATGTGCTTTCTTCTATTTTCATTTTAACTAATCGTGATTCTGTGTAGGTGCAGTTGTGACGCAGCATAAAATCAAAATTTTCTAAATCTAAAAGCTTGAAGTTTCTGGTTTTCAAATCCCATATGTTTTCTTTTTTTAAATTCGGGTACAGTCTGCCCCAGTAATAGTTGGCCTGGGGTTCCACCCACGCTTTGTCCCTGAGGACTGTGTAAAGCATCTTAAAGTTACACAGTCCAAAGGGAAAAACTGTTTGATTTATTTTGAGCTGTATTTGCATGTTTTCTTGATTATTGATGATGTAGAGGTTTATTTGCCGGATCCAATCTGTTGGTATTGTGTTTTTGATTTTTTCATATTGCTCTTTGACCTGTTTATGGTTGATGGTGTAATGTTCCTCCAAAGCATCTATAATTGCTTGTGTTGGTAGGAACCCCGGCCGGACCTCATAAAGAACATCTTTAATTTGGGAAATCCCTGCTTGGATCCAGCTCTTATAAAATAATTCTTGATTGTTGTACAATAAATTAGGGTTTAAAAAATTGGCTGATTTAAGAGCTGGGTTACCTTTTGGGTTAAGATCCACATTTTCTAAAAAATCACTCTTTTTGACTCTTTTTAAAACCCACATGGGTACGCTGATGACACTCGTACCACATTTTTGACAAAAACAATGAATTTAAAACCAAAACTTTTCCTTTTAAAAACAAATGTCTTTGACACCAGTACTTTAATTGAGTTTCCATTTTAATTAAAACCTCTTCCCAGATTTCATCTCTAGTTTTTATTTCATCTTTTCCCATTCGGACCCCTAAAATTTTAAAATTATCTTCAACCCATTTGAAAGGGATCCCCTCAGGTAGAGGTTCTGTCTTTCCAAGTGTCATGTATTTGGTTTTAGCTTCATTTACTTTATTTTTAAAAAATTTTCCTTGCGTACTGTACACTCTTAAAATCTTTTAAAATGAGCATCGTGTCATCATCATACTGTCGTTGCACCGCTCCCGCAGACTTCGCATAAATAACTTTGATTAAGCCTTTATTAACAATATTGCGACAATTAAGTGGAGGATACGTGATTCCCCGATCTGATTATAAACGAAATGTCTCGCAATTTACGAGAAAAATCGACTGCTAAGACAAGCTCCGCCACGCGCAACCCCGCCATCGATCGAATGTTCCCGCCGAAAGTAGCTACACCAGGTAATAAGTCGGGACATGGAGCGTGAGGGTTCCCCTTCAAAAGGTAGGGAGACTTCCCCGGCGACGAACGCACCTGAAATAGAACGTACTATGGATGAATCAGCTCCCCCTCCTTGGTTTCTACCCGCGTTGAAATCTTTGGAACAGTCGCTCCTTTCGGAACACGCGAGCGCGCTGAACCGGGCCCTGCAACCGATCCAGGCCTCATTGCAGTCCATCGAACAGAGACTGGATTTACACGCTGGTACAATCAAATCACTGGAGGAATCCGCTTCTGACCACAGCGATCGTATAATCGCTTTAGAAAACTCTTGTAAAGCCCTCCGCGCACACAATGTCGATCTTATGGACAAATTGGACGATTTGGAAAATCGCGCCAGGAGATCTAACCTTCGTATAATAGGAGTGCCTGAAAAATTGGAGGGAGATAACCCTCTGAAATTCATGACTGATCTCCTTTTCGAGGTTTTCGGAACTGAAAAATTCCAACATCGTCCCGTTCTGGACAGAGCACATAGGTTGGGTCGCACAGCTGACGGTCTCAGTAAGCCCAGAGCATTTATCGTTCTTTTCCACAACTTCCAGGATAAAGAATTTGTGCTTCGGAACAGTCGTGGAGAAATATCTTTCAGAGATAACAAGATCAGAATTTTTCCTGACTACAGCGCAGACCTCTCTCGCAGACGTGCGGCGTTTCGTGACATTAAAGCTGCGCTTTACAACAGAGGAATCCGATTCAGGTTGCTATATCCGGCGATGCTCCGGGTTGACTTCGAGGGCCGGTCACATATCTTTGACACCCCTGATAAGGCCCAGTCCTTCTTTAATGAACATTAGCGAGACCTTTGGGAGGTTCAAGACTGATTCTCGGTGCGGTGAGTTATCGGGGGAGGATCCCGAATCATATGTTACTTAACTACATTTAAATTGTCGTAGATATACGGACTCATTTTTTTTTTGTATCAATAAGTATCTCTCTACATGTTATAACTGTTCATGGCTTAAATGTTAAATATGACAACGTTGAACTTTCTCTCCTTTTATCTTTGTGTTTGCACGGTTCTCTGCGGGTAGTGGTGCAAAATAGTTAGTTTAAGGATAAGGCTTATTCCGGCAAGACGATTAGGTTGGTGGTTTGGGCGGGGGGTGGGGGGAATATGCTATGGAGAAATTTTTTATTTTATTTTATTTTTTTATTTCATTTATTTATTTATTTTTTATTATTTTTTTTTTCTATTATTATTTTTTTCTTTTTCTTTGTTTTATTTTATTTATTTGTTTTTTCCCCTCTCTCTCTCCTTTGCTCTTCTCATCGCCTCTCTCCGTTCTCTCTCTATTTCCGGCCTCTGATCATTATTTGATAACTATTCTTGATGGCCAACAAAACAGACAGAGGAATTAAGTTCATTTCTTGGAATGTGAAGGGGCTACAATCTCCATTAAAAAGTACAAAAGTGTTCTCTCACCTTAAACATCTAAAGGCTGACATCACATTTTTACAAGAAACCCACTTGTCCAAACCGGAACACACTAAGCTACGTAGGGGTTGGGTTGGCCAGGTTTTCCATTCCAATTATAATTCCAGATCGAGAGGGGTAGCCATTTTAATTCATAAAAGATTACAGTTTAGGCCATCTCACATTCTAACGGACCAAAATGGTAGATTTATTGTTCTATCCGGGCTTCTTTTTCAAACCCCAGTTTTATTGGTTAATGTATATGCTCCAAATTGGGATGACATAAACTTTGTGAACAACCTTTTTTCTAGTCTTCCGGATTTGAACACGCATAGACTTATTTTTGGAGGTGATATAAATTGTGTGATTAATCCTATATTGGATAGATCTGGAACTAAAGTCATTCCACAGTCTGGGATGGCTCAGACTTTATCTGGCTTCATGGAGGAAAATGGATGTGTCGATCCATGGAGATGCAGGAACCCCTTGGCCAAATCGTTTTCGTTTTTTTCCCACCCACACCGTTCCTTCTCACGCATAGATTATTTTTTCATAGACCAACTACTTTTGGACTCCGTTAAAATCATTGAGTACTTACCTATTATTATATCTGATCATGGGCCTATACAAATGGTCCTCGAACTCGAATATTCTGAGAGAGGAAGAATTCCTTGGCGTTTTAACCCTCAGCTCCTGTCGAGTGAAGAATTTTGTACTACAATTTCGAATTCTATTGATTTTTTTCTATCTAACAATAGATCTGACTCAATTTCTAATTCTACTCTATGGGAGGCTTTGAAGGCGGTTTTAAGAGGGGAGATTATATCTTATTCGGCATTTGAGAAAAGATCCAGACTAAAAAAGATGGAGGAACTATCTTCATCAATTTCAACTTTAGATAAGCAAATGGCTTCTAATCCCTCCTCTGAACTTTATAAACGCCGTCTGGACCTTCAATCTGAATATAATTTACTGTCCACAAAAAAAGCAGAAACCCTTATTCGACAATCTCGGGGGCTTTTTTATGAATATGGAGATAAGAATAGCCGATTATTGGCACACCAAATCCGTAGACAGGCTGCATCGAGACTGATTCACCAAATTAAGGATGATACAGGTAATCTGGTCACTAATGCTAAAGAAATTAACAAAGTTTTTGAAACATATTATTCCTCTCTATATACCTCTGAGGGCTCTAATAACACAAAAAGAATGCGATCTTTTATTAATAAATTGGAGATCCCATCTATAGAATTGACAAAAGCTGCCGAACTTGACCTTCCAATCTCTCTGCAGGAAATAAATGAGGCCATCGGGTTGATGAGTTGTGGTAAATCTCCTGGTCCGGATGGCTACGGTATTGAATTTTATAAAAAATTTTACGTTAAACTTGCCCCTTTGTTATTGGACATGTTTAATGAATCCCTTATAAGTGGTAGATTACCACCTACAATTTGCCAGGCCTCCATTACACTTCTGTTAAAGAAAGACAAGGACCCCTCTTCATGTAGCTCCTATAGACCAATCAGTCTACTATGTTGTGAACACAAAATTTTAGCCAAAATACTAGCCAAACGTATTGAAAAGGTTCTTCCTTCTATTATTTCTGAAGATCAAACGGGCTTTATTAAGGGACGACATTTGTTTTTTAACATTCGCAAACTCCTAAATGTTATTCTTACTTCAGGTCCTTCGCAGGTTCCAGAAGTAGTTATTGCACTAGACGCTGAAAAGGCTTTCGACAGGATCGAGTGGGACTACTTATTCTTTGCCCTAAGTAAATTCGGCTTTGGTGAAAAAATAATGTCCTGGATTAAACTACTATATTCACTACCACAGGCAAGTGTGTACACCAATTCGATCTGTTCCCCTTACTTTCCCATATTTCGGGGGACACGTCAGGGTTGCCCTTTGTCCCCATTGATCTTCGCTCTCGCATTGGAACCTTTAGCAATTGCCCTTCGTTCCTCCACTTCTATTAAAGGTATTATACGTAATGGGATGGAGAACAAGGTCTCCCTTTATGCTGATGATCTACTACTATATTTAAGGGACCCTCTAGAAACTATTCCTATAGCTGAATCCATATTAAAAGATTTTGGTTCATTTTCGGGATACAAATTAAATTTTCAAAAGAGTGAATGTTTTCCGGTTAATAATGCGGCCCAGAAGCTTAACCAAGGCACTATCCCTTTTAAGATATCCCATGAGGGTTTTAGATATTTGGGTATCAAATTTAAACGTAATATGTTCGCCATAAGACAGGCTAACTTCCCTTCTTTAATTACCGAAATGAAGGTTGATTTCCAAAGATGGAATAGTCTTCCTCTTTCATTGGCCGGCAGAGTTCAATGTGTCAAAATGAACATTTTACCTAAATTCTTATTTTTGTTTCAATGCCTCCCTATTTTTCTACCGAAAGTATTCTTTAAACGTATTAACAAGATTATCATTAACTTTATCTGGTCAGGAAAGGTTCCTCGGATAGGAAGTGCTACTCTTCAGAAGCCTAGAGGGAGTGGTGGTCTGGCTCTCCCCAACCTTTTTCATTATTACTTAGCGGCAAATGTGCAAAAAGTTAACTTTTGGCTTCACTCCCCAGATATGGACTGGTGTAGATTGGAATCTGGTTCTTGTAGAGGTACCTCTTTGTCTGCTCTAATTTATTCAAGTCTTCCATTGTCCCCAAAACTACTCTCGTCTAACCCCGTGGTTGTATCAACCTTGAGGATTTGGGCCCAATTTAGAAAACTAAATCAATTTCTGGACGCCTCTTCGTTGAGCCCTATATGCCATAATCATTTGTTTAAACCCTCTCTGACCGACGCAACCTTTTTACTTTGGTCCAACATTGGGATTTCTAGCTTCCGAGACTTATTTACTGACAAGATATTTTCAAGCTTTCAAAATTTAAAAGTTAAATTTAATCTCCCATCGACACATTTTTTTCCGATATTTACAAGCTCGCCACTGTGCTCAATCTCTTTTCCCATCTTTCCCCAATGAACCTGAAACTTCACCATGGGAGGAATTGTGCAGCTTAAAACCAGACACAAAAGGCTTGATAACTAAAATATATAAAGGTATCTCTAATCTCAGCGGGAAGACAGATTCTTCTCTCAAAGCAAAGTGGGAGGCCGACTTGGGCGAGGATTTGGATGAGGACTGGTGGTCTAGGGCTCTGGCAAAGGTCAATTCTACTGCATCTTGCGCTAGACTTGGCCTAATGCAATTGAAACTAGTTCACAGAGCTTACTACACGAAAGCCAGATTGGCAAAAATCTTTTCTAACACTGATGCCGCTTGCCCCCGTTGTAGTTTTGATCCTGCGGACTTGGTTCATATGTTCTGGTCTTGCCACAAAATTAATAAATTTTGGTCAGATATTTTCACCACTCTTTCAAGAGCATTTAAATATAGACTGGACCCAGACCCTCTTTGGGCAATCTTCAGTCAGCCTAAGGGCCCACTAAGAGGTACAGCTAGTGTCCATAAGGCTATAGCTTTTTCTTTATTACTAGCCAGAAGAAGAATTCTCTTGAGCTGGAAATCTGCGGTCCCGCCGTCACACTCCCTGTGGCTAAAAGATGTCTTATTCTTTATTAGTCTGGAAAAAGTTAAGTTCAACCTGAGGAACTCAGCTAGCAAATTTGAGGAGTTGTGGCAACCATTTATTGAATACTTTAAACAACTTAGGGGTCTGGAGGTTGTGGGGGTGGAGGGGGATTGAGGGGAGGGCTTTTTTTTTGATGGAGGGAGTGAGGGGAGAGAGTAATTTATTATTATTACTATAATTTATTTATTTATTTTATTTTTTATTTATTTTTATTTTTTTTTATTTATTTATTTTTTTTTTTTATTATTAATTTTTTTTTATTTTTATTATTATTATTATTATTTTATTAGTATATATTATATTATTTATTTTATTTATCTGTATGGGTATGTGTATGTATGTGTACATATGTATATGTATATATATATATTTTATCTATGGGTATGTATATATGTTGTGTATATATTTTATTTATATTTTTTTATATTTTTTTATTTTTTGTTATATGGATACGTTCTGTTTTGTTGTATATGTGGGGGCTCGTTATTATTTGGGGTAGAAATTGATTTTATTATAAATTTTTTTGTTTTTTTGTATTTTGTTATGTGGATACGTTCTGTATTGCACTCCGAACATGTATAAAAAAAAAGTGGAAAAAAAAAAAAAACCTTCATTGGGGTGTCTGAGTAGAGACATTGCAGCCACCTTCTAAAACGTTCACCAATTCCAAATCTCTTTAATAGATCAAACAAAAATTCGTGCTCTACTCTATAGAAAGCCTTTTCAAAATCCACACTAATTATATATACGTTTTTATTTTCTTTATTCATGTAAAACAGGCTCAAAAGCTTTATAGAACTCAGTTGGCAACCCGTCTAGTCCCGGACTTCTCCCATTGTTTAGCTGGTTAATTGTATTTCATCTTCACAGTTTTTCATGTCATCTTCATTTAAAACATTTTAAATATTATCTAATAAAAAACTGTTTATCTTCTCCCACCACCCCTTTTTCCCCAAATAAATTACTATAAAAACTCTCTATTTCTCTTAAAATACCATTTGTTGAAGGGAGCGTCACATGACCCACTGGAAGATGGTGGCTTGAGTTTTCGCTCCGCTCCGTTTACTTTTTCATTTTGTTACTACTCTTTTTAAAACTGCTTGGAACACCATTTAATCGACATTTAACATGACCTGAAATGTCCGACAATCAGGAGGCACGAGATTTTCCGTTGTTTTCGTCTGCCCGACCGACCAGAGGGAACAAACAGAAACCAGCTAAACTTGAGGCAACTCCGGCGCCACTGGCAACGACATCTCAAAGCGAAGTGTTATCCGAGATTCGCGCGCTCGGATCTCGGCTGGACACTCGCCTGGAAATTATTGACGGTCGTCTGGATACTTTAACCTCCAACCTGACTTCACTATGTGCAGCTCTCACGGATTTAACGGAGAGAGTTGCCTCCAATGAGACCAGACTGTCTGGGATGAAAGATCGGGTCTCCGACATGGAAGACCTTTCAACCTCTCACAGCAACCAGCTAGCCGCGCTAGAGAAGAGAACTCAGCAGCTTCAACTTAAGGTTGACGACCTGGAGAACCGCGGGCGACGTAAAAATATCAAGATTGTCGGCCTCCCTGAACGGGCGGAGGGCTCCAGCCCATCGCTGAATTCTTACACGCAACGCTGCCGAAATGGCTCGACCTTCCATCGGATTTTACCCCCGAAATAGAGCGCGCTGTGCTGGTGCGCTTTCTCCGCTACCCAGACAAGGAGACAGTCTTACGAGCCGCGCTACAGAAACGCCAGGTAACACACGACCGGCAGTGTGTTACTGGTTGATATTTGGAGAGAATTGAATCCTAGTGTCAGGGACAATACCTTTTACTCTAATCTCCACAGTTCGTATTCGCGAATTGATTACATATTCATACCCAACTCCTCGATTCATCTTGTAACAGATAGCAAAATTGGCCCCATTGTATTGTCTGACCATGCCCCAGTCTATATGGAAATGAAATTGGGTATTCCTATATCTAAGAGTAGGATTTGGAGGTTTAACTCTTCTTTGCTTACAAACATAGCATTTTGTGACTTTATGCGACAGCGTATATGTTACTTCTGGGAGAATAATAAACATTCTCCTGTCTCATCAGCTACTTTATGGGATGCGGCTAAAGCCACAATTAGAGGTGACATTATCTCTTATTCCTCCTCAGTAAAAAGGACTCAGGCCCAAGAACGTTTGGATTTGGAGGCAGAAGTTACCCGTCTAGAAAGACTACATAAATCCTTCCCCACTCAGTCAAATTTTGTGAGAGTATGCCAGGCAAGAGCCAAGCTTAATTTGAATCATACTAATCATATTAAAAAACTGCTCCATTTTTCAAAACAGAAGTTTTACGAATTCGGAAACAAATCTAGTTGGCTGCTTGCACATCAACTTAAGAAGGAACAGAGTGACAGAGCTATTAAATCCTTAAAAAACCCTGATGGTTCTATCACATACGATCCTCTGGTTATTAACAGGTTTTTTTTTAAAGTTTCTATCAGTCTCTTTATAAATCAGAGAACACAATGTCAGACACAGATGTTTTAGCTTTTTTTGATAAGTTATCTCTCCCGGTTATATCAAAGGAGGACAGGGTTGCTCTAAATGCTGGGTTCTCTTCTGAGGAAGTTTTTCAAGCACTGCAAGCTGTGCCCTCTAATAAGTCCCCTGGCCCTGATGGCTTTTCGCCCGAGTTTTTCAAAACTTTCTGGCCTGAGCTCCACCCAATTCTATTACCCGTTTTCCATGACCTGCTCGAATCTGGTTTGGTACCTGACACCTGGAAAATGGCAACAATTTGTTTAATTTTGAAAAAAGGTAAGGACCCTCTGGATTGCGCATCTTACAGACCAATAAGCTTACTAAATACTGATTGCAAAATTTTAGCTAAAGTACTTTCTCGTAGGCTCGAGACTGTACTGCCAAAGGTAATCAAATCCGACCAAACTGGTTTTGTGACAATGCGATATGCCTCTGACAATATACGCCGGCTATTAAATATTGTGGATTATCTTGACACGTCCAAACACCCTGCCCTTATTGTGTCACTCGATGCAGAAAAAGCCTTCGACCGTGTCGAATGGGCTTTTCTCTTTGCCACACTTGAGAAATTTAAATTAGGACCAAACTTTATTAAATTAGTTAAACTTTTATATTCTGATCCCCGAGCCACAGTTTTAACCAATGGACAAATGTCACAAGTCATAAACATTAAAAGAGGAACAAGACAAGGATGTCCTCTCTCACCTTTATTATTTGCTTTGGTGATTGAACCACTGGCTGAGTTAATTAGAGCAGACGCCAATATTTTAGGCATAAAAGTGGGAAATGAGGACCATAGAATCTCTCTTTACGCTGACGATGTGTTATTGTTTATTTCTAATCCGGTTCAATCTCTTCCTGTAATATTGGATAATATTACTCAATATAGTATACTCTCCGGATACAAAATAAATTTTTTTAAATCCATGGCGTTGCCGTTTAATGTCCCCACTTGCTCCTCTCAAACTTTAACTACCTTTCTGGGGGATGACTTCCCATTCTATCTGGCCACTGACGGATTTAATTATTTGGGAGTTTTTTTAACACCAAAACTTAATAATCTTTTTTCCAAAAACTATCTGCCCCTTGTCTCTAAAATTAAGAGTGATCTGGGTATCTGGTGCTCTCTCCCGCTATCCTTTTTTGGCAGGATAAATGTTCTAAGAATGAATGTTCTGCCTCGTCTTTTATATTTATTTCAATCTCTTCCCTGCTATCTGTCTAGCTCATTTTTTAAAGATCTAAACAGTTACTTTTCAAAGTTCATTTGGAATAATAAAAAGCCTAGACTTAAATTTGCTAATTTAATGAAACCTAAAGAGAAAGGGGGTGCTGGTGTACCAAACATGCAATTATATTATTGGTCAGCTCAGATTAAACGCATCATTAGCTGGTGTACCAATAGGACTGACTCATTATGGGTCAATATCGAGTCCATGACATGCTCCCCTCTTTCACTCCCTCTTTTACCATTTATTCATAAGGTGGAGAGGTTGAAAGGTGTGTCTGACTCGTTCGTTGTATCCAACACCCTGCTGATTTGGAAAGACGTTAAAAGATATCTAAAAATTCCTAATTGTCTTTCTGTGTCTTCCCCATTAGCGCTCAACCCAGATTTCCCCTCTCAATTGCATAATATAGGATTCCTTGACTGGTTTAGGCGAGGGATCACACACGTCTCTTGCCTGTTCTCGGACAGGATCATGTTACCCTTTGGGGATATTCTAGAGAGATATAACTTATCGAAATCCGATTGTTTCAAATATCTCCAAATCAGACATTTTCTTAAATCTCTTTTGGATAGGGGGAAGTTGCGGATGGAGTTGACAGAGATGGAACAACTTTTCACTAAAGAGTTTGACTCAAAAGGGTTGATTTCTAAGATATACAGTGGGTTGCAAAAGTATTCATACCCCTTGAACTTTTCCATATTTTGTCACATTACAACCACAAACATAAATATATTTCACTGGAATTTAATGTGAAAGACCAACACAAAGTGGTATACAATTGTGAAGTGGAAGGAAAATTATACATGAATCAACATTTTTTTTACAAATAAAAAACTGAAAAGTGAGACGTGCAAAAGTATTCAGCCCCCCTGAGTCAATACTTTGTGGAGCCACCTTTTGCTGCAATTACAGGGTAATTTTAGGGTATGTCTCCACCAGCTTTGCACATCTAGTGAATGAAATTCTTGCCCATTCCTCCTTGCAAAACAGCTCAAGCTCAGTCAGATTGGATGGAGAGCGTTTGTGAACAGCAGTTTTGAGATCTTGCCACAAATTCTCAATTGGGTTTAGGTCTGGACTTTGACTGGGCCATTCTAACACATGAATATTCTTTTTTTAAAACCACTCCATTGTAGCTCTGGCTTTATGTTTAGGGTCGTTGTCCTGCTGGAAGGTGAACCTCCGCCCCAGTCTCAAATCTTTTGCTGACTCCAACAGGTTTTCTTCCAAGATTGCCCTGTATTTGGCTCCATCCATCTTCCCATCAACTTTGACCAACTTCCCGGTCCCTGCTGAAGAGAAGCACCCCCAGAGCATGATGCTGCCACCACCATATTTGACAGTGGGGATGGTGTTTTCAGAGTGATGTGCAGTGTTATTTCTCCGCCACACATAGCGTTTTGCATTGTGGCCAAAAAGTTCAATTTTGGTCTCGTCTGACCAAAGCACCTTCTTCCACATGTTTGCTGTGTCCTCAACATGGCTTCTGGCAAACTGCAAACGGGACTTCTTATGGTTTTCTTTTAACAATGGCTTTCTCCTTGCCACTCTTCCATAAAGACCACATTTGTGTAGTGCACGACTAATTGTTGTCCTGTGGACAGTTTCCCCCACCTGAGCTGTGGCTCTCTGCATTTCATCCAGAGTCACCATGGGCCTCTTGGCTGCCTCTCTGATCAGTGATCTCCTTATTCGGCCTGTAAGTTTAGGTGGACGGCCTTGTCTTGGCAGGTTTACTGTGGTGCCATACTCTTTCCATTTCCGGATGATGGATTGAACAGTGCTCCGTGAGATGTTCAAAGCTTTGGAAATCTTTTTATAACCTAAGCCTGCTTTAAACTTCTCCAAAACCATATTCCTAAACCTGTCTGGTGTGTTCTTTGGACTTCATGATGCTGTTTGCTCCCCAATATTCTCTTAACCAACATCTGAGGCCGTCACGGAGCAGCTGTATTTGTACTGATATTAGATTACACACAGGTGGACCCTTTTGAGTCATTAGCACTCATCAGGCAACTTCTGAATGCAATTGGTTGCACTCAGGGAAAAGGGGGCTGAATACTTTTGCACGTCGCACTTTTCAGTTTTTTATTTGTAAAAAAAAATGTTGATTCATGTATAATTTTCCTTCCACTTCACAATTGTATACCACTTTGTGTTGGTCTTTCACATTAAATTCCAGTGAAATATATTTATGTTTGTGGTTGTAATGTGACAAAATATGGAAAAGTTCAAGGGGTATGAATACTTTTGCAACCCACTGTATATTATATTGTCTAACGAATCCCCGTCAGTTTTGCTAAATTTGAAGGGTATCTGGGAGAAAGACTTGAAAATGGAATTGGATCAAAACGAATGGGAATCTGTTTGTGAGTATCTGTATCCTAAGTGCACTTCAATTAATGTGCATGAACTCATCTTTAAGTTCATACATAGAATCTATTTAACACCAGTACGATTACAAAGGATATACCCAGAGAGATCTGATCTATGTTTCAAATGCCAGACACAGATAGGTACACTTCTTCACTCCTTCTGGACTTGTAACAAAATTAAATCGTTCTGGAGGGAAGTGCACTCAGCAATTGAGGACATCTTCGGCATAAAGTTTGCTATGTGCCCTTCACTGTATCTGCTTAATGCTAAATTGAACGATATTTTTGATTTCCAGTTGAGACAGATTTTTATTTTGTTGGTTTTTATAGCAAAAAATATGGCTCTCTCAGCTGACTTCTTTCCTTCCTCTTGAGAAACTGACTTATGACCTTCGTCAGAGGTCTAAAAACTTTTGGCAGCTTTTGTCCCCGCTCTGGACTTATCTGGAAAATCTAAGGTAGAACCCCTCAGAGACTGTTTTTGTATTTTACGGATGTGACCGTGATGTATGTATGGCGCTATCATCGTATTTAATGTCTGTATGCAACCACAGAAAATAAAAAATATTTAAAAAAAAAAAATACCATTTGTTCCAGTGATCTCTTTGTCCTTTCCATTTTTTAGGCTTTTAATTTCATCTGATTTTTGTCTTGTTTTTTCTAGATAAAAAAAATACTTAGTGCACCTTTCTCCTTCAATCATGTCTTGTGCTCTACTCCTTATCATTGCTCCTTTATATTTAATTTCTTCTGCTTCTTTAATTTTTTTTTCGAGCTCAAGCACCATGTGCGCATTGCCTTTACCCTCTGTTAACTTTTTTATTTCTTCTTCTAATTTTTGTTTGATTCTTATATGTTCTTCTTTTAACAAATTATTTTTCTTTTTAGCATAAAACATTGTATATTTTTTAATATAATATTTTAAATTATCCAATCACACCCTTGCATATGTTCTATAAAAACCGTCAGTGCTGCTATTTAAAATTAGATTTTCAATTTTGGTTTTAAAAAAATAGACTTTTAAAATATCAGTGTTTAAAACCCATACCCCCGGTCCCCTCTCAACTTCGCTAAAATCTATAGTTACCCATAAAAAATCATGATCTCTAAAATCATATTTTGTGTAATTTATTTTTGATATATATTTTTCAATTTCAATTGGACATAAAAAATGATCTATTCTGCTTTGTTTTATTTTATCCTCTCAGATCTTAAAAAAGATTTTTTCTCTGGGTTTCTTTTCCTCCATATATCTATTAAATCATATTTTTTCATTATTTTGTTTAATTCATCCTTTCCTGTATCTGTTCTATATACCATATTGTTATTAATATCCAATCTACTAAAAACTGTATTAAAATCTCCAATCAATAAAACATTTTCCCAGTTATTCATTAAAACACAGATTTTTTAAAAAACATTGTTTTTTCCATCTCATTATTGGGAGCGTATATGTTACATATGATTAAAACTTCATTGGTCATTGTTATTTTCAACGTTAGAATCCTTCCTTCAGTATCAGCATATCTTATCAGTTTTTCACACACTCGCTTCTTAATTAAAATAGCAACACCTTTTCTTTTAGAATTATGACAGTTAAAAAACATTTCTACATCCCATATTTTCCCCATGTTTTCAACATTTTCATTGTTCCAAAAAGTTTCTTGTAAGCATAAAATAGCCGCTTTTTCGCGGCTTGATTTTCCTTCTTTGAACGCCTTTAAAACCATCATGTTGTGTTTTAAAATTACTGTCCTCTAAAAGTTCATTGTGTTCCCGGTTTCTTTTTTCTGGTGGTTTTTCTGTTCCTTCTTCATTTGTAAAGTCCATTTTTTTCTCTTCATGTAGCTGTGCGAGCTCCAGCTCCCTCTCTAAACTTGGTTGCGGCGCCACCTGCTGGATCTGGTCCGACTCCACCTCCGTCTCAGCACGCACCAGGGAGATTGCCCCACATTCTTCCCCGAGTTTCCCCTGAGGCCTCCTCAATCTCCACACAGCTGCAGCTAATTAACGCATGGTTGCACTCACCGCATTTCGTGGCCCCACAGTTCCTTGCAAAATGCCCCTGCTCACAGCACTCTCTGCATACGAAGCTGGGGTAATCGCGCATAACGTGGTCCAGGCTCATACACATCCTACACATCTTCACCTGCCGGTCGTGTATGACCTGGGGGCCCTCTGCCATTTCCAGCCGCACACTGTAAGGGAGAGAGATGACCTCCTTGAGGAACCGGACTCGGAGGTACCGTGTCCCATCCATGATGGTCCTACCAGGGTAGTACCTGCTAACGGATCGGTAGTATGGCGGTTACTCCCCAATTTTGGAGTCTTTCCAGAATCACAGCGTCTTCTATGTATGCTGGGAGGTTCAGAAAAGAAACCATGAGCTCACGCGAGCACAGCTTTCGGACTTCACCGAGAGTCTCTTTAATCATAAGTCCTTCTGAAATGATGTCCACCAGTTCCTCACTTTCCAGGGTGACCTCGTACTCGTTACCCGCTTTAGGTCTTACAGCGAGTAACTTTCCAATTCCAACTGTGTCATTCACTGCCTTTATTATGTCCATCGCTCCAATTCCTTTTAGCTGATCCAGCTCTATTACACATGTCGCTTCTTTTGCATATTTCCTTTGCCAGGTTTTCTTTACATTCTCATTATCATTTCCATTTTTTCTTTCGTCATGCCGTGGGGTGTCCTTTTTCCGTAGTCGTTGTTCCTTTCCGAGGTCAGTTCCAGGTTGTCCGTCCGAGCCATTCGTCACACTTAAGGGGGTATCCAGGTTCCTTTGTCTTTCAGCCATGCCGTTGTCTTTGTCCAGAAGATCAGTCATTTTGGGAGAGAAAAAAAAGATTTCTCCCCAAACAGTAGGTACTGCTGGGGAGCTAAAACTAAAAGTAACTCAGGGGAAAAAACAGAAATCAAAAAGTTCAAAAAACAAACGAAATATAACCAAAACATTTAAAAACGTACTGGAAGAGCCTTCCTAATAGAGGTTAAAGCGGGAGATGAATAAATGAATGTTATACTGTGTAACTAGACCCACTGCTTTGATTAGAAGCATCCATGAAAATGCTAGTCTTTAAAGAAAATCAAATTACAAATAAGAGGAGTGGGGTTTGAAACCACAATCATAACTGTCCATTGGAGCTTAAGTCCACCACCTTAACCACTCGGCCATCCCTGTGCGCATGCTCCAATACAAGAGGCAGTCAATCATCTTCTGGGTCATGTTAAATGTGTTAAATATCACATAACTTTTTATTTGTTTTCGTCTCCAGTATTAATAATTTAAAGAGAAAAACATTCATACTTTGAAAAAATCATGCATAGAGGGGAAGCTTGAACTAGTACTTGAACACAAGTACAGCTGTTCTGCCGCTTCTAAGCCCAAAGGCTTAACCATTCGGCAATCCTTGTCCAACGATGTGATTGTACTATTAAACAATTACAAATACCAGAAACAGGATTTTGACACAAGGGAACAGTTATATTAGCGAACTATAATTAATGTTCTTGTTATTTTGGAAACATCCTTAAAAACACAATCTTAAAACAACTGCAAATTACAAGAGAGAGGAGTGAGGTTCAAACACACAAGTCTATTGAATATCAAGTTCAAGCAAGCAGTGGACAGCCAATCATCTTCTGGGCCATGTTCGATTTGTAACTTAACTCACTGTTTTTCTTGGTTCTTCTGTTTTTCTACAACCATCAAGTAATACTCTTCCAACAATTGCAAATAATAAATTCCAGGAGTAGGGTTTCAACCCAAGGGAACCCGGTGAGCCATTGAAGAACTAACATTAAACAGCCCCACTGTTTTTCTAGGAAACATAAACGAAAGTGCCAGTCTTCATCCAATTGCAAATCACAGACACCAGGAGTGGGATTTGAACACGAGGACAGGTGCCCATTAGCTCTTAGCACTCAGCCATTCTGGTGATAGTGCTTCATGCATCAGCAGTAAGCAGTGAATCATCCTCTTGGCCATGTACTGTATGTTAAATGTAATTAAACTCACATTTTTTCTTAAAAAAAACATGAAATAATACTCTTCATAAAAATGCAAATTACAAATACTAGGAGTGGGGTTTGAACCAACAAGGACATTTGTCCATTGGATCTTAAGTCCAACACCTTAACCACTCGGCCATCCAGGTGAAGTCAGCAATGGATAGCGAATCATCTTCTGAGCCATGTTATATTTGTATTTTTTGTTATACTGTATGGGCGGCACGGTGGCTTAGAGGTTAGCACGTTCGCCTCTCGGCGCTAGGAATTCAGGGTTCGAATCCCCATCTGGGTGGAGTTTCCATGTTCTCCCCGTCTCCGCCTGGGTTTCCTCCGGGTTCTCCGATTTCCTGCCACAGTCCAAAAATTTAGTTCTTCAAAATGCTCCATATAGAGTGTGTGTGTGTGTGTGTGTGTGTGAGTTAGTGTGTGCACAGTGATAGATTGGCGCCCTGTCCTGGGTGTATCTGCCCAGCGCCCGAAACATTCTCCCCTGGATGGGCATGGGGAACCCCACCGTGACCCTAATAGAGGATAAAGCGGGAGATAATGAATGAATGTTATACTGTATAACTAGACCCACTGCTTTGATTAGAAGCATCCATGAAAATGTTAATCTTTACAGAAAAGCAAATCACAAATTCCAGGAGTGGGGTTCGAACCGACAAGGACAGTTGGCCATTTGATCTTAAGTCCATCGCCTTAACCACTCGGCCATCATGGATGCCATACCCCAACAAATTAGAGGTAGCCAATAATCTTCTGGACTATGTTATATGTGTTGTGATTGACCATTAAACCGTGCTGGCAGCTGGGTGTTTCCAAAGAAAAAGAATAAAACTAGAAATGTGCAACACTCACCTCCTCCACAACTACCATCTTTATTTGATGGCAACTCATTTGCACCATTGGTCAATTTGAATGACAGTGACGCCACAGTTGACTCCTCTAGGGAGGTCTTAGTTGTTGGTGACTCTATCGTACGTTGTATCAAAGTCAACAAAACTGTTGTGAAGTGTTTCCCAGGAGCATGTGTATTGAACATAAATAATCAAATTCCAGTAGTTCTAAACAAGCACAAGGTTGGAGCTGTTGTCATTCATGTTGGGACTAATGACATTTTTCACAGGCAGACTGAGACTTTAAAGGAACATTTTAAGATCTTACAGAAGACTGTGCGCTCTTATGGGAAGTCACTTGTAATTTCTGGGCCTATACCTCGTTTACGAAGGGCTATCGAATGTTTTAGCAGACTATATGCCCTAAATGAGTGGTTGAAAAAGTGGAGTGCTTCTATTGGGGTAAACTTCATTAATAACTTTGATACCTTTTGGCAACGCCCCTGTTTCTACAAGCGTGATGGTGTGCATCCAAACACACTTGGCTCAGCTATGCTGTCCGAGAACATTAAGAAGGCTTTATCCTCTTGACTAACCCTTAATTTGGTCAAACCTATTCCCTCTCACTGGACAAGGAACCGATCTAAACAAAAAATCACCAGCCGAGGAATAAGTCTGTCAGCTTCAAGTCTGCTTCCAGTGAGAGTGCATACTCATACCAGAGGAGTTAATTATCTAAACCTTCGCTCTCTGGAGTTCCAGCCCCGGGTTCACAGTGGGAAACCCAGATCAGTTAAAATGGCTCTTTTTAATGCCCGATTGGTCACAAATAAGACTTTTATTCTAAATGATTTTTATAAAGTCACGCGAACTGGATTTCCTGCTTGTAACTGAAACTTGGCTCACGCCCCCCTTTCTGAACTGACCCCTCTGGATTTTTCATTTTTTAACACTCCTCGGGAAGGTCGAAGGGGTGGAGGTCTGGCGTGTTTTTTCAAAAGTAATTTTAACTGTCAGTTAATGAGCATAGAAAAGTTTACAAGTTTTGAGGTACAGTTGTTTAAACTGATTTTGCCTACTCGACTGCTCTGTGCTCTTGTGTACCGACTTCCTAAATATAACAGTAATTTTTTAAACGAGTTTTCAGAATTTTTATCGATGATCTTTCCTAGTACTGACTCTCTTTTGATTCTCTGTGATATTATTATTCATCTCTGCTGCCCTTCAAAGCCGTTGGTCACAGAATTTCAAAATCTTATAGACTCTTATAACCTTCTTCAGTCAGTCAGAAATCCCACTCATCAACAGGGTCATATTCTTGATCTGGTGTTGTCCTCTAGATTTTCAGTTTGTAATGTGGAAATTCAGGATATTTGTCTCTCAGATCATAGACCTGTTCTGTTTGAGTCAGTAGTATTAGCTCCACCAGCTAAGCAACATCGAAATAGTTATTATGCCCGTACTATAAATCCGTCTAGTGTTCAATTGTTCTCAGATGCTTATCTTGCTTCACCTTTTTATGGTAATAAAGTTCCAGCTTTGCCTGGTACAAATCTGGAAGACTTAATAAACCTATTTAATTCCACTTGCTCAGATATCTTGGACTCTATTGCTCCATTTAGAGTTAAAAGATCTAATGCTAAAACCCAACCTTGGCTTAATTCTGATACACGCTCTCTTAGGCAGGAGTGCAGAAAAGCAGAGCGCAAATGGAAGAAAGATAAACTCCAGATCTCTTATGAAATATTCAGAGACTCATTGGTTAAGTTTCAGTTTTCTGTAAAAATGGCTAGAGCCAAATACTTTTCAGATTTGATCTCTAGCCACTCCTAATCCTCATAATCCTAAAGTCCTTTTTAATACAATCAATACAATTTTATGTCCAGTTGAGAATCAGTACTTTGAAGAGTCTCCTGTTTTATGTGAAAATTTCTTATGCTTCTTCGTTAATAAAAGTGAGTCTATTAGATCAGCCATCTCCACATTAGGTTATGAGTCTGCTGAGCCCACAACCTGTTCTGCTTGTCTGACCCAGTTTGACTCTGTGTCTTTGTCATTTCTAACTGATATTGTCATTCATATGAAGCCTACAAATTCTACATTGGATATAATCCCATCACGTCTTCTTAAGAGTGTCCTCTCCATCACCAACTGTAGTCTTATAAATGGGCATGTCCCTCTGTGTTTTAAACATGCTGTGGTTCACCCTCTAATTAAAAAAATCTAACCTGGATCCCACCTCCCTTCATAATTATAGACCAATCTCTAAATTACCTTTATTATCTAAAGTTCTAGAAAAGGTAGTTTACCTCCAACTGTCATCACATTTAGCTGAAAATAATATCTTGGACAAGTTCCAGTCGGGTTTCAGAGCCTATCACAGTACGGAGTCAGCTCTACTTAAACTGACAAATTATATTTTACTCTCCCTTGATTCTGGCCAATGTGTCATTTAGCAGCTTCTAAGCCCCAAGGATTAACCACTTGGCAGTCCTGACCCAACGCTGTGATTGTACTGTACTATTAAACAATTACAAATACCAGAAACAGGATTTTGACACAAGAGAACTGTTAGATTATTGAACTATACTTAAACTTCTTGTTATTTTGGAAACAAACATTAAAACACAATCTTCAAACAACTGCAAATTACAAGGGAGAGGAGTGAGGTTCAAACACACAAGTGTATTGAAACTCAAGATCAACACCTTAAACACTCTGCCATCCTAGTGTAAATGCTTCAAATAGCAAGCGGTGGACAGCCAATCATCTTCTGAGCCATGTTCGATTTGTAACTGAACTCACTATTTTACTTGGAAACAACCATAAAGTAACAGTCTTCAAACAATTGCAAATTACAAATTCCAGGAGTGGGGTTTAAACCGGGTGAGCCCTTGAAGAATCAACATTAAACAGCCAACATCTTCAAGACTATGTTTTCCTGGTGGTAGTGTTTCATGCATCAGCAGTGAGTAGTGAATTCTCCTCTTGGCCATGTACTGTATGTTAAATGTAACTAAACTCACAGTTTTTCTTAAAAACAACAATAAAACAATACTCTTCATAAAATTACAAACTACTAATACCAGGAGTGGGGTTTGAACCCACAAGGACAATTATCCATTGGATCTTAAGTCCAACGCCTTAACCACTCGGCCATCCTTGTACTTATGCTCTGCTAATTTAGCAATAGGCAGCCAATCATCTTCTGGGTCATGTTATATGTGTTAAATATCACTTAACTTTTTATTTGTTTTTGTCTCCATTGTTAATAATTTAAAGAGAAAACATTCAAACTTTGAAAAAAGCATGCATAGAGGGGAAACTTGAATTCACTAGCCCATTAGAAATTAAGTCCAATGCCTTAATCACTCAGCCATAAGGGTGTAAGGTTTTGTAACGATCAACTTTGAGCAGCCGATCGTCCTCTTGGCCATCTTCTTGTTATTTTTAGGCTTAATGACTCGGCAATCCTGGTCCAACATTGTGATTGTACCATTAAACAATTACAAATACCAGAAACAGGATTTTGACACAAGAGAACAGTTATATTAGTGAACTATACTTAATCTTCTTGTTATTTTGGAAACATCCATAAAAACACAATCTTCAAACAACTGCAAATTACAAGGGAGAGCAGTGAAGTTCAAACACACAAGTCTAATGTGCACACAAGCAAGAGCAATCTCAAGTTCAACACCTTAAATACTCCGCCATCCTAGAGTAAATGCTTTAAATAGCAAGACGTGGACAGCCAATCATCTACTGGGCAATGTTCGATTTGTAACTAATCTCAGTATTTTTCTTGGAAACAACCATTAAGTAATAATTAAGTAATAGTCTTCAAACAAATAACAAATTCCAGGAGTGGGGTTTAAACCCATGAGAAATGGGTGAGCCCTTGAAGAACCAACATCAAACAGTCCCACTGTTTTTCTTTGAAACGTACATGAATATGTCTGTATTCATCCAATTGCAAATCACAGTTTCCAGGATTAGGGTTTGAACCCACGAGGAGAGTTGCCCATTGGATCTTAAGTTAAACACAACCACTTGGCCATCCTGGCGACAGTTCTTCACGCATCTGCAGTGCCTCTTGGCCATGTACTGTATGTTAAATGTAACTGAGCTCACATTTTTTTCTTCAAAACAACCAGAAAACAATACTCTTCATTAAAATGCAAATTACAAATACCAGGAGTGGGGTTTGAACCCACGAAGACATTCGTCCATTGGATCTTAAGTCCAACGCCTTAACCACTCGGCCATCCTGGTGCTTATGCTTCAATAAATTAGCAAGAGGCAGCCAATCATCTTCTGGGTCATGTTATATGTGTTAAATATCACTTAACTTTTTATTTGTTTTTGTCTCCATTGTTAATAATTTAAAGAGAAAACATTCAAACTTTGAAAAAAGCATGCATAGAGGGGAAACTTGAAACTGTCCTAGTGGGTTCAAACCCTAATCCTGGTAACTGTGATTTGCAATTGGATGATGGATCTGCTGATGCTTAGCCATCCTGGCGACAGGTCTTCACACATCAGCAGTGGCTCTTGGCCATGTACTGTATGTTAAATGTAACTGAGCTCACATTTTTTTCTTCAAAACAACCAGAAAACAATACTCTTCATTAAAATGCTAATTACAAATACCAGGAGTGGGGTTTGAACCCACGAAGACATTTGTCTATTGGATCTTAAGTCCAACGCCTTAACCACTCGGCCATCCTGGTACTTATGCTCCGCTAATTTAGCAATAGGCAGCCAATCATCTTCTGGGTCATGTTACATTTGTTAAATATCACTTAACATTTTATTTGTTTTTGTCCCCAGTGTTAATAATTTAAAGAGAAAAACATTCATAATTTGAAAAAAATCATGCATAGAGGGGAAGCTTGAATTCACTACCCCGTTAGAAATTAAGTCCAATGCCTTAATCACTCAGCCATAACGGTGTAAGGTTTTGTAACGATCAACTTTGAGCAGCCAATCGTCCTCTTGGCCATGTTCTATTTGTTAAATATAACTAAACTTACTATTTTTCTTGAGAGCATTCACAAGTTTTTGGACAATTGCAAATCACAACCACCAGGAGTGAGGCTTGAAACCACAAGGACAGCTGTTCTGCAGCTTCTAAGCCCCAAGGATTAACCACTTGGCAGTCCTGACCCAACGCTGTGATTGTACTGTACTATTAAACAATTACAAATACCAGAAACAGGATTTTGACACAAGAGAACTGTTAGATTATTGAACTATACTTAATCTTCTTGTTATTTTGGAAACATACATTAAAACACAATCTTCAAACAACTGCAAATTACAAGGGAGAGGAGTGAGGTTCAAACACACAAGTGTATTGAAACTCAAGTTCACCACCTTAAACACTCGGCCATCCTAGTGTAAATGCTTCAAACAGCAAGCAGTGGACTGCCAATCATCTTCTGGGCCATGTTCGATTTGTAACTGAACTCACTATTTGACTTGGAAACAACCATAAAGTAACAGTCTTCAAACAATTGCAAATAACAAATTCCAGGACGCCAGGATGCCAGGTTTCAAGTTTCCCCTTTACGCCAGGATGCCCTAGGCCGCAGTTCAATGATCGACTTTGTAGTGGTGTCATTGGACTTGCGGCCATGTGTTTTGGACACTCGGGTGAAGAGAGGAGCTGAGCTGTCAACTGATCACCACCTGGTGGTGAGTTGGATCAGATGGCGGGGGAAGATGCCGGTCAGACCAGGCAGACCTAAACGTATAGTGAGGGTTTGCTGGGAACGTCTGGCAGAAGAACCCGTCAGACAGATGTTCAACTCTCACCTCCGTCAGAGCTTCAACCACATTCCGGGGGAGGTGGGGGACATTGAGCCTGAATGGGCCATGTTCCGTTCCTCCATTGTTGAGGCGGCGGACAGGAGCTGTGGTCGAAAGGTAGTCGGTGCCTGTCGTGGCGGTAACCCTCGAACACGGTGGTGGTCACCCCGTGTAAGGGATGCCGTCAAGCTGAAGAAGGAGTCCTATCAGGCATGGTTGGCTTGTGGGACTCCAGAAGCAGCTGACCGGTACCGACAGGCCAAGCGATTTGCGGCTTTGTGCGTCGTGGAGGCAAAAACCCGGGTGTGGGAGGAGTTCGGTGAGACTTTGGAAAGTGACTTTCGGTCGGCTCCTAGAAGATTCTGGCAAACTGTCAGGCGACTCAGGAGGGGAAAGCAGTGTGCCACCAACACAGTATATAGTGGAGGGGGTGCACTGTTGACTTCGACTGGGGACGTCATTAGGCGGTGGAAGGAATACTTCAAGGACCTTCTCAATCCCACCAATATGCCCTCCGGAGAGGAGGCAGAGTCAGAGGACCCGGGGGGAGGCTTGTCCATCACTGTGGCTGAAGTCGCTAAGGTAGTCAGAGGGCTCCTTGGTGGCAGGGCTTCTGGGGTGGATGAGATCCGCCCGGAGTTCCTCAAAGCTCTGGATGTTGTGGGGCAGTCTTGGCTGACGCGCCTTTTCAACATTGCATGGTCATCGGGGGCAGTGCCTCTGGACTGGCAGACGGGGGTGGTGGTGCCTCTTTTTAAAAAGGGGGACCGGAGGGTGTGTTCCAATTACAGGGGAATTACACTCCTCAGCCTCCCCGGAAAGTCTATGCAGGGGTACTGGAGAAGAGAGTCCGACTGATAGTCGAACCTCGGATCCAGGAGGAGCAGTGTGGTTTTCGTCCTGGTCGTGGAACACTGGACCAGCTCTTCACTCTCTCCAGGATCCTCGAGGGTTCATGGGAGTTTGCCCAACCAGTCTACATGTGCTTTGTAGATCTGGAGAAGGCTTTCGACTGTGTCCCTCGGGGTATTCTGTGGGAGGTGCTTCGTGAGTATGGGGTACATGGCTCCTTACTACGGGCCATTCAGTCCCTGTATTTGCGAAGCAGGAGCTTGGTTCGCATGGCCGGCAGTAAGTCGGACTGGTTTCCAGTGAGGGTTGGACTCCGTCAGGGCTGTCCTTTGTCACCGGTTCTGTTCATAATTTACATGGACAGAATTTCTAGGCGCAGCCAGGGGATGGAGGGTGTCCGGTTTGGTGATCTGAGGATCACGTCGCTGCTGTTTGCAGACGATGTGGTCCTGTTAGCATCATCAGGCTGTGAACTTCAGCTCTTACTGGATCGGTTTGCAGCTGAGTGTGAAGCGGCCGGGATGAGAATCAGCACCTCCAAATCTGAGGCCATGGTTCTCAGCCGGAAAAGGGTAGAGAGTCCTCTCTGGGTCAAAGATCAGATCTTGCCTCAAGTGGAGGAGTTTAAGTATCTCGGGGTCTTGTTCACGAGTGATGGGAAGATGGAGCGTGAAATTGACAGACGGATCAGCGCGAGGTCAGCAGTGATGCGGACCCTATACTGGTCTGTTGTGGTAAAGAAGGAGCTGAGCCACAAGGCAAGGCTCTCGATTTACCAGTCGATCTACGTTCCAACCCTCACCTATGGTCATGAGCTTTGGGTAATGACCGAAAGAACAAGATCGCGAATACAAGCGGCCGAAATGGGTTTTCTCCGCAGGGTGGCAGGGCTCTCTCTTAGAGATAGGGTGAGAAGCTCGGTCATCCGGGAGAGACTCGGAGTGGAGCCGCTACTCCTCCGCATCGAAAGGAGCCAGTTGAGGTGGTTCGGGCATCTGGTAAGGATGCCTCCTGGGCGCCTTCCTAGGGAGGTGTTCCAGGCAAGTCCGGCTGGAAGGAGACCCCGGGGAAGACCCAGGACACGCTGCAGGGATTATATCTCTCAGCTGGTCTGGGAACGCCTCGGGGTTCCCCCAGTCGAGCTGGTGGAGGTGGCTGGGGCGAGGGAGGTCTGGGTCTCCCTACTTCGGTTGCTGCCCCCGCGACCCGAACCCCGGAAAAGCGGAAGATAATGGATGGATGGATGGAAATTCCAGGAGTGGGGTTTAAACCGGGTGAGCGCTTGAAGAATCAACATTAAACAGCCAACATCTTCAAGACTATGTTATTTTCATAAACATAATCAGACCTACTGTTTTTCTTGGGGCAGTCATCATCCAATTGCAAACCACATCTATCAGGAGTTGGGTTTGAACTTATGAGGACAGATGACCATTGGATCTTTAGTCCAACACCTTAACCACTCAGTTATCCTGGTGATAGTGTTTTACGCATCAGCAGTGAGTAGTGAATTCTCCTCTTGACCATGTACTGTACATTAAATGTAACTAAACTCACATTTTTTCTTAAAAACAACAATAAAACAATACTCTTCATAGAAATACAAACTACTTATACCAGGAGTGGGGTTTGAACCCACGAGGACAATTGTCCATTGGATCTTAAGTCCAACGCCTTAACCACTCGGCCATCCTGGTGCTTATGCTCCAACAAATTAGCAAGAGGCAGCCAATCATCTTCTGGGTCATGTTATATGTGTTAAATATCACTTAACTTTTTATTTGTTTTTGTCTCCATTGTTAATAATTTAAAGAGAAAACATTCAAACTTTGAAAAAAGCATGCATAGAGGGGAAACTTGAAACTGTCCTAGTGGGTTCAAACCCTAATCCTGGTAACTGTGATTTGCAATTGGATGATGGATCTGCTGATGCTTAGCCATCCTGGCGACAGGTCTTCACACATCAGCAGTGGCTCTTGGCCATGTACTGTATGTTAAATGTAACTGAGCTCACATTTTTTTCTTCAAAACAACCAGAAAACAATACTCTTCATTAAAATGCTTATTACAAATACCAGGAGTGGGGTTTGAACCCACGAAGACAATTGTCCATTGGATCTTAAGTCCAACGCCTTAACCACTCGGCCATCCTGGTACTTATGCTCTGCTAATTTAGCAATAGGCAGCCAATCATCTTCTGGGTCATGTTACATGTGTTAAATATCACTTAACATTTTATTTGTTTTTGTCCCCAGTGTTAATAATTTAAAGAGAAAAACATTCATAATTTGAAAAAAATCATGCATAGAGGGGAAGCTTGAATTCACTAGCCCATTAGAAATTAAGTCCAATGCCTTAATCACTCAGCCATAAGGGTGTAAGGTTTTGTAACGATCAACTTTGAGCAGCCAATCGTCCTCTTGGCCATGTTCTATTTGTTAAATATAACTAAACTTACTATTTTTCTTGAGAGCATTCACAAGTTTTCGGGCAATTGCAAATCACAACCACCAGGAGTGAGGCTTGAAACCACAAGGACAGCTGTTCTGCAGCTTCTAAGCCCCAAGGATTAACCACTTGGCAGTCCTGACCCAACGCTGTGATTGTACTGTACTATTAAACAATTACAAATACCAGAAACAGGATTTTGACACAAGAGAACTGTTAGATTATTGAACTATACTTAATCTTCTTGTTATTTTGGAAACATACATCAAAACACAATCTTCAAACAACTGCAAATTACAAGGGAGAGGAGTGAGGTTCAAACACACAAGTGTATTGAAACTCAAGTTCAACACCTTAAACACTCGGCCATCCTAGTGTAAATGCTTCAAATAGCAAGCAGTGGACTGCCAATCATCTTCTGGGCTATGTTCGATTTGTAACTGAACTCACTACTTTACTTGGAAACAACCATAAAGTAACAGTCTTCAAACAATTGCAAATAACAAATTCCAGGAGTGGGGTTTAAACCGGGTGAGCCCTTGAAGAATCAACAATAAACAGCCAACATCTTCAAGACTGTTATTTTCATAAACATAATCAGACCCACTGTTTTTCTTGGGGCAGTCGTCATCCAATTGCAAACCACATCTACCAGGAGTGGGGTTTGAACTTATGAGGACAGATGACCATTGGATCTTTAGTCCAACACCTTAACCACTCAGTTTTCCTGGTGGTAGTGTTTTATGCATCAGCAGTGAGTAGTGAATTCTCCTCTTGGCCATGTACTGTACGTTAAATGTAACTAAACTCACATTTTTTCTTAAAAACAACAATAAAACAATACTCTTCATAAAAATACAAACTACTTATACCAGGAGTGGGGTTTGAACCCACGAGGACAATTGTGCATTGGATCTTAAGTCCAACGCCTTAACCACTCGGCCATCCTGGTGCTTATGCTCCAATAAATTAGCAAGAGGCAGCCAATCATCTTCTGGGTCATGTTATATGTGTTAAATATCACTTAACTTTTTATTTGTTTTTGTCTCCATTGTTAATAATTTAAAGAGAAAACATTCAAACTTTGAAAAAAGCATGCATAGAGGGGAAACTTGAACTCACTAGCCCATTAGAAATTAAGTCCAATGCCTTAATCACTCAGCCATAAGGGTGTAAGGTTTTGTAACGATCAACTTTGAGCAGCCAATCGTCCTCTTGGCCATGTTCTATTTGTTAAATTTAACTAAACTTACTATTTTTCCTGAGAGCATTCACAAATTTCCGGACAATTGCAAATCACAACCACCAGGAGTAAGGCTTGAAACCACAAGGACAGCAGCTCTGCTGCTTCTAAGCCCAAAGGCTTAATGACTCGGCAATCCTGGTCCAACATTGTGAATGTACCATTAAACAATTACAAATACCAGAAACAGGATTTTGACACAAGAGAACAGTTATATTAGTGAACTATACTTAATCTTCTTGTTATTTTGGAAACATCCATAAAAACACAATCTTCAAACAACTGCAAATTACAAGGGAGAGCAGTGAGGTTCAAACACACAAGTCTAATGTGCACACAAGCAAGGGAAATCTCAAGTTCAACACCTTAAACACTCGGCCATCCTAGAGTAAATGCTTTAAATAGCAAGACGTGGACAGCCAATCATCTTCTGGGCAATGTTCGATTTGTAACTAATCTCAGTATTTTTCTTGGAAACAACCATTAAGTAATAATTAAGTAATAGTCTTCAAACAAATAACAAGAGTGGGGTTTAAACCCATGAGAAATGGGTGAGCCCTTGAAGAACCCACATTAAACAGTCCCACTGTGTTTCTTTGAAACATACATGAATATGTCTGTATTCATCCAATTGCAAATCACAGTTACCAGGATTAGGGTTTGAACCCACGAGGACAGTTGCCCATTGGATCTTAAGTTAAACACCTTAACCACTTGGCCATCCTGGCGACAGTTCTTCACGCATCTGCAGTGGCTCTTGGCCATGTACTGTATGTTAAATGTAACTGAGCTCACAGTTTTTTCTTCAAAACACCAGAAAACAATACTCTTCATTAAAATGCAAATTACAAATACCAGGAGTGGGGTTTGAAACCACGAAGACATTTGTCCATTGGACCATAAGTCTGACGCCTTAACCACGCGGCCATCCTGGTACTTATGCTCCGCTAATTTAGCAATAGGCAGCCAATCATCTTCTGGGTCATGTTACATGTGTTAAATATCACTTAACATTTTATTTGTTTTTGTCCCCAGTGTTAATAATTTAAAGAGAAAAACATTCATAATTTGAAAAAAATCATGCATAGAGGGGAAGCTTGAATTCACTAGCCCATTAGAAATTAAGTCCAATGCCTTAATCACTCAGCCATAAGGGTGTAAGGTTTTGTAACGATCAACTTTGAGCAGCCAATCGTCCTCTTGGCCATGTTCTATTTGTTAAATATAACTAAACTGACTATTTTTCTTGAGAGCATTCACAAGTTTTCGGACAATTGAAAATCACAACCACCAGGAGTGAGGTTTGAAACCACAAGTACAGCTGTTCTGCAGCTTCTAAGCCCCAAGGATTAACCACTTGGCAGTCCTGACCCAACGCTGTGATTGTACTGTACTATTAAACAATTACAAATACCAGAAACAGGATTTTGACACAAGAGAACTGTTATATTATTGAACTATTCTTAATATTCTTGTTATTTTGGAAACATACATTAAAACACAATCTTCAAACAACTGCAAATTACAAGGGAGAGGAGTGAGGTTCAAACACACAAGTGTATTGAAACTCAAGTTCAACACCTTAAACACTCGGCCATCCTAGTGTAAACGCTTCAAATAGCAAGCAGTGGACAGCCAATCATCTTCTGGGCCATGTTCGATTTGTAACTGAACTCACTATTTAACTTGGAAACAACCATAAAGTAACAGTCTTCAAACAATTGCAAATAACAAATTCCAGGAGTGGGGTTTAAACCGGGTCAGCACTTAAAGAATCAACATTAAACAGCCAACATCTTCAAGACTATGTTATTTTCATAAACATAATCAGACCCACTGTTTTTCTTGGGGAAGTCATCATCCAATTATAAACCACATCTACCAGGAGTGGGGTTTGAACTTATGAGGACAGCTGACCATTGGATCTTTATTCCAACACCTTAACCACTCAGTTATCCTGGTGGTAGTGTTTTATGCATCAGCAGTGAGTAGTGAATTCTCCTCTTGGCCATGTACTGTACGTTAAATGTAAGTAAACTCACATTTTTTTCTAAAAAACAACAATAAAACAATACTCTTCATAAAAATACAAACTAACAATACCAGGAGTGGGGTTTGAACCCACGAGGACAATTGTCCATTGGATCTTAAGTCCAACGCCTTAACCACTCGGCCATCCTGGTGTTTATGCTCCAATAAATTAGCAAGAGGCAGGCAATCATCTTCTGGGTCATGTTATATGTGTTAAATATCACTTAACTTTTTATTTGTTTTTGTCTCCATTGTTAATAATTTAAAGAGAAAACATTCAAACTTTGAAAAAAGCATGCATAGAGGGGAAACTTGAAACTGTCCTAGTGGGTTCAAACCCTAATCCTGGTAACTGTGATTTGCAATTGGATGATGGATCTGCTGATGCTTAGCCATCCTGGCGACAGGTCTTCACACATCAGCAGTGGCTCTTGGCCATTTACTGTATGTTAAATGTAACTGAGCTCACATTTTTTTCTTCAAAACAACCAGAAAACAATACTCTTCATTAAAATGCTAATTACAAATACCAGGAGTGGGGATTGAATCCACGAAGACATTTGTCTATTGGATCTTAAGTCCAACGCCTTAACCACACGGCCATCCTGGTACTTATGCTCCGCTAATTTAGCAATAGGCAGCCAATCATCTTCTGAGTCATGTTACATGTGTTAAATATCACTTAACATTTTATTTGTTTTTGTCCCCAGTGTTAATAATTTAAAGAGAAAAACATTCATAATTTGAAAAAAATCATGCATAGAGGGGAAGCTTGAATTCACTAGCCCATTAGAAATTAAGTCCAATGCCTTAATCACTCAGCCATAAGGGTGTAAGGTTTTGTAACGATCAACTTTGAGCAGCCAATCGTCCTCTTGGCCATGTTCTATTTGTTAAATATAACTAAACTTACTATTTTTCTTGAGAGCATTCACAAGTTTTCGGACAATTGCAAATCACAACCATCAGGAGTGAGGCTTGAAACCACAAGGACAGCTGTTCTGCAGCTTCTAAGCCCCAAGGATTAACCACTTGGCAGTCCTGACCCAAAGCTGTGATTGTACTGTACTGTTAAACAATTACAAATACCAGAAACAGGATTTTGACACAAGAGAACTGTTAGATTATTGAACTATACTTAATCTTCTTGTTATTTTGGAAACATACATTAAAACACAATCTTCAAACAACTGCAAATTACAAGGGAGAGGAGTGAGGTTCAAACACACAAGTGTATTGAAACTCAAGTTCAACACCTTAAACACTCGGCCATCCTAGTGTAAATGCTTCAAACAGCAAGCAGTGGACTGCCAATCATCTTCTGGGCCATGTTCGATTTGTAACTGAACTCACTATTTGACTTGGAAACAACCATAAAGTAACAGTCTTCAAACAATTGCAAATAACAAATTCCAGGAGTGGGGTTTAAACCGGGTGAGCGCTTGAAGAATCAACATTAAACAGCCAACATCTTCAAGACTATGTTATTTTCATAAACATAATCAGACCCACTGTTTTTCTTGGGGCAGTCGTCATCCAATTGCAAACCACATCTACCAGGAGTGGGGTTTGAACTTATGAGGACAGATGACCATTGGATCTTTAGTCCAACACCTTAACCACTCAGTTTTCCTGGTGGTAGTGTTTTATGCATCAGCAGTGAGTAGTGAATTCTCCTCTTGGCCATGTACTGTACGTTAAATGTAACTAAACTCACATTTTTTCTTAAAAACAACAATAAAACAATACTCTTCATGAAAATACAAACTACTTATACCAGGAGTGGGGTTTGAACCCACGAGGACAATTGTCCATTGGATCTTAAGTCCAACGCCTTAACCACTCGGCCATCCTGGTGCTTATGCTCCAATAAATTAGCAAGAGGCAGCCAATCATCTTCTGGGTCATGTTATATGTGTTAAATATCATTTAACTTTTTATTTGTTTTTGTCTCCATTGTTAATAATTTAAAGAGAAAACATTCAAACTTTGAAAAAAGCATGCATAGAGGGGAAACTTGAACTCACTAGCCCATTAGAAATTAAGTCCAATGCCTTAATCACTCAGCAATAAGGGTGTAAGGTTTTGTAACGATCAACTTTGAGCAGCCAATCGTCCTCTTGGCCATGTTCTATTTGTTAAATATAACTAAACTTACTATTTTTCTTGAGAGCATTCACAAGTTTTCGGACAATTGCAAATCACAACCACCAGGAGTGAGGCTTGAAACCACAAGGACAGCAGCTCTGCTGCTTCTAAGCCCAAAGGCTTAATGACTCGGCAATCCTGGTCCAACATTGTGATTGTACTATTAAACAATTACAAATACCAGAAACAGGATTTTGACACAAGAGAACAGTTATATTAGTGAACTATACTTAATCTTCTTGTTATTTTGGAAACATCCATAAAAACACAATCTTCAAACAAGTGCAAATTACAAGGGAGAGCAGTGAGGTTCAAACACACAAGTCTAATGTGCACACAAGCAAGAGCAATCTCAAGTTCAACACCTTAAACACTCGGCCATCCTAGAGTAAATGCTTTAAATAGCAAGAAGTGGACAGCCAATCATCTTCTGGGCAATGTTCGATTTGTAACTAATCTCAGTATTTTTCTTGGAAACAACCATTAAGTAATAGTCTTCAAACAAATAACAAATTCCAGGAGTGGGGTTTAAACCCATGAGAAATGGGGTAGCCCTTGAAGAACCAACATTAAACAGTCCCACTGTTTTTATTGGAAACGTACATGAATATGTCTGTATTCATCCAATTGCAAATCACAGTTACCAGGATTAGGGCTTGAATCCACGAGGACAGTTGCCCATTGGATCTTAAGTTGAACACCTTAACCACTTGGCCATCCTGGCGACAGTTCTTCACGCATCTGCAGTGGCTCTTGGCCATTTACTGTATGTTAAATGTAACTGAGCTCACATTTTTTTCTTCAAAACAACCAGAAAACAATACTCTTCATTAAAACGCAAATTACAAATACCAGGAGTGGGGTTTGAACCCACGAAGACATTTGTCCATTGGATCTTAAGTCCAACGCCTTAATCACTCGGCCATCCTGGTACTTACGCTCTGCTAGTTTAGCAATAGGCAGCCAATCATCTTCTGGGTCATGTTACATGTGTTAAATATCACTTAACATTTTATTTGTTTTTGTCCCCAGTGTTAAAAATTTAAAGAGAAAAACATTCATAATTTGAAAAAAATCATGCATAGAGGGGAAGCTTGAATTCACTAGCCCATTAGAAATTAAGTCCAATGCCTTAATCACTAAGCCATAAGGGTGTAAGGTTTTGTAACGATCAACTTTGAGCAGCCAATCGTCCTCTTGGCCATGTTCTATTTGTTAAATAAAACTAAACTTACTATTTTTCTTGAGAGCATTCACAAGTATTCGGACAACCACCAGGAGTGAGGCTTGAAACCACAAGGACAGCTATTCTGCAGCTTCTAAGCCCCAAGGATTAACCACTTGGCAATCCTGACCCAATGATTGTACTGTACTATTAAACAATTAAAAATAACAGAAACAGGGGGGCGGCATAGGGGCTTAGTGGTTAGCACATTTGCCTCTCAGCGCTAAGGATTCCCGGTTTGAATCCCCATCTGGGTTGAGTTTCCATGTTCTCCCCGTGTCCGCGTGGGTTTCCTCTGGGTTCTCCGGTTTCCTCCCACAGTCCAAAAACATGTATCAAGCCAATTGAGTTCTCCAAATTGCCCCATATAGAGTGTGTCTGTGTGAGTGAGTGTGTGCCCAGCGATGGATTGGCGCCCTGTCCTGGGTGTGTCTGCCCAGCGCCCGAAACGTTCTTCCCTGGATGGGCATGGGGAACCCCACCGTGACCCTAATAGAGGATATAGCGGGAGATAATGAATGAATTAAATAACAGAAACAGGATTTTGACACAAAAGAACAGTTATATTAGCGAACTATAATTAATGTTCTTGTTATTTTGGAAACATCCATAAAAACACAATCTTAAAACAACTGCAAATTACAAGGGAGAGGAGTGAGGATCAAACACACAAGTCTATTGAATCTCAAGTTCAACACCTTAAACACTAGAATAAATGCTTCAAATAGCAAGCAGTGGACAGCCAATTATCTTTTGGGCCATGTTCGCTTTGTAAATAAACTCACTGTTTTTCTTGAAAACAACCATAAATTAATGGTCTTCAAACAATTGCAAATAACAAATTGCAGGAGTAGGGTTTCAACCCAAAGGAACCGGGTGAGCCATTGAAGAAACAACATTAAACAGCCCCACTGTTTTTCTAGGAAACATAAATGAAAGAGCCAGTCTTCATCCAATTGCATATCACAGCTACCAGTAGGGGGATTTGAAAGCACAAGAACAGTTGCCCACTGCATCTTAATTCCAACTCCATAACCACTCAGCCATCCTGGTGATAGTGCTTCATGCATCAGCAGTGAGCAGTAATTATCCTCTTGGCCATGTACTGTACGTTAAATGTAACTAAACTCACATTTTTTCTTAAAAACAACCATGAAATAATACTCTTCATAAACACGCATGTTACAAATTCCAGGTAATATGGAACCCACAAGGACATTTGCCCATTGGATCTTAAGTCCAATGCCTTAACCACTCGGCCATCCTGGTGAGACTGCTTCATGAAGTCAGCAATGGATAGCGAATCATCTTCTGAGGCATGTTATATATTTATTTTTTGTTATACTCTATGGGCGGCACGGTGTCTTATTGATTAGCATGTTAGCCTCTCAGCGCTAGGGACTTCGGGTTCGAATCCCCATCTGGGTGGAGTTTCCATGTTCTCCCCGTGTCCGCGTGGGTTTCCTCCGGGTTCTCCGGTTTCCTCCCACAGTCCAAAAACATTGATCAAGTGAATTGAGTTCTTCAAATTGCCCCATATAGAGTGTGTGTGTGTGTGAGTTAGTGTGTGCCCAGCGATAGATTGGCGCCCTCTCCTGGGTGTATCTGCCCAGCGCCCGAAACGTTCTCCCCTGGATGGGCATGTGGACATTGGATCTTAAGTCCAACGCCTTAACCACTCGGCCATCCTGGTTCACATGCCGCAATAAATTAGCAGGACGTAGCCAATCATCTTCTGGGCTATGTTATATGTGTTGTGATTGTACCATTAAACAATTACAAATACCAGAAACAGGATTTTGACACAAGAGAACAGTTAAATTAGTGAACTATAATTAATTTTCTTGTTATTTTGGAAACATCCATAAAATCTAAATATTCAAACAACAGCAAATTACAAGGGAGAGCGGTGATATCCAAACACACAAGCAAGAAGAATCTCAAGTTCCATACCTTAAACACTCGGCCACCCTAGAGTAAATGCTTCAAATACCAAGCAGTGGACAGCCAATCATCTTCTGGGCAACGTACGATTTGTAACTAAACTCAGTATATTTCTTGGAAACAACCATTAAGTAATAGTCTTCAAACAATTGCAAATAATAAATTCCAGGAGTGGGGTTTAAACACATGAGAACTGAGTGAGCCCTTGGGGAACCAACATTAAACAATCCCACTGTTTTTCTAGGAAACATACATGAAAAGGCCTGTCTTCATCCAATTGCAATTCACAGTTGCCAGCAATGGGGTTTGAACCCATGAGGACAGTTGTCCATTGGATCATAAGTCAAGCACCTTAACCAATTCGCCATTCTGGTGACAGAGGTTCATGCATCTGCAGTGGCTCTTGGCCATGTACTGTATGTTAAATGTAACTGAGCTCACATTTTTTCTTCAAAACAACCATAAAACAATACTCTTCATTAAAATGCAAATTACAAATAACAGGAGTGAGGTTTGAACCAACAAAGAGATTTGTCTATTGGATCTTAAGCCCAACTCCTTTACCTCTTGGCCATCCTGATGCATAGGCTCCAAGAAATTAGCAAGAGGCAGCCAATCATGTTCTAGGTCATAATATATGTGTTAAATATCACTTAACTTTTTATTTGTTTTTGTCTCCAGTGTTAATAATTTAAAGAGAAAAACATTCATAATTTGCAAAGAGGGGAAGCTTGCATTCACTAGCCCATTAGAAATTAAGTCCAATGTATTAATCACTCAGCCATAAGGGTGTAAGGTTTTGTAACGATCAACTTTGAGCAGCCAATTGTCCTCTTGGCCATATTTTATTTGTTAAATATAACTAAACTTACCATTTTTCTTGAGAACAACAAGTTCAAGTTCAACACCTTAAAAAATAGAGTAAATGCTTCAAATAGCAAGCAGTGGACAGCCAATCATCTTCGGGGCCATGTTCGATTTGTAACTAAACTCAGTATTTTTCTTGGAAACAACCAAGTAACAACAAGTAATAGTCTTCAAACAATTGCAAATAACAAATACCAGGAGAGGGGTTTGAACCCATGTGAACCATTTAGCCCTTGAAGAACCAACATCAAACAGTCCCACTGTTTTTCTTGGTAACATAGATGAAACCAAGTCTTTATCCAATTGCAATTCACAGCTAACAGGAATGGGGTTTGAGCCTATGAGGACAGTTGTCCACTGGATTTTAAGTCCAACACCTTAACCAATCAACCATCCTGGTGATAGTGCTTCATCCATCAGCAGTTAGCAGTAAATCATCCTCTTGGCCATGGACTGTATGATAAATGTAACTAAACTCACATTTTTTCTTAAAAACAACCATAAAATAATTCTCTTCATAAAAATGCAAGTTACAACAACCAGGAACCCACAAGGACATTCGTCCATTGGATCTTAAGTCCAACGCCTTAACCACTCGGCCATCCTGGTGATAGTGCGTCAAAAAGTCAGCAATGGACAGCCGATCATCTTCTGAGCCATGTCATATTTGTAATATTTGTTATATAACTAGACCCGCGGGCGGCACGGTGGCTTACTTGTTAGCACGTTCGCCTCTCAGCACTAGGGATTCCCAGTTCGAATCCCCATCTTGGTGGAGTTTCCATGTTGTCCCCGTGTCTGCGTGGGTTTCCTCCGTGTTCTCCGTTTTCCTCCCACAGTCCAAAAACATGGAACAAGTCAACTGAGTTCTCCAAATTGCCCCATATAGAGTGTGTATGTGTGCATGTCTGTGTGAGTGAGTGTGTGCCCAGCGATAGGTTGGCGCCCTGTCCTGGGTGTATCTGCCCAGCACCCAAAACATTCTCCCCTGGATGGGCATGGGGAACCCCACCGCGACCCTAATAGAGGATAAAGCGGAAGATAATGAATGAATGAATGAACTAGACACACTTCTTTGATAAGAAGCATCCATGAAAATGCTAGTCTTCAAAGAAAAGCTAATTACAAATACCAGGAGTGGGGTTAAAAGCCACAAGGACAATTGTCCATTGGCTCTTAAGTCCAACACCTTAACCACTCGGCCATCCTGGTGCACATGTGCCAAAAAATTTGCACGAGGCAGTCAATCATCTTCTGGGTCATGTTATATGTGTTAAATATCACTTAACTTTTTATTTGTTTTTGTCTCCAGTGTTAATAATTCACATCGATGGATTGGCGCCCTGTCCTGGGTCTATCTGCCCAGCGCCCGAGACGTTCTCCCCTGGATGGGCATGGGGAACCCCACCGCAACCCTAATAGAGGATAAAGCAGGAGATAATGAATGAATGAATAAATGAAAGTTAATAATTTAAAGAGAAAAACATTCATACTTTGAAAAAATCAAGCATAGAGGGGAACCTTGAACTAGCCCATTAGAAATTAAGTCCAATGCATTAATCACTCAGCCATAAGGGTGTAAGGTTTTGTGACGATCAACTTTGAGCAGCCAATTGTCCTCTTTGCCATATTCATTCATTATCTCCCGCTTTATCCTCTATTATGGTCCCGGTGGGGTTCCCCATGCCCATCCAGGGGAGAATATCTCGGGCGCTGGGCAGATAGACCCAGGACAGGGCGCCAATCCATCGCTGGGCACACACACTCACTCACACAGACGCACTCTATATTGGGTAAGTTTAAGAATTCAATTGACTTCATCCATGTTTTTAGACTGTGGGAGGAAACCGGAGAACCCGGAGGAAACCCACGCAGACACCCAGATGGGGATTCGAACTGGGAATCCCCAGCGCTGAGAGGCGAACGTGCTAACCACTAAGCCACCGTGCCGCCCTCTTTGCCATATTCTATTTGTTAAATATAACTAAACTTACCATTTTTCTTGAGAACATCTATAAGTCTTTGAACAATTGCAAATCACAACCACAAGGAGTGAGGCTTGAAACCACAAGGACAGCTGTTCTGCTACTTCTAAGCCCAAAGGCATTACCACTCGGCAATCCTGGTCTCACCTTGTGAGTGTACCATTAAACAATTACAAATACCAAAAACAGGATTTTGACACAAGTGGACAGTAATTTTAGTGAACTATAATTAATCTTCTTGTTATTTTGGAAACATTCATAAAAACACAATCTTCAAACAACTGCAAATTACAAAGGAAAGGAGTGAGGTTCAAACACAAAAGTCTATTGAATCTCAAGTTCAACACCTTAAACACTAGAGTAAATGCTACAAATAGCAAGCAGTGGACAGCCAATGATCTTCTGGGCCATGTTCGATTTGTAACTAAACTCACTGTCTTCAAACAATTGCAAACAACAAATCCAGGAAAGGGGTTTGAACCCATGAGAACCGGGTGAGCATTTGAAGAAACAACATTAAACAGCCCAACTGTTTTCCTTGGAAACATACATGAAAGGGCCAGTCCTTATCCAATTGCAAATCACAAATACCAAGAGTTTGGTTTGAAACCACAAGGACAGTTGTCCAACACAAGTCCAACACCTTAACCACTCCTAGAGACAGCGCTAGGCCATCCTAGAGACAGCGCTTCAGAAAGTCAGCAATGGACAGCCAATCATCTTCTGAGCCATGGTATATTTGTAATATTTGTTATATAACTAGACCCACTGCTTTGATTAGAAGCATCCATGTAAATGCTAGTCCTTTAAAAGTAAACTACTAATACCAGTAGTGGGGTTCGAACCAACGAGGACAATTGTCCATTGGCTCTATGAAGTCCAACGCTTTAACCACTCGGCCATCCTGGTGCACATAACCCAATAAATTAACAAGAGGCAGAATCATCTTCTGTGTCATGTTACATGTGTTAAATATCACTTAACTTTTTATTTGTATTTGTCTCCTGTGTTAATAATTTAAAGAGAAAAACATTCATACTTTGAATAAATCATGCATATAGGGGAAGCTTGAACTAGCCCATTAGAAATTAAGTCCAATGCCTTAATCTCTCAGCCATAAGGGTGTAAGGTTTTGTAACGATCAACTTTGAGCAGCCAATTGTCCTCTTGGCCATATTCTATTTGTTAAATATAACTAAACTTACTATTTTTCTTGAGAACATTCATAAGTCTTCGGACAATTGCAAATCACAAACACCAGGAGTGAGGCTTAAAACTACAAGGACAGCTGTTCCACCGCTTCTAAGCTCAACGGCTTAACCACTAGGCAGTCCTGGTCCAACATGTTGATTGTACCATTAACCAATTACAAATATCAGAAACAGGATTTTGACCCAAGAGAACAGTTATATTAGTGAACTATACTTAATCTTCTTGTTGTTTTGGAAACATCCATTAAAACACAGTCTTCAAACAACTGCAAATTACAAGGGAGAGGAGTGAGGTTCAAACACACAAATGTATTGAATCTCAAGTTTAACACCTTAAACACTAGAGTAAATGCTTCAAATAGCAAGCAGTGGACAGCCAATCATCTTCTAGGCCATGTTCGATTTGTTACTAAACTCACTGTTTTTCTTGGAAACAACCATAAAGTAAAAGTCTTCAAACGATTGCAAATAACAAATTCCAGGAGTGGGGTTGGAACCCATTAGAACTGGATGAGCCCTTGAAGAAACAACATTGAACAGCCCCACTGTTTGTCTTGTAAACATTCATGAAAGGGCTAGTCTTCATCCAATTGCAAATACCAGGAGTGAGGCTTGAACCCACGAGGACAACTGTCCAACACCTCGGACAACACCTTTAACCCACGAGGACAACTCTTAAGTCCAACACCTCGGCCATGGCCACTCGGCCATCCTGGTGATAATGTTTCATGCATCAGCAGTGAACAGTCAATCATCCTCTTGGCCATGTACTCTTTGATAAATGTGATAAACTAAACTCACGATTTTACTTAAAAACAACCATAAAATAATTAATTCATTCATTATCTCCTGCTTTATCCTCTAGTAGGGTCGCGGTGGGGTTCCTCATGCCCATCAAGGGGAGAACGTTTCGGGCGCTGGGCAGATAGACCCAGGACAGGGCGCCAATCCTTCGCTGGGCACACACTCACTCACACACACACTCTATATGGGGCAATTTGGAGAATTCAATTGACTTGATCCATGTTTTTGGACTGTGGTAGGAAACCGGAGAATCCGGAGGGAACCCACGCGGACACGGGGAGAACATGGAAACTCCACCCAGATGGGGATTCGAACCGGGAATCCCTAGTGCCGAGAGGAGAACGTGCTAACCACTATGCCACCGTGCCGCACCATAAAATAATATTCTTCATAAAAATGCAAATAACAAATACCAGGAGTGGGGTTTGAACCCACAAAGACATTTGTCTATTGGATCTTAAGTCCAACCTTAAACTGAAAACTATAAGTTTCAAATGCTTTAAAGAACAAGCAGTGGAAAGCAAATAATCTCATGGGCCATGTTATATTTGTTAAATAAAAGCTTCATACATTGAAGTGGGGCTTGAACCCACTAGGGCACTAGCGACATTGGTAATTAATGGCTTAGTGAATAACACCTTATTCACTAAGCCATTAGGTCATTCTCTTGGCTCAGTTCTATTGGTTATATATAACAAAATGCCTATTTTGCTTGGAAACATAGTCTTCAGACAATTGCAAAATACCAGGAGTGGGGTTTGAGCCCACAAGAACAATAGTCCATTGGAGCTTAAATCCAACGCCTTAACCACCTGGCCATCCTGGTTTAGTACGCATCAAGTAATCTGCAATGGGCAGCCAATCAGCTTCTGGGCCATGTTATATGTGTTAAATAAAACTAAACTTTTTATTCGTTATTGTCTCATATGTTACTTAGTTAAAGAGAAAATACTCATACTTATACTTACTCACACATACTTACATACATATATTAAAGTGGGGCACTAGACCATTTGACATCAAGTCTAATGCCTTAATCACTCAGTCATAAGAGTGTGAGCTTTTGTATCAGCAATGAGCAGCTAATAATGTCTGTGGGATGGAAACCAGAGAACCCGGAGGAAACCCACACAGACACGGGGAGAACATGGAAACTCCACCCAGATGGGGATTTGAACCGGAAAACCCTAGTGCTGAGAGGCAAACGTGCTAACCACTAAGCCACCGTGCCGCCCTAACCACTAATGTTACTTAGTTAAAAAATAAAATAATAGTCAAACAAATGTAAATCACAAATATGAGGAGTGGAGTTAAAAACAGCGAGAACACTTGCTCATTGAATCTTAAGTCCAAGACATTAACCATCCTGGTCTGACGTGTTGATAGTTCAATCAGTGGACAACCAATCATCTTTTGGGCAATATTATATTAACAACTAAAACAAAACTCATTATTATTCTTGGAAGCAATCATAAAAATGCAAGTCATCAAACAATTACAAAAATTATTTCCTATATCAATATTTTTCATGAAAAAGTCTATAATAATTTGACCCACTGTTTTTCTTGGAAACATCTATCTTTAATCAATTGCAAATCACAACTACCAGGAGTGGGGATTGAATCCACAAGGACCGTTGTCCATTGGAACTTGGTCCATTTGAGTCCAACAGCTTAATCAATCAGACCATCCTGGTGGTAGAACCAAGAGTCAGTCAATCATCTTCTGTCTCATGTTATTCACTCATTTCCCATTTTTTGGGTCATGTTAATCACTCATTCATTATCTCCCACTTTATCCTCTATTAGGATCGCGGTGGGGTTCCCCATGCCCATCCAGGGGAGAACGTCTCAGGCCCTGGGCAGATAGACCCAGGACAGGGAGCCAATCCATCACTGGGCACACACTCACTCACACAGACACACTCTATATGGGGCAATTTTGAGAATTCAATTGACTTGATCCATGTTTTTGGACTGTGGGAGGAAACTGGAGAACCCGGAGGAAACTCACGCAGACACGGGGAGAACATGGAAACTCCACCCAGATGGGGATTCGAACCGGGAATCCCTAGCGCTGAGAGGCAAACGTGCTAACCACTAAGCCACCGTGCCGCATGGGTCATGTTATGTGTTAAATATAACTTAACTTTTTATTTGTTTCTGTATCTAATGTTAACTATTTAAGGAGAAAACATTTATACTTTGAACAAATCATGCATAGAGGAGAAGCTTGAACTCACTAGCCCAATAGAAATTAAGTCCAATGCCTTAATCACTCAGCCATAAAGGAGTGAGCTTGTGTAAGTGTCAGCAGTGAGCAGAAAATCTTCTTGGCCAAGTTCTATTTTTTAAATATAACTAAACTTAATATATTTCTTGAAATATAAAAATATACCATGAGTGGGGTTTAAAAAACAATTTGTATTTTTAGTCTAATGCCTTAACCACTCAGCTATCCTAACATGAGAACTTCAAAAAATCAGACGTGGGCAATCAATCTCCTTTGGGTCCATGTTACATTATTAAAAAAGAATTGTCACACATAACAAGAATGGAGTTCTAACCCACTAGACAGCCATCCTGTGTTGAGTTATTCATGAACAGGACACACTGTTTTCTTGGAAAAAGAGAAAACCAGAGGTGGGGTTTGAACCCACGAGGACAAATGTCCATCGGAGCTTAACTCCAACGCCTTAACCACTCAACCATCCTGGTTCACACTGACATGTGAACTTTCCATTATCATCTCATATGTTACTTAGTTGAGGAGGAACTACTTTGAAAAAAAAAAGTTCATTTTTTAGGAGCTTAAGTCCAAGTCCAAGGCATTAAAGACGTAGACACCCGGGTCTGATGTATTGATAGTAGTATCAGTGGACAGCCAATCATCTTTTGGGCAATATTATATTAACAACTAAAACAAAACTCATTATTCTTGGAAGCAATCATAAAAATGCTAGTCATCAAACAAATACAAAAACCTTCACTAGATTCACTAGAGTTGGATCTCCACCATCTGCTGCCGCTGCTTTGTTTCATCATCAGCTGTAACAGCGGGAACTAACCTTACCTCTCTACCCACCCGAAGCTAAGTTTTTCTTCATTTATATATAAACTTTACAATGGCACTTTCCCCTCTGGTTGCGTGCCCTCAGTGCAGTATGTATAGACAGTCTTCCTCCGTCATTACTGATAATTCAGCCTGTGAGAAGTGTAGCCTAGTCCTTAGTCTGACGGAGAAGATTTCAGTGCTAGAAGAGCGCATTCGGGTTTAGAACAGGGTCATGTTAGTAAAGGTGTGTCATGGACCAGTTTAGCCAACCCGAATGCAACAGGATCAAGTCCTAAATCTCCGGCTTTAGAGGCCTCGCAGCAGGGCGAGTGGTGACGACCAGGCAACGTACACGTAGAACTGAGCATCACTCTTCTAGGATTCACGTGTCCAATCGGTTTTCCCCACTCAGTGACTCACCCACTGAGAGACCGGTTGCTAAAAGTGCTCTGGTTATTGGCGACTCCCAGCTCAGACACGTGCGAATCGCTACCCCCTTAGAGACCCCAGCAACCATAGTCCAGTGCATCCCGGGGGCCAGGGCTCCAGACATCAGGGCGAACCTCAAAGTGCTGGCTAATGCTAAACGCTCATTCTCTAGAATAGTTATCCACGTCGGCACTAATGACGTTCGTCTCAAGCAGTCAGAGATTACTAAGGCTAATGTTAAAGAGGTGTGTGGAACCGCTGCAATGATGTCTGATGAAGTAGTTGTCTCTGGTCCCCTACGAATTAGGCGTGGTGGCGAAACCTACAGCAGGTTATGGTCGCTGCGTTGCTGGATGTCTAAGTGGTGCTCAGAAAACAACATTACCTTTATTGATAATTGGTCTACTTTTGAGGGAAGGCCTGGCCTTTTGAAATGGGACGGCATCCATCCTTCCCGGGAGGGTGCTGCGCTCATGTCACATAACATTGCCGATAGGGTTTTTTCTTCAGATAGGAATAAAAATTGACAATTCAGAGCCAAGGCCAGACAGCAGACAGAATGGCCTAACCAACTGCCTGCGAACTGCCAGGAGTCGTCGCCCACAATAACTAGGTTCCATACTATTAAGACAGTTATCAAGTATCCCAATGAGCAAAAAACAAAAAGAGTCCAAAAAGTGTGGCAAAAAAATCTCATTAATATCAATACAACCTCAAGTAATGTAAGAAACACTTTTAAGTTAAAATTTGGGTTATTAAACATTAGGTCACTTTCATTAAAATCAGCTCTAGTTTAAGAAATAATAACTGATAACTTCCTAAATGTCTTTTGTCTCACAGAGACCTGGATTAGGGCCAATGAATACCTAGCATTAAATGATGCCTCTCCACCAGGTTATACTTATGCTCATAAACCACGTCTTAGTGGACGAGGAGGTGGAGTGGCTATGATCTATAAAGAAAACATAAATCTAACACTTAATAATAAGTATGAGTCAAAATCTTTCAAAGCTCTTGTACTCAACATAAGCAGCTCATCTGCATTGAAGAATAAATACAATCTAATGCAACTTATTACCATATACCGGCCTCCCGGCCCATATAAAGAGTTTATTAAAGAATTTGGTGAATTTCTCATCAGACAAGTAATAGTAGTAATAGTAGTAGTAATCTCATCAGACAAGGCCTTAATAGTCGGTGATTTCAATGTTTACTTTGAAAACCCACTAGACTCATTTAAATTAGCCCTTGACTCCATCCTAGATTCCATGGGCATTACTCAAAGTGTAGTTGGTAAAACACATCACTGTCAACATACATTAGACTTAGTTTTATCACATGGTATTAACATTAATAATTTAACTATTGTTCCACTAAGTGAGGTCATCCCCGATCACTATTTGATAACCTACGATTTAGAAATTGATATTGATCCAGTCATTAAACCGCAATATGATATGAAGCTTACAATCATTCCCTCTACTGCTGTGTCATTCCTACGACATTTACCCGAATTAAACATTAAACCAGCATCAGGACCCGATCAACTTGAAAACACAGCAGAATACCTTAAACACTTGTTTTCTGCAACCTTAGACAGTGTTGCTCCACTTAAACTAAAAAGGATTAAAGATAAAAGATTTGTTCCATGGTTTAATGATCAAACACGCGCCCTAAAACAAACCACTAGAACCATGGAGCGTAAATGGAGACAAACTAAATTAGAGGTATTTAGGGTTGCATGGAAGGACAGTATGACTGAGTACAAACTTGCACTCAATGCAGCGAAGACTAAATATTATTCTGAATTAATAGAGAACAACAAAAACAACCAAAGATTCCACTTTAGTACCATTGCCAAATTAACTCAAAGTGCTACTGAATCAGATTCACAGATTCACTCACAGTTCAGCAGCAATGATTTCATGAATTTCTTTATTGATAAAATTGAAAACATAAGACTTAAATCATCTAATGCATCGTTTAGCGTAACCAATAATCAACCCTCAGTGATTTCTGAAAAATCTTTTAACCCCATATCTAAAAAAGACCTTGTCTCATTAATTACACAATCAAAGACAACATCCTATATGTTAGACCCAATACCTACAAACCTGCTTAAAGACCTCCTACCAAATATTACAGAGCCTTTTATAAACATTATAAATTCATCACTTAAAATAGGTTATGTCCCCAAAAATCTGAAGTGTGCAGTCATTAAACCATTACTTAAAAAAACTAATTTAGATCCTCTAATACTGTCCAACTATAGACCAATATCAAACCTTCTTTTTGTCTCTAAAATCCTAGAAAAAATTGTGTTCAACCAGCTGAATTGCCATCTTCTAGCTAATAACGTTCATGAAGTTTTTCAGTCAGGTTTTAGGTCTCATCATAGCACTGAGACAGCCTTTATTAAAGTCGTTAATGACTTATTAATGTCCTCTGATAATAACCAAATCTCTTTTCTTGTATTATTAGATCTTAGTGCAGCCTTTGACACTATAGACCATAACATCTTAGTTGAGAGATTAGAAAACACTGTGGGCATTACAGGATCTGCACTCCAGTGGTTTAAATCCTACCTGACAGATCAATATCAATTCACCTGTGTTAACAACCAATGTTCTGATCTTCCTAAAGTTAAATACGGTGTCCCACAAGGGTCAGTTCTGGGTCCACTCCTGTTTGCATTATATATGCTTCCATTGGGATCAATTATTCGTAAACATGGAATCAGTTTCCACTCATATGCAGATGATACACAGTTATATGTTTCAGCTAACCCTAATGATGGTCGTTCAGTCAGTAAGCTCAAGGACTGCATCCAAGATATTAAAATATGGATGTCAAAAAACTTCCTACTGCTAAATTCTGATAAAACAGAGTTTCTGATAGTTGGACCCAAGGACAAAATTAACAAAGCTTCTAACACTATGTTAAACCTTGATAACTCTTTAATTAGACCCAGTTCATCTGTAAATAATCTCGGTGTCATTATTGATTCAGATCGCTCCTTTACAGAGCACATTAGTAATATTACTAGAATTGCATTTTTTCACCTTCGTAACATTTCGAAGCTACAAAATATCCTCTCCCTCCAAGATGCAGAAAAACTAATTCATGCTTTTATTACCTCAAGGTTAGATTATTGTAATTCACTTCTGACAGGATGTTCTAATAAATCATTACATAAATTACAACTTGTGCAGAATGCTGCAGCTAGAGTTTTAACTAAAACCAGAAAGTTTGATCATATAACTCCTGTGTTATCAAACTGGCACTGGCTACCAGTTAAGTTTCGTATCGAGTACAAAATTTTATTAATAACATATAAAATTCTACATAATCAGGCTCCACAGTATCTGAGTGAGCTGATTCAATCATACAAGCCAACACGTGAGCTCCGATCTCAAGGTGCTGGTTTACTCTTAGCTCCTAGAATAAATAAAATTACTGCTGGTGGAAGAGCGTTCTCCCACAAGGCTCCTCAACATTGGAATAGCCTTCCAGGTACTGTTCGTGATTCTGAATCACTATTAATCTTTAAAAATAAATTAAAAACACATTTATTTAATCTTGCCTTTAACTAATCCCCTGTAGATAAAGATGTAGGTCTCAGACTTGGCTGTGTTGGGGGGTAATCTGTGATCAGTGTATGCTGGCGTTTCACCTCTTCACCCACCTCATCATTAATGGGGGGGTGTGGCGCTGAAATGATGCTGTTCCGGGGCGCCATCTCAACTATGTAGAGTCTGCAGTATCTGCCTCTTTTAGTTATGCTGCTCTAGTCAGTGATGCCGGAGTCACATGCTGCACTGTGTCAATAAATTACTTATTAATTAAATGCCGTGCTTTATTATTAGCTCTAACTGCCTTCCTTGTCTGTTTCTTTTGAGGTGTCCCCCGGCTTCCTGGAGATCTTCATCCATGGCTCTGCTGACGAATACTGTATGGAACCTGACAAGGCGGTCCTGCAGGATGCCCCCTAATGGACTCACATATAGTTTTCCAGTTGTTAGTTTTTCCATTTGTTTAATATCTGTACATGGCTGTCCTACACTGTTGTTGCTGCCTGGCCGCTCAAGGAGGATGAGTCCCCCACTGAGTCTTGGTCCTCCCAAGGTTTCTTCCTTAAATAACAACATAAAAGGGAGTTTCTTGCTGCTGTCGCTTCGGCTTGCTCTTTGGGGGTTTAAAGGCTTTTCATTCTGTAAAGCTGCTTTGTGACAATGTACTGTTGTAAAAAGCGCTATATAAATAAATAACTTGAACTTGTTTGGTATATCCTTTACCAATGCTTGAAAAAGTCCATGAAAACACTGGGCTTTCAACATATGCTAGCCACAAATACCAGGAGTGGGGTTTGAACCAACGAGGACAATTGTCTATTGGATTTTATGTCCAACACCTTAACCACCCAGCCATCCTGGTTCACGACAAGTCGAGAACTTTCTGTTATTGTCTCATATGGTACTTAGCTAAGGAGAAACTATTCTTCTCTATTCTATGCTTTGAAGAAATACATACTGTACATTAAAGTAGGGGTTTGAACCCACAAGGACGTTATCCCATTGGATATTAAATTCAATGGCTTAATCCTTCAGCCATAAGGTTGTGTTTTTATTTGTTCTATTTGTTAAATATAACCAAACTCACAATTTTTAGACCAAGAGTGCCCAATACGCAGGGGTGTCAGGTAGATCGCGATGGAGGTTTGAAAAAAATCAGTGTTTATCACGTGTCAGCGCTTTATTACAGCACATTATCTGAAACACTTACACACACACGCACACGCACATTCACACACACAATCTGATTCATTCTGAATCTGAATGTCTATCGCTGTGCAAGCAAGCAGTCTGCCCCCCCCCACCCCCGTCTCTCTCGCTGTTCCCAAAACGTGGCCACACCCCCGTGCCTAAATCCGAAGCATTGCCTCGCGGATTAATCTACATTAGATTTACATTACATTACATTAGAGAGTTTCGGTTTGTGTTTTTGCACTTTATTTGACTGACAAGATGAGTGAAGGACTTGAGTGAAGCTCCAAAAGAATTAAAACACCACTTTCATTTAGAGTGAGAGGATGAATTTTTTTACAATGTAAAACTCGAAACGCATTTGCTTGATTTGCCAAATAGCCATTGCACTTCAAAAGAAGTTCCATCCATCCATCCTTCTGCTTTATCGTCTACTAGGGTAAGGGGGGTCAGGTTCCCCATGCCCATCCAGGGGATAACGTTTCGGGTGCTGGGCAAATACACCCAGGATAGGACACCGATCTATCACTCACACACAAACACACTCTATATGGGGCAATTTGGAGAAGTCAATTGACCTTCATCCATGTTTTTGAACTGTGGGAGGAAACCAGAGAACCCAGAGGAAACCCACATGGACACGGGGAGAACATGGAAACTCCACTCAGATTGGGATTTGAACCACTAAGCCACCGTGCCGTCCACCAAAGAAGTTTCAGTGTCATGCTATTTGCTGCTATTTGCTGGAATGTTTTCTGTTAAAATGTTAAAATGTGCATCTGAAGCCATTTTTTCTATGCTGATTCAACAATATTAACATGATGTGTGAAAACAGGGTTCAATATAAAAGCCTAAAAAAAAAGATTAGCCATGGTAGATCTCGATGAACTGTCCAGTGGAAAAGTAGATCTCGTACCAGAAAAGTGTGGACACCCCTGCACAGACCATTGTGTCTTAAGGCCAACATCTTAACCTTTCAGCCATCCTGTGTTGAGTTATTGAACCAGCAGAGAGCAGCCAATCATCTTCTAGGCCATGTAATTAATGAAAAATAAAACAGGACGCACTGTTTTCGTGGAAAATGATACCATGAGCGGGGTTTGAACCCACAAGGAAAAAGGTCCATTTGATCTTACATCCATCACCTTAACCACTCGGCCATCCTTTTCACACTGATTGGTGAGTTTTCTGTTATTGTCTCATATGTTACTTAGTTAAGGAAGAACTATTTTGAAAAAATAACTTTATTTGTATCTTAAGTCAAAGGCATTAACCACACAGCCATCCGGGTCTGATGTATTGATAGATCTTTTGGGCAATATTATATTAAACTAAAACAAAACTGATTATTCTTGGAAGCAATCATAAAAATGCTATCAAACAATTACAAAGACCAGGAATGGTATTTGGTATTTCCTTTATCAATGTTTTTCCTGAAAAAGTCTATGAAAAAAAATTTGACTTTAAACATGTTCTTGCCACAATCGATCCAAAGAAGATGCCATTTCCTCTGTGGTCCACACCGCCCTCACCCACTTGGAGCAGAACATCTGGAGGGTTGGTGCAGAATGAACAACCTCTGCATCAATGTTAAAAAGACAAAGAAGATGATTGTGGACTTCAGAAGGGGCAAACACGCTCACACCCCTCTACACGTCGGGGGATCTGCGGTGGTCTCCAGCTACAGGTACTTGGGTGTGCACCTGAGTAACAACCTCACCTGGAGCACCAACACTTCCAGCTTGGTCAGGAAGGCACATCAGCAGCTCTACTTCCTCAGATGGCTGAGAAAAGCCGGACTCGGGAGCTCAGTCCTCACCTCGTTCTACAGATGTGTGGTGGAGAACGTCTTGTGCTCCAGCATCAACGTGTGGCATGGAAGCTGCTCTGCTGCAGACAGGAAAGCTCTGCAGAGGGTGGTGAAGGCTGCACAGAGGACTATTGGAGTCAGTCTCCCCACCACCACAGACATCTACACCTCCAGATGCAGGAAACGGGCCTCCTGCATCATGAAGGACCCCACTCACCCAGCACACCCACTTTGTGTCCCGCTCCCCTCAGGCAGGAGACTGCAGAACAAACAGACTGAGTAACAGCTTCATAGCAGAAGCTTTAAGACTTACAAACTCCATCTAACAAGACATTCACACATTTTATCATCACTCCACCAAAATACCTCATCATCATTTCATCTCACATGTACCATTATACACTTTTATATGCTGCTATATTTATATTTTATGTTCTATATAGAATATATATATATATATATATATATATATATATATATATATATATATATATATATATATATATATATATTGATAGACAGCTCGTTAATAAATCAAAGCAGTGTATGCTGGGATTCCTCATCCACTGTAGCACTCCGGTAAGAGAGGTGACACGGAGACAGGAGGCAGTTTTGATCTTTATGTTTACTAATAGCTCAGCAGGAGTGTACAGAGTTACAGTGGCATGTTTATCTCTTCCCGAACACATGAACTGAACTCTTTCAGTGAGGAAAAGGAAAAAGGCTTCCAAATAGCTGCTGCAGCTTTACACCGTGTGCTAAGGACCCCTTTAGAGCTGTCCAATTATCTCCTGAACAAAATACCCGTTCAATGCCTGTCTTATGGTGCCCCCTAGTGGCGCCAGAATTAGAGTCATATAAAACTAGAATACAAATACAACAGAACAAGAGGGAATTCGCAACATTTATTTTTATATACTGTATATACATATATTTATATATTATATTTATATTTAAATATTCTATATTTTATTTATATTTGTAGTGGTATATTATATATTATATATATTTGTAGTGGTATGCTATATTATATTTCACATTTCACATAGCGATATGTGTAATTCTCATTTCTTCTTCCAAATTTTAATTTAAACAAAAAAATAATAATAATTTAAAAAATGTATGAATAATAGTGTCCATGACCCACAATTTCATTCCTATCTCATGGAATGCATGTGATATTAATGATAATAAACTTTTCTTGAATCTTGAAATACCAGGAGTGGGGTTTGAACCCACAAGGACAACTGTCCATAGGATCTTAAGTCTAACGCCTTAACCACTCAGCCTCTCTTTGAAGAAGAAAAATATACTTTGAAAAAATACATACATTAAAGTGGGGGTTTGAACCCACAAGGATGCTATCCCATTGGATAGTAAGTAAGTAAGTAAGTAAACTTTATTTATATAGCACCTTTTCTTAGGCACAGGCCACAAAGTGCTTTACAAAAGTATAAAACATAAAAAATAAAAGAGAATAAACACAATAAAAGCACAATTTACACAACATAAAACATAAAAACACAACAACCAAGACTACTGGCTAGCCCATTTGCCCAAATGCCTGTTTAAACAGATAAGTCTTTAAATGTTTTTTAAAAGAGTCCGCAGAGTCCGCCAATCTTAAAAAAGGGGGCAAAGAATTCCACAGTTCGGGAGCAACAGCCTCGAATGCTCGACCGCCCCGAGTCTTTAACCAAATGCGAGGAACAAATAGTAAGTTTGAATTGTTAGACCGGAGCAAACGAGCTGGTACATGTTGATGGAGCAGACCAGACACATACATAGGAGCCTAATTGTGTAATGCTCTGAATGTCAGAGTTAAAATTTTAAAATGAATCCGGTATTCAACAGGAAGCCAGTGCAGGGATACTAAAAGTGGGGTTATGTGAGAACGTTTGTTTGATTTTGTCAGCTGTCTAGCAGCAGCATTTTGAATTAACTGCAACCGGCTACGGGCAGACATACTGAGAGAGGAAAACAGGACATTACAGTAGTCTATTTGAGATGAGATAAACGCATGTACCAGCATCTCAAGTTCTGCGTTATCTGGTAGTTCTGGATATTAAATTCAATGGCTTAATCCCTCAGCCATAAGGTTGTGTTTTTGCCAGAATTAGCAGTGAGCAGCGAGTCATCTTCTGGCCCATGTTCTATTTGTTAAATATAACCAAACTCACTATTTTTCTTAAAAAAAAAAATATTCATCTAACAATTGCAAATCACAAAAAATGAGGAGTCGGGTTAAGAACAGCGAGGACACTTGCCAATTGGACCTTAAGTCCAAGGTATTGACCACTCAGCCATCCTGGTCTGATGTTTAGTAATATAGTACTATCAGAAGACAGGCAATCAATGTTATATTAGCTACCTAAAAGAAAACATAAAAATTCTTGGAAGCAATTACAAAAATGATAGTCGTCAAACAATTACAAACACCTGGAATGGGTCTTCAAACCACAAGGACACCTGACACTTTAACTACTAGACCAAGCTGGTAAGAACTCTTGTGAAAACCAGCAGTGAGCAGCCAATCATCTTCTGGGCCTTGTTCTATTTGTTAAAAATAACTAAACTCACTGTTTTTCGTGAAACATCCATGAACATGCAAGTCACAACTACCAAATGGGGGGTTGGAACCCAAAAGAACACTTGTCCAATGGAGTTTAGGTCCAATGCCTTAACCTTTAAGCCATCCTGTGTTGAGTTATTGATGAACCAGCAGTATGCAGCCAATCATCTTCTAGACCTTGTTATTTTTGAATGATATAACTAGACCCCCAGCGATGAATTGGCACTATCCTGGGTCTATCTGCCCAGTGCCCGAAACGTTCTCCCCTGGATGGGCATGAGGAACCCCACCGCGACCCTACTAGAGGATAAAGCGGGAGATAATGGATGGATGGATAACTAGACCCGGTGCTGGAAAAAGAATACCAGGAGTGGGGATTGAACCCACGGGGACAATTTTCCATTGGATCTTAAGTCCAACGCCTTAACCACTCAGCCATCCTGGTCCCAGTGCTTCAAGCCATACGCAATGGACAGCCAATGTGTATATATATATGTTATAAGAGATGTTAAATTGAATGGACCTTTTTTTTTGTTTTTGTCCCTAATCTCTAAATTCTGGAGTCTTGTTAAATTAAAATCTGTGTGAACTGATCCCTCTGACCTCCAGGGGCACAGCGTCAATTGTGGGCGCAAGGATGTGACTCTGGGGAATAGCAGGAAGTGCCTCTCAGATGAATCTGAGAGTTCAAACTGAACGCACGTCTTACGCTGTCTTCTTTTTGTGTCCTGTCATCCAGGTGGGAAATCAGTAAATGTTCACAAATATAAAGTAATTAAACACTGTAATACAATTGTAGATTGGGTGTATGAAGAGGTATTTTTACCGTGTGAGTTGGCGAACGCGTGGCGCTAATATTAGTTATCGCGGCTAATTAGCTATGCGCATGGCCATCGTTATTACGGTAATTCTATTCCTGGTTATCGATGCGCCTGGCCATTCTCTCCCAGCTTAGTGGTTTCGCGTCTGGCCGCCGTCTTTATATGTATGCATTCGTTCAGCAGCATTAGTCATTTCAGCTACGATCGCACAGTTGGCTATCGCCATTATTGTTCATAAGTTTTGTACTTTGGTCAATTAAAAAAAATACTCAATGCAGAAGCACTAAACGCAACTCAACTTATTAAGAGTGTATCAAATTAAATGTGTTAACATTAAACAAGTGTCTGCTGTTGTATATGTATTTAGGTATGTTTTGTAGTCGAAGTGGTAGAGGTAGTGTGTAGAAGAAAATTTAGACAAGGGTAATTTGTACCTAGATATTTACTGTAAGGGACAGGGTTATTTTCCTCTTACTTGAGAAGGTGAAATGTTTATTCTCTTGAGAGTATGTAAAGTGCAAATGTGTCATGCATCACTATGTGGAACTGCAAAAGGAGAGGAGTCTTGACCAAATGCGGGTTGTGTATGTTTAATAAACAAGATGAATCTGAGAGTTCAAACTGAACGCACGTCTTACGCTGTCTTCTTTTTGTGTCCTGTCATCCAGCACCCTGCATGCCGGGGTAACATTGTTGTGATCCAACCCACACACCATGGGGGGTGTAACACCAATCATGTTCTGTGCATGTTAAATTTGTTAAATAAAACTAAATCATTAATTTGTGAACTATTTCATTTATGTCTCTTATGTTACTTATTAGGGTGGCACGGTGGCTTAGTGGTTAGCACGTTTGCCTTTCAGTGCTTGGGATTCCTGGTTTGAATCCCAATCTAGGTTTCCATGTTCTCCCCGCATCTGCGTGGGATTTCTCCCTGGGGTTTCCGGCTTCCTCCCACAGTCCAAAAACATTGATTAAGTCAATTGAATACTCCAAATTGCCCCATTTAGACTGTGAGTGAGTGTGTGTGTCCAGCGATAGATTTGTGCCCTGTCCTGGGTGTATCTTCCCAGAGCCTGAGACTTTCTCCCCTGGATGGGTATGGGGAAACCCCCCCCGCAACCTTAATAGAGGATAAAGCGGACAATAATGGATGGATAGATGTTACTTAGTAAAATAAAATAATCTTCATACAATTGTAAATCACAAATATGAGGAGTGGAGTTAAAAACAGCGAGGACCCTTGACCATTGGATCTTAAGTCCAACGCCTTAAGCACTTGGCCATCCTGGTGTGATGTGTTGATAGTACTATCAGCTTTTTCTTGAAAAAGTCACTGAAAATAATGGACATTGAACATTTGCTTACCACAAATACCAGGAGTGGGGTTTGAACCCACAAGGACTGCAATCTGACTGTAATCTGCAATCCTGGTGACAGCGCTACAAGCAGTCCACAATGGGCAGCCAATCATCGTTTGGGCCATGTCATATCTGTTAAATAAAACCAAACTTTTAATTTGTGAACTCATTCATTTATGTCTCATATGTTACTTAGTAAAAATAAAATAATAGTTTTCAAACAATTGCAACTCAAAAATATACCATGAGTGGGGTTTGAACCCAGGAGGACACTTACCCATTGGTACTTAAAAAAATCTGAATTGGGCAGCCAATCTTCTTTATTTAAAAATATTTGTCAAGCCTTACCTGAATAGGGTTCAGACCCACTACACCATTGTGTCTTAAGGCCAATGCCTTAATCTTTCAGCCATCTTGTGTGGATTTATTGACGAACCAGCAGTAAGCAGCCAATCATCTTTTAGGCCATGTAATTTATGAAAAATAAAACAGGACCCACAGTTTTTCTTGGAAAAGAATACCAGGAGTGGGGTTTGAACCCACAAGGACAACTGTTCATTGGGTCTTAAGACCAATACCTTAACCACACAGCCATCCTGGTTTGCCCTTATGTGTAAACTTTTTTCACATAGTTAAACAGAAAATAGTCATACTATGAAAATTTTATTATGTTGTAGTTGGGTTTGAACCCACAAGGACACTAGCCCATTAGCTATTAAATCCAACGACTTAATCACACATCCATAAGGTTGTATGCTTTTGTAAGAATTAGCAGTAAGCAGCCAATCATTTTCCAGAACATGGAAATAATACACCAGGAGTGGGGTTTGAACCCACGAGGACAATTGTCCATTGGATCTTAAGCCCAATGCCTTAACCAGTCTGCCATCCTGGTCAGAGCTCTTCGGATTTTCTGTAATGGGCAGACAACAATCTTCTTGGTCATGTTCTATTTGTTAAATATAACTAAACTCACTGGGCGGCACTGTGGTTAGCACGTTCGCCTCTCAGTACTAGGGATTCTCGGTTCGGATCCCATTCTGGGTGGAGTTTCCATGTTGTGTATGTGGGTTTCCTCCGGTTTCCTCTCACAGTCCAAAAATATGGATCATGTCAATTGAATTCTCCAAATTGCCCCATATAAAGTGTGTCTGTGTGAGTGAGTGTGTGCCCAGCGATAGATTGGTGCCCTGTCCTGTGTGTAACTGCCCAGCACCCGAGACTTTCTCCCCTAGATGGGCATGGGGAACCCTCCCACAACCCTAATAGAAGATAATGGATGGATGGAACTAAACTCACTATTTTTCTTGGAAACATCAATAAAACAATACTCTTCAAACAATTGCAACTCAAAAATATACCATGAGTTGGGTTTGCATCCAGGATGACACTTACCCATTGGTACTTCAAAAAAAAACCACTACACCCATTGTGTCTTAAGGCCAATTCCTTAACCTTTCAGCCATCTTGTGTTTATTTATTGATGAATCATGTTCTAGACCATGTTATTTTTGTGAAAAAAAAAAAAAAAAAGGAGTACGGTTTGAACACACAAGGTCAAATGTCCATTGGCTCTTAACTCCAACTCCTTAACAACTCAGCCATCCTGATTTGCCCTGAAAAACTTTTTAAACATAGATATAGAGAAAATATTCATACTTTTATGAAAATTCATAATTCATACATAGGACACTAGCCCATTGGATATTACATCCAATGCCTTAATCACTCATCCATAAGGTTGTGAGCTTATATAAGAACCAGCAGTAAGCAGCCAATCATTTTCCAGACAATGTTATTATGGAAAAATGCTACTAAACCCACTGTTTTTCATGGAAATAATATACCAGGAGTGGGGTTGAATCCACGAGGACAACTGTTCATTGGATCTTAAGTCCAACAACTTAACTACTCGGCCATCCTGGTCACAGCTCTTTGAGAGCTCTTTCTGTAATGGGCAGACAACAATCTTCTGAGCCATGTTCTATTTGTTAAATAAAACTAAACTCACGGCGGCACGGTGGCTTAGTGGTTAGCACGTTCGCCTCTCAGCACTAGGGATTCCTAGTTCAAATCCCCATCTGGGTGGAGTTTCCATGTTCTCCCTGTGTCCGCGTGGGTTTCCTCCGGGTTATTTTTGAGTTCTCCAAATTGCCCCATATAGAGTGTGTATGCGTGTGTGTGTGTGTGAGTGAGTGTGTGCCCAGCGATAGATTGGCGCCCTGTCCTGGGTGTATCTGCCCAGCGCCCGAAGCGTTCTCCCCTGGATGGGCATGGGGAACCTCCCCCCTAGGGTTTCCCGGTTCGAAACCCATTCTGGGTGGAGTTTCCATGGTGTCCGCGTGGGTTTCCTCCGTGTTCTCTGGTTTCCTCTCACAGTCCAAAAATATGGATCAAGTCAATTGAATTCTCCAAATTGCCCCATATAGATTGTGTGAGTGCCGAGCGATAGATTGGTGCCCTTTCCTACGTGTATCTGCCCTCCCCTGGATGGGCATGTGGAACCCCCCCCCCCCCCCCCCCCCCCCCCCCCAGCGCGACCCTAATAGAAGATAAATCGGAAGATAATAGATGGAACTAAACTCACTATCTTTCTTGGAAACATCTATAAAATAATAGTCTTCAAACAATTACAAATCACAAATACCCTGAGTGGGGTTAAAAATCACGAGAACACTTGTCCTTTGGATCTTAAGTCAGAGGCCTTAACCACTCGGCCTTCCAGAAAAACCTTCCAGAAAGACAATTTCTCTAAAAATGAACCAAATCTCTTTTGTCTGAAAGTGCTTTGACAAGAAAAAATTTAAATCTAGACAAAAAACATTTTAAAAAGCGTGACTTTTGACACACAATCATGTTACAGCCAACATTTCATATTATTCCCAAACAGATCTCAATCAGATAATCAGACAATCCTGTATTCTGCCATATTGTCCGGCTGTTATGTAACATTGTCTCCTTGCCTGCAGCTAAATTCAGTATCCCTTTATCATCTGTTTAACCAAATATCCATCACACTCGCAGTCTGCATGCAAAAAAAAAACTCTCCCCTGCTGACACTTTCTTTAAAACCTCCTTTTTCATTATCAGTGGTATTTAAATATATTCTGCAGGAGGGGGAAATGAGAAAGCGAATAAACCTAGTCATTAGTCAGTCTGACTCTACTCTCTCTCTCTCTCTCTCTCATCCCCTCTCCCTTTCTCTCCCTCTCTATGTCTAAATCCACGCCCTGTAAAAGCAAAATCACAGACGCCGGCAGACCCTTCAGACACACACACTCCCATTCTTCTTTCCTGTTTGAGCAAACAGCCACATTTTCCTCTACGGTAAGGGCTTTTATATTCATTATGCTGTCATGACTCATGCATGCTAGCATTTCGGGAAATTGAACGTAGGTTTATATTCTATCCGTGGGTGTGGTAGCCTGAGAAGCCAAGAAAGGATGGATGTGAACAATGAGCCTAGAGTCAGGTGAAAAGATGAGAATTTTCATAGGTGCACACACCAAGCAGAAACAAGCCTGAGGATAATGCGGCAGTGCAGGAAATCAAAGCCTGGCACTTCGGGAAAGATGTAGCACAGGGAGAACAAAGGGATGGATATAAGGAATAAGTCCTAGACCCAGCTCAAGAGGTGACAGTAGCCTGAAGGATGCAGTCGGCATGCGGAGCATATGTGTAATCATCACACACCCACATGAAGGGGTGGGGTGTCTGAAGTATGGATGTGCATGATGATGCAAGCAGATGTTTCCATTTCTATAACACACTGCTGTATATATACGTATATTATGTATGTCCTAAATGTGTTGGGTGAGGATATAGAAACGGAAATGGACACAAAGCAAGGTCAAAGAACTGACAGGCGATAAATGATATTATTCTTGTTGACAGCAAACATGTCTGACAAGCCTGATCTCACGGAGATTGCCAGATTTGACAAGACCAAATTGAAGAAGACGGAGACAAAAGAGAAAAATCCTCTGCCCACTAAAGAGAGTAAGTAAATCCAGCAGGAAGACTGTGTCTGGCTGGGCTGGGGTGTGGTACGTGACTTCTGCACTACCTTACTGTTAGTCTTGGGCTGCAGAGCTGTATGAAAAATGGTCATCCCCATTCGTTTTTTCTCCCCCAAACACCTCACCTAAACCTGCACACTGCATTTTTCCTTCCCAGGTCCCTACCCCCATCGGCCACACACTCTAATGTCAGCAGATAGACGTCAGCTCTGCTTTAATCAAAACCCTCCATCAGCACTGCAGTGCAGGCTGTACAGAAAGGCATTCACAGGATGCAGAAATGCAAATGCATCATTATTCATTGTTACTGTAATTGTTGTTGATTGCATATTGCTCCCTGGCTTTGTACTCAGTCCATGTTTTCTTGCAATGTCTTTCAGCTATTGAGCAGGAAAGAAAAGAAGATGCAAGCCCCTGACCTGATGAAGAAAAGGAAGGCCAAGCACAATATCGCTGTTCCTTGGATGGCACTTTAAAACTAATCACTATTTCCAATCCCTCCTTCAGTTTCGTGGGTGCTACAGCCCCTTGTGATGCATGGTTACAATACTGATGGTGTTTTTAAATGTGGGAGCCATAGCGTTACCTAAGACATGGTCCGAACATGGATGTTTGCCAAATTCAGTTTATTACAATGGGGTGTTTTTCATTTTTTAATAAAAGAGCAACAACAACTTAATGTTGTGAATACAAATGTGACATATGTGGCTGCTAATATATAAAACCAGCAATCATTAACATTTTAAGCTGGGGTACATGATAAATCGGAGATCTTAAAATAAAGTTCTCAAATGGTAAATCAGTTCACTAGTTTTCAGTCTTTAATTATTGTGTGAGAATAATCACACCTCTGAATCATTGGTTTCAGCTGTTTCATTCTTTTCACTGCCATAGTTTTATAAAATCAAGCAACTAGAGTAAGATGGAGATACTAGGGTGGACCAAAGATGCACAAGGATTCCCTTTATACTCTCAAAAAGGTAGAAGTAGTACATCTATCCATTATCTTCTGCTTTATCCTTTACTAGGGTCACAAGGGAGTACCCCATGCCCATCCAGGGGAGAACGTGTCAGCAATGGGCAGATACACACAGGACAGGGTGCCAATCTATCGCTGGGCACACACTCACTCACACAGACAAACACACCCAATATGGGGCAATTTGGAGAATTCAATTGGCCTTGATTAATGTTTTTGGATTGTGAGAGGAAACCGGAGAACTCGGAGGAAACCCACACTGAACACGGAGGACATGGAAACTCCACGAAGATATGGATTCAAACTGGGAATCCCGAGCACTGAGAGGCGAATTCTCAGCGTTGGGGATCCAGGTTCGAATAGGGTTGAGTTTCCATGTTCTCAGTGTCTGAGTGGGTTTCCTCCGAGTTCTTTGGTTTCCTCCCACAATCCAAAAACATGGATTCAAGGTAAATTGAATGCTCTATATTGCCCCAAAAAGAGTGTGTTTGTGTGTGTGTGTGTGTGTGCCCAGCGAAAGATTGGCGTCCTGACTGTATCTGCCGGGCATCTCAAACGTTCTCCGCTGGATGGGCATGGAGAACCCATGACTCTAGTAGAGGATTAAGTGAAAGATAATGAATAAATAAAGTTGGCCAAAAAATATTTTAAATTAATAACAAAAAATAAACACTGGAAATGACGACAATAACAAAATGAAAATTGCAATCACCACCGACACGAAACTAAAACTAAACTCTGCTGATTGCACACTTACGCTTAGAGGACCTGCACTATGGCACTGACTAACAACCCAGAAAGCTTTACCTCAGTAAAAATCACTGTTACAGACCTACACCAGCATGCTCTCAGACTGTTACTTCAGACAAAACTGGTGTCAAATAAACACTGAGAAACACAAAACATCATATAATATAAACTCACTGTGTAATTATATACCCTGGAAATATAACCACCATGCTGATGTAGATATACACTTGGTGAGACAAAGATCCAGTGCTGATGTGAAGGACAAGGTGCTATAAATAGGCATTGGTACAGCTAAACATTCACAATATTAAAAGCAGTTCTATGCTGCTGTGTGAGTTTGGTGTGGAGGAATCTGAGGACCAAACACAGTCCTCACCTCGACCTCATCAAGCATATTTGGAATGAACTTGAATGGAGATTGTGAACCAAGTTCTCGCATCCAATATCAATGTCCTCCAATATCCAATGTCTGTCCTCTTTAAGGTTTTTTGAAGGAATGGGTAAAAACTCAGTCACACTTTGAAATCTTGTAGAGAATCTTCTGAGGTGGCTCCTCAGAATCCACCGTCCACCTCTGAGCACCGGGCATCCAGGTTCAAATCTGGATCTGGGTGGAGTTTCCATGTTCTCCCCATGTCTGCATTTCTCTGGGATCTCCGGTGTCCTCCCACAGTTCAAAAACATGGATTTAAGGTGAAATGACTGCCCCTGAATAGTGTGTGTGAGAGAGTGTATGCAATATCAGGATTCACAGGGCATAGATTGTGAAAGAGTGGCTAAGAAAATGGCTAAGAAAAATTTAAATGGCCGGTGAGTGTATAATGTATCAAGGTATATACCCTATAAAAAGTCAAAATAGAACGTGTTCCAAAATATTTAAACAAGCAAAATATATTTGTGTGTGTGTGTGTGTGTGTGTGTGTCTTTGTGAGTGAGTGTTTGCCCAGCAATAGATGAACACCCTGTACTGGGTGTATCTGCCCAGCGCCCAGCGTTCTCCTAGTAGAGGATAAAGCGGAAGATAATGGATGGATAATAATAATAATTATTATTATTATTATTATTATTAGTTATAATAAGTACCATAGATTGACAAGCATTACATAGATCAGATTAGATAGAACTTTATTGATTCCTTTAGGGAAATGAAAATACCAGAAACAAAAAAACAAATAGAGAAGAGATATGGAAATATAGATAATTAAAAAAAATTTTAAAATAAAAATAAAAATAAAATAGTGACGGCACGGTGGCTTAGTGGTTAGCACGTCCGCTTCTCAGCGCTAGGGATTCCCGGTTCGAATCCCCATCTGGGTGGAGTTTCCATGTTCTCCCCGTGTCTGCGTGGGTTTCCTCCAGGTTCTCCGATTTCCTCACACAGTCCAAAAACATGGATCAAGTCAATTGAATTCTCAAAAATTGCCCCATATAGAGTGTGTCTGTGTGAGTGAGTGTGTGCCCAGCGATGGATTGGCGCCCTGTCCTGGGTCTATCTGCCCAGCGCCCGAGATGTTCTCCCCTGGATGGGCATGGGGAACCCCACCGTGACCCTCATAGAGGATAAAGCGGGAGATAATGAATGAATGAAAATAATACATATATAGGGCGGCACGGTGGCTTGGTGGTTAGCACGTTCGCCTCTCAGCACTAGGGATTCCCGGTTCAAATTCCCATCTGGGTGGAGTTTCCATGTTCTCCCCGTGTCCGTGTGGGTTTCCTCCGGGTTCTCCGATTTCCTCCCACAGTCCAAAAACATGGATCAAATCAATTGAGTTCTCCAAATTGCCCCATATAGAGTGTGTTTGTGTGAGTGAGTGTGTGCCCAGTGATAGATTGGTGCCCTGTCCTGGGTGTATCTGCCCAGCGCCCAAGACGTTATCCCCCACCGCGACCCCAGTAGAGGATAAAGCGTAAGATAATGAATGAAGGATAATAAAAATAAAAATAAATAAAAAAAAAAATATATATATATATATATATATATATGGATCTTATGGATATATATTGGATATTGGATATATATATATATATTGCGGGGAAAGAGAAGGAAAGAGAGGGTTCCCTTTGCCCATCCAGGGGAGAACGTTTCAGGCGCTGGCCAGACACAACCAGTAGAGGGCGCCAAACCATAACCATGCACACTCACTCACATAGACGCACTCTATACTGGTGAATTCACAGGAAAACCACACTGACAACATAGAAACTCCACTCAGATTGGGATTCAAACCAGGATCCCCAGCACAGAGAGGCGCACATGCTAACTATTTAACCAATCAACCAACCATCCATCCATCCAGAAATGTAATTTATTATCTTACATTTAAATTTACATTTAGACATTTAGAGAGAGACGCTTTTATCCAAAGCGACTCACAAATGAGAACGTTACAAGTCAGAAGTTATGCAGAAAACCAACTACACTGTAAAATCATCAAACCTGATTGTTATTTGATGCTGATTTTTTTGTTATTGTTGATTTTTTACAACAGGTATTTGTTACAAAGATGTGTCTTCAGTAGTTTCTTAAAACTGCTTAGTGAGATTGTCTTACGGATGGAGTTGGGAAGATCGTCCCACAATTTTGCAGTGGTGAATGCCACGGAGTGAGAATTAGCTCCTCGGTGAGGTGGAATCGCCAGGTGACAATCATCACTGACGATCATCAATAGAGTGAAGGTGCTGGGAAGATAAACCCAGCACAGGGCGCCAATATATTGCTGCGCACACTCACTAACACGAACACACACTATATGGGGCAATTTGGAGCATTCAATTTACTTGAAAACAACATTATCTTTATTGATAATTAAAGCAACCGAAGTAGGGAGACCTGATTTTCATCCCGGCCGCTTCACACTCGGCTGCAAACCGATCCAGTAAGAGCTGAAGTTCGCAGCCTGATGATGCTAACAGGACCACATCGTCTGCAAACAGCAGCGACGCGATCTTTAGATCACCAAACCGGACACCCTCCATCCCCTGGCTGCGCCTAGAAATTCTGTCCATATAAATTATGAACAGAACCGGTGACAAAGGACAGCCCTGACGGAGTCCAACCCTCACTGGAAACAAGTCTGACTTACTGCCGGCCATGCGAACCAAGCTCTTGCTTCGCAAATACAGGGACTGAATGGCCCGTAGTAAGGAGCCATGTACCCCATACTCACGAAGCACCTCCCACAAAATACCCCGAGGGACATATTCGAAAGCCTTCTCCAGATCTACAAAGCACATGTAGACTGGTTGGGTTCCCATGAACCCTCGAGGATCCTGGAGAGAGTGAAGAGCTGGTCCAGTGTTCCACGACCAGGACGAAAACCACACTGCTCCTCCTGGATCCGAGGTTCGACTATCAGTCGGATTCTCTTCTCCAGTACCCCTGCATAGACTTTGCCTGGGAAGCTGAGGAGTGTAATTCCCCTGTAATTGGAACACAGCCTCCGGTCCCCCTTTTTGAAAAGAGGCACCACCACCACCCCCGTCTGCCAGTCCAGAGGCACTTCCCCCGATGACCAAGCAATGTTGAAAAGGCGCGTCAGCCAAGACTGCCCCACAACATCCAGAGCTTTGAGGAACTCCGGGTGGATCTCATCCACCCCAGAAGCTCTGCCACCAAGGAGCCCTTTGACTACCTTAGTGACTTTAGCCACAGTGATGCAAAAGCCTCCTCCCGGGTCCTCTGACTCTGCTTCCTCTCCGGAGGGCATATTTGTGGGATTGAGAAGGTCCTTGAAGTATTCCTTCCACCGCCTAATGATGTCCCCAGTCGAAGTCAACAGCGCACCCCCTCCACTATATACTGTGTTGGTTTCACACTGCTTTCCCCTCCTGAGTCACCTGACAGTTTGCCAGAATCTTCTAGGAGCCGACCGAAAGTCACTTTCCAGTCTCACCGAACTCCTCCCACACCCGGGTTTTTGCCTCCACAACGCACGAAGCCGCAAATCGCTTGACCTTTCGGTACCAGTCAGCTGCTTCTGGAGTCCCACAAGCCAACCATGCCTGATAGGACTCCTTCTTCATCTTGATGGCATTCCTTACACGGGGTGACCACCACCGTGTTCGAGGGTTACCGCCACGACAGGCACCGACTACCTTTCGACCACAGCTCCTGTCCGCCGCCTCAACAACGGAGGAACGGAACATGGCCCATTCAGGCTTAATGTCCCCCACCTCCCCCGGAATGTGCTTGAAGCTCTGACGGAGGTCAGCAAACCCTCACTATACGTTTAGGTTTGCCTGGTCTGACCGGCATCTTCCCCCGCCATCTGATCCAACTCACCACCAGGTCGTGATCAGTTGACAGCTCAGCTCATCTCTTCACCTGAGTGCCCAAGACACATAGCCGCAAGTCCAATGACACCACTACAAAGTCAATAATTGAACTGCGGCCTAGGACATCCTGGCGCCATGTGCACTTATGGACACCCTTGTGCTCGAACATGGTGTTCGTGATGGACAAAGCCGTGATTTGCACAGAAGTCCAACAACTGAACACCACTTGGGTTCAGATCAGAGAGGCCGTTCACACCTCTCCAGCTCACACCTCTCCAGGTCTCACTGTCATTGCCCACGTGAGCGTTGAAGTCCCCCAGTAAGACTACAGAGTCTCCAGGGGGAGCACTTTCCAGTAACCCCCCCCCCCCCCACACACACAGACTCCAAGAAGGCTAGGTACTCTGAAATGCTGTTCGGCGCATAAGCGCAGACAACAGTCAGTACCCCTTCCCCAACCCGAAGGCGTAGGGAAACTACCCTCTCATCCACCGGAGAAAACCCCAAAATGCACGCGTCAAGCCGGGGGGCCACGAGAAAGCCCACACCTGCCCAACGCCTCTCACTATGGGCAACTCCAAAAAAGAACAGAGTCCAGCCCCTCTCAAGGAGATTGGACCCAGAACCCAAGCTTTATTATTAGCTCTAACTGCCTTCCTTGTCTGTTTCTTTTGCCCAGCTTCCTGGAGATCTTCATCCATGGCTCTGCTGACGAATACTGGATGGAACCTGAATATCAATTGGACTGGCGGTCCTGCAGGACATCCTTATTGGACTCTCATATAGTTTTCCAGTTGTTAGTTTTTACATTTGTTAAATATCTGTACATAGCTGTCCTACATTGTTGTTGCTGCCTGGCCGCTCAAGGAGGATGAGTCCCCCACTGAGTCTTGGTCCTCCCAAGGTTTCTTCCTTGAATAAAGGGAGTTTTTTTCTTGCCACTGTCGCTTCAGCTTGCTCTTTGGGGGTTTAAAGGCTTTTCATTCTGTAAAGCTGCTTTGTGACAATGTACTGTTGTAAAAAGTGCTATATAAATAAATAACTTGAACTTACAGTTTGATGGCATGAAGGACAAAAGTCTGTTGGTCCTGCATTTAATAAAACCCAGTCTGTCATTAAACAGACTCCTCTGGGTGGTGATGATGGTGTGCAAGGAGGGTGACTGACATTGTCCTTAATGTAGTAGTTTGTCCATAAAGTCCAGCTTCATTCCAAAACAAGGACAAGTATAAAACATGACACTGGCAAGACCTCCTCCGAAAGTACAGCCTGCTCTGTCCCTTCCTGTGCAGATAGTCAGTGTTAAAAGAATATTATGACTCTAAACGTACAAGTATGTGCTTTATTTCCTTAGAGTTTTTTTTTTTTTTTTTTTTTTTTTTTTTTTGCAGGGTGACAGTTGGAGACGCAGCCTCAATTCGAAGTCGCAGTTTTCGATATAACCAGCAGATGGCGGTAGCCAAACACATTAAGATCTTTTTTTGGATGGAATTTAATTGCAGTTTCAAGTTTATTTGCTATTTACACTACAATTCAGGACATGTGTGCATTACAATTATTGTGGTAAGATTTCAGAATAAACACTCTACAGTACATACATAAATCTGCATAGGTGGTGTTGTGGCTTAGTGATTAGACATTTGCCTCTGCGGTTTCCTCTTACAGTCCAAATTCAGAATCAGAATACTTATGGATTCAAAGTAATTTGAATGTTCAAAATTGCCCTATATAGTGTTTGTTTGTGTTTGTGTGAGTGAGTGCCCAGCAATAGATTAACGCCCTGTCCTGGGTGTATCTGTCCAGCGCCCAAAAGGTCCCCCCCCCCCCCCGCGTGACCCATGATTAAGCAGAAGATAATGATTGAACGAAATCTAGACAGGGTGGCAGGATGGCATGGTGGCTTAGTGGTTTGCACGTTTGCTTCTCAGCGCTGGGGATCCCGGTTCGAATCCCAATCTGGGTGGCGGTTCCATGTTCTCCCTGTGTCTGGGTTCTCCAGTTTCCTCCCACAGTCCAAAAACATGGATTCAAGGTAATTTGAATGCTCCAAATTGCCCCATATAGTGTTTGTTTGTGTGTGAGTGTGTGACCAGCAACAGCTCAATTCCTGTCCTGGTTGTATCTGCCCAGCGTCCGAAATGTTCTCCACTGGATGGGCATTGGGAAGCCCCCCACGACCCTTGTAGAGGATTAAATGAAAGATAATGAATGAATTAAAGGGTGGCGTGGTGATTTAGTGGTTCACCTGTTTGCTTCCCAGTGCTGGGGATCCAGGTTCAAATCCAAATATGGGTGGCGTTTTCATGTTCTCCCTGTGTCTGAGTTTTCCGGTTTCCTCTCACAGTCTAAAAAAAACTTGGATTCACTGTGAATTGAGTACTCTAAGTTGCCCCATATACTTTGTGTAAGTAGTGTAAGTGTGTAAGTGCCCAGCGCCTGAAACATTCTCCTCTTCTCCCAGAAATGTACGCAAAATATGCACAATGTACAGTGATAAATGTTATGAAAGAACATCTAAGTGAAACTTAAGTTTAAGTAAGTGGATTGTCCAAATCAATGTTTTTAGTCATACCATGTGTAAGATGTGTAGAATATGAGTAGTATTATCTAGGGAGGCACGGTGGCTTAGTGGTCAGCATGTTCTCCTCTCAGCGCTAGGGATTCCCGGTTTGAATCCCAATCTGGAGGGAGCTAATTCTCACTCCGTGGCGTTCACCACTGCAAAATGGTGGAATGATCTTCCCAACTCTGTCCGTAAGGCAGAATCACTAAACAGTATTAAGAAACTACTTAAGACGCATCTCTTTAACAAATACCTGTTGTAGAAAGAAAAAGAAAAAAGAAAAAAAAAAAGAAAAGAAAAAAAAAAGGGGGGGGGCGCAGCATCGAATAACAATCAGGTTTAATGAATTTACAGTATAGTTGGTTTTCTCCATGGCTTCTGACTTGTGGTGTTCTCATTTGTAAGTCGCTTTGGATAAAAGCGTCTGCTAAATGACTAAATGTAAATGTAGTTTCCATGTTCTCCCCGTGTCCACGTGGGTTTCCTCCACCTTCTCCGGTTTCCTCCCACAGTCCAAAAACATGACTCAAGCTCAATTGAATTCTCCAAATTGCCCCATAAAGAGTGTGTTTGAGTGTCTTTGTGAGTGAGTGTGTGCCCAGCGATAGATTCGTGTCTTGTCCTGGGTGTATCTGCCCAGCGCCTGAAACATTCTTCCCTGGATGGGCATGAAGAACGCCGCGCCGTTGTGGGTTCAAATCCCAGTTTCACTGAAGTTACCAATGTGGGTCCTTGAGCAAGACCCTTAACACTCATTGCTCCAGGGATGCTGTATGAACCTGTAAGTCGCATTGGATAAAAGAGTCTGCTAAATAACCAAATGTCCATCCATCCATCCATTATCTTCCACTTTATCCTATATTAGGGTCGCGGGGGTGTTCCCCATGCCCATCCAGGGGAGAACGTTTCGGGCACTGGGCAGATACACCCAGGACAGGGCGCCAATCTATCGCTGGGCACACACTCACTCACACAGACACATACACAATCTATATGGGGCAATATGGATAAAAGAATATTATGACTCTAAACGTACAAGTATGTGCTTTATTTCCTTAGAGTTTTTTTTTTTTTTTTTTTTTGCAGGGTGACAGTTGGAGATGCAGCCTCAATTCGACACTACAATTCAGGACATGTGTGCATTACAATTATTGTGGTAAGATTTCAGAAAAAAACACTCTACTGTACATACATAAATCTGCATAGGTGGTGTTGTGGCTTAGTGATTAGAACATTTGCCTCCCCTGGATGGGCATGGGGAAAATGACCCTAGTAGATGATTAAGCGAAAGTCACGGAGGGAGGGGTTCCCCATGCCCTTCCAGGGGAGAACGTTTCGGGCACTGGGCAGAAATACCCAGGACAGGGTGCCAATCTATTACTGGACATACTCACTCACACAGACATGCACACTCTATATAGGGCAATTTGGAGAACTCAATTGACTTTATCCATGTTTTTGGATTGTGGGAGGAAACCCACGCGGACAACATGGAACCTCCACCCAGATGGGGATTCGAAACGGGAATCCCTAGCGCTGAGAGGCGAACGTGCTAACCAAATGACCAAATGTAATGTATGTCACATTCATTAATTAATACAGATCCACTGGGATCCTTTTGCATTTGGTTTTGATTTGCATTTCTTGGCATTGTAAAGCAGCCATCCTGTGATGGCAATGCACATGGTTCTGCATCCACACCTTAAGGAATAAACACCCGAGTGCTCATTGCGTTCAACGCACACTTTGTAATTCGTTAACGAGGTGTGAGGCGGCCGCCTTTGATGTGCCGGCGGGGTGCAGCGCGCGGTGAGCCCGGCGTCAGGGTCGCACCGCCGGCCGTCTGGACTGCGGGGCCGTGGCGGCGTCCTGCTTTATGACTTTGCTTATCAGGCTGCAACACAATACTAAGTGTTACGTGAAAGTGCCGTTCGGTCAATTAAAGGAAATGATGTCGTGTGAAAAGAGAACGTTATCAAAAGCTAACGGGTTTGTTTGTTTAAAGCAGAACTCACACAATTTTGTTTTTTTGTTTTTTGATTTAAAATTCCGACACACGAGTGCGCAAATAAATAAAAGATCCACCACCAGGAGCAGTGTGTATTTATTGAATTATTTTATTCATTCAGCTATTACAGTATCTTCGCTTAATCCACTACTATGATTTTGTGTGTGTGTGTGTGTGTGTGTGTGTGTGTGTGTAAGGGGGGGGGTGTTCTCCATGCCCATCCAGGGGAGAACGTTTCAGGCGCTGGGCAGATACACCCAGGGCAGGGTGCCAATCTATAAATGGACACACACTCACTCACTTACACACACTCACACACACACACACACACACACATACACACACACACACACACACACACACACACACACACTCAAACACACTCACACAAACACACAATTACTCACTAACACATTCATTCGCACACACACTCATGAACACACAAATATACACTCTCACACACATACACACTTACACTCACACACTCACAAACACACACACACATGCACACACTCACAAACACACACACACATGCACACACTCACAAACACACACTCTCATACACTCACACACACACAAACACACACTCACACATACACACATACACACACAGACACTCACACACTCACAAACACAAACACACACACATGCAAACACTCACAAACACTCACACACTACATGGGGCAATTTGGAGCATTCATTGTACCTTAAATCCATGTTTTTGGACTGTGGAAGCAAACCGGAGAACCCGAAGGAAACCCACACTCACACATACACACACAGACACTCACACACTTACAAACACATACACACATGCACACACACTCACACATACTATATGGGGCAATTTGGAGCATTCATTGTACCTTAAATCCATGTTTTTGGACTGTGGGAGGAAACCGGAGAACCCGGAGGAAACCCAGTGAGAACACAGAAACTCCACCCAATTTGGGATTTGAACCTGAAAACCCCAGCGCTGAGAGGCGAATGCGCTGCCCACCGCCCATGCGCTGGGCATGTGTACTCACTTCACCAGTGTGTGTGTATATGTGTATATTATTACTTCATCATTAGTAAGATAATATACTTATGAGCGCATCAATAAGCCTTATAATTGTCAATTTTTTTTTTTTCAAAAAGTATAAGTGGCTTTAAATAGGGATGTGGTAGCTTAGTGTTTAGGGTGTTAGGCTTTCAAGGGTTCAAATCACATGTTCACTGATGTTACCACTGTGGGTTCTTGAGCAAGACACTTAACCCTCATTGCTCCAGGGATGCTGGGTCTGTATATATATTGCACTGAAGAAAGTATTCCACATATCAATTGTTATTGCACTCAAAATATAATATTATTCATTGAGAGAGGAGTTGTAGAGTTTGATGGCCACAGGTAAGAATGACCTCCTTGATGCATCTTGAAGGAATAAGTCTTAGGCTGAATGTGCTCTTGTGTCTTATTGGAGGCAGCATGCCCTTTGCACATTTCATTAAAAACCAAACACCAAAAAAAGATGATTGATGCCAAGCCAAGGTGCTGCCCTAAATCAAACTTTTGAAAGTTTTTTTTATTTTTTTTATTGAGAGATTTTTTAACTCAAAGCACAATTTAGGTCAGCTGCCAAACAGAATATACATTTATTGACCATACTAGTAAATGTTTCCTGAACAGAAATAGTATCAAAAACACACAATAAAAAAAAAATCAGTTTTCTTTGCTCTTGGGCCATTTTAGAACAACAAACTTCAACTTTAAATATATTTAAATATTTCTGCTCTTCATAAAAAAGGTCCTGTCACACAAACAAGATCATACAAACTTAAAATATGAGCATGGTCCAAAAAAACATTTTGCCGGGCGTCAATAACAATAATAAAAGATCGATGCAAAATGATCATGCGGGCCCGGATAGTGTGTTCCAGGCCGGATATGGTTGAGTTTGACACCTATGCTTTGGAGCATTCTAATTACCTTGAACCCATGTTTTTGGACTATGGGAGGAAACCACAGAACCTGGCAGAAACCCATGTGGATAGAGGAGAACATGGAACCTCCACTCAGACTGGGATTTGAAACTGGGATTTCCGCCATAAATAAAACTTTTGAAAGATTTTTTTCTATTGAGAGATAATTTTTATACTCCGACCCTATATATTTTTTCTTCCATGCATGTCCCTTTGGGGTAGAGGTGTCAAACTCAAAGCACCGGGGGCCAGAACTCAAAGCACACTTAAAAACAAACATATCGCAGGGCATTAATTCATTACATTACATTTGGTCATTTAGCTGATGCTTTTATCCAAAGCGACTTACAAGGTGAGCAGAGGGTTAATCACAACATTCCTGGAGTCTTGCTCAAGGACCAACATAGATAACTTCAATGGACCTGGGATTTGAACCCTCAGCCTTCAGATTGACAGCCCAACACACTAACCACTGAGCTATGGAGCCCTGTAACAATAACAGTAATAATAGATCAATTCAAAATTAGTATGCTAGTAAGATACTATGTTATGGGCTGGATATGGATGAGTTTGAACCTTATGCTTTGGAGCATTCCAATTACCTTGAACCCATGTTTTTGGACTGTGGGATTACATCGGAGGACCCAGAGGAAACTCATGTGAACAAGGGGAGAACTTGAAAACTGCACCCAGACTGGGATTCGCATCTGGATCCTCAGCGCTGAGAGGCAGACATGCTGACCACTAAGTAGTTCAGTAAGCTAGCACACTTTTTAAAAATCCTATTTCCGGATGTGAATAACAATAATAATAGATCATTGTAAAATGATAATATGGGCCCAGTTTGTGTATTCCGAGCCGGATTTGGTTGACTTGATGGTCAGACAATAGTTTAGTGCTCGAGCCGCTCATGCCACCCATAGATCATGATGTTTAATAATATTTATGTGTATATTTAATACTTTAAGTTTATATTCGATATTATAGATGTTTTTGGACTGTGGGAGGACACAGAATTAACTTCTTCCCACTCAAAGGGTTTTGCACTATTGTTCTCCGGCCAACATTGATAACTACAGTGGACCTGGGATTTGAACCCACAACCTTCAGATTGATAGCCCAACACCCGAACCACTGAGCTACCTTGCCCTTGTGCTACTGTTAGCATGATTTTTCTTGTTTTATATTGGGAGATAACGTTTATTACATAATAAAACCCTGTCTATGCATGACATTTTAGGGCCTCTAAAAAGTATTTTTGGTTATGTTAGATGTTTGTAAAGAACTTTTCCAAGCGTACGCCTTTCCCAGCCTTGAATGAACTTTTCCCCACTCCTAGGGTGTTGCAGTATTGTTCTGCGGCCCATAAATCCATTCAAAACTGAGGGCCAACATTGGTAACTTCAGTGGACCTGGGATTTGAACCCACAACCTTCAGACTGCTTGCTCAACGTCCTAACCACTGAGCTACCTTGCCTTCATGCAACCTTTTGTATGATTTTTCTTGTTTTATATTTAGAAATAACGTTTATTATATAATAAAACCCTGTCATGACATTTTAGGGCCTCTAAAAATTATTTTTGGTTATGTTAGATGTTTGTAAAGAACTTTTCCAAGCAAGTACGCCTTTCCCAGCCTAGAATGAATTTCTTCCCACTTCTAGGGTGTTGCACTATTGTTCTGCAGCCCATAAATCCATTCAAAACTGATGGCTTGTCTGCAAACGGAGTGTATATTACGGCATCAAAGATCTCACTTTAACAGACCTTTAGGTTTTTTGACAAGTAGGTGTGGGACTTTAGGTTTCAGCCTCGCTCAGGTCTTGATGTCGCCGATAACCAATTAGTGAGGATTATCCTCACTTGCGCGTCCCACTATTGTCTCAATCGGGCTGAGCCGAGCGGCTCGAGCACTAAACTATTGTCCGACCATCAAGTAAATGCGCTTTTAAAAGGATTTTAACTGCCAGATGATTTGATTCGAAATTCCAGCCGAACGTGTGGTTTCAACAATTAATCTCACCCAATGAGACATCGCGTTGCCCACGAAATTGAATAGCAATCGTAATCGAAAGCAGTCAATAATTTTGAGCAAACATTTTCAGCACTATGCATTTATGATTGAGGCAATCCCACGGTCATTAACCCATTGTGATTTTTAATTAATTCAGAAGAATAATGCAAATGATACTCTGTGGTGGTTTGGTGGGGTAATCGAATGATTACAATTTTCCTTTGGTTAATATTGTTGGTTTGTCGGATTAAGAAAGCAATTTATCATTACTATTGAGAATTACTACTGGTAAGAATAATATAATAAGCAGGTCGATATATTATCGTCCAATGAAAAGTTCTATATAAGTGGATTACAATATATGTATTAATTAATTCAGAAGATTAATGCAAATGTTACTCTGGGGTGAAGTTTGGTGGAGTAATCGAATGCTTACAATTTTGCTTTGGTTAATATTGTTGGTTTGTCGGATTAAAAAGCAAATTTATCATTACTATTGAGAATTGCTACTAGTAAGAATAATATAGTAAGCAGGTCGATATATTATCGTCAAATTAAAAGTTTTCTATAAGTGTATTAAAATATATTTTTTAATGAATTCAGAAGATTAATGCAATAATCGAATGATTACTATTTTACAGTGGTTCATATTGTTGGTCTGTCGGATGTAAAAACAAAAACAAATGTATAATTACTATTGAGAATTCTTACTGGTAAGAATAATATAATAAGCAGGTTGATATACAGGCCGTATTATCGTCAAAGTAAAAAATGGTTTCATATATATGTGGATTCAAATATATTTTAATTAATTCAGAAGATTAATGCAAATGTTACTCTGGGGTGAAGTTTGATGGGGTAATCGAATGATTACTATTTTGCTGTGGTTAATATTGTTGGTCTGTCGGATTATATACTGTAAAAAGAAAAACAAATGTATCATTACTATTGAGAATTACTACTATTAAGAATGATATAATAAGCAGGTCGATATGCAGACCGTATTATCGTCAAAGTAAAAAATAAATTGTTTTATATGAGTGGATTTAAATATATTTTTAATTAATTCAGAAGATGAATGCAAATGTTTCATCTAGGGTGAAGTTTGCTGGGGTAATCGAATGATTACGCATATTTTTTATTTTATTATTGGTCTGGGAAACCAGACTAAATACTGTAAAAAGATAAGCACATTTATCATTACTATTGCGAATTACTAATAGTAAAAGTAATTTCATACTAAGTGGGTCCGTATTATCGTCAAAAAAAAGTTTCATACAAGTGGCTTTAAATCATTTTTTCACGTTCTCCGAGAAACTGATTAGCAATCGTTATCGAAAGCAGTTAATAATTCATTTTTATTACTATGTATTTATGATTGCAGCAACTGTCATTAACCCATTGTGATTATTAATTAATTCAGAAGAATAATGCAAATGGTTGGAGGGGTAATCGAATGATTACGATTTTGCTGTGGTTAATATTTTTTATTTTATTGTTGGTCTGGGAAAACTCGTTCCTCTGTAGGTACCAGTTACCAGGTTGTTATATTAACACTGAAATGACAAAGTCGGTGATGTTGGATAAAATCCTATAAATATAAAACCAAATTTATCATTCCTATTGTTACTAGGCAACTAAAACGAATCAAAACCTCATTGTCGAATCTTTAACTGAATTATACAGTTACTGATACCCTATTTTTCAGTGTTATAGTAAACAAATACAAAATAAATGAGAGAAATACTATTGGTAACAATAATATGATAGTAAGCGGGTCGATAAACCGTGAAATCTGCAGAAGATTAATGCAAATGTTTCTTTTGGGGTGAAGTTTGGTAATCGAATGGATTCGATTTTGCTGGTCTGGGAAACTAAACTAGTTCCTCTGTAGGTTCCAATTCCCAGGTCCTTGCATTAACACTGACATGACAAAGTCGGCGATGAACGACTTGGCATTTACATGACTCTTAGCGTCCTCTTTTGAATGATTTTATGACATCGTGTTAACACCGTATAACTACTATTTACCATGGTAAACCCAAAAACATTCGATTTAACATTTTAATAATCTGATTGTAAAGGATGGCAATGGAACTAAGCACCATTATTACATTCATTACACGAGTATTCTAAATAAGTGCAGCATCGTGTATTATATTGATAATGTTATGTATTATGCATTAGGTTATTTTTTATTTTGCTTCTACTACTACAATACAGCATACAATAATAAAATATATATAGTTATTGTTGTTGTTGTTATTGTTATTGTTTTAACTGCAGTATCTTTTTTCTTTATTTCTTTACTTTAAATTATAATATAGTAATAATAATAATTATTATTATTGCTATTATTATTATTGTTATTTTAGCAGTAGTAGTCCGTAGTAGTCTGGTAAAACATCTTACATTGAACTACTGTAATTAACTTCATTATTGCATACTACTATTATCATTAATAAATAACAATCATCATGATAGAAAAATCATAACAATTATTTTTGCTTTTCATTATTATTATTATTATTATTATTATTATTATTATTATTATTATTATTATTATTATTATTATATTGGTATGTCTATCTATCAATCTATCTCTCTCTACCTATCGATCAATAAATAATAATAATAATAATAATAATAATAATAATAATAATAATAATAATAATAATAATAATAATAATAATAATAATAAATGTTATGATTTTCCTATCATGATTATTAATATTAACAAGACTATTAGTGTGCAATGATTAAGTTAACTACATTAACTTACTTAATTGCATTACATTACAATGACATACATTGCATATATGATTTTATGGTTATAATCTCAAGAATTTGGATAAATCAAATAAAAATAAATGATAATCAGCTTCTTCTAACGAGCACTTTGAAGTGCTGCCGTAAAGCCGCTCCCTGCGTCCGAACAAATCGCCAGCGAATCATCACATTTCACAGTGAAATGTCAAAAGTCGGGGAGCAGCCTGTCACTCAAAGCCGGCCAGCAGGTATAAAAACCCGGAGCTCTCGTGCCTGCAGTCAATCGCCTCGATCTTTCTGGATTATCGCTGCGGCATTAACACGTTGGGTTGCAACGACTGGAGTCAGCAATGGATTCATCTCACTTCTTTACATCCTTCATTCTGTCTGCATGCTGTCACATATTATCGGCAAGAGCATGGTACATTCAGGACTTTATTTATTCTTATGTGACTATTTTGCTCCTATCGAGACTTCAGATAATAAATAATTTTGTCTTTTCTTTTTTTGCTCTTCATAGGTCAGTGAATAACTTCTTGATGACGGGCCCCAAGGTATGTACTGTAAACAATTATTTAAACATGATTGTATTTAACATCAGGAGGTTGTGCCGTTATGGGCTGGATTCTAATTTACGCATATGTTTCTAGGCTTATTTGACGTATGCGGCCAGCGTGCAAACAGGAGCACAACGCGGCATTGAGGAGTGCAAACACCAATTCGCATGGGACAGGTGGAACTGCCCGGAGAGCCAACTGCAGCTGTCAACGCAAAAAGGACTGCGAAGTGGTAAAGCATCATTTTATAATAAAAAAATAATGAATTAAATTAAATTAAAAAAACATCCATATCCAATATACAGTGCATTAAAAAAAATCTCAGCTTCTGAATCACTCGTAGCTATCGTAGCTACTCTTCAGTCAGTCAGCATTAGAATCAAGCACCGAACCTGGGGTGATAGAACCTTTTCTGTTGCTGCCCCCTCACTTTGGAACGCTCTTTCAAAAAATACGCGACACTTCCGATCTGTCTACTTAAATCAGTTAATAAAAAAATCCATCTGTTTCGCATTGCTTTTAACCTCTAATTTAATCTAATATTTTATTTCAGCATTTTAAATTAGCTTTTTCCTATTTTCTAACTATTAATGTTCTCTATGTCTTAGGTGTTTTAATGTTATACTGTTTTATTTGATTTGTAAAGCGTCTATGAGGTCCCTAAAAAGCGCTATATAAATAAAATGTATTATTATTATTATTATTATTATTATTATTATTATTATTATTATTATTATTATTATCCGAACTGTGCCATGTTTTGCGCAAAACATCTATAGTAAATTGTCTGCTAATTTGTTTGTACTTTACAGCAACTAAAGAAACGGCTTTCGTTCGTGCCATAAGTGCAGCTGGCGTCATGTATACCCTCACGAAGAACTGCAGCATGGGAGACTTTGATAACTGCGGCTGTGACGATTCCAAATCGGGCAAAATTGGTAAGGGTTCGAACAGGGGCGTTTTTAGGGTTTAGAAACATCAGGGGCTTTAGCCCAGATCCCTTATTCCACCTCTGTCCTCTTTAAAAATTGCCCTTTCATGAGGGTATTTATCCATTTTTCTAACTGTTGTTACGTTCATTTTTTTGATCATTTATTAGTTCTATTGGATTGTGGAGAGTACATTCAGTTGTAATAAATGATGCATTTGGCTGAAAACTTTTGAACAAACGAACCTGAGCTTCGGCAGAAAAGCATGAATCCGTTTTACGAGTCAGTCGCAGATGAGACTAGCAGATTTTCACAAGGTTTGCGTTGAAATACCGTAACGTTGCGACAGTTTGCGCCTTCAGAAAAATTCTGACGGTTTATGAAAGCTGAGAAACTGCTCTTTACAGTCAACATACATTCATTACGGTAACTTTACTGCCGATACAGGCGAAAAAAATCTGTCTCTCTCTCACACACACACACACACACACAAACACACACACACACATACACACACACCTACTCACAACTCTCTCTCACACACACACACACACACACACACACACACACACAGAGGTTAGAAGCACAAACAGTTGATGGTGACTCCATCGTTCGGTCCCGCTGCTGGAGGAGAGAAAGTTGCCTTCATTTGATCCGGAGCTACTGACAACCCCCCCCCCTCGAAAGCCCAGGTCTAACGACGCACCTGGGTTCAAATTACTGCATGATGAACTAAAGGAATTGTGTGTCTATTGCCGTTGCTTTAATTTAATTTAATTTAATTGTCCAATTTCTGTGTGCTCTCAGGAGGTCGAGGTTGGATTTGGGGTGGCTGCAGTGACAATGTGGATTTCGGGGAGAAAATTTCCAAGCAGTTCGTGGATGCGCTGGAAAACGGCCACGACTCCCGCGCCGCCGTCAATCTGCACAACAATGAGGCCGGTCGACTGGTGAGCTCCAGTTATTAAACATGGACTGCTATCCATCCATCGTCTTCCGCTTTATCCTCTACTAGGGTCGCAGGGAGGTTCCCCATATCCATCCAGAGGAGAACATTTCGGGCCCTGGGCAGATACACCCAGGGCATTGCACCAACCTATCGCTGGGCGCACACACTCACTCTCACAAATACATTCTACATGGGGCAATTTGGACAACTCAATTGACCTTGATCTCTGTTTTTTTTGGACTATGGGAGGAAACCGGAGAACCCGGAGGAAACCCACACGAACACGGGGAGAACATGAAAACTCCACCCAGATTGGGATGCGAATCGGGAATCCCTAGTGCTGAGAGACGAATGGGCTAACCACTAAGCCACCGTGACTATAAAATAAATAAAATTTAAAAAATTAATAAATAAGGTGGTTTAGTGGTTAGCACGATCGCCTCTCGGTGCTAGGGATTCCCGGTTCGAATCCCAATCTGGGTGGAGTTTCCATGTTCTCCTCGTGTCCTCTGGGTTCTCCGGTTTTCTCCCACAGTCCAAAAACATGGATCAAGTCAATTGAATTCTCCAAATTCATTCATTCATTATCTCCCGCTTTTATCCTCTATTAGGGTCGCGGTGGGGTTCCCCATGCCCATCCAGGGGAGAACGTCTCGGGCGCTGGGCAGATAGACCCAGGACAGGGCGCCAATCCATTGCTGGGCACACACTCACTCACTCACTCAAACACACTCCATATGGGGCAATTTGGAGAATTCAATTGACTTGATCCATGTTTTTGGACTGGGAGGAAACCGGAGAACCCGGAGGAAACCCACGCAGACACGGGGAGAACATGGAAACTCCACCCAGATGGGGATTCGAACCGGGAATCCCTAGCGCTGAGAGGCGAACGTGCTAACCACTAAGCCACCGTGCCGCCGAATTCTCCAAATTGCCCCATATATAGTGTGTTTGTGTGAGTGAGTGTGTGCCCGGCATAGATTGGCGCCCTGTCCTGGGTGTGTCCGCCCAACGCCTGGGACGTTCTCCCCTGTATGGGCATGGGCAAGCCCGCGACCCTAATAGAGGATAAAGTGGAAGATAATAACAAATACAATAACAATAAAAATTTGATTTTAGCTTATTATTTGAATAAGTTATGATGATTATTATTAGTAGTATGCAATGATTAAGTTAATTACAGTAGTAATTACTACCCCCCCCCCCCCCCCAGTACAGGATAAAGCAGAAGATAATAGATGGATGGATGGATGGATGGATGGATGGATGGATGGATGTAAATAAAACACATTTTTTATTATAACAGGGCATGCAAATAACAATCTGCCTCATCTCTCCATTTCATATCACCATGCAGGCTGTGAGAGCGACGATGAAGAGAACCTGCAAATGCCACGGAGTCTCGGGGAGCTGCAGCGTTCAGACGTGCTGGATGCAGCTGGTCGACTTCAGGGATGTTGGGAACTACCTGAAGATCAAATACGACCAGGCGCAGAAGCTGGAGATGGACAAGAGACGCGTGCGTGCCGGGAACAGCGCCGACAACCAGGGCGCCATCGCGGAAACGTTCGGAAGCATCGCCCGCACCGAGCTCATCCACCTGGAGGACTCTCCAAACTACTGCTCCAAGAACCTGAGTGTCGGCCTGCACGGCACCGAGGGCCGAGAGTGTCTGCAGGGCGGCAAGAACCTGTCGCAGTGGGAGAAGCGCAGCTGCAGACGTCTGTGCCACGAGTGCGGCCTACGCGTCGAGGAGGTGCGCACAGAGATCGTCAGCAGCTGCAACTGCAAGTTCCACTGGTGCTGCACGGTCAAGTGCGAAAAGTGCACGCAAGTGGTCACCAAATACTTCTGCGCCAAAAAGCACAAAAGCAGCCGAACGCACAACAGTTCCAGACGCAGGCCGCGTGTGCGCAACTAGAACCCTCGGGCGAAATGATAGTCAGACTGTAGATATGTAAATATCAGCAATTTATTGTAATAAGCTAATAAGCCCCAAGTCCTATAGGAGACATTTTGGGTCATATTTAGTACTTATGTTCTGTATCTGCACTTCAAATCACATCATTATGGGCATTTGGTTTTGATGACGCATGCATACACTGTGTGGATATGGATTCTTGGGGAACCTACATGTATTAGTATCATTATTAATACATTTCTAACACATAAAGAGGGTGTTATTTGTGGACATGGAACGCAGTCCGGTTACATGGAGAGCATTCATGAGGTCAAACTGCCATTGGATGAGAGGACATCATGTGGATATGGTTCTTGGGGAAGCTACTCATTTTAGTATCATTATTAATACATTTATAACATGTTGATATTGGTGTTATTTGTGGAAATGACAAGCAGTCCAGTTTCAAGGAGAGCATTCGTGAGGTCAACACCGATGTGGGACGAGTGGACTCTGGATTGAGACTTTTGTTTCAAGATGCATACACCATGTGGATATGGTTTTTGGGAAAGCTACTCATTTTAGTATCATTATTAATACATTTATAACATGTTGATATTGGTGTTATTTGTGGAAATGAAAAGCAGTCCAGTTTCAAGGAGAGCATCCGTGAGGTCAGTACTGATGTTGGACGAGTGGACTCTGAACAGAGACTTTTCGATGATACATGCACCATGTGGACAAGGTTTTTGGGGACCCACACATTTCAGGACCTTCATAATATCCTGATTTATAATGCCCCCTTCTGCAGCTTTAACAGTTTCAAGAATAGCATTCGTGAGGTCGAACACTGATGTTGGATGAGAGGACTCTGGATTCAGACTTTTGTTACGAGGTTGTTGAGGAACCTACACATTCCAGGACCTTCATAACATCCTAATTTATAATGTCCTCCTTTGCAGCTATAAGTTTTAAGAATAGCATTCCTGAGGTCGTACACTGATGTTGGATGAGAGGACTCTGGATTGAGACTTGAGTTTTGATGACACAAATACCATGTGGACAAGCTTTTTGGGAACCTACACTTTTCAAGACCTATGGTACATCCTAAGATGCCCCCCACACTGCAACTATAACACCTTCCAGTGTTTACATTAGATCCCATGTTAGTTGTGGCAATGAAAAGCAGTTTCAAGAAGAGCATTTGTGCAGTCAAACACTGATGTTGGATTAGGACTTTGTGTCAGCCATAAAGTGTTTTTCACTTTATGTACTTTTCACTTTATGAACTGTTTTCATAAAGTTGGAAGCACATAGGCCTACAATTAAAAAAAAAAAAACTAAATTTGATGTCATGTATTTATAATGTATATAATGTATTTATGATTGACAGAATTCTTTGCACAAGAAAGTGTTAAACATTGGAGATATTTGGTTTTCTTTATTTTTTATTATTATTTTTTTAATTTATAAAATATACAGTAGTATAAACAATAAATCTGTCTGAGATGCCAAGCTGATCTGCCTCTGAATAAAGTGATTGGAGAAGTGTATTGGTGAGTGTGATTTATAAACTAAAACCTCTGGTAAAATAATATTTACGTTAATATTTGCAATTTATTACTAATAACACATGTCGTTCCACAAGTATATTAGGAGACATTATTGGTCATCTTTGATACGTAACGTACATAAATATGGACATTTTAGTTTGAAGATGCATACACGGTGTGGGCATGTTTTTTTGGCAATCTTCACATTTGGGAACCTTCATAACAATCTAATTTAAGATGCCCCCCTGCAGCTATAAAAGTTTTATAGTCGAATACTGATGTTGGACGAAAGGACCTGACTCTCAATCTATGTTCCGCATTCTGGATTGAGTCTTTGTGTGAGCCAGTCATGTTTTTCACTTTATTAAGGTTGCTCTGTAAAGCTGAAACAGATAACAGCCCTTCCCCAAACTGTTTCCACAACGCTGGAAACATACAGTGAGTTCCGTGAGGTCAAACACTGATGATGGACGAGAGGACCTGACTCACAATCTGTGTCCCGCGTTCTGGATATAGGCTTTGTGTGAGCCAGTTATGTTTTTCATTTTATTAACATTGCAGGCCTTCCTTAAACTGTTTCCATAAAACTGTTTACAAAATACAGTATTGATATGTAAAATATAATAGAATATACAACTACGAATATATAATATAGAATATACAACTACAACTATAAATATAATATAGAATATTCAACAATATTGTATATATATATATATATATATATATATATATATATATATATATATATATATATATATATACAGTATATATATATATATATATATATATATATATATATATATATATATATATATATATATAAAATATATAAAATGTAGTATACATTACAAATATAAATATAGAATATATAGCAGCATATAAAATGTGAGATGTAGCAGGAACTATGTATATGAATAGAAACGTTACATGAGGTAGGATGATGTAGATGATGAGGTATTTTGGTGGAGAATGATAACATGTCGTGTGAATGACTGTTTTTTTAGATGGAGTTTGGGAGTCTTACAGCTTCTGCTATGAAGCTTTTCCTCAGTCTGTTTGTTCTACACTTAATGTTCATCTTATCTTGTTCTTTGCACAAGAAGATGTTAAACATTGGAGATATTCAATATTCTTTTTATCCATCCATCATCTTCTGCTTTATCCTATACTAGGTTCGTGGTGGGGTTCCTTATGCCCATCCAGGGGAGAACGTTTCTGGCGCTGGGCAGACACACCCAGGACAGGGCACCACTCCATCGCTGGGCACACACTCACTCACACAGACACACTATATATGGGGCAATTTGGAGAATTCAATTGACCTTTATCCATGTTTTTGGATTGTGGGAGGAAACCGGAGAACCCGGAGGAAACCCACACGGACACAGGGAGGACATGGAAATTCCACCCAGATGGGGATTCGAACCAGGAATGCCTAGCGCTGAAAGCCCCAATGTTCTTTTTTAATTTCTTGAATTTGTAAAATCATAATCCTGCAGAGCTGCTGAAATAAAGTCATATGTCTGAGATGGCCAGCTGATCTGCCTCTGAATGAAGTCGTTGATTGGAGAAGTGTATTGGTGAATGTGATGTAAACCCTCCCCATGATCCCCGGATTAACCCATTCAGCTGAATGACCACGCGCTGCTGCCCGCAGAGCGAAAACAAACACCCTGACATGGATACGCTTTGAAGTCCGAGGGGGCGTGTCCTCAGCTGGCTTGGCGACCGCCGACCAATAGCGGGGCCGCATTTCGGAAACAAAAGGCGGGCCCCCTTCGACCCTGCTGGGGATGCTATAAATCAGAAACGTGAGCGTAACTTATTTGCGATCTCGAGCAGACATGGCTCTCTTCATCCTCTGGGCTTCTGCAGTTTTCATTTTCCACAACAGCCTGTTAGGACGCGCCTGGTGAGAACGAAACCACGATGGCATACTCATCTTAAAGCTATTGTTATTTAAACTTGATTGATTAATCATTGCATCTTATTTCCGTAGGGTTGTGAACAATTTACTGATGACGGGACCAAAGGTGAGTTGTGTGTTTTTGCCTAATAACTCGATTAGATTAGATTTGGTTAGACTACTCAACTTGTCATTGTGCAGAAATGCACTTTATGCACGTACAAAGCCAATGAAATGTATCTATTGTATATATATATATATATATATATATATATATATATATATATATATATATATATATATATATATATATATATATATATATATATATATATATACATATATATATAGTGTGTGTGTGTGTGTATAGTGTGATATACAGTATTTTATATATATCTCTCTCTCTTTCTCTCTCACTCTCTCTCTCTCTCTCTCTCTCTGTGTATATACAGTATATATTTGGTGCATTTTCTATCTATCTATCTATCTATCTATCTATCTATCTATCTATCTATCTATCTATCTATCTATCTATGTGTATGATTATAGATAGGTAGAAAGATTGGTAGGTTAAAAGAGAAATGTACATTATTAAATATAAACCCCAATTAAGATATGATATTAAGTAAAATAGCATATGCTGTAACCTACCGGTAAAACACTCTAAATCCACAGACTTAATTTATTATTATTATTATAATTATTTGTGCGGCGGCACGGTGGTTTAGTGGTTAGCACGTTCACCTCTCAGCGCTAGAGATTCCCGTTTTGAATCCCCATCTGGGTGGAGTTTCCATGTTCTCCCCGTGTCTGCGTGGGTTTCCTCCGGGTTCTCCGGTTTCCTCCCACAGTCCAAAAACATGTATCAAGTCAATTGATTCTCAAAATTGCCCCATATAGAGTGTGTCTGTGTGAGTGAGTGTGAGCCCAGCGATAGATTGGCGCCCTGTCCTGGGTCTATCTGCCCAGCGCCCGAGATGTTCTCCCCTGGATGGGCATGGGGAATTCCACCGCGACCCTAATAGAGGATAAAAGCGGGAGATAATGAATGAATGATTATTATTTGTGATGAATAGTTATTTAGATTGTCAACTGTTTGCTCACTAATATTTTTTTATATTTGAATTAGGGGGTCAATCCTGAATTCATCATGTGCTCAGTTTAAAATGAATTAAAAGTTTTTTTATTACACTGATTACACTGATTGTCACAATGGTGTTCAGCAAAGGGATTTTGCTGACTTTTTGGGAACATACATGGTCAGAAATGAGAAGTACCAAAAAAATGCCTTAGATTTTAAAACCATGGTTCATTATCAGAACCCATTGTGACTAGGTAAACGTTTTGCGAGCCACATAAAAGTAAATAAATGAACTTTGGAGGGTACCAGCTCAGTGACAAGTGTTTGACTTGAAGCAAATCAAATTAAAGTTGAGTTGTGTCAAATACGTGATTGACGTCTGTTAGCACACGATACGCAAATAACAAGAGTAAACGAAATAGAAGATAGCAAGAGTCAAATTCAATAAAAGGATATAAGAGCAAAATACCAACTGTAGTCAAGTATCTTAAATAAATAACACTTTTCAGAGAGTCTATATGTAGCTTTTTGGCTTTATAAGGTCCAAGTATCGAGTATATTTGTCATATACACTACATGTCTAGACATGTGTGCATTGCAATTCTTGTGGTGAGACTCTGGAATTAATACTTTACAGTAAGGAATTTTAAATATACATAAATCTAAACACAATTATACATATACAAACATATCATCTACACAAGATATTCATATACACAAGTTACCACAATATAAAGTAAAGTGATAGATTTTATGATGTAAAAATCTAGTGAAGTAACATAGTAAAAAGGTGAAGCGACAGAGTGTTATTGTCCAATAAAGAACAACAAAGTGTATGCACTTGTACTTTACTATATTTATATGTAAATAAGCTCCATCTTGTTCTATCTATCTAGTTAGATGTTACCGTATCTCAATGGCTTACTTGTCTACTCTGCAAAATGGCAATAAGGTTAAATCTACTAAAGTCTGTTGTACCACAGGGGCATGGTAGCTCATTGGTTAGGGCATTGGGTTGTCAATCTGAAGGTTGGGGGTTCAAATCCCAGGTCCACTGAAGTTACCAATGTGGGTCCTTGAGCAAGACCCTTAACCTTCATTGCTCCAGGCATGTCATGATTAACCTTGTGTTTACCTTGTAAGCCGCTTTGGATGAAAGTGTCTGCGAAATGTATATTATTGTAGCAGATAAATAATCGTTTTCGTAACGTGCTTCTTTTTGCTTCCCAGGCTTATCTAAGCTACACAAGTAGTGTCCTCGCCGGTGCACAAAGTGGAATGCAGGAGTGCAAGCACCAGTTCGCGTGGGACAGGTGGAACTGTCCCGAAAGCACGTTTCATCTTTCTACTAACAAACGCATCCGAAGTGGTACATGTAAATAAAAAAAATAGCCACAAGATGTTGTGATTATAATTTTGTTCAAATGAAAGAAATAACCATGTGCATGTTTTTCTGTAGCAACAAGAGAGGCCTCATTCGTCCACGCGATCAGCGCTGCTGGGGTCATGTACACCCTGACCCGAAACTGTAGTCTGGGAGATCTGGATAACTGCGCATGCGATTACTCACGGAATGGCAACATAGGTACGTTTTTATTTAAGATCCAAAATTAGGTTGTGTGCATAAAGCTGAGACATCGTGGGACATCTTAAAATGTCTTCGTAATGAGATTAAGGGTTGTGTTTTTATTCTCAGGGGGTCGTGGTTGGCTTTGGGGAGGCTGCAGTGACAATGTGGACTTTGGAGAGAGGATTTCCAAGCAATATGTAGATGCTTTCGAGACGGGGCAGGATGCCAGGGCTGCTGTGAATCTCCATAATAACGCTGCAGGCCGCCAGGTAGGTTATTAAACATTCGGTCACTGTAGAATTGTTAGGGTACGAGGACATTCAGAATCAGATTGCTGTATTCGTCACAATTACATTTGTAGGTGTTACAAAGGAACAATAAAACTACTTGAACTCACAGAACACTACTCAAACATTCCTGTAAACATAAATATACATACGTTACAAAAAAAAGAAAGTAAATAAACAGTATAATGTGAAAATTTAACCAATGAGGCATAGGGCTGTAAATTATAATAATAATTATACATACATCCATTATCGTCCGCTTTATCCTATATTAGGGTCACGGGGTGTTCCCCATGCCCATCCAGGTGAGAACGTTTCGGGCGCTGGGCAGATACATCCAGGACAGGACACCAATCTATCGCTGGGCACACTCACTCACACAAACACACTCCATATGAATCAGAATCAGAATCAGAATCGGACTTTATTGGCCAAGTATGCTCACACATACAAGGAATTTGTCTTTGGTTCCAATAGCCCACAGTGCACAATAAATGACAGACATACCCAAACTAGCATTTCTCATATACACACACACTCACTCACGCACGCACACACACACACACACACACACACACACACACACACACACACACACACACAGACACACCTGTAAACATAACGGTTGTGCAAGTTGCAGATTGTATTTAAATAAAGTGCTAGTGCAAAAACTGTAATGAATAGTTAAGTAGGAGGAGAGGGGAAGAAGACTGGTTGAGGGTGTGGAGAATGAGTCCAGAAGTAGTGTTATTAATGTTTCAGCTGTTCATGAGTGTAATGGCGTGTGGAAAAAAGCTTTTCCGTAATCTGGAGGTCTTGATCCTCAACTGACTGAACCGCCGGCCTGAGGGAAGATACTGGAACAGGTGATGTCCAGGGTGTGATGGATCACGGACGATGTTCTCTGCCCGCTTCCTGGTTCTGGCCGTGTGCAGGTCTGATAGGGAGGGTAGCTTTACGCCGATGGTCCTCTCTGCAGATCTGATGATGCGCTGTAGTCTGTGGGTGTCGTGTCTGGTGGCTGAGCTGCCCCACACTGTGATGGATGCGGTGAGGACAGATTGTGTGGTGGCGGTGTAGAACTGCACCATCAGCTCCTTGGGCAGGTTGAACTTCCTCAGCTGACGCAGGAAGTACAGTCTCTGCTGAGCCTTCTTGATGATGGTGCTGATGTTGCAGTCCCATTTTAGGTCCTTGGAGATTATTGTTCCCAGGAATTTGTGGGAGTCCACAGCCGTTACAGTACAGTACAGTTACAGTACTAATATGGGGCAATTAGGAGAATTTAATTGATTTGATCCATGTTTTTGGACAGTGGGAGAAAACTGGAGAACCCGGAGGAAACCCATGCGGACACGGGGAGAACATGGAAACTCCACCGAAATTGGGATTTGAACCTGGAATCCCCAGCACTGAGAGGAGAACATGCTAACTATTAAGCCACCGTGCCACCCTATTACAATATATATAATATATTATAATTATAATAAGGGTGAGCACGTTCGCCTCTCAATGCAGTTTGCATGTTCTCCCTGTGTCCATGTGGGTTTCCTCCGGGTTCTCCGGTTTCCTCCCACAGTCCAAAAACATGGATCAAGGTCAACTGAATTCTCCAAATTGCCCCATATAGAGTGTGTTTGTGTATGTGAGTGTTACTTGAGATAGATTGGCGCCCTGTCCTGGGTGTATCTGCCCAGTGCCCGAAACATTCTCCCCTGGATGGGTATGGGGAACACCCCCGCGACCCTAATAGAGGATAAAGTGGAAGATGAATGAATAAATATAATGAAATAATAATTCTGAGATAGTATCTACACATTTACACAGTATACAATAAACACATTTACGACACAATATAAAGACTTTAAACACTATACTATACAATAAATTTTTAATATACAATATATATATATATAAAGCACATTGTGTGTGTATTATGTTTTTTAAAATATGCTTAAAAATGCAATTTGTGTTGCAGGCTGTTAAAGCCACCATGAAACGCATCTGCCGATGCCACGGCATGTCTGAGAGTTGCGCCATGCAGACATGTTGGATGCAGCTGTCAGAGTTCCGTGAGGTCGGGAATTACCTCAAGGTGAAGCACGACCAGGCTCACAAGCTGGAGCTGGACAAGCGGCGCGTGCGCGCTGGGAACAGTGCTGAAAACCGCGGGGGCGCCATCGTGAACGCGTTCGACAGCATCGCTCTCTCCGAGCTCATCTATCTGGAGGACTCACCCGATTACTGTGCCAAGAACCTGAGCGTCGGCCTGCACGGCACCGAGGGACGCGAGTGTCTGCAGGGCAGCAAGAACCTGTCGCAGTGGGAGAAGCACAGCTGCAGACGCCTGTGCCACGAGTGCGGCCTACGCGTGGAGGAGGTGCGCACAGAGATCGTCAGCAGCTGCAACTGCAAGTTCCACTGGTGCTGCACGGTCAAGTGCGAGACCTGCACCCAGGTCATAGTGAAGTATGTGTGCGCGCGGAGACACGGCGGGCACGGACACAACCGGCGACGATTTCGAGGACCGAAGTGACTTTCGTTCATTGATTCATTATCTTCTGCTTAATACTCCAGTAGTTTGGGGCGCGGAGCTGATACACCCAGCACTGGGCATCAATCTATCGCTGGGCACACTGACACAAACACACACTATATGGGGCAATTTAGAGCATTCAAATTACCTTGAATCCATATTTTTGGACTTTGGGAAAACACCAGAAAACCTGGAGAAAACTCCAGTTTCAGAAAAGTTTGAGATATTTTCCTTCATTTTGTCAGTATATTCCACTTAATCCTCTACTAGGGTCGCGGGGGAGGGGGTTTCCCCATACCTGTCTAGGGGAGAACGTTTCGGGTGCTGGGCAGATACACCCAAGACAGGGTACCAATTTAGAGCTGGACAGACTCACTCACACAAACAAACACATACTATATGGGACAATTTGCATTCAGTTTTTTGAATCCATGTTTTTGGACCGTGGGAGAAAACCACCTGCTGACAAGGGGAGAAAATGGGAAATCCACTCAGATTGCAATTCGAACCTGGATCCCCAGCGCTGAGAGGCGAATGTGCTAACCACTAAGCCACCGTGCCAAGAAACACTTATTGCTGTGCACACACTCACTCACACACACGTACATAAAAACACACACTATAGGGCAATTTAGAGTATTCAGTTTTTTGAATACATGTTTTTGGACTGTGGGAGAAAATGAGAAAACTGGAGGAAACCCCACGCTGACACGGGGAGAACATGGAAAGTCCACCCAGATTTGGATTAGAACTTGGATCCCCAGAGCTGAGAGGTGAACATGCTAACTACTAAGCCACCGTTTGAAGAAAGGCAAACTGTTTGAGATATTTTCCTTCATTTATTCAGTATCTTCTACTTAATCCTCTACTAGGGGGATCACCATGCCCATCCAGAGGAGAACGTTTCAGGCGCTGGCAGATACACCCAGTAACAGGATGCCAATCTATCCCTGAGCACACTCACACAAACACACTCTATATGGGGCAATTTAGATTCATTCAGTTTTTTGAATCCATGTTTTTGAACCCATGTGGACACGGGGAGAACATGCAAACTCCACCCAGATTGGGATGCAAACCTGTAATCCCCAGCGCTGAGAGGTGAAGTTGCCCAAAGTGAATTTATTAATTTTCAAACTGACTTGCGCGCACTTTTTTTGCTTTACAATTAAGGTGGACTCTTCCACCTTTTTGTACATATAGTGAACCGTGTATTTATATTGTATTTACGAATAAATTAATCGTGCTACTTTGGTGTGATGGTTTGTTTTTTTAATGATCTCGGTAACAACTGGAACAATTGTCCAGATAATGCGCCAATGGATTTGAATTCTTAAGTGTGTCATTAGGACCAAAAAAATAAACACCACCACCCATTGGCTGTAACAAAAAGCATGTTTCGTTTTTAAATCAACACTGAGGGGATTAGCGTGTATCACTTCACACCTCGACATGGGCGTGCCCATTTAGCAACGGCTCACTTGAAGAGGCCCTGATGGATCAAACCATTGGAGTACCTGTAAAAGTGTTGTTTAAGTGCTTCTATGACATCACATTCTTAGTTTGTCTGCTAGCTTAGTTGATTGAAAGGCTTTTTACAATATTCAGGGGGGTGTCATTGTAAACTCTGGCCCATGTGACCAAAAAGAGCATTAATGGGGCCAGACGCTGATATTCTACGAGGGGGCCTGGTGCACAGGCTTTGTTTGTTCTAGTTACGTTTAGGGTTCCGTTTGGGCCAGTTTGGGCTTTCAGGGTCTTGTTCATGGCTTGTACACTGGGACAAATTTTTATTCAAATTTGATCATTTAGTAGACACTTTAGGTCATATGCCAAAGTGAATTTCATTCATCCATTCATTATCTTCTACTTAATCCTCTACTAGGGTCGTAAATGGGGTTCTCCATGCCCATCCAGGGGAGAATATTTCAGGCGCTGGGCAGATACACCCTGGACAGGACACCAATCTATCACTGGGTACACTCACTCTCAGATAGCCACTCAATTTGGAGCACCGAGAGAAGCTGAGAAGCCAGATGAAACCGATGCAGACATGAGGAGAACATGGAAACTCCACCAAGATTGGGATTCGAACCTGAAATCCCCAATGCTGAGAGGCGAAAATGCTTACCACTAAGCCACCGTGCCAAGAAACTACAATTTTTTCTGAGATATTTGGATTCATTCATCCATTATCTTCCGCTTAATCCTCTACGAGGGTCACGGAGGGGGTCCTCCATGCCCATCTATGGTTGAACGTTTTGGGCACTGGGCGCCAATCTATCACTGAGCACACTTACTCACACAGAAATGCAATTTTGAGCATCCAATTTAGTTTGAGTCCATGTTTTTGGACTGTGGGGAGAAAAACACTGGAACCCGGACATGAGGAGAACATGGAAACTCCACCAAGATTGGGATTTGTACCTGGAATCCCAAGAGCTGAGAGGTAAACGTATGAACCGCTAAGCCACCCTGCCAAGAAACTCTAATTGTTTGAGCTATTTGAATTCATTCATTCAGTATCTTCCGCTTAATGTTGAGTTTATGGTTCCATGTGGGCCAGTTAATTCATTCCACAGCAGATTCATGGCTTTGTGGATCTTGTATCGTCCATTGGGACAAATTTATATTTACATTTGGTCATTTAGTAGACATTTTAGGTCATAGTAAAGTATGCATGCATGCGGAGACATTTCGAGGACATGAATTTCTTTCATTCATTATTTTCCACTTAATCCTCTATTAGGGTCACGAAGGGGTTCTCCATGCCCATCCAGGGGAGAACAATTTCGGGTGCTGGGCAGATACACCCAGGACAGGACGCCAATCTATCACGGAGCACACTCACTCACACAGACACACAATTTAGAGCACAGAGAGAAACTAAGAACCCAGAGGAAACCCATGCAGACATGAGGAGAACATGGAAACCCCACCAAGATTGGGATTCGAACCTGGAACCCCAGGCCTGAGAGGCGAATGTGCTAAAGCCACCATGCCATTCTCGTATTTATCTATTTATTTAAGGATTATCGCCATTTTTTACATTTTTTAAATTTAATGGGAGTCTCTGGTTCTATATATTTCATCCATCCATCCATCAATTATATTCCGCTTTATCCTCTACTAGGTAACATGCTAATCACTAAGCCGTGCCGCCTTATATATTTCATTCTTATTATTTTATGCTTTAATCCATTTTATATTTCCATTTTTCTGAGAGGCGAACGTCCGAACGTGTGAACCGCTAAGCCACCGTACCAAGAAATGCAAACTGTTTAAGATATTTTCATTTATTCCTTTAGCATCTTTCACTTAATGTTTGTTTTAGTTGAGTTTAGGGTTCCGTGTGGGTCAGTAAATTTTTTTCACAGATTCATGTCTTTGTGGATATTGTTTCGTCCACTGGGACAAAATTCTATTTCAATTTGGTCATTTAGGAGACACTTTTATCCAAAGTAACCTACAAGTCTCCCATCCATGGAGGAACGTTCGTGCACTGGACAGAGCAACAATCCATCACTGAGCACGTACTCACTTACGATAGGGGCAATTTAAATAGGGGCATCCAATTACCTTGAATCCTGGACATGAGGAGAACATGGAAACTCCACCAAGATTGGGATTCGAACCTGGAAAGTGTCAGAACACAATGAGAAGCAAATGAGGGTTAAGGGCCCTGCTTAAGGCCCCATATTGGTAGCTTCAGTGAACATGGGATTTAATCCCACATCCTTTTCAAGGGTCACGGGGGGTGGGGTGGGTGAGAACCCATCCTTGGAGGAACGTAGATCTGCGCGTCGGCACCCCTAGAGTCACGGTAATACCCATATTTTATCCTAATCGTTGTTAAATTGAATAGTCTGTTTGGGCGTTCTTTTACTAGATATTAAAACTACTGTCGGTTAGTTAGCATATAACTGTATCTAGAATAACTGGTTTCAGTTCTAGTTTCGGTCTATTACCTATTTGCACCTTGCTTTGAACGTGGGATTGTTACGGAGGGGGCGTGACCTAGTTTCATCTGGGCTATATAAGAACCGTGGATACGCTGACGCGACAGCGGAAGCGACAGCCCCTCGTGTTCCGCCCCTCGTGTTAAGACCTATTCGTGTAAAGACCTGCGAGTCTACCTGCGCGAGTCCACCGAGCAAGGACAACGACAAGGCAACTCATTTCAATTACATCTATTCATATCAATTCATTTTCTTTTCCATTCACACCTTTCTCATCAGCATGTGTTTTCAGTTCATCCCTGTCATTTCCTCCTCTCACAGACGCTCCTTTCCTCAGAGGAGAAGGCGCACTCTTGCACACCTGCGAACTCTGCGGCAGGTGAATACAAGCGAGCCCTTCACCTTCTCTGCAGGACTATGGAATTGTCAGTCAGCCACCAAGAAATCTGATTTCATTCCTGTTTTTGCAGCTCATGCTGGTCTTCAGGTTTTAGCCCTCACTGAGACATGGATTCGTTCAGAGAATTCCGCTACACCAGCTGCCCTTTCAACTAATTTCCACTTCTCTCACTCTCCTCGTATTGGCAAAAGAGGAGGTGGCACAGGTTTGCTTATTACCCACAAATGGAAATTCTCTCCTCTTACACTTTTATCAAACACTGTCTCATTCGAATTCCATGCACTGACAATCACTGAACCGGTTAAATGTCATTTTCTTGTCATCTATCGTCCCCCAGGTCAACGAGATAAATTTGTTGAGGAATTTGATATGCTATTATCATCTCTCCCAGATGATGGTTGTCCTCTTGTTGTCCTCAGCGATTTCAACATTCACTTAGACCGACCGTACGCCGCTGAGTTCCTCGATCTCATCTCCAGCCTGGACCTCCATCTACTCCGCACCTCAGCTACCCACCGGGCTGGCAACCAGCTCGACCTCATCATGACGCGCTCATGTCTCTCTTCTGACATACACATCACTCCACTTCATGAATCAGACCACTTCTTCATACAGTTCTCTGTCTCTCTTCCACCTTCTCCCGTGATCATCAGTAAAACATCTCAGGTACGTCACAATCTTAGTGCCCTCTCTAACACACTCTTTGCCGACTTGGTTACAGATACCCTTCCTAGCATCAGTAACTTCTTAACCCTCGACACCAACACTGCATCAAGCACATTCTGCTCCACCTTGGCTTCATGTCTTGATCAGGTCTGTCCAAAATCCACCAGGAAAACACATAGTTCTCCATCCAGTCCCTGGCTTACGGAGACGCTTCGGAAGCAACGTACTTCGCTTCATTCTGCCGAAAGAAAATGGCGTAAGTCTGGTCTGTCTTCAGACTTAGAAACTTACCAGTCTTCACTTGCCACTTTCTCCAAGGATGTAACTGCTGCGAAATCCTTGTTCTTCCAGTCCAAGGTAACATGCATCTCAGATGCCCGCACCTTATTCAGTACTTTCAACTCCCTACTAACTCCTCCCTCTCCCCCTCCTAACACTTCTCTGTCAGCCGATGTCTTTGCAACTTTTTTCACAGAAAAAATTGAGGGCATCAGCAAACTCTTTCATATTCACCATTTCCACAGCACTACATCTCACACATCCAGCCATCCAACCCTCTCCTCCTTCTCCCCTGTCACAGAATCTGACATCTCCAAAATTCTTCTTGCCAGTAACCCAACTACTTGCCCCCTTGATTCCATCCCATCCCACCTTCTTCAATCCATTGCCTCCTCCATCACACCAGCTCTCACACACATCATTAACTCCTCTCTCACGTCAGGGACTTTTCCAAATTGTTTTAAACAAGCCATAGTCAAACCCCTACTCAAAAAACCTACGCTCAACCCAAATTTGGTCGAGAGCTACAGACCTGTTTCTCTTTTACCTTTCCTGTCTAAAACACTTGAACGGGTGGTATCCACACAGGTCTCCAAATTTCTTAATCAGAATAATCTCCTTGATCACAATCAATCCGGTTTTAGATGTGGTCACTCCACGGAGACAGCATTGCTCTCTGTGATTGACTCACTTAAATCTGCCAAAGCCAAATCTCAATCCTCGGTCCTCATTTTGTTAGACCTTTCTGCAGCTTTTGATACAGTAAATCATCAGATTCTACTGTCCACTCTAGCTGAATTAGGCTTTTCTGATACGACACTTGAATGGTTTCGATCTTATCTCACAGGAAGGACCTTCAAAGTGTCATGGAATGGGGAGATCTCTAACTCTCACCAAGTACGCACTGGTGTGCCTCAGGGCTCTGTACTTGGTCCTCTCCTCTTCTCTCTTTACATGACATCACTGAGCACAGTCATCCAGGCGCATGGTTTCTCTTACCACTGCTATGCTGATGACACTCAACTTCATCTGTCTTTTGCCCCTGATGACACCACCATCTCAAATCGGGTATCTGCATGCCTCTCCGACATATCTGTCTGGATGAAGGCCCGTCATCTCAAATTAAACTTAGAAAAAACAGAGCTTCTCATTATCCCAGCTAAACCCTCAATCCATCACAACCTGACCTTCCAAATTGATGGCTCCACAATCTCCCCAACTGATTCGGTCCGGAACCTTGGGTTCACAATAGACTCCCACCTTAAACTCTCTGATCATGTTATCAAAACCGCCCGTTCTTGTAGATTCCTTCTTTATAACATAAGGAAGATCAGACCCTTTCTGACTGAACATGCTACCCAACTGCTTGTTCAAGCCCTAGTCTTATCCCGAATCTTATCCCCAATCTTGATTATTGTAATGCACTACTTGCCGGTATCCCAACTTCCACCATCAGACCTCTTCAACTAATTCAAAACTCTGCAGCCCGACTCGTGTTTAACCAGCCCAAGCGAACTCATGTCACTCCATTACTCACTTCCCTCCATTGGCTTCCTGTAGCTGCTCGCATTCAGTACAAGTCGCTGACTCTGGCATACAGAACCATTTCTGGATCTTCCCCCTCTTACCTCCACTCTATCTTTTCAAAATACACTCCGACTCGTTCACTTCGCTCCAGTGAGGATTGTCGCCTGGCGATTCCACCTCACCGAGGAGCTAATTCTCATTCTGTGGCGTTCACCACTGCAAAATGGTGGAACGATCTTCCCAACTCTGTCCGTAAGGCAGAATCTCTAAACGGTTTTAAGAAACTACTTAAGATGCATCTATTTAACAAATACCTGTTATAAAAAAAAAAATAAAATAAAAAAAAAAGGGAAGGGGGGGGGGCACAGCTTCGAATAACAATCAGGTTTGATGAACTTACAGTATAGTTGGTTTTCTCCATGGCTTCTGACTTGTGGTGTTCTCATTTGTAAGTCGCTTTGGATAAAAGCGTCTGCTAAATGACTAAATGTAAATGTAAATGTAACGTTCATGCACTGGAAAGAGCGCCAATCCATCACTGAGCACATACCCACTCACAATAGGGGAAATTTAGATACGAGCAGATTTGGAGAGTGTGGAGCAGCCAAGTCATATTGAATCCATATCTTTTGAACTATAGATGTTCCAACCACTATGCGTCTGTGCCACCTCCTTTCCCAAACTATTATACTATCATCCAAGATGCATGGCTACATGTTGAACTTTGGAACACCTGTACCAATGGGATGGAATAAAACACTTAATTTCAGGGATATACACACTTTTATACATACAGTATAATGCAAACATTTTTTTTAAATCCTAAATTAATTCATGGCCTGGCAAGGTGGCTTAGTAGTTAGCATGTTCACCTCTCAGCGCTGGGGATCCATGTTTGAATCCCAATCTGGGTGGAGTTTCCATGTTCTCCCACTGTCAAAAAACATGGATTCAAGGTAAATTAAATGCTCTAAATTGCCCCAGATATGCCATGCTTGTGTGAGTGAATGTGTGCCCAGCGATAGATGTGTGTGATAGCTCAGTGGTTAGGGTGTTGGGCTTTCAATCTGAAGGTCGGGGGTTAAATCCCAGGTCCACTGAAGTTACCAATGTGGGTTCTTGAGCAAGACCCTTAACCCTCATTGCTCCAGGGGGGTTGTGGTCAACCCTGTGCTTGCTTTGTAAGTCATTTTGGATAAAAGCATCTGCTAAAGGGCCAAGGGTGTATCTTCCCAGCGCTCAAAACGTTCTCCCCTGGATGGGAATGGGGAACCTGCCCGCAACCCTAGTAGAGGATTAAGTGGAAAATAATGAATAAATGAAAAAATACTAAATATGGTTGAGGTAATTAACAGAAGGCAGAAAAAGGTACAAATTCTCAATGAAAGAAGCCAAACGCAGCTTGAGTTGTTTGTTCTTAATTGTGTTATTCTCCTAAAAGGAAAAATAATAACAAAAAAACTGGAGGTGCACCATTTGTTTGAGGCAGGACTGATTGCCCCCTTCCAGGCATGGGGTACCCCCACTTTCTTATCTGCGTATCTATCCTAATTTGACTATTTCCCTTAATACATTGGTAATCTCCTTCGCTCAGTGGGACATGCCATAAATCTGCCAACATGACTGAGCACATGAATGATGGGATATCAGCTCCAATGGGGGTCTGAATCCTCAGGAGGTTGGGGCCACGGTGTAGGGGGTTTGTTTTGTGTTGACATGTTCTCCTACGGTAAATGCTTTCTCAGCTATTGTAGCTTCTGCCGATTCAGCATTCACAAATTATTATTTGAGGTAAAACTAAGGATCTTATCCCATCGATTAGTCAATGCCTAGTCATTAACATTTTACTATTTTCCTTGTATATATTTCAACATGTTGCTGTATTTTATGAGGTCCTGATGTCAATGCCATTCGCTGGTAATTAAGTACAAATTGGTAAACGTGGCCATTGATTTTCTTGCTCTTATGTCCGACACAAAACCCGAGGAGTTAATGACGATCGTTCCCTCTTTTCTGCCCTCTTTTCAGGCCAAAATTGACCACCTTGTCAAACAGTTCTCCTTCCCTTTTAGCATGTTTGCCTTCAGGGATACTGCGTCTTTTCCCAGGCCGTCCTGCTGTGCCGTAATGAATGGGGAACAAAATGACCATCCCTCTAAATTCAGAGCCAGGTTGTCATCCAAGTTAGCCACATCCACCCAGAGTGTCACCTCCCATTCTCTCCCGGCTCATTCATATGGATGGAATGAGACTGTGATCTCGGTGAAGCCCTTTGGTTTTAAAACTCTTTAAAACACCAGCACTGAGCGTGAGTGCAGTCTGTTCCACGTCACAAAAGACCCATTTCCTTTATGTTGAAATTCTTCAACTTGCGCATGACAAAGCTACGCAGACACGGTTTAGTGTCGATCAGAAGTCACTGCTGTGACCTGGGTTCCATTATTTAAAGCACAGTATCAAAAAGGAAAGGGTTCTGGAATTAGTTCCATGAAAGAGCCTGTTTTGGTTCTTTTAGGAACTTTTGGAAACAACTTTAACTTATAGACAATCAAAATATTTTTTTTAATTCATTATTTAAAAACCACGCCTATAATCATGTTAAATTGCTTTATCCTATTTCTCATGTTATTTAATAATGATTAAGAACAAACTTTTTTGTCATTAAAATTTTTTTATTCATTAATTTAAATCATTTAATAGAGAATTTTAATGAATTCATGTATTGTCATCAAAAGTAATTAATTCTGCTTGTGAAGTATAAAATTTAGTAGAAAATAGGCAATTTATCCATTTTTTTTTTCCAATTTATCTTATTGATTCATGAGTTGGGAAGTGGGTGAAATAGCATTTGCAAACTTTTTACCAGATGCACAGACAAACATATGAAGCTAATATAGGGGTGGTAATAATAATAATAATAATAATAATAATAATAATAATAATAATAATAATAAAACATATTGATTTGGGTACAGGGAGGATTGTTTTGGGATGTCAAAATTAATGTTTCAATCAAACATAATTATTAATAAAGCTAATTATTATTAAGAAAGTAAATCCAGAATGTTCAAAATCCAGTGTTTTACGACTATATAATAGATATTTTGTATAATTTTATTTATAGACTCAATTAAATCATGCAGTCGACTCAGTGTAAAAGTCTTTTTTATTATTATTTTGAAAGGCTCTTCATTTACCGATATATTTTACAAAATATTCTCCCTCTCACTCGTTCACAACTCTTGCAAACTTCTCTGAATTTCTTTTTACGTATTGTATTTCATGTAATACTGCACCTGATTAAATTAAATTTTAACAAATTAAGTATTTAATAATAAAATTTTCCTTAAAATTACAAAAAGTGACATGCATAATGAGGCTTAAATTTGACCTCCTTATAAACCCATCTGACCAACGCACCTCTTATTTAACATCATTAACACATTCATTCCATTAATTTTTACATTTAGTTATATGTATTACAAAAGTAAACTAAACCAAAATGCTAATTATTTAAACATTTTGAAAACTAAACTGGACTCATTTCTGCTCAAACGCTTCCCTTGAGATTTAGACAATGGAGACATCAGAAATTAAAATGACCTGATATAATTAAACGTTTTCTTTAATAAACCTTTCATTCATAAAAATCATCCTAAGCCTAAAAACAGGAGCTTACAGCATTCAGGGGCGTGAACGCTTTACTCACGCATGTAGCTCATTAATATACCTGTTAACTCAAGCAAATTAAATTTAACAGCTCGTCTTATCTACCACTCATGCGTTTTGGAGTAATGCTGTTGAGAGGGGTACCTGACAAATGGAACGGAACCTAACGACTTAGCTCTCGTATGTATCTATTCCAGAGACAAATCATTTTGGCTCTGTAACATTCAGACAATTTTATGTATGGAAACTATTTGCACTTTTTCTATCAAATTTTTGACTTAAAAATAACACTGGAGGAAAGACACATTTTTCTATGAATATAATATGAATCTAATTTTTTAAAAGAATTTCTAAAAATTTCCTAATATGATTCCACAAACAGCATTATAAATCTCTTGCAGACATTTTAAGAGAATTTAAATGTATATATACATTTAAATGTGTATATATCACTGTACAATAATCAATTATATACAGTATGATGTGTGTGTGTGTATGTTGTATTCTATTTAATGTATGTGTGTATATATATATATATATATATATATATATATATATATATATATATATATATATATATATATATATATATATATATATATATATATTAAATAGAATACAACATACAATCACTGTACAATAATCAATACTCACACATACACACACATACATCATACTGTATGTGTGTATTGATTATTGTACAGTGTTTGTATGTTGTACTCTATTTAATGTGTGTGTATATATATATATATATATATATATATATATATATATATATATATATATATATATATATATATATATATATATATAATATATATATATATATATATATATACAGTATGACATATCCGTTTATTATATATTATATATTGTGTAAAAAGCTATAGTCAACACCTGTTCTCTTATTTGTAAGTCACTTTGGATATTAGCATCTGCTCAATAACTAAATTAAAATGTATATATTGTGTGTATCTTGATTATTATACAGTAATTGTCTGTATGTTGTATTCTATTTAAATTGAAAGTCTGTACACACACACACACACACACACACACACACACACACACACATATATATATATATATATACATACATACATTAAATAGAATACAACATATATACATATATACATTAAATAGAATACAACATACACACACACACACACACACACACACACACACACATCATACTGTATATAATTGATTATTGTACAGTGATTGTATGTTGTACTCTATTTAATGTGTGTGTGTATGTGTATATATATATATATATTTTTCTTTTCTTTTCAGTTCTTACATACACCTCTTGGTGCTACTTGGACACATCATCAGTGATGAACCCGAGGTCATGGGGTGTTTCGGGTCTTTGATCATCAAACACCCTACCTCGGGCGACCCAGTCGTGGGTGATCAGCCCCCGACTTGTGTCCAAGTGGCCCACTACTCCACGGATCCCCCCTCCGGATCCATAGCCATCTTGAGGCTTTCTCCGCAGCCTCTATGATGTTCCTGATGGCTCGTTTGCACAGCTGACCTTTTACTCCAAGGACTTTTAGGGTGCGGGGTAGTGACTGGCCAACAAAACCCCGACACCCTACCTCAACTGGTTCACATCGGGCTTTCCAGCCTTTACTCCGGCACTCCGTCACCAGCTCAGCATACTTAGCTCTCTTTCGTTCATTTGCCTCCTCTATTCGGTCTTCCCAGGGGACAGTAAGTTCGACCAGCACCACTTGCTTTGTAGACTCTGATATTAGTAACATGTCTGGTCGAAGTGCAGAGGCTACGATGTACTCTGGGAACTTGAGCTGTCTTCCCAGGTCGACTTGGAGCTTCCAGTCCCGGGCAGTGGTGAGAAGCCCTCCAGAGGAACCTGACTGATGTTGTGCCTTCTCTCCCGCTCTGACAAACGTGATGGTGTGTTTGGGAGTATGTTGGTACCTGCAGTTAGAGATTGCTGAGCTGAGTGTATCTGCCAGCGCCCTGAGGACCTGGTCATGACGCCAGCGATACCGCCCCTCCCCCAAGGCCTTTGGGCAGCAACTGAGGATGTGCTCGAGTGTGGCTCTTTTCTGGCACAGCTGACATGCCGCAGTGTCTGCTAAGCCCCAGCACTTCAAGTTGGTTGGACTAGGGAGCACGTCATACACGGACTGAATAAGGAACTTAATGTGCAGGGGTTCGAGTCTCCAGAGCTCTGGCCAGGTGACTTTACGCTGCTCAGCGTGCTCCCACCTTGTCCAGGCACCTTGCTGGTGCATAGCTACCATCTTGACTCGCCGATCTTCCTCTACCTCTGCCCTTATCTCGTCCTGTACCATTTGCCGCTTCTCCCTTCCTCTGACTTTGTCATAACGGGGCTTAGAAAAGCAGCCAAGACCTGCGCGGCCCACTGCAATATTGCCTACCAAGATGTTGTGCTGTAGCCTTGCCTCTGCTCTGTCAACAGCTTCCTGAGCCTTCCACTTCCTCCCAGTTTTCACTCGAATTCCTGCTTCAGCAACTTTTCTGTCTGAGGAATCCCGGTACATCATGAGCTCCCTAGTGCGTGTAACCTTGAATTCCTCTGATAGGCCACTAAATGGAAGCTGCAGCATGGTGGAATGGCCGTAAGGGATCAGAGCGATGCTGCTAAGGGATCGAGGAAGCCCAAGCGGCAGATGTAAGTGATCCTGATGTTACTCTCAGCTGGAAGTTGTTATAATAGTCCTGAGGTTGGTGATCGACACTGGGACATGATGTTTTGTCAGTGCTGTTTCAACGAGCTTGTGGGGAATGGATCCTGGGTGACTCCTCCCCTTCTGAACTGACGTGTCTATGTAGCCATTCTTCAAGAGGAAGTCTGTGAGCCGTTGGGACACTATCTTGAAGAAGATCTTCCCTTCGACACATAGCAGTGAGATGATGCGAAACTGCTCGATGTTACTTGCCTCCTCTTCTTTTGGTATCCAGACTCCCTCTGCAGACCTCCACTGAGTGGCAACCTTTCCCCTACGCCAGATCACCTTCATGATCTTCCATAGTCGAACAAGGAGTTTGGGACACTGCTTGTAGACTCTATATGGGACTCCACTGGGCCCTGGGGTGGAGCTTGATCTTGCGGCCATCACTGCTTCTTTGACCTCTTTTAGGGTGGGCTCTGTCGTGTTGAACTGTACCGTGGGCTCTGGAGGCTTTACCAGAGCCTCACATGTATATATATTGACTATAACTTTTTACACAATATATAATATATAATAAATGGATATCATACTGTATATACATATATATATATATATATATATATATATATATATATATATATATATATATATATATATACACACACACAGTATGATATATCCATTTATTATATATTATATATTGTGTAAAAAGCTATAGTCAACACCTGTTCTCTTATTTGTAAGTCACTTTGGATATTAGCATCTGCTCAATAACTAAATGTAAATGTACCACTCACCACATCACATTCTCTGTATGTATTAGATTTGCCATTCTAACAGTTTAAAGTGTTGTACAGTATATAGTGGAACGAAACAACCTTCTCCAGGAACAAGGTGCTACAGACGACAGCAACTTTCCCACCCAACAAAATGCATGTGCAATAGCTCGTAACATAACATACTCTGCCAAAGTCTAATTTTTGATTCGGATTAGTCCAAACACTTTACAGCATAATGAAAGTGTACCTTAGCTCTGCAGTCAAGCTGTTTTTAGTGACTTGTCTGCAAAACACACAACCTGATGCTGCTGATGTGGTCAAGTTTAAATCTATTGTCTAGGATCATTAAGTCGAGTCATTCCCATTGTTTAAATGAATCACTCTGGGCTTTAAAAAAAAAAAGAAGCATGCAATGTAAAATAGGCTTCCCGTATATAAGTATATAATGGCAATAAACAATTCCATCATAAATACTGTGCCATCATGGAAACATTACTTTTCTCAGGCCCATGAGACAAGACATTCCCTCCTATCTTTATTGGCCTCCTTTTTTGCCAAAGACTGAGGTGGCGGGCTCATGTAAAACCCCCTGAGGCAGCAACTCCTATTCACTGGGAGTCCTGCTGGCCTGGAGGCGAGTGATGAGCCTCCTCGCAACTCTCACCTTGGTGAGAGAACAGGATGGACTCAAATTAGAAGACAAATGGGTAAAAACAAGTTAAATACTCAGGTGCAATGTACTTGTATGTATTGCTTGGATGAATGCGTTTAAAGGTTATCTATGTAATTAAATAATAAAGATATCTAGCCAAACAATCATGACATCTTAATTAAAATCTTTTCAAAAATAAATCAGTTTTAAACACAAATGTCATTTTGAAAATGCCGATTTGGTGTATATTGAACAAATTGTATTTATTTCTACAGATTTCCACCTTTATTTTATTATTGTTGCATTTAAAATGAGTACTTTATACTGCATTTTTCTTTTGCTTTGAGAAAGAAGAGCTTTGCGTAAATAATTTATTTTATTCTTTGTTATTTTATAACAGTATAACTCGATAAATGGTTATCTGTAACAACTGCAATTTCCCCCCCGGAGATTAATAAAGTATTCTCATCCTGAATTACTTTGAAGAAGGTGCCATATCTGTTTAAATGTGATGTACAGTCTTTTATATGTAGTGTGCTGGTCTACAAAATGTTATTTGTTAATTTTTAGTTAAAAACATTATCCACCTGCTTTGTATGTCTAGGTCACACTATCGTTTATTATATAATGGGTTTCAGTGTTAAACTTTTATATTTATGAGCCAAAATCTCATTTAGCAAGACAATCGGGGCATCTTAATTTAAAAAGAAAAAGAAATCAGTTTTAAAGACAGAAATGTTATTTAAAAATCTAATTTGGTGACATTACTAATATATATATATGTGTGTGTGTGTGTGTAGGGGAGAACGTTTCAGGCGCTGGGCAGATACACCCAGGACAGTGTGCCAATCTATCGCTGGGCACACACTCACTCACACAGACACACTATATGAGGCAATTTAGAGTATTAAATTTACCTTAAATTGATATTTTTGCACTGTGAGAGGAACCCGGAGGAAACCCACGCAGACAAAGGGAACCCATGGAAACTCCACCCAGATTCCAACCTGAATTCCCAGCATATATAATGTATATTATGTCTTAATTACAGTGAGTATGATTACACGTCACTTCTACTTCACAGCACAATGTTTTTCAAGCCATCTAATAAATTAAAATTTTCTGAAACAAGAAGAGGGTGGCACGGTGGCTTAGTGGCTTAGTGGTTAGCACGTTTGCCTCTCAGCGCTAGGGATTCCCGGTTCGAATCCCAATCTGGGTGGAGTTTCCATGTTTTCCCCGTGTCCGCGTGGGTTTCTCCAGTTTCCTCCCACAGTCCAAAAACATGGATCAAGTCAATTGAGTTCTCCAAATTGCCCCATATAGAGTGTGTATGTGTGCGTGAGGGTGTGCCCAGCGATGAATTGGCGCCCTGTCCTGGGTGTATCTGCCCAGCGCCCGAAACGTTCTCCCCTGGATGTGCATGGAGAACCCCCCCGCGACCCTGATATAGGATGAAGCGGAAGATAATGAATGGATGGAAACAAGAAGAGAAAGTAAATCCACATTTGACGCATTTGTTTGAAACCACCACAAGATGGCAATATTGCGATATCTACATAAGCGTCTTTTGTTTAAGTGCCGTCTACAGACAACCCACACTGACAAAAGGACATGTAAACACCAAACACTCCAAACACTGCTATCAGTATCAATAAATAAATCCATCCATCCATCCATTATCTTCCGCTTTATCCTCTACTAGTGTCGCGGTGAGAACGGGAGAACGTCTCGGGTGCTTGGACAGGGCGTCAACCTTTATGACAAATATAAAGTCAGCTTTTATAGGAAACAAACTTCTGCACTTTTATATGCAGTTACTATTTATTTAGCATTTTAAAAATGGAAAATAAAACTAAAATTGGAAAATAAAAAATATGAATTGTAGCTGGTAACAAAGTAATATTAGTCAGATAATAAGTTTACACACTGGCAAAATCAACAAAATGTACTTACAAATCTTTCGAAAATTTGGATGTTAAACATATATTTTACTGTAGTAAAAGATCTGATCATTTACCGCATGTGTAATGAGCAGAAAGCCATGTGATGCTACAGGTAACACATACACAATGTGTAAATAAACCAAAAGAGAAACATTTAACTTTTAACTTTATACCATTTTAAAAGGATTTCTTACACAAAAAAGCAAATCATCCTCCTGTGTGGTTTAAAGCTTGAGGTCAATTAATATTTAGTCCTTAAAATTTGACATATCTACAGTAAGTCATATGTAAACATGGCTGTGTTAAAAAAAAAGGTCTTTTAAGTGAGAGGAAAAGCTATTTTACACAAGCCTTTACTACACTACGTTAACAGAAGTACTGGGACACCTACAATTAACATCTTCCGTGGCTTTAAAGACAATAAACTGTATTTCGTTCCCACTATTTGTATCTGTAACATCTTCCATTTTTTATCCACTCTTTATTATCATTAAATTATGTTACTTTAAATTACTTTACTTTTAATGACATCATAACATGTGAGGAATCACCCAATGAAAACTACAAATCCTGCTGTTTACTTTAAAGTGAAATGAAATCATATCCAGCAGCCATAGAACCAGGTTTCGTGTTTAACGCGGTCATTCACATTTGGTGATATCTTGACGTGACATGTGACATGTGACATGCTCGAGCCCCAAACAAAGACTTTTCAGCAGGCTCAATGGAGCATGAAACCCAAACTCCACATCAGCACCGTCAAGTTAAAAACCCAAACATCTCAAAGATGAAGAAGGCTTTTCGCTCCAAGCAAAGTACGACATACCGCCAAAGCGCTTGGTTCATTTCAATTATCTGTATGGGGAGAACAAAAATGGTTACTCGGCGTTCCTGTGTTAACAAACTGAAAACAGGCAGGCTGTGGTTTATGACCAGCATTGTGCATTGGTGGAGGTTTTAGCTTTCGGGTGTAATTAAGTTATGAATTTCAATGACCGTTTCATGTAGGTTTGATGTTTAACCTAAACCTGCTGCACAAATCAAATGATACCAAAAAACATAACTGGAAATCTCACTCGTCCACTTCGGATGCCGGTTTTTGCAACGTGACGCTCTTACCGGCCGGGTGCAGACATGGATCCGGATCAGGGTGGGTGAGGCTCACGGTCAGGTCACACTGCAGAATCTGGGCCCTCACTGAGCATAAAGATTGGAGAGCAAAACAAGAAGTTTAAAAAGCAATCCAGTGTATGGGGTAACAGTCTATTTTCATTATTATTATTTATTTATTATACATTGTTCATTTATTAGGGGTGGCACGGTGGCTTAGTGGTTAGCACGTTTGCCTCTCAGCGCTAGGATTTCCCGGTTTGAATCCCCATCTGGGTGGAGTTTCCATGTTCTCCCCGTGTCCGCGTGGGTTTCCTCTGGGTTCTCCAGTTTCCTCCCACAGTCCAAAAACATGGATCAAGTCAATTGAGTTCTCCAAATTGCCCCATATAGAGTGTGTATGTATGAGTGTCTGTGTGAGTGTGTGCCCAGCGATGGATTGGCGCCCTGTCCTAGGTGTATCTGCCCAGCGCCCGAAACGTTCTCCCCTGGATGTGCATGGGGAACCCCCCCGTGACCCTGATATAGGATGAATCGGAAGATAATGGATGGATGGAAACATCTGGGTGGATTTTCCATGTTCTCCCCGTGTCCGCGTGGGTTTCCTCTGGGTTCTCCAGTTTCCTCCCACAGTACAAAAACATGGATCAAGTTCAATTGAATTCTCCAAATTACCCCATATAGAGTGTGTTCTGTGTGAGTCAGTGTGCCTAGAGATAGATTGGCGTCCTGTCCTGGGTGTATCTGCCCAGCACCCGAAATGTTCTTCCCTGGATGGGAAACCCACAGAGACCCTAATAGAGGATAAAGCGGAAGATAATGGATGGATGGAACACACAACCTCGAGGGCCTGGGGCAAAAGTCTTTGTGGTGCACAGGGACATTATTAATTTATTAAAGTAATAAGGCACTTGAGGTTGTGTATTATTGTGAATAAATCAAGAGAGAGAGGTGTTATTAGGTACAATGCAAAGTGGAGTACAGTCACAATAATACACAACTTGGCGGCACGGTGGCTTAGTGATTAGTACATTCACCTCTCAGCACTAGGGATTCCCGGTTCGAATCACAATCTGGGTGGAGTTTTCATGTTCTCCCTGTGTCTGCGTGGGTTTCCTCTGGGTTCTCCAGTTTCCTCCCAAAGTCCAAAAACATGGATAAAAGTCAAGTGAATTCTCCAAATTGCCCCATATAGAGTGTGTCTGTGTGAATGAGTGTGTGCCCAGCCACAGATTGGCATCCTGCTCTGGGTGTATCTGCTCAGCGCCCGAAACGTTCTCGATGGGCATAGGGAACCCCCCATGACCCTAGTAGAGGATAAAGCAGAAGATAATGGATGGATGGAATACACAACCTCGAGGGCCTTATTGCTTTTACAAAACAGTTAAAAACAGATAACATAAATGTGTTTATTGAGAAAAGAAAAACTTCATTAAGCTGGTCTTCCTGAGAATGATGGCTGATAGCTGAGCAACAGGATACCAGGTTCTCTAGCAATCCAAAACTGCCATCTAGAGGTCAAATTACAGAACATGTTTATAAAAAACAGCGCGACAGCCTTAGTGCTCGTCCGGAATCAGCTCGCTGTTTGTATTAATCTGTTTTTTTATGATGTAAATGAATTAATTGTAGTTCACGCATTGATACAAAGGTTTGCATCATTGTCCGTAATGTGAAGGATGGACGAACGGCTCAGCAGATCAGATTTAGGATTCAAGGAGGGGCGGCACGGTGGATTTGTGGTTAGCATGTTCTCCTCTCAGCACTAGGGATTCTAGGTTCGAATCCCCATCTGGGTGCCGTTTCCATATTCTCCCCGTGTCCACGTGGGTTTCCTCCGGGTTCTCCGGTTTCCTCCCACAGTCCAAAAACATGGAGCAAGGTCAATTGTATTCTCCAAATTGCCCCATATAGAGTGTGTCTGTGTGAGTGAGTGTGCATCCAGTGATAGATTGGCGCCCTGTCCTGGGTGTATCTGCCCAGCGCCTGAAACGTTCTCCCCTGGATGAGCAACACCCCTCCGCGACCCTAGTAGAGGATCAAGCAGAAGATAATGGATGGATAGATGGATTCAAGGAGACTTTGTCATTTACATAACATGTGGTACATGAATTACTTTGTATTTGTACAGTTTACTTTGAAAGGCGGCACGGTGTCTTAGTGATTAGCACGTTCTCTCAGCGCTAGGGATTCCCGGTTCAAATCCCAATCTGGTGGAGTGGTGGAGTTTCCATGTTCTCCCCGTGTCCGCGTGGGTTTCCTCCGGGTTCTCTGGTTTCCTCCCACAGTCCAAAAACATGCAGCAAGGTCAACTGTATTCTCCAAATTGCCCCATATAGAGTGTGTTTGTGTGAGTGAGTGTGCATCCAGTGATAGATTGGCACCCTGTCCTGGGTGTATCTGCCCAGCGCCCGAAACGTTCTCCCCTGGATGGACATGGGGAACCCCCCCCACCCCTGCGACCCTAATAGAGGATAAAAGCGGAAGATAATGAATGGATGAGTTTACTTTAAATCCATGTTTTGGGAGTGTGGGAGGAAACCAGAGAACCTGGAGGAAATCCATGCAGACACGGGGAGAACATGGAAACTCCACCCAGATTGGGATTCCAACCTGGATTCAAACCTGAGAGGCGAACGTGCTAACCACCAAGCCACCGTGCCGCCCTCAGAGACAGACATAATTTGTACGGCAGTTTTGCCTCAGGCAGGTTATAACCCCTTGGTCTTAGGTAGCCTAACGGCATGTGTTCTCATGTGGCATAGACCTCAGGCCAAAGTACTGGCCTAGTCTTATCTATTCCATATTTAGGAATACTGCCTCAGCTGCATTAACTGAGCTGACATAAAAAACGAGCATTTTACAAACTTGTGTCAGTTTGAAAATACAAATGCTACACAAACAGAAACAAGCAATATACTTTTTAAATATTTTTTAAAAACCACCCCTATATGTGTTAAATGACTTTATCCTGAATTAATTCTGCTTGTGAAGTATAAGATTGAGTAGAAAATGGGAAATTTATCCATAGAAAACTAAATTAATTACCACTAATTAGTTCATTATTTTATTTTTTTTATGAACGTGCTAACCACTAAGCCTAGATCAACTGACCCCACCTTCCAGTTGATCCAGAGTTTCAGAGAGATGATCCAACTGTATCAGTATAGATTCTAGATCAATATTGACCGTAGAAGCTTTGTCTTCTTCCATTTTATTCCTTTCTCTGCAACAGAGAACAAGCGAAAAAGTCTTTAAAATATTTTAAATCTAAAACAAACCAAGTAATTTAGTGTATTGTAATATTTTCAAGATTCAAGAGTCAAGAAAATTTTATTATCATTTGTATCACATGTGACAAAAATGAAATTATGGGTTACCCTGTTCTTTTAAAATTTGACTTAAAGTTTAATTTTAAAGAAAAAGAAAATTAATGATATGTAAAATTTAATAGGATGTATAACTAAGAATAGATAGATAGATAGATAGATAGATAGATAGATAGATAGATAGATAGATAGATACTGTGTGTGTAATATATATATAAACATAATATAGAATATTCAACTATAAATATACTATATATAAAAATATGTATATATAATAAATTACTATATATATATATATATATATATATATATATATATATATATATATATGTGTGTGTGTGTGTGTGTGTGTGTGTGTGTGTGTGTGTGTGTGTGTGTATAGGTATATAATATATAAAAATATAGTATCCATTAGAAATATAAATATAGAATATTAATATAGTAGCAAATATAAAATGTGAGATGTAGCAGGAACTATGTATATAATTATAAATGGTACATGTAAGATGAGGTAGATGGTGAGGTATTTTGGTGTCAAATGATAGCGTGTTGTGTGAATGACTGTTTTGTTAGATGGGGTTTGTGAGTCTTACAACTTCTGCTATAAATCTGTTCCTCAGTCTGTTTGTTCTACACTTAATGCTCCGCAGTCTAGTGCCTGAGGGGAGCGGAACAAAAACTGGGTGTGCTGGGTGAGTGGGGTCCTTCATGATGCAGGAGGCCCGTTTCCTGCATCTGGAGGTGTAGATGTCTGGGGTCAATATCTGCATCTTATTAAGCACCTTGTGAAATCTGTGTTGTCTATTAAGCAGTACAGTAATAAATGAAACTACACCAAATTAACAGAAAATAACAGAAATATGATCTCTAAAATGGCTGTATTTAAAATCTTTTTTTCTTTTTTCTGTATTTATTGTGATGCTACTTTAAAAAAAAAAAGTAGTTTGGGTTGGTTTTATTTAACCACCAAAACGCTTATTAAAAAATTTGAATAAATAAAAGATTCTAAACAATTTAGATGTTTTGATGTTTATTATTCTTAGTGTGATTTATTATTTTAATTTAATTAAATTTTTTGCAGTTTGCAGTTTATGCAATTTACTTTTTATTTTTAACACCATCGTCACATGATTATTAAAATAATATATTAGCGTAATTCCATCCATTCATCATCTTCTGCTTTATCCTCTACTAGGGTACTACAAGGGTTTCAGGCACTGGGCAGATACACACAGGACAGGGCGCCAATCTATCACTGGGCATATTCACTCACACAGAAACACACTATATGGGGCAATTTGGGGCATTCAATTGACCTTGATCCATGTTTTTGGACTGTGGGAGGAAACCAGAGAACCCCAAAAAAAAAAACACACAGACAAAATGGAAACTCCATCCAGATTGGGATTCGAACCGGGAATCCCCAGCGTGGAGAGGAGAACGTGCTAACCATTAAGCCACCGTGCTTGATTACCATAATTACTATGATAATTCCCTAAGTTTCATTTACTTTGATCCACCTTTGTATCTTTTGGGGGCTTATTTTCAGACCAAAAGCGCCAAAATATTCCAAAAAAAGCTTTAACCTACATCGTTTGTTATGACGATTACAATTGTAAAGAAAACAAGATGAAACAGTTGGGACAGAACCATCTCAATGTCTTTAATTGACAACATATCCATAAATTCTAACTTCTAAGGTAAATAACGTTTGAGAACAAACCTTGATGACAATTGATGTTTTTTTAACATTTTAACCAAAGACAAGATAGGAACACAAACCAAGAACATTTCCCGAGAAAATCAACAAACCAGCATCTATTTTTCAGCTTTGTTTTGATCTGAAGCTGTGGACTGAAAATCAACATTGTCAGCAGAGCCACGGATAACCCTATTGCACAGAAAGCGCTCCTCCTCAAGGCTCTTGAGCGATATGGCAATCCGTGGATCAGTCCGGAGAACTACCAGGTCGTACGCCGCCCAAGTCACATGCACTGAAAATACGCAGAAGGGAAAACGATCTATTAAACTGATTGCCTTCCGACAAAATTTCCTTTGCTGTAGTAACTAGTTTTACCGGAAATGTTCTCAGTTTGTTCCGTCATCTGCTCCAATTCTTTATTGAGTTGTGAACTCTCACGCTTCATGTCTTCGCCCTGTCCAGCAGGTGAGCTATTGTCACCCATCTAAAAAAATAAAATAAAACACATGTGCAATCTTATTCAGTGATACTACAGAATACTTTAGAGAATGTATTTGTCCAGCAGAACTAATACTTGTAGGACACCCATAAGCCAGGTTTACAGTGTGTGATAATGGTTTTGATTATGCTATTGGACACATCCTGTATCACATGCAACTAATACTAAACCTGAGTTAAGATCAGTGGACACAAAATCCACAGTGGTATTTATAGCATCTGCAACCAACAATTGATTTCTGGCAGCATTAGAAAATTTGGATCAAATTTGGCAACACCTACGAGAGCTGAAACCCACGGGACATGAAACCCACGGGACCCAGAACCCACGGGACATGAAACCCACGGGACCCGAACCCCACGGGACCTGAAACTCACGGGACCTGAAACCCACAGGACATGAAACCCACGGTACGACAACAACAAAATCCAAACATAAATTATTACTTCCAGATCACTTGCATTACAATCATTTCATAATTGAAGTGTGGCTTCTCAAAACATAGGGTAGCACTGTGGCTTAGTGGTTAGCATGTTCTCCTCCCAGCACTACAGATTCCCGGTTCAATCCCAATCTGGGTGGTTTCCATGTTCTCCCCGTGTCCGTGCACGTTTCCTCCGGCTTCCTCCAAAATCCACAGTCCAAAAACATGGATCAAGGTCAACTGAATTCTCCAAATTGCCCCATATAGAGTGTGTTTGTGTCTGTGTGAGTGAGCGTGCGCCCAGCGAGGAATTGGTGCCCTGTCCTTGGTGTGTCTGCCCAGCGCCCGAGACGTTCTCCCCCGGATGGGCATGGGGAACTCCCCCCATGACACTAGTACAGGATAAAGTGGAAGAAAACTGGATGAATGATAGGACAATTTAGTGTCTAGAATGCGCTTTATAACAAAACAATGAAACCTTATTAAGTGGAACTGATAAAATGGACATTACAGAGTATATAATACACGGGGGACTCTGAGAGACTGTGTATTATAGCTTACGTTTGTGTCTCTTTGGGTCCACAGTGGACTTGTATATACTTACTATAATATTTTGTCTATAATGAAGAATAAAAGTCTCAAACAATGGTGGAAAAAGCGGCGCTCTGTGACAGTTACTTAATTTAAAGTCTTATCAGTCAATCTGGAAATAACAAGTCCAGACTAAAGCAGTTCAACCAAGTTAACTAGTGGCACAAAACAACTGCACCCAATGTGAGCGCACACGTTTGTGGTTAATTCAAACTAACAATAATAATTAAACAAAACAATAAGCCCCAAACTCACATTGTAGTCTTTTTTTTTTTTATTTACTCTTGTAGATTTTCTAGTTTAGTTTAATGGGTCTTGCGTTATTTTAAGTTTTGCTCTCTGATAGAATGCTGCTTTTTACGTTTATTTTACCAACACATAATACTAAAACAGCTACCCCCCCCCCACCACCACGGTGTTCGTTTCATGAAACGGCACTAATTTTCATTCATTTTTCCAAATACAAAGACTCTTTTCTATGACTAACCAACGAGATCTATTTCGATTTCAGCTGTCCACTCATTTCCAAATGTCCTCTGGCTTGGCTCTCAGTGCATACTTTGACCTTTGTGACAATTTTGAAGAGAAGGGTCCCTTCCTATGACTCTACCATGAAGATTAGGTTCGGATGAGCAAAGCTGCACAATGTAAAAGCACAACACCACTGAGCTGAAGGTTTTAAGTTACCTTCCTGAACAGTACACATGAGTTGGTATTGAAACTCCCATCTTGCCTTGAGTTCTAGAATTGACATTTTAAAAAACATTTCACTTTGAAGAAGCCAAGCTAAACTGGGGGGCCCTTGTTTTGTTTTTAACAGTGGAGGAGTCTATAAGTTGTAATGTGTCATTAAAAGGTTAAAGGAAGCTTTAATAATCTTGGAAATCAGGATTTAATGATCAATTTCTCATTACAACTAGTGGCAAATAGAGTCACTGTACAACTGACATCATATTGTTCGCACCAGGAGCTTTGATTATTACTTCTCAATTTTTTTTAATTGGATTGCACGGTGTGTCGTATGGTCTCCGTCTCCCACTGATCTAAATATAGAAAGGTATTTATGTAATTTGTGTAACTACTCTGCCCATTTTATATATATGGTATGCGGCACGGTGGCTTAGTGGTTAGCACGCTCGCCTCTTTGTGCTGGGGATTCCCGGTTCAAATCCCAATCTGGGTAGAGTTTCCATGTTCTCCCCGTGTCCGTGTGGGTTTCTTCCGGTTTCCTCCCACAGTCCAAACACATGGATCAAGTCAAATGAGTTCTCCAAATTGTTCCCCATATGGAGTGTCTGTGTGAGTGAGTGTGTGCCCAGCAATGGATTAGCACCCTGTCCTGGGTCTATCTGCCCAGCGCCCAAAACGTTCTCCCCTGGATGGGCATGGGGAACCCCACCGCGACTCTAGTATAGGATAAAGCAGAAGATAATGGATGGATGGATAAAAACATCTCCAATGTTTAACATCTTCTTGTGCAAAGAATAAGATAAGATGAGCATGGGGAAACTCCCTACAACACTAGAAAAAGATAATGGATATATATATATATATATATATATATATATATATATATATATATATATATATATATATATATGAAGGTTGGCGGTTCAAATCCCAGGTCCACTGAAGTCTTTGAGGTCTTTGAGCAAGGCCCTTAACACTCATTGCTCCAGGGATGTTGTGATTAACCCGGTGTTCACCTTGTAAGTCGCTTTGGAAAAAAGTGTCTCCTAAATTACCAAATTTATATATATATATATATATATATATATATATATATATATATATATATATACACACACACAGTCAACAATCAAGACCGACATTATTCAAACCCCTGGCAAATTTTGACTTAAATTTACTTTTATTCAACCAGCAATTTAATTTTTTTCATATATAAAATTATATATTTTTTTATATATATATATATATTTTTTTTTTTTCATTTTTATTTTCCACTACAATATTACTGTGAAATAGTATTGTTTGCTAGTAGTTTTTTCCACCTTGTTGGCTAAGCGACGTAGCGTAAAACAGCTAGTTATCAGTCGATGTTTGCCATGTGACGACAGTTTAAATGCACAAAAACACGAACATTTAACGCCTTTAAACTACTTCACCTTGCCAAAGTTAAACTTCACCGTTTGGTAACTGGAAAGCAAATGAAAAAGCGGAGACAGAAAACGTTCACCAGCACAGCCTGACAAACGAAGTTCGACAAACAGCCTGACAAACAAGAGTCGATTCGTTGATTCGCATGGTACACATAGGATTTGGCTCCGAATCCAAAGAGTCGGTTCATAACGTGTTATAAATCAAACGCAATTAACGCTTCATCAAACCAATTTACAGCTAGGTCTGGGTGTAGCCGCGTCATGACAAACAGCGTATCGTCGTGTGATCGTAAGAATATAATTTTGTCTTTCAGCATTTTGCTAATTATATATTTGATGTTTATTTTTATGGTTTCCCGGTCCTGTCATGTGTTGTGACGTCAGAGCAGCAGGGCAAAGGGCGTCACTAAAGTGAAGATATATAAAAACAAAAAATACAAATATTCCCGTGTCCGTAAGGGTTTCCTCCGGGTTCTCCGGTGTCCACCCACAGTCCAAAAACATGGATTCGAGGTAAATTGCATGCTCCAAATTGCCCCATATAGAGTGTCTTTGTGTGAGTGAGTGTGTCCAGTGATGGATTGGCGTCCTGTCCTGGGTGTATCTGCCCAGCGTCCACAAAGTTTTCCCGTGGATGGGTATGGGGAACCCTCCCCCCCTGCGTCCCTAGTAGAGGATAAAGACAGAAGATAATGAATTAATGAATGAAAAATAAAATTGAGGGCGGCACGGTGGCTTAGTGGTTAGCATGTTTGCCTCTCAGCGCTATGGATTCCCGGTTCAAATCCCAATCTGGGATGGTTTCCATGGTTTCCATGTCCTGCCGTGTCCGCGTGGGTTTCCTCCAGGTTCTCCGGTTTCCTCCCACAGTCCAAAAACATGGATCAAGTCAATTGAGTTCTCCAAATTGCCCCCCCCCCCTCCACGACCCTGATATAGGATGAAGTGGAAGATAATGGATGGATGGGAAAATAAAATTGAATATAGAGTGTAAATATTTGATGTTTATTTTTATGGTTACCCTGTCATGTGTTGTGACGTCAGAGAAGCAGGACAAAGTTTGTCAATAAAGTGAAGATGTATTCATTCATTCATTCATTATCTCCCGCTTTATCCTCTATTAGGGTCACGGTGGGGTTCCCCATGCCCATCCAGGGGAGTACGTCTCGGGCGCTGGGCAGATAGACCCAGGACAGGGCGCCAATCCATCGCTGGGCACACACTCACAAACACATACACACTCTATAAGGGGCAATTTGGAGAACTCAATTGACTTGATCCATGTTTTTGGACTGTGGGAGGAAACCGGAGAACCCGGAGGAAACCCACGCAGACACGGGGAGAACATGGAAACCACCCAGATTGGGATTCGAACCGGGAATACCTAGCACTTAGACGAACGTGCTAACCACTAAGCCACCGTGCCACTGAAGATGTATATAAATAAAAATAAAATTGGGGGTGGCACGTTTGCCTGTCACCGCTGGGAATTCAGGTTAATCGCAATCTTAGTGGGATTTCCATGTTCTCCCTATGTCTGTGTGGGTTTCCTCTGGGTTCTCCAGCGTCCACCCACAGTCCAAAAAACATGGATTCGAGGTAAATTGCATGCTCCAAATTGCCCCATATAGAGTGTCTTTGTGTGAGTGAGTGTCCCCAGTGATGGATTGGCGCCCTGTCCTGGGTGTATCTGCCCAGCATCCACAAGGTTCGCCCCTGGATGGGTATGATATATATTATCATCATATATCATATAAGTGAAGATATATATTAATAAAAAATTCAAATAAAAATCTGCCCAGCATCCACAACGTTCCCCCCTCCCCATGACCTTAGTAGAGGTTTAAGCAGAAGATAATGAAATAATGAATGAAAAATAAATATTATTAATTTAATATATAGAGTGTATTATTAACTAATCTAAATTGTCTTTATAGAGACCCAATTCACTCCTTATACTAAGTGGACTGTAGGTGGAAATTCACACAGGCATGGGATCTCTGTCCACTCCACTGAGGACTCAAATCCAGGATCATCTTTCTGTGAGGTGTAAGTGTCAACAACACCATGCTGCCCCATTTTGTTTGGTACAAATGGGATCAGAATAGAAAGAAATCGATATTAATCCATATAAGTCCATAAATGTGTTACTCAGTGCTTAAATAATAGTGCTTAAAATGATCAGTTAACACCTATCATTTATCTTCTGCTTTATCCTATATTAGGGTCGCGGGGGGGTTCCTCATGCCCATCCAGGGGAGAACGTTTCGGGCACTGGGCAGATACACCCAAGACAGGGTGCCAATCTATCGCTGGGCACACACTCACACACACAAACACACTCTATATGGGGCAATTTGGAGAATTCAATTGACCTTGATCCATGTTTTTGGACTGTGGTAGATAACCGGAGAACCCGGAGGAAACCCACGCGGACACGGCGAGAACATGGAAACTCCACCCAGATGGGGATTCGAACCGGGAATCCCTAGCTCTGAGAGGTGAACGTGCTAACCACTAAGCCCAGAGCCTGATTGCCGCCCTTATCAGTTAACATGGATCAAATTTTTTTCATTTGTTCATTATCTTTCACTTTATCCTCTACTAGGGTCGTGGGGGTGGTTCCCCATGTCCATCAAGAGCAGATACACCCAGGACAGGGCGCCAATCTATTGCTAGCACACTCACTCACACAGATACACACAAAAACATGCAATGTGTTTTTGGACTGTGGACCACTGTGGAGTGTTTTTGGACCCTGCACCAAGGCGGTTTCTCCTGGATGGGCATGGGGAACCCCTACACCTCACCCCTGCGACCCTAGTAGAGGCTTAAGTAAAAAAAAAAAGTTCGGCTTGCTCTTTGGAGGTTTAAAGGCTTTTTAACTCTGTAAAGCTGCTTTGTGACAATGTACTGTAAAAAGCGCCATATAAGTAAAAGACTTGAACTTAAATAACAAGTTTATTTGGCATTCAGCTTAAACATAGTAATTTTTTTTAACCCAAAATGACTGATCTCACTTGTAACTGTTAAAAAACATAATATTGACTCATCAAACTAAAATTCTATAAGCATCAACATTAAGAAAACAAACGATCGTGGCAAAATGGAAATAAATTTTCCTCCCACAGTCTAAAAACATGGATTGAAGGTAAATTGGCTACTATAGAAATGTTCAAATCCCAGGTCCACTGAAGTCAGTGTGGGTCCTTGAGCGAGGCCCTTGAACTTCATTGCTTTAGGGATGCTGTACCAACCCTGTGTTCTGACCCCAACCAAGTTGGGATATTTGTAAGTCGCTATGGATAAAAGAGTCTGCTAAATTACCAAATGTAATGAAATGGAAGTAGATTGCCCCTATACTGTATAGGGTGGGTAAGTGTGTGTCCAGCGATGGATTTGCACCCTGTCCTGTGTGTATCTGCCCCACACCCACACCACGCTCTCCATGGGCATAGGAACATGTGACATGTCTTATCATCCAAAAGTGTTTTATTTGCATTTAAGTGTCATTACTGTGCATGAAACTTGAAATTCAGGTTGAACAAAGAAAAGTCTATTTTTAATCCAAAATGACTGATCCCAGTTGTAACTGTGAAAAAAAAAACAGGGACATTTGTTTACTACCATATTTTACGCACGCAATTAAACCTGCTTACTGTGGTTCAAAGAATAATGAATAAAACCAACATTCTTTAAGCAACAACATTAAGAAAATACATTATCATGTCAAGATGAAAATACATTTTCCTCCCACAGTATAAAAACTTGGATTCAAGGTAAATTGGCTATTATTAATTGCCCCTATATAGTGTGGGTAAGTGTGTGCTCAGGATGGGTTGGCACCACCAAGGGGACTTGTGACATGTCTTATCATCAAAAAGTGTTTTATTTGCATTTCAAAATTTATACACAGTAATGATTAGCACACAAATTAAATAGTTTTTTATGATGACACACGTCACATGTTCCTATGCCCATCCAGGAGAGAGCGTCTGGGACGTGGGGCAGATGCACACAGGACAGGGTACCAATCCATCGCTGGACACGCACTTACCCACACTATATAGGGGCAATCTATCCGTCCATCCGCTTTATCCTATATATTAGGGTCGGGGGGGGGGGGGGGGGGGGTTCTCCATGCCCTTCCAGGGGAGAATGTTTCAGGCGCTGGGCAGATACACCCAGGACAGGGTGCCAATCTATCACTGGGCACACACTCACTCACACAAACACACTCTATATGAGGCAATTTGGAGAATACAATTGACTTGATCCATGTTTTTGGACTGTGGGAGGAAACCAGAGAACCTGGAGGAAACCCATGCGGACAGGGGGAGAACATGGAAACTCCAACCAGATGGGGATTCGAACCGGGAATCCCTAGTGCTGAGAGGAGAACATGCTAACCACTAAGCCACCGTGCTGATAGGGGCAAGCTATAGTAGCTAATTTATCTTGAATCCAAGTTTTTAGACTGTTGGAGGAAATTTTTCATCTTGTCATGATAATGTGTTTTATTAATGTTTATTAATATAATGTTGATCTTATATAATGTTATTACTTTAAACCATGGGAAGCAGGTTTAATTGCATGTGTAAAATACGGTTGTTTTTTCTTTTCTTTTTCATGATGAAACAAATCTTTTTTACAGTTATAACTGGGATCTATCATTTTCTGATTAAAATAGACTTTATTCATGTTTAATATCAATTTTTATATTAAAACAAATATCAAGTTTTGTTGATTTTTTACAAAAAAAATTCAGTTTAAATGCAGATCAAGTCGATTTTTAAACCCAAAATTGCCTATCCCAGTTGTAACTGTGAAAACAATGGGAAACAGGTTCATCTTTGAAAAAGGAAAGAAAAAATTACAAACTACTATATTTTACACAAGCTATTAAACCTGCATGCTGTAGTTTTAAATAATAATGAATAAAACAATAAAACGACATTATTTATGCATCAACATCTACCAAAACAGTTTATCTTGGCAAGATGAAAATACATTATTTGCATGATAATAAAACTCAGATTGTAAGTTTTTAAGTTATTATTCATGCAATGTAACTTTTACTTTTCCTGGTGCCCTGACGAAAAAAATTTAAAATATTCAAAAGACCAAGGAGGAAAGGAAACCAATAAGAAGAGAGAAGGGCGGTACCAGGTATACATAAATAAAACAGGTGTGGCAGGTGACAGCAGTGACCGAGTGCAAGGCTATACACTCACAGAGGGAGGAAAAGAAATAGGTTTGCGGTATTCGTCTTTATCGGCTGAAGAGCGAGAGCAAGAAAAATTGCTGGACTATAAGAAGACCTTCTAAGCTGCTCAACACATCTGAACCGTTTGCATCCACAGAGTGACGTTCATCATGACTGGCTATGAGCAAGGTCAGTCACCGACTCGATGTGGGCCCCAGTTTCCCAGTCTGGGACAAGAACCTCCAGAACTGAGCCTTTACAGCGAAAACTACTATCCTCCTCCATCACTGCCAAGTCCCCAGAGAACCAACCCTTCTTCGTATGACCTTGGGGAATATGCCGCGTCATCTCCCAATCCTTATCTCTGGTTTACTGGAACTGGAATCAACACTTCCCAATATCTAGGTGGTGCCCCAGGTCCAGCAGTACCACCCTTTGTTCCACAGCATTATGGCATGCAGAGGCCCTACCTTGGGCCAGCAGGTCCAGGGGGACCAGGTGGAGATATGGGATGGTTCTCGATACCATCTCAGGAGGACCTCATGAAGCTGGTCAGGCCACCCTACTCGTACTCTGCCCTTATTGCAATGGCAATACATGGAGCTCCAGAGCGGCGACTGACTCTTAGTCAGATATATCAGTATGTGGCAGACAACTTTCCTTTCTACAACAAGAGTAAAGCTGGCTGGCAGAACTCCATTCGGCACAACCTGTCACTGAACGACTGCTTCAAGAAAGTTCCACGGGATGAAGATGATCCTGGTAGGTGTGCTTTTTCCTATTTGTACAAAATAGTGGTTTTATTGTTTCTAGGGTCTATTTTTATTAGTTTTTACAGTCTATTTTCTTACTTACTCTTAAGGGAAGGGCAATTACTGGACTCTTGACCCAAATTGTGAGAAGATGTTCGACAATGGCAACTTCAGACGCAAAAGGAAGAGAAAGTCAGACATTCTCACCGGAGAGAATGCTTCTGGAGGTGCTATTAGTTCAGAGGCTGGGGATGGGAGCAACAGCCCGAAAAACGTGACCACGGACATCGCCGAATCACCAGAAAAAGGCCTTTCATCTCCATCCATGGGAGCACCACCTTGCCTGAGCAACTTTTTGACCGAGATGTCCGGAATGGCTGCTGGATCGGTCGAAATCGGGGCAGAACCCCTGAACCGTCCTCTTCCTCCTCAAACCTCAGGCTTCAGCCCGTACTCCAACAGTTCCACGGTTCCTGAGTGGTCACCTCTCCCCCCACTTTCTTCCATTTCGCCGTCTGGCTCCCACTCGTCGTTAAGTTACAGCAACCCTGCCCTCAACCAATTTAATGGGCATTTCTACTCTGGTTTCACATCAACTGGCGTTCTCTATTCCCGAGAAGGTACAGAAGTGTGAATGAAAGGTTTGACAAAAACAGATATGCACTTCAGAGTGAACTTTAGACAGAGAATCATGATGGAAAAAAAACTTTCACGCATGCTAAGTGGGAGTGGGAGCTTTTTGCCGATTCCCACAGAAACCGCTTAGTCAGCTTATGATCTGCATGACACTCACAAAAGGCCCCTGCCACCAGCAGCTCCAAGGCGAGTTCTGCTGCTGACATCATGCCATTCCACCCAACTATCTTCGCTGATCCTATCACCAAGACGATAAACACCTGCAGTAAAACAAAACAAGACTAAAATAACAGTCTTTAACAGACGACCTGGAAAAAAAAGTGCGGCGGCTGCGACATTGTTCTAAACTTGTAATTTGATCTTTCCTGTTTTTCATCTTGTTTGTTTTAATGGAAAGTGGTGTGTTTTTTATTAAATTGCCCGAATGAATGTTTATATATGTCTACTGATTTCCTTTTTGAATAAAAGATTAAAACAAATCATTTTTGTTTGTTCTGTTCCCAACCACCGTAATACTGTGCTGTAATGTAACCATGAGAGAGCATGATTTAAACACATTGTGTCTTATTTTATTAAAACAATATATAAACAAATTCCCCTATATCATGTTAAATTAATTTAACCTAAATTAATTCTGCTTGTGAAGTAGAAAAGAGGCAATTTATCCATAGAGAACAAAATTAATTAATTACCACTAATTAGTTAATAAATAGATACTTTTTTATTATGATTCATGGTTTGTCATGTTTCAGCTTAATTGGAAAACGGGAAGTGGGTGAAACAACATTTGTGAACTTCTTACCAGACACACAGATGAAGCTTATATAGGGGTGGTAATAATAAAGAAATAAAAAATAAATTAATTAAAAACGTGCTGACTAAGAAAATTACCTCAATATTTTATATAATTCAAGCAATATTTCAGACTAAATACCATATCGGTAGAATACTGATTACATGTTTATACATAAATTATTTATATATTTAAATAATATATACATAAATAATATTTTTATTTATATAATTCTTGACATTATTATTTATTATATTTCTAAATCTAACATTTAAATAAAAATGAAAAATTCTACCTTTAATGCTTATGGTCAAAACTGGGTCCATGAAACATTATTTCGTTTGCGTTCCATGTACCACATGTTATGTAAATGACAATAATGTCTCCTTGAATCCTTTATTTTATACCTAAGAGTTCAAGTTCAAGTAATATATTTAAGAAGGGGTTTTTACCAGGGGCGTTTTTAGGGTTTAGAAACATCAGGGGCTTTAGCCCAGGTCCCTTATTCCCCCTCTGTCCTCTTTAAAAAGTGCCATTTCATGAGTGTATTTATCCATTTTTCAAACTGTTGTTACATTATTTTTGTTTGATCATTCATTAATTATATTGAATGAAATTAAATAACATGAAATATGTCTGTCAGTAGTGAAGAGCACATTCAGTTAAATGATGGTTTTGGCTGAAAATTTTAAATAAACGAACCTGAGCTTCAGCAAAAAAGCATGAATCCGTTTTACAAGTCAGTCGCAGATGAGACAGTTTGAACAAGGTTTTGTTTTGAAATACCATAACTTTGCAACAGTTTGCGCCTTCAGAAAAATTCTAATGGTTTCCTGATACTGGCAAAAAAAATCTGTCTCCTTCACACACACATATACACACACACACACACACACACACACACACACACAGAGCTTAGAAGCACAAACAGCTGATGTTGACTGCATCGTTTGGTCCTGCTGCTGGAGGAGAGGCGGCTAGAGAAAGCTGCTCTCATTTGTTCCGTGGCTACTGACAAAACATCAGGGGCTATAGCCCCAAAAGCCCAGGTCTAACGACGCCCCTGTTTTTTACAATATCACATTGCCATGTGTTATAAGCCTTTAAATCCCCAAAGAGCAAGCCAAAGTGACAGTGGCAAAAAAAACTCCCTGTTATGTTGTTATATTAAGGAAGAAACCTTGTGAGGACCAAGGCTCAGTGAGGGACTCGTCCTCCTTGAGCGGCTGGGCAGCATTAACAGTATAGGACAGCCAGTGTAGGACAACAGTACAGATTGTGTAATGACCATGTGACCCGTATTTAACAATTGGACAACTATATAAGCAATATAATAAAAATAAAGCACTGTGCAGGTGTGTAAATTTTAAGATGCTATCTTAAACCTCTGGAAACCAGTTTTGCGACAGATTGCAGAAGTCATTAAAGCGAATTAGGCACCTGGAGCAAAATAAATCAGTAAAACCTATTATAGTTAAAAATGCTTCCAACAAAAACATTTTGCAGTTTAGGAGGTGACCCCCCCCCACCCACACACACACACATCCGTGACGCTAGTGTAGGAATAAGTGGAAGATAATGAGATGAGCTAGTGATTTTATTTACTGGTATTACAACTCAGGTACAAGATGGACTGCAGATTTCTGAAAATTGTTTTGGTTTTACTTAGTGATCTCAAGGCCTGTATGAAGCTGTCATCCATCAAGTTCAATTAATTTATTTATATAGCGCTTTTTACAGTAGTACATTGTCACAAAGCAGCTTTACTGTGTTTAAAGCCTGCAACCTAAAACCAAAGCGACTGTGGCAAGAAAAAACTCCCTGTTATGTTGTTATTTTAAGGAAGAAACCTTGTGAGGACCAAGACTCAGTGAGGGACTCTTCCTCCTTGAGCGTTTGACAGGATCAATAGTGTAGGATAGCCATGTAGAGATTGTGTGATGATCAGGAGTCTGTATTTAACAACTGTATATTATAACTATCCATCCATCCATTATCTTCTGCTTTATCCTATATTAGGGTCGCGGGGGGGGGGGGGTTTCCCATGCCCATCCAGGGGAGAACGTTTCGGGCGCTGGGCAGATACACCCAGGACAGGACGGCAATCTATCGCTGGGCACACACTCACTCACACAGACACACTCTGACTTGATCCATGTTTTTGGACTGTGGGAGGAAACTGGAGAACCCGGAGGAAACCCACGTGGACACGTGGAGAACATGGAAACTCCACCCAGATGGGGATTCGAACCGGGAATCCCTAGTGCTGAGAGGCAGACGTGCTAACCACTAAGCCCCTATATTATAACTATATCTATGAAAGTCCATTGAGGACATACTGCAGGACAGTTATTGTCATAGCCGCAGTTGCCAGAGCCTTGGATGAAGAGCTGAATGTTGTCCATGTGGGTTTCCTTCAGGTTCTCTGGTTTCTTCCCACAGTCCAAAAACATGGATCAAGGTCAATTTAATTTTCCAAATTGCCCCATATAGAGTGTGTCTGTGTAAGTGTGTGTTTGCCCAGTGATAGGTTATTGAAATGCTACAAAATTAAATGCTACAAATCCCCCACATACAGGCATGCCTGTATACAGGTGGCTTAGTGATTAGCATGTTCTCCTCTCAGCGCAAGGGATTCTTGGTTCAAATCCCAATCTGGGTGGAGTTTGCATGTTCTCCTCGTGTCCGCGTGGGTTTCCTCCGGGTTCTCCGGTTTCCTCCCACAGTCCAAAAACATGGATCAAGCTCAATTGAATTCTCCAAATATAGAGTATGTCTGTGTAAGTGTGTGAGTGTTTGCGCAGTGATGGATTGGTGCCCTGTCCTGGGTGTATCTGCCCAGCGCCCGAAACGTTCTCCCCTGGATGGGCATGGGGAACCCTATTAGAGGAAGTGGAAGATAATGGACGAATGGAAATTGCCCCATATACAGTGTGTTTGTGTGTGTGACAGAGTGTGCACAGTTATAGACTGGCACCCTGTCCTTGGTGTATCTGCCCCACGGTGACCCTAGTAGAGGATTAAGCGGAAGACAATGAATGAATGAATGAACAAATTATAATGGAGCTGCGTCACTTCTCTGACATGACATCAGTGCCTGACCTCACAAATCCTTCTCTGAATATATGATGAAAATTCATACAGGTATAGTCTTATAAGCCTTTTTGCAAATCGTAGGCACTGCACTGCAAAAAGGAATCAACTAGCAATCAAAGGGATGTGAAAACCCCTGTTGTAGGGTGTGAACGTCCCAATACGTTCCGTATGATTCATTCATTCATTATCTTCTGCTTTTATCCTCTATTAGGGTAGAGGGTAGGGTAGGGTAGAGGGTGGGGGTTCCCCATGTCCATCCAGGGGAGACCGTCTCGTGCGCTGGGCAGCTACACCCAGGACAGGGCGCCAATCTATCACTGGGCACACACTCACTCACACACACACACACACTCTATATGGGGCAATTTGGAGAACTCATTTGACTTGATCCATGTTTTTGGACTGTGGGAGGGAACCGGAGAACCCGGAGGAAACCCACGTGGACACGGGGAGAACATGGAAACTCCACACAGATTGGGATTTGAACCGGTAATCCCTAGTGCTGAGAGGCGAACGTGCTAAGCCTACCGTTCCGTATGATATAAGTGATTTATTTCTGTGTTCTTGACTATTTGTGATCTCACACTCAGTACTCAGATTTGCCCCCCCCCCACACACACACACACTAGTTTGCATTACCCTGCCTTACAGCCTCAACAGACATTTTTGGGCCAAATAGTTCCAGGAACTTGACTGAATGAAACTACCAACTAGAAAGCTGTTGTCGGAGAACTATATGCCTCCAGGGGCTTTTCACTGGATGTGTTTGTCAACAAGAACACTGCAGTGCCAACAGATCAGAGGTATTATGGTGGTTATAAGCTTTTGTTATCCATCCATCCATCCATCCATCCATTATCTTCCGCTTTATCCTCTAATAGGGGCGGGGGGTATCCCCATGCCCATCCAGGGGAGAACGTCTCGGGCGCTGGGCAGATACACCCAGGACAGGGCGCCAATCTATCGCTGGGCACAATCACTCACACAGACACACTCTATATGGGGCAATTTTGGAGAATTCAATTGACTTTGATCCATGTTTTTGGACTGTGGGAGGAAACCGGAGAACCCAGAGGAAACCCACGCGGACACGGGGAGAACATGAAAACTCCACCCAGATTGGGATTCGAACTTGGAATCTCTGGCACTGAGAGGAGAACTTGCTATCCACTAAGCCACCGTGCCGCCCTGTTTTTGTTATCATTAAGTAAATTGTTTATTTTTTATTATTTGTAGGAAAATGCCATAAAGATTTAAATATTTTCCATTGACACATTAAAATCAGATTACATTTTGTCCTAGTAATCAGATTTTACCCTCATTCCTTTTGTAGGGGTTAAATAATTAATTCATTCATTATCTTCCACTTAATCCTCTACTAGGGCAAGAATGTTTCGGACACCGGGCAGATGCCAATCTATCGCTGGGCACACTCACTCACATAGACAAACACTATATGGGGCAATTTAAAGCATTCAATTTACATTGAATACATGCTTTTGGACTTTTTTTTTTGGACTGAGAGGAAACCGGAGAACCCGGACACGTAGAGAACATGGAAACTTCACCCAGACCGGTATTTGAACCTGGGTGCGGTAGCTCAGTGATTAGGTTTGGGGGTTCCTAGGTCTATTGAAGTTACCAATGTGGGTTCTTGAGCAAGACCCTCAATCCTCATTGCTCCAGTGGTGCTGTGTGGCTGACCCTGTGTTTTGACCCCAACCGAGTTGGGATGCTTGTAAGTCACGTTAGATAAACGCGCTGAGAGGCAAACGTGCTGACCACCATGCCACTATGTTAATTAATTCCATCCATCGATTTTCTTCCGCTTTATCTTCTATTAGGGTCGTGAAGGGGTTCCCCATGCCCATCTAGGGGAGAACGTTTCGGGCGCTGGCAGATACACACAGGACAGGGCGCCAATCTATTACTGGGTACACACTCACTCACACTCTATATGGGGCAATTTGGATAATTCAATTGACCTTGATCCATGTTTTTGTACTGTGGGAGGAAACCGGAGAACAGACCCTTTCCAAAAAAAATTTAACATCAAGGAAAAGTTGATTCATTTCCATAATTCCATCCCAACTTTAATGGGTTCTAGATGCAGAGCTAACATTTTAAAATGATATAAAGTATTTATTTCTTGATTTTTACATCATTTGTGCATCAAATTTTGCAAGGCGTGAATGTTCTGAACAAGAGTGTGAGACACTAATCATCTACTAAACAGTAGAGGTGAGGAACCGAATCCAAACTGCTTGAGGTCCAGTGTGAAATCTGTCAGTGAGGATTTGGGTGCAATGTCTGGTGCAGGTGTAGAAACGCTGCTCTCTTAAATCCAAGCTCCCCGCAACAGTCGACGAGAATGTTTTACATTACAGTTCATTTCCATTACGCTATTTTGTCCAAAGCGACATACAATGGGAACACTGGGTTGGTACAGCATCACTGGAGCAATGAGTGTTAAGAGTATTGATCAAGGATCCACATTGGTAACTTCAGTGGAGCTGAGATTTGAACCCATCTTCAGATTGACAGCCCAACACCCTAACCACTGAACCACCAGGGGAGAACGTTTCAGGCGCTAGGTAGATACACCCAGGACAGGACGCCAATCTATCGCTGGGCACACATTCACTCACACAGAAACACTCTGTATGGGGCAATTTGGAGAACCCGGAGGAAACCCACACGGACATGGGGAGAACATGGAAACTATATATATATATATATATGTATATATGTACATATATATATATATATATATATATATATATATATATATATATATATATATATATATATATATATATATATATATGTATATATATATATATATATATATATATATATATATATATATATATATATATATATAGAATGCACATGTATATAGTTTATTTAGAAGCCATTTTTTATCAGCAGAGGAGCATGTATGAAGAGCATTTCACATCTGTGGTATATACATTGTTATCTTAAACACAGCAAAGTCGAAAGTCAGATTATTAATTGAAAGCATTTTCACTTTCCTATTCCAAGAGCTTTGAGTGCCGTAAGTGTGGTTGGGGGGTAATACACTATCGAACCTGTTTGGTAGTATTTACAACCTGCATCCTACACCATGTTGCCCCAAGGTCATTATTTACCCCTAAACACAGGCAGCACTCTTGCAACTGAAGGGTAAAGGAAAGATCTTGATGATTTTTTCCTCAGAGGCTTTGGGTGAGGCAATGTCTTCGGGCAATCTAGTGAACTATGTGCACCCTGTATTTATGCATTTGAGTGTGTGGGATAGGGCGGGGAGGGGGGAGCTGTCCAAATCATCTGTGCACACACAATGGACGTGAAATTTGAATAATTTGGGGGGATTAAATAAAAGAAAAGACAGAAAGGGAATAATAAAGTGAGTATGTGTATTACTGTTGGCTTTTTGCATTGGTGATTATATCTGTGAAATAATAAAAATAATCCATCCATCCATCCATTATCTTCCGCCTTATTCTATATTAGGGTTGCGGGGGGGTTCCCCATGCCCATCCTGGAGAGAACGTCTAGGGCACTGGGCAGATATACCCAGGACAGGGTGAATAATAATAATAATAATAATAATAAGGCAGCACGGTGGCTTAGTGGTTAGCACGTTCCTCTCAGCGCTAGGGATTCCTATTTCAAATCGGAGTTTCCATGTTCTCCCCGTGTCCGTGTGGGTTTCCTCCTGGTTCTCCGATTTCCTCCCACAGTCCGAAAACATGGATCAAGGTCGACTGAATTCTCCAAATTGCCCCATATAGAGTGTGTCTGTGTGAGTGAGTGTTTTTCCCAGCGATAGCTTAGCGTCCTGTCCTGGGTGTATCTGTCCAGCGCCCGAAACGTTCTCCCCTGGATGGGCATATGGAACCCCCCCCATGACCCTAGGACAGGATAAAGCGGAAGATGGATGGATAATTATAATAATACTAATAATAATAACAATAAGTTTGACTAATATAGTGTCTTTTTAAAACCCAATCACGTTTTACAAATAAAAAAAAGGATAATACCTAAAAACTCGAACATTATTGGGGGTACATTACGGTAAACAAAATGTCAGTTTAGTGAATAAAGGGTTAAAAATAAGTTACGAGGACATACACTATATTAATCCACTATATACAGTAACTATATAAAACTATAGAAGTCCAATGAGGGCGTCCTGCAGGACTGCCAGTCATATAGAAATCTAGGTTCTATTCAGTAATCTTCATAGCCGCAGTGCTTCAGCAGAACCATGGATGAAGATCTGACCACACCTCCAAAAAATTAGCACCTCAAAAGAAACAAACATGTAAAGTAGTTAGAGCTGATAAAGCCCATTATTCAAGTATTAACCAAAGTTTGATTGACACAGTGCGTCATATGACTCTGGACAATGAGTAGAACATCAGAACTAAAAGGGGCAGGTACTGCAGACTCTACATACATATATGTGTGTGTGTGTGTGTGTGTGTGTGTGCGTGTGTATATCTGCCCAGGACAGGGCGCCAATCTATCACTGGACACACACTCACTCACACAAACACACTCTACATGGGGCAATTTGGAGAACTAACTTGACTCAATTAACTTGATCCATGTTTTTGGACTGTGGCAGGAAACCGGAGAACCCGGAGGAAACCCATGCGGACACGGGGAGAACATGGAAACTCCACCCAGATTGGGATTCGAACCGGGAATCCCTAGCGCACACACACACACACATATATATATATATATATTTGTGTCAGTGTCAGTGTGTCAGCTAAATGACTAAATGTAAATGTAATTGTAATTGTAATGTCTTTCAGGTAAAAATGACTATAGCCAATGTTCAGTTGGATAAAAAAAATCATGTACAGATTTTAAAGTGAAAAAAGTGGAGTGCTCTATAACGTAGCTGTCAGCGATCACCGAAATGTATTCATGAGGTGAGAGTGCCGGGCTGAATTCTTCACATAAGATCCCATTGCCCCCGTTTTGCATAACAGCTACTAGCATACCTGATCCTTGGTGAGGACTTGACGTTATGGCTAATCGGCGGCTCCTGTTTGGCTCTGAGCTGCATATAGCAAGATGCTTATCATGAGGCGCTGTTATGGGGGAAATACAAATATTTGGAGATGAGACAACCAGGCTGCTCTTTCAGAAACCTTAAGAGTTTAAATAAGTACAGATTTTATGTCCAAACAAGCAGATTGACAATTACTGATTTTATTTATTTAAAGTTGTTCAAGCTAAAATAAACTTAATATTAACTGCATGAAGCAGATTTCAACTGTGAAATATAAAAAATAAATATATTTATAAATAAAAACAAAAATAAAGGGTGGCACGGTGGCTTAGTAGTAGCATGTTCTCCTCTCAGCCCCGGAGATCCTGGTTTGAATCCCAGTCTGGGTGGAGTTTCCATGTTCTCCCTGTGTCCGTGTGGGTTTCCTTCTACAGTCAAAAAACGTGGATTCAAGGGAAGTTGAATGTTCCTAATTGCCCCATATAGAGTGTGTCAGTGTGTGTGTGCCCAGCGATAGACTGGCATCCTGTCCTGCGTGTATCTGCCCAGCACCCAAATCGTTCTCCCCAAGGATGGGCATGTCTGGGTGGAGTTACCATTTCCTCCGGGTTCTCCGGTTTCCACCCACAATTGCTCTAAAATGCTCTAAACTGCCCCATATACAGTGTGTATGTGAGTGAGTGTGCCCAGCGATAGATTGGCACCCTGTTCTGGGTGTATCTGCCCAGTGCCCGAACCATTCTCCCCTGGATGGGCATGGGGAACGCCCCACCCCCACACCCATAATCATAGTAAAGGATTAAGTGGAAAATAATGAATGAGTGAATGAATAAAATTTCTTATTTTTCATTAATATCTAGATTTTAAAGTACTTAAGTATTAAGTTATGTTAGTATTAATTAAACATTATTAAACAAGAAAGCCAACATAGTGCGTTCTCGATAGATAATCATCAACCAGATATATGTAGAGCAGTGCAAATTCATGTTTTAGGCAAATATTTATCAGCTTTTTTTATTTTTTGCTATTTTTTTATTTAACTCTGTTTGCGGTATTCTATTTGTTTGATCATGTGTAAAATCTTTGGCTCGGGAATACCAACAGAACACCAACAATATGCATTATTATTCCAAGATAGCCTCTGGCGATGAAGCGGCTTTTATTTGTTTGACAAAATGAGGCCCGGCATTCGGTGCCTTAAGGCTGGAGAATTATTGCTTAACAGTTTATCATGAGTAAATCTATAAATCTCCAACTAGGCCTGTTGGCTGTCAGGCAGCATGTGCACACATCCAAACGCACTCATACAGACACACTGGCATGATACGTGAAACATAAAGGGAAGTTCTGAGAATAAATGGGTCCTTCCCAAGAAGTGAAATACTTCAGGTACATTTTCAGGATTTATTAATGTACAAAAAACTGTGTTTGATTTTGAGTCTTTGATTTCTTCAGGGGCGGCACAGTGGCTTAGTGGTTAGCATGTTCTCCTCTAAGCGCTAGGGATTCCTGGTTCGAATCCCAATCTGGGTGGAGTTTCCATGTTCTCCCTGTGTCCGCATGGGTTTCCTCCGGGTTCTCCGCTTTCCTCCCACAGTCCAAAAACATGGATCAAGTCAATTGTGTTCTCCAAATTGCCCCATATAGAGTGTGTGAGTGAGTGTGTCCCCAGTAATAGATTAGCACCCTGTCCTGGGTGTATTTGCCCAGAACTTGAAATGTTCTCCCCTGGATGGGCATGGGGAACCCCGTGACCCTAGTAGAGGATAAAGCGGAAGATAATGGATGGATGGATGCACTTACAAATGAGACCACCACAAGTCAGTATTTATAGAGACAACCAGCTACACTGTGGAAGTATCAAACCTGATCATTATCTAATCCCCACCCCCCCTTTTTTTCCTACAACAGGTGTCTGTTAAATAAATGCATCTTTAGTAGTTTCTTAAAAATGCCAAGTGACTCTGCATTACGGACAGAGTTGGGAAGATTGTTCCACCATTTTGCAGTGGTGAACACCACGGAGTGAGAATTAGCTCCTCTGTGAGGTGGAATCACCAGACGGCAATGTCATTTTAGACAAATTTAAAGAGACAATGCCATTTTAGACAATTTTAAAGTGACAATGCCATTTTAGACAATTTTAAACCTATTACTATGCTAATAGCTCTTGGCTCTCTTCTTATGGCAGTCAGAGAGTAGCACAAAAGACTTGTTCCACCCAAATGCACTACAGAGCGCCACAGGAGTGTCATTCCTACCTTCTCATTACGTCATTTAGCAGATGCTTTCATACAAAGCGACTTACAAATATCCCATCTTGGTTGGGGTCAGAACACAGGGTTGGTACAGAACCCCCTGGAGCAATGATGCTTAAGGGTCATGCTCACAGACCCACGTCGTTAACTTGAGTGGACCTGGGATTTGAACCCACAACCTTGTGATTGACAACCCAACAACCTAACCACCCAGGTTTTAATAACTTTAATATGTTTCCCGGTTCTCCGGTTTCCTCCTAAAGTCCAAACACATGGATTCAAGGTAAATTGAATGCTTTAAATTGCCCCATATAGATTGTGATTGTGGGTGTGTCTGTGTGAGTGAGTGCTTGTCCAGCGATAGATTAGAGCCCTGTGTTGGTTGATCTGCCCATAGCCCGAAACGTTCTCCCCTGGATGGGTATGGATCCCCCCTCAGCAACCCCTTAAAGCTTATCACCACCATAACACATCTGATCTGTTGGCACTGCAGTGTTCTTATTGACAAACACATACACTGAGCTACCACACCTTACCTGTGGGGTATATTTCATTCATTCATTATCTCCCGCTTTATCCTCTATTAGGGTCGCGGTGGGGTTCCCCATGCCCATCCAGGGGAGAACGTCTCGGGCGCCGGGCAGATACACCCAGGACAGGGCGCCAACCTATCGCTGGGCACACACTCACTCACACACACACACACACACACACACACACACACACACACACACACTCTACATGGGGCAATTTTGAGAATTCAATTGACTTGATCCATGTTTTTGGACTGTGGGAGGAAACCGGAGAACCCGGAGGAAACCCACGCAGACACGGGGAGAACATGGAAACTCCACCCAGATGGGGATTCGAACCGGGAATCCCTAGCGCTGAGAGGCGAACGTGCTAACCACTAAGCCACCGTGCCGCCTGTGGGGTATACCTGTCTATATTCAGTCTATTTAACTCCTCACTCAGTAAAACAACATTGATGGCGTAATCATGTATCTATTTTAAAGGATCTATTTTAAATCGATCAATTTTATAAAGGAGATTCAGATGACAGTTCCTCAGTATTGCTGACAATGTCATTTGAGAGAATTTTAAATAAATTTTATACAAACTTTTGTTAAATGAGTAATTTATGACAGTCAGTCAAGAAAGTGTACATTAAAATTGTTTATATTACCCTTAATTATATATATATATACTTACCAGCATCTTACCAGAAGTGCAATATATACATTATTTACATAATGTGCACTAGTAACAGTGAACGGTGCATTTAGAAGTGAAGTGTATAAATGTATATACATAAATGTAAACATGTTGTATACATATGTGTGTACAAGTGAAATTATCTATTCATTTATTTCATTCATTATCTTCCGCTTTATCCTCTATTAGGGTCGCGGGGGGTTCCCCATGCCTAACCTGGGGATAACTTTTTGGGCGCTGGGCAGATACACCCAGGACAGGACACCAATCCATTGCTGGCCACAAACTCACTTACACAAACACACTCTATATGGGGCAATTTTGAGAATTCAATTGACTTTAATCCATGTTTTTTTTTTTTGACTGTGGGAGGAAACCGGAGAACCTGGAGGAAACCCATGCAGACACAGGAAGAACATGATAAATATACATATATACAAATATATATTTATTTGTTATTATTTGGACCTATATTATTGCTAAAGAATAAATAAATAATTCCCAAGACTTTAATGACTATTATTAATTATAGCTGCCTTTGAAGATGTGATATATTTGGACGCAGACAGGATAGGTCCCCTTATTAGTATTTGTTTAATTATTGTTTCTATATCACCTTTTAGATTGTCACTGTAAATTTTAAAGCTGCTTTGAGAAAATTCACTATTGCAAAAAAGTGTCCTATAAATAACGAAACTTGAAACTTGAACTATGTTTTTTATCTGATGGGCCCGAGTCTCTGTTTATGATTTGTTTAATTTAAAAAGTGACACTTTATATTGAGCGGGGTATGTAAACCCTTGAATGAGCCTGTACAAATACACCACCACAGCCAAATAACTACAGGCCATATCCAACATTGCAAATTATTAAGCTGCTACTGGTTTTACCAATAAATCATTGTTCAGACAATTAGCAAGAACTAAGGAGCAAAGATAAAATCATGAAAGCATTGAAATGTTTGTTAGCCGAACATGTGTTTAATCTTTTATTGAAAAATAATTATTTTGTAATTTGCAAATTTGCTCAGACTTCATCTTAACCCACACTGTTTCAATATTATGGAAATGAAAAGGAGAGGCTATTACATTAAAAACTATTTAATTATTTTTAAGTCATAATCTTAATATGTAGCAGATTTGTGGTTTGGCCAATGTTTTCTTTTTCTTTTCATGTTTTCTTTCCAGGACCAATACAGTCTCAATTGAAAATCTAATTTAAGCATTAATTATGTTTTTCATTAACAATAAGTTAACAAAGCTTTTACAGGGAACAAAGTTCTGTATAATTTAAAGTAATGTTATGACCTGCTTGCTAAATTGAACATATTGGAAAAAAAATCATAAAATGTGTGCAGAACAAAAGGGGCTTGTAACCTAAAATCACAAATAATATCACATTTATATATATATATATATATATATATATATATATATATATATATATATATATATATATATATATATATAGAGAGAGAGAGAGAGAGAGAGAGAGAGAGAGAGAGAGAAAGTATATTAATATTATTTATATGTATATTCTATAAAATATTAATATTATATAATATATTAATATATAATTATATATTATTATATTATATTATTATATATATTATATATTATTAATATATATTAATAATTCATATTACATGAACCCAAAAAACATTTGAAACATTTAACATTTAAAACACATTTCTCAAAAAAAAAAAAAAAAAAAAAAAAAAAAAAAAAAAAAAAAATATATATATATATATATATATATATATATATATATATATATATATATATATATATATATATATATAATATAAATATATATATATACCAGACCATCAAATTGCTCTTTCTAAGGTTTTAAACAGATTGAAACAGAAAAAGTATTATCTTAGATACAGATACACAAGGATACACACAACAGATACACAAGGTTGGGTTTTTGCCAGTTTAAGGCGTGATGTGGTTTTTATCGTTGTGTGTGATGTTATGGAAACATTTTAGTTCACTGACATGCATTTCCACCTGCAGCAGGAATATTCCATGATTCCCCGGGTTATTATAAGAATTGTTGTTGAACCAACAATCACTAGGTGTGTTTTTAACAGTCTCCAAGTGAATCACATAGAAACGAGTAAATATATTTATTCTTTATTTGTCTTACACTTATTTAACCTGATTAAATGTATATATATATATATATATATATATATATATATATATATATATATATATATATATATATATATATATATATATATATATATATATATATATATATATATATATACATTACCATTTTTTAAAGATAAGATAAGATAAGATAAGATATGCCTTTATTTGTCCCACAATGGGGAAATTTACATTTTCAGCAGCAAGTTACAGTAGATGGGAGAGATAAAAAAATTTGATTTACTTATTAAAAGAAGTAAGTTTAAAAAAAATGAAATAAAATAATAATAATAATAATAATAATAATTCATTCATTCATTATCTCCCGCTTTATCCTCTATTAGGGTCGCGGTGGGGTTCCCCATGCCCATCCAGGGGAGAACATCTCGGGCGCTGGGCAGATAGACCCAGGACAGGGCGCCAATCCATCGCTGGGCACACACTCACTCAGACAGACACACTCTATATGGGGCAATTTTTGAGAATTCAATTAACTTGATCCATGTTTTTGGACTGTGGGAGGAAACCGGAGAACCCGGAGGAAACCCACGCAGACACGGGGAGAACATGGAAACTCCACCCAGATGGGGATTCGAACCGGGAATCCCTAGCGCTGAGAGGCGAACGTGCTAACCACTAAGCCACCGTGCCGCCAATAATAATAATAATAATAATAATAATAATAATAATAATAATAATAATAATAATAATAATAATAATAATAATAATAGAAATAGAAATAAAATGCTAAATATACAAGATATGAGTTATGTACATGATATTTAACACAGAGGGAAAAAATTATTTTATTTTCACAACTAATACATTTTATACCTAAAATAAAGTTTTTTTAATAAAATAAGTTTAATAAAATAAGTTTAATAAAAACTAATATTAAAATAATAATAAAAAAATAATTTAAATTATAAAAAACTGGGTCGTGAGCCACAATTCGCTTTCACTTCATGTACCACATGTGATGCAAATGACAATAAAGTCTCCTTAAATCCTTGAATATGTGGTCCATTTACACACAAACATTTATATACACAAAAATATTTAATTTTTGCAATGACACACAGTGGTCAATCTGTTTTTCTGCCTAATTACACAATGTAAATAACCTTACAATATATAGAGTAAACTATATACTCTGTAAAATATATAGTGTGTGTGTTTTTTCTGGTTTTTATATATTTATATTATCATTATTATTATTATATTTATTTTTCTTACTCATCCAGGACAGACGGCAAAGTAAGAATTTCATTGCGCAGGGAAACATGTTTCTATATGTGCATATACAAGTAAAAATAAAGCTTTGAATCTTGAATCTTGAATCTTGAATCTTAATTTGTTCTTCTTCTTCTCTTAATTAGGACCATCACATATTAGGTTCTATTTTGATAATGGATACTTCAAATTACTCAAATTAATTAAATGTGAGGTGTGTTAGTGTGTTGAGTGCATGAGTGGATCAGACACAGTTGTGTTGCTGAAGATTTTAAACATTGGTTTCAGTCTGAAGACACATCTGTACTGCTCCTCTTGATAAATTAGCTCAAATACACTTGTTGGTAGTATAACTGTAAATTGTGTATCTACAAGGAGCTTACAAAATGGACAATTTAAGTAGAAAACAGAATGTGTAAGTAATAAAGTGTGTACAAATGGCATTAAATACATTTATATTTGGTCATTCAGCAGGCGCTTTTATCCAAAGTGACTTACAAATCAAGTACAGGGTTGGTACAGCATCCCCGGAGCAACAAGTGTTAAGGGTTTTGCTCAGGGACGCACATCGACTGGGGTTTTAAATCCACATCGTTCATATTGACAGCCCAACACTGTAACAACCAAGCTACCACTCCCCAAAACGTACGTTTTATACCGAATATTGAAATAAATTATGTAGCATCTCCATCCATCATCTTCCGTTTTATCCTATATTAGGGTCACGGGGGGGGGGGGTCCCCATGCCCATCCAGGCGATAACGTCTAGGGCGCTGGGCAGATACACCCAGGACAGGGCGCCAATCTATCACTGGGCACACACTCACTCACAGGAACACACTCTATATGGGGCAATTTGGAGAACTCAATTGACTTGATCCATGTTTTTGGACTGTTCCTCCGGAGAACCCGGAGGAAACCCACGGGTAGAACATGGAAACTCCACCCAGATGGGGATTTGAACCAGGAATCCCTAGCGCTGAGAGGAGAACATGCCAACCACTAAGCCACCGTGCCGTGTAGCATCTCTTAATTGCTATAGTGTTAAACTGGGTCCTGGAGCAACACTTTTCACTTTATGTACCAAATGTGTTGCAAATGACAATTTGACAATTCAGTCCCCTTGAATCCTTAAATCTTTGAATATGTGGACCCTTTTAACATGTTGCATTACTGTACTGTATTATTGAATAAATATTTGCTGCTCACAACCAAAAACTACACATTTTCTACACTTACATACACATACAATTTTATTTTTGCAATGCCACACTGTGGTCGATCTGCCGAATTTGTTGTTGTTCTTCTTCTCATAATCAGGACGACCACGTATGACGTTCCATTTTGATGGTGGATACTTCAAATTACTAAAAATACTTACATGGGAGGTGAGTTAGTGTGTTGAGTGTTGATAAAAACTAAGATAAAAACTTACATTTTATACCTAATTTTTTTTTTTAAGTAACAACTCTTGTTAATTGCTTTTGGGTGAAACTGGGTCCTGGAGCCACAATTTCGTTTTCAGTTTATGTACCACATGTGATGCAAATGACAATTTAACAATTCAGTCCCTTTGAATCCTTAAATCCTTGAATATGTGGACCCTTTTGACATGTTGCACTACTGTACTGTATTGTAGAATAAATATTTGCTGCTTCACAACCACAAACTACACGTTTTCTACACTTATATACACATACAATTTTATTTTTGCAATGCCATACTGTGGTCTATCTGTTTTTCTACCTAATTTGTTGTTGTTCTTCTTCTCCTAATTAGGACGACCACGTATGAGGTTCTATGTTTATGGAGGATACTACAAATTACTAAAAATACTTACATGGGAGGTGTGTTAGTGTGTTATCTTCCACTTTATCCTCTACTAGGGTTGGGGGGGGGGGGGGGGGGGGGGGGGGGGGGGGGGGGGGGGGGGGGGGGGGGGGGGGGGGGGGGGGGGGGGGGGGGGGGGGGGGGGGGGGGGTGGGGGAGGGGGGGGGGGGGGGGGGGGGGGGGTGGGCAACTTACATTTTTACACTGGACTTACACTGGACAACTTACACTGGACAACTTACATTTTTTATCTAATATTTAAAAAAAAAAGTAAAAACTTCTCTTAAATGCTTTAGGGTTCTGGGTTCTGAAACCACAACTTTGTTTCCATTTCATGGATCTACATATAACGTCACTCTGTGGCGTTCGCCACTGCAAAATGGTGGAACGATCTTTCCAACTCTGTCCGTAAGGTAGAATCACTAAGCAGTTTTAATAAACTACTGAAGACACATCTTTTTAACAAATACCTGTTGTAAAAAAAAAAAAAAAAAAAAGGTGGGGGTGCATCAAATAACAATCAAGTTTGATGATTTTACAGTGTAGTTGCTTTTCTTCATAACTTCTGACTTGTAATGTTCTCATTTGTAAGTCGTTTGGATGAAAGCGTCTGCTAAATGACTAAATGTAGATGTAATGTAAATGTACTTTTGTTTTCATGTACCTCATTTTATATAACATTACATTTAAGTTGGGAAAGTTTTTAAAGTATTATTGACCTCAAATGCTAGACTGCTATACAAACCAGTGTTACTATAACATTTGCGGTCTCATTATGACTCAGTCCTAAGAGTTTTCTACACTTATGTACACATACAATTTTAGTTTTGCAATTATACACAATGGTCGATGTGTTTTTCTGCCTAATTTGTTCTTCTTGTCCTAATCAGGACCACCACATATGAGATTCTAAGTTGATGGTGGATACTTCAAAATACTAAAAATACTTACATGGGAGGTGTGTTAGTGTGTTGAGTGTATGATTTGGTCAGACTTACATTTACTAAAACTTACATTTTATACCTAATATTTAAAGAATATATTTAAAAAATGAATATAATTTCTCTTAATTGCTTTAGTGTGCAATTAAGAAAAATTTTATATAAAATGTGTGTGTGTGTGTGTGTGTGTGTGTGTGTGTGTGTGTGTGTGTGTGTGTGTGTATGCTGTATGTACCTCGTTTCATGCACCATTTCATGAAAGCTGGGACAGTTTTATTTAAGTCTTATTGACCTCAAATGGTAAACTGCTGTACAAACCAGTGTTACTATAATATTTCGGTCAGAAAAAAAATTTGTCACAAAGATTTCCAACATCACGCAAATAATCAGCTTTGCCTTTAACCCCTAAAACCAGTTGATCTGTGGTAAAGATTCAGTTAAAATGCCAGTTCTGAACTGCCTTATTGTGACACAGGTCAAATTGCCCTGCTGCCGAAGTTACAGCAAACACTGACCACACGCTGCACTGTTATGAGTTAAACAGTTTGCCCCTTTTAGGTGTGTTTACTAAACTGTGAGTCTGAACTCCAGGAAGAAATGATGGAAGAGGCGAGCCTTCCAGTTGCAGCACTCTGTTGTCTGTAAATACTTGCGCGCGCTCCAGACACATTAAGCGAGGAGGAGCGTTGAACAAGTTCGAATTACCAGCATTAACTCGGTATCAGCGGAGTCGCTGCACCTGCACTCACTCACTCACTCACACACTCACCCACTCACTCACACACTCACACACTCACACACTCACTCACACACTCACACACACTTTATTTACAACTCATTTTTTGAATGTAAATTCAACAAGCTGTATTCATTTACCAAAACTTTTAGGTGGTTGTGTCCGGTTTCCTCTCACAGTCTGAAAACAAGGATTCAAGGTAAATTGAATGCTCTAAATTGCCCCATATAGAGTGTGTTTGTGTGTCTGGATTTAGCGTATCGATTTAGCCAATTTAGCCAATCAATTTAAATTCCATTTATTATCTTCCGCTTTATCCTCTATTAGGGTCAAGGGGGGTTCCCCATGCCCATCCAGGGGAGAACGTTTCGGACGCTGGGCAGATACACCGAGGACTGGACGCCAATCTATCATTGGACACACACTCACTCACACAGACACACTCTATATGGGGCAATTTGGAGAACTCAATTGACTTGATCCATGTTTTTGGACTGTGGGAGGAAACTGGAGAACCCGGAGGAAACCCACGCGGACACGGGGAATCCCTAGCGCTGAGAGGAGAACGTGCTAACCACTAAGCCACCATGCCAATTTATTTAGCATAAATTGAATGCTCTAATTTGCCCCATATAGAGTGTGTGTGTGAGTGAGTGTGTGCCCAGCGATAGATTAGTGCCCTGTCCTTGTTGTATCTGCCCAGCGCCTGGAAGTTTCTCCACTGGATGGGCATGTGGAACCCCCATGCGACCCTAGTAGAGGATTAAAAATGAAAACTCTTTCATCACTAAGTAACAATAAAAAAACTTTTGAGACACACATCTTTATTATTAAATGTTTATATTTTATTCTGAGTGGCTTAGTGGTTAGCTCACCTTTCAGTGCTGGGGATCCAGGTTCTAATCCCAATTTGGGTGGAGTTTCCACGTTCTCCCTGTGTCCTCGTGGGTTTCCTGCAAGTTCTCTGGTTTCCTCTCACAGTTTCCTCTCCAAAAACATGGATCAAGTACAATTGAATACTCTAAATTGCCCCTATATAGTCTGTGTGTCTGTGTGAGTGAGTGTGTCCTGGGTGTATCTGCCCAAACCTTTATTCCATCCATTCATTATCTTCCGCTTTATCCTAGGGTCACGGGTCACAGGGGGTGTTCCCCATGCCCATCCAGAGGAGAACGTTTCGGGTGCTGGGAACAGGACGCCAATCTATAGCTGGGTACTCACTCATACACAAACACATAATATGTGGGGCAATTTAAAGCATTCAGTTTACCTTGAATCCATGTTTTTAGGCTGTGGGAGCAAACCGGAGAACCCGGAGGCAACCCACACAGACATGGGGAGAACATGGAAACTCCACCCAGATAGGGATTCGAACCTGGAATCCCCAGCTAAGCCACTAAACCTCCATGCCACCCCTAGATCCCAAACTTCTGGTCTTCATCCTAGAAAAAAAAGAACTTAATTTCTTCAACAGTTGGTTACAGCTGGCAGAACAGAGAGAGAACACTACTGGCTTTGGAGTTTCTTGAGCCTGGATGATAAAACAATTTGCCTAATTTGTAATCATTTTGCCCTTTTTTGGGACAAATGTACTGTATACTAAACTATAAAATCCCTTGCTTTAACACCCTCTACCCCAAGCTTCCACCGAACACCTGCCCCATTTTGCCCTTAGGGTCATCATGTGATGAAGAATATCATAAAACACATGATTATTATTAATTTCTTTTCGCTGCCGATTAAAGCAGGTTGCCGTACATTTTTTTAAATATATAAAAATCTGAGAAAAATAGGATTTCCATCAGTATAATTTCATATACCAGTTCCAGGGAAGTCAACAGCACATGCAAACGCAGAAAGCATATAAATATCAAAGGTGAAACATGGATTTCAGACTTGTAACATCCACCATGCATTCAGAGCTTTAAAAAAAAAAAAAAAACAACAAACCGAAGAGTCCAAAGGTAAAAACAAAGCTCAATTTGTATAATGTCCCAAAGGTCAGTCGGAACTTCCTCTTTTGCCCTTTCCCATAATCCTGAGGTTATCCATAAATGCAAAAGTCCTCACCGTCGTCAGGCTAATTCTTTTAAAGACACTCTTTATGTCTTACAATATCTCTGCTCTTTGACCAAAGTGAAATCTTTCAGGGCTTTTATAGAATATTTGGGGGCAATAGTGTTAAGAGACAACAAACATAGCATACTGTGTCCGACTGTTTTGCTATTTTATCCTAAAATATTTAACATGTCAACATGATGTAAACGTTATCATACGATTGTGAGGCACTGATTACAGAGGGGAAAGTCCTGAGAAGCTGGCTGCTGGGGAAAATAGATTTCTAATTTTATACACTTGGTTCATTTACATATCATAGAAAATGTTATTTACATTGAATAAATTAACTGAAAGATGGGTTTGGCATGAGGGATTAGTGGTTAGCATGTTCTCCTCTCAGCACTGGGGATTCCCGGGTCAAATCCCAATCTGGGTGGAGTTTCCATGTTCTCCCCGAGTATGTTTGGGTTTCCTCGAGGTTCTCCTGTTTCCCCCCACAGTCCAAAAACATGGATCTAGCGTAAATTGAATGCTCTAAATTGCCCCATATAGAGTGTGTCTGTGTGAGTGAGTGTGTCCATTGAATGATTGGTGTCCTGTCCTGGGTGTATTTGCCCAGCATCCAAAAAGATCTCCCCTGGATAGGCATGGGGAACCCCACCGCGACCCTAATAGAGGATAAAGTGGAAGAAAATGGATGGATGAATAAATTATTTGATAGTTGGGGACGGGTGGTTTAGTGGTTAGCACGTTTGCCTCTCAACGCTGGTGATTCCCGGGCCGAATCCCAATCTGGATGGAATTTCCATGTTCTCCCCGTGTCCGTGTGGGTTTCCTCCGGGTTCTCCGGTTTCCTCCGACAGTCCAAAAACATGGATCAAGTCAATTGAGTTCTCCAAATTGCCCCATGTGTGTGTGTGTGTGTGTGTGTGTGTGTGTGAGTGAGTGAGTGTGTGCCCAGCAATAGGTTGGCGCCCTGTCCTGGGTGTGTCTGCCCAGCGCCCGAAACGTTCTCCCCTGGATGGGCATAGGGAACCCTACCACGACCCTATTATAGGATAAAGCGGAAGATAATGAATGAATGAATGAATGAAAAATTGCCCCATATAGAGTGTGTCTGTGTGAGTGAGTGTGTGCCCAGCGATAGATTGGCGTCCTGTCCTGGGTGTATCTGCCCAGCGCCCGAAACGTTCTCCCCTGGATGGGCATGGGGAACCCCACCGTGACCCTAATATAGGATAAAGCGGAAGATAATGAATGAATGAATGAGTCCAAAAACATGGATCTAGCGTAAATTGAATGCTCTAAATTGCCCCATATAGAGTGTGTCTGTGTGAGTGAGTGTGTCCAGTGATAAATTAGCGTCCTGTCCTGGGTGTATTTGACCAGCGTGCAAAAGGTTCTCCCCTGGATGGGCATAGGGAACCCCCCCACAACCTTAGTAGAGAATAAAGGGGAAGATGAAGATAATGGATGAATGAATGAAGAAATTAATTGATAGTTGGTGGCTTAGTGGTTAGCACGTTTGCCTCTCAGCGCTGGGGATTCCCGGGTCGAATCCCAATCTGGGTGGAGTTTGCATGTTCTCCCCGTGTCTGTGTGGGTATTCTCTGGGTTCTCTGGTTTCTTCCCACAGTCCAAAAACACAGATTTAGCGTAAATTGAATGCTCTAATTCGCCCCATATAGAGTGTGTCTGTGTGAGTGAGTGTCCAGTGATAGATTGGCGTCCTGTCCTGGGTGTATCTGCCCAGCGCCTGAAACATTCTCCCCCGGATGGACATGGGGAACCCCCCCCCCCCTCCCCGCGACTCTAATAGAGGATAAAGTGGAAGATAATGGATGAATGAATAAATTAATTGATAACTGGTGTTGGTACGGTGGCATAATGGTTAGCATGCTGGTCTCTCAATCCGAATCTCAATTGAATCTCAATCCGGGTTCTCCGGTTTCCTCCCACAGTCCAACAACATGGATTCAAGGTAAATTGAATGCTCTATATTACCCCATATAGAGTGTGTTTAGCACATTCACCTGTCAGTGTTGGGGATTTCAGGTTCGAATCCCAATCTGGGTGTAGTTTCCATGTGTCCGCGTGGGTTTCCTTCAGGTTCTCCAGCTTCTTCCCACAGTCCAAAAAACAGGGATTCAAGGTAAACTGACCTCTTTATATTGCCCCTATGTAGTCTGTGTGTGTGTGTGCGAGTGTGTGCCCAGCACCCTGTCCTGGGTGTATCTGCCCAGCTCCTGAAACTTTGCCCCTGGATGGACACACAACCCCCCCATGACCCTAGAGGGGAATATACGCCCATCGACGTAGATATATTCACAAGATCCGGTTCTAACGTGGCAGGGGCAAGGATTAAAAAAGACTATTGATGGGTGGAGGTGTATATTATCACCTAGCATCTTACACAGGGTGTAATATTGGACCCTTTATGTCTTGTTGATGTTACTTGATTATGTTACTCTAGCATAAATTTAGAAATATAATAGTATCCAACAATAATAATTATTTAAATTGAGAATTGTAAGGTTGGTTTGATGCACTTCAGCAGTGTTTACAACCACGTACTGAGCACGATCAAAAGCTACCTGTGGCATTTGAACCTGCACGAAAGTTGTAAACGGGCCTAAAAGTAAACACTATAAAGAGATGGCAGAAGGATTAGGATTGTTAGGAATCACTGGGCTGTGACCCAGGCACCTACAGTCTGGAATTTCCGTGGCAATGAACAGCTTACTTTGCATAAAATCAATCAAATAGACCCAGTTTGCCTTTAAGCCGGAGCCAAAAACAAAAGTGTTTCGAACAAAAAGATTTAACTGTCATTCAGATGTACCAATTTTCCCAAAAATGTCTTACTCATGCTGATGAGCGATAATAAGACTAAAGTCCTATGAAGATACATTCCACACTTAGACATTAGAAACCGAGATAAATATTCATTCATTCATTTTCTTCTGCTTTATCCTCTACTCGGGTCGCGGAGGGTTCCCCATGCCCATCCAGGGGAGAACGTTTCGGGCGCTGGGCAGATACACCCAGGACAGGACACCAATCTATCACTGGGTACACACTTACTCACACAGAACACAGAAAGATACACTATATGGGGCAATTAAGAGCATTTGATTTAACTTGATCCATGTTTTTGGACTGTGGGAGGAAACCGGAGAACCCGGAGGAAACCCACGCGGACACGGGGAGAACATAGAAACTCCACTCAGACTGGGATTCAAAGTTGGAATCCCCAGCGCTGAGTGGAGAACATGCTAACCACTAAGCCACCGTGCCGCACTCTACATATATATCCATCCATTATTTTCTGCTTCCCTCTACTAGGGTCGCGGGGGGAAGTTCTCCATGCCCATCCAGGGGAGAACGTTACAGGTGCTGGACATGGCGCCATCTTATCACTGGGCACACACTCACACAGACACACTCTTTATGGGCAATTTAGAGCATTTGATTTAACTTGCCACATGTTTTTGGACTGTGGAGGAAACCGGAGAACAAGGTAACTCCACCCAGATTGGGATGCGAAGCGGGAATCAATAGCACTGAGAGGTGAACGTGCTTTCCACTAAACCATCATGCTGCCCTCTAAATATACATCCATCCATTATCTTCCGCTTTATCCTCTACTAGGGTGGTGGGGGGTTTCCCATGCCCATCCCATGCCCAGGGGAGAACGTTTCGGGCATTTGGGCAGATACACCCAGGACAGGACGCCAATCTATCACTGGGCACACACTCACTCACACAGCCATACTCTATATGGGGCAATTTGGAGCATTCAATTGACCTTGATCCAAGTTTTTGTACTGTGGAAGGAAACCGGAAATCCCGGAGGAAACCTACGCTGACACGGGTAGATGCTGTAGAGCAGAGCAACCTAAGCAAAGAAGCCCAGATGTTCCTATCCTCAGCTACCTCTTCCATGAGGCCCACCGAAGCGTTCCAAGGCCAATCGAGAGACATAATCGCTAATAATTTCTCTCGTATGTGCCATTAATAAATGTGCAATCTCAGATAAAAACAATGACAGAGGGGACATCCCCCGGGGTGCTGAATGGCAAATTTAGTCTTTTAAAGCTTCCGGATGTGAGTTTGAATAAACACTCTTCAGTCCTGCATGTAAACCATCACAGATGCTTTCATTGACCCAGCACGGAGCGTTCGATGACATCAGCGTCAGCTGCCCAGCCACCTGTATTTACTGCCAACGCAAAAACATATTACTAATAGAGTTGCATGACTAGTATTAGGTGGAAAGTTAGCCGGAAGCAGTGACTTAAGACAGCAAGTATATTAAATATTCAAAAATAACTATAATAAAAATCGTAAGTTGCGTTTTTGCAAATTTCTAAAACTCATGTCTTTGTCAGGAGACATATCATGGCCAATATTAGGGGGTTTGAAGGAAATTATTCCTGATGCAAATCAGTAAAATGTGAATATTATAATATATATTGGTTTATAATATATTGTAATATACTGATCACTAAAAAAAGAAGAGATATAATATAAGGTCAGCTTATGTGCTCATAATATTAGCACACAATAATTAAATACACTCCTGTGGTGTTTAAATATCTCAATCTCAAAATCTAATCCCTTTATCTTTCACTTAATCCTCTAGGGGGGGTCTTTATGCCCATCAAGGGGAGAACGTTTCAGGTGCTGAGCAGACATACTCAGGACAGAGCACCAATACATCACCTAGTACACACACACAAACACATACATATTAGTTCATTCTTTCATTATCTTCCACTTTATACTTTGTTGGGGGGGTCCCATGCCCATCCAAGGGAGAATGTTTCAGGGCACTGGGCATATGCTCACACAGACACACTGTTCCACGTTTTCAGACTGTGGGCAGAAACCGGAGATCCCGGTGGAAACCCACGCTGACATGACTCCACCCAGGTTGGGATTCGAACCAGGATTCGAACCTGAGAGGTGGACATACTAACCACTCTGCCTATCTATGCCTAGATTGTTATACAAATCATAGACATTATGCTCAAATGTAATATAAAATTAAAATATCTTAATATATGTAGTCTCCGGTGGCACAGTGGCTTAGTGGTTAGCATGTTCTCCTCTCAGCACTAGGGATTCCTGGTTTGAATCCCCACCTGGGTGGAGTTTCCATGTTCTCCCCGTGTCCGCGTGGGTTTCCTCCAGGTTCTCCGGTTTCCTCCCACAGTCCAAAAACATGGATCAAGTCAATTGAGTTCTCCAAATTGCCCCATATAGAGTGTGTATGTGTGCAAGAGTGAGTGCCCAGCGATAGATCCTAGGTGTATCTGCCCAGCACCCGAAACGTTCTACCCTGGATGGGCATGGGGAACCACTAAGTATTGAATCAGGGCGGCACGGTGGCTTAGTGGTTAGTATGTTTTCCTCTCAGCCCTAGGGATTCCCTGTTCGAATCCCAATCTCGGTGGAGTTTCCAAGTTCTCCCCGTGTCCGCGTGAGTTTCCTTCGGGTTCTTCGGTTTCCTTCCACAGTCCAAAACCATGGATCAAGGTTAATTGAATTCTCCAAATTGCCCCATATAGAGTCTGTGTGTGTGTGTGTGTGTGTGTGTGTGTGTGTGTGTGTGTGTGTGTGTGTGTGTGTGTGTGTGTGTGTGTGTGTGTGTGTGTGTGTGTGTGTGTGTGTGATTGAGCGTGTGCCCAGTGATAGATTGGTGTCCTGTCCTGGGTGCATCTGCCCAGTGCCTGAAACGTTCTCCCCTGGAGCATTGTGACTCCCCCCCCCTGCCCTGCGACCGTAGTATAGGATAAAATGGAAGATAATGGATGAATGGAATTATCAAATCCCAATGTGGTTAAAGTCTTCTCCAGGTTTTTCTGTTTCCTCCCACTATTCAAAAACTTGTATTTAAGGTAAACTTGGCTGCTGTAAATTGCCCCATATACAGTATAGTCTGTAACCAATGATGTATTGGCGCCCTCTCGTGGTGTGTATCTACCCAGCGACTGAAACGTTCTTCCCTTGATGGGCATGAGGTAAAATTTTTAGTAAAAATGTTGCCACTTATTTTTAATTCGGCTTTAAACATAGTACCACGTATGTATTTAAATACACGTTCTACATATACGAAAACAATAATAATATATAAAATAAAATAATAATAATAATAATAATAATAATAATAATAATAATAATAATAATAATAATGCATTTGTTTTGCATAATTTGTCCTCCGACACGATAATATATATTATATTACGATATAATATATATATAGTATATAGAGAGGGTATAGTAAAACAAAGTTCCAAAAACAGACATCAAATGTATTTATTTTTTTAAATAACAAACTTTTATGAATTCGTTCGAGGAACATCATAGAGGAATCACCGCTGAGGCGCGTGTCGAACTCTGACCACACGAGGGCAGTATTACAACATGAACGCAACGTCTTAGTAGCGATAGGCGAGCTGGCCAATCAGAAGGCTGGGTGACTTTTAAAAGCGGAAAGATTTGAAACGGAAACAAACACACGAATCTGAACGAGCGAAGAGTCGAACCGACGCTGTTTATCCGCAACTATCCGGTAACGGGAATCAGACTTTCACACGCTTTTTAGTATTAAAACGTGTTTAGAAACGTAGCTTGAGTTTTAATTAAATAAAAGCTGTTATAATTGTTGTTAGTAATCAACTGTTACGGTATTTAACCTGCTTCAACGTTGATAACTGATATACACCAGGCATTACGGTACAAACGCATGGTTTAAATGAACAACTTTAACGTCTGAAGTTTAGGTTTATTATTTCTGTACTGTTACATTTGGGAGTATAGTGACGGGTTCTTAGTTTATTACATAACGATACCAAGTCAGAAAACGAGGGCGACCCAGATACACAGTGAGCAACAAGTGTTTTGTGGTATACATTTGTTAAATGACGACTTAATGTTGTGTGTGTGTGTGTGTGTATATATATATATATATATATATATATATATATATATATATATATATATATATATATATATATATATATACACTCTGTATTATATCTCTATATTTACACATCTGTCTTCTTTCTCTATCAACATGTTATATGTACTCATGTTATATGAACTCAAATTAGACCCCTTTTTTAGCGTAATTTTCATAGTTTGAATCAAACTGGAAAACCTGAATTTTAACTGTCATCATAATTTTAGCTTACAGTAACTGCAGTGGTTAAGACCTTTAATGTTATAAGAAGGACCCATATATTTATCCCCAAGTTTCTAAAAGGTTAGGGATGTAGACAGTTCAGTTTCAGTCACAGGATGTGGGGTCGTGTAACAGACACCGTGGTGATCTTGAATGCCACCGTCATGGATTTAATTTCAATTTTGTTAAATGGAAACTTGACTGAGGACGGCATGGTGGCTTAGTGGTTAGCATGTTTGCCTCTCAGCGATAGGGATTCCCAGTTCGAATCCCAATCTGGGTGGAGTTTCCATGTTCTCCCCGTGTCTGCGTGGGTTTCCTCCGGGTTCTCCGGTTTCCTCCCACGGTCCAAAAACATGGATGAAGTCAATTGAGTTCTCGAAATTGCCCCATATAGAGAGTGTGTTTGTGTGAGTGTGTGCCCAACGATGGATTGGCGCCCTGTCCTGGGTGTGTCTGCCCAGCACCCGAGACGTTCTCCCCTGGATGGGCATGGGGAACCTGACCGCGACCCTAGTAGAGGATAAAACGGAAGATAATGGATGGATGGAAACTTGACTGTGTGATTCGTTAAACACAAATGATGACGTTGTCGTGGTACATGATGGTCATTAATTTGCTGGTTGCTTTTCCACTTAGAGAGTGAAGCATCATGGATGCCATGATCTATCTTGGTCAGGAAAATGACCGACTCGCCGCTTCAATCAAATCTCGCCAGAGGCTCCAGTCTGCTCCTGGTAAGTGAGGGATTTATTGACAAATTTTGTTTTAATCTGGCCGCTGTTTAATAAGTATTCATTAATAATGAAGCAGCACTGTGTGATAAGATGTCATGAGCAGAATTTTCTTTTCGTTGGCTGCTGAAGGAGGATGAGCTACAATCAGACCTCTTCAACTTATTCAAAACTCTGCAGCCCAACTTGTGTTTAACCAGCCCAAGCGAACTCATGTCACTCCATTACTCAATTCCCTCCATTGGCTCCCTGTAGCTGCTGCATTCAGTACAAGTCACTGACTGGCCTACAGAACCATTTCTGGATCTTCCCCCTCCTACCTTCACTCTATCTTTTCAAAATACACTCCACTTTGCTCCAGTGATCACCACCTAGCGACTCCACCTCACCGAGGAGCTCATTCTCACTCCGTGGCGTTTACCACTGCAAAATGGTGGAACGATCTTCCCAACTCTGTCCGTAAGGCAGAATCACTAAGCAGTTTTAAGACTACTGAACTACTGAAGATGCATCTCTTTAACAAATACCTGTTGTAGAAAAAAAAGGGGGCAGCATCAAATAACAATCAAGTTTGATGAATTTACAGTATAGTTGGTTTTCTGCATAACTTCTGACTTGTAATGTTCTCATTTGTAAATCGCTTTGGGTAAAAGTGTCTGCTAAATGTGAATGCTTTGGTCATCCCAAGGTTGCAACATAACTGGGAGGTTTCTTGCCACTGGTGCTTCGGCTTGCTTTTTGGGGGGATTCAGGCTCATAACACTGAAGTTACTTTGTGACAATGTATTGTTGTAAAAATCGCTATTTACAGTAAATAAACTACTTGAACTTTGTTTGTAGATCGAATTCTGAAAACGCCTTTGAAGTCTCGGCAAGGAGTTCCTTCTCTGTCAGGCCGCAAAGCTTTTGGAATAGTCAACAAGACTGTGGCAACACCAGTAGCCTCTCAGAAAACTGAAGCGGTCACTAAACCCCAGGTTAGTTTCTGAGGTGATTGCATTGATGGTGGTGATTCTATCCAGAAATAAATACTGTTTTTCTGTTTCAGCAGCGTAAAGTGGTTCCTCCGACTGAGGATTATCCAGAGATCGAGAAATTCTTCCCATATGATCCAAGTGGTAGGTTTTATTACATTCGCCAGTGAAATTGACTGTCATGTACAGATTAGCGTCTTAAATTTGAATACATTGATTATATTGTTTGCAAGAGTATCGGTTGACTTATTTATAAAGTTACTTATTTTTAACATCCACTCCGACATGCGCATACTACCTTCTCCAAAGCTGCAGGTGGTGCTACCTCATTATTGCTTTACCTTGTACCTTATAAGAGAGGCATGTGGAAAAACGGATAGAGATGTACCGGTAGGCTCTGCAACTCGTCCTGTGAAATACAGACTTGCCCTTTACTTGATTGCATGTTGCATCCCATATTTAACTGATGCATAAATAAATAAAGGTTTCTGCTCAAACCCACACCTTTTTAAAAATGTCGTACATGATCCTCCACCATGTCCTTACAGCATAAACAGTAAATGTTACACTGTTGTGATGGATTTTATATCTGATTATGGTGGGGGTGTACAAGAACCCCCACCATAATCAGATATACACCCCCACGTGTGTGTATGTGTGTGTATGTATATATATATATATATATATATATATATATATATATATATATATATATATATATATATATATATATATATATATATATATATATATATATATATATATATATATATATATATAATTTTTTTTTTTTTTTAATAAACCCCACACACACACACGTGTGTGTGTATGTATATATATATATATATATATATATATATATATATATATATATATATATATACACACACACACACACACATTTCCTAGATTAAAAATATTTGACCTGCACAGATATCATTAGACTTGATTTATGTTCTCTAGAATGTTAAGTTTTTTGAGTTTGAGAAGGTAAATTGGGTATGAATCAGCTCCAGATGTTTGTGATCTCTTCAGGGTCTCCCTCTCTAAAGTACATGGTTACACTCCGATGCCCCTTTGACTTTTAATTGGAATAAGGAGCTTAGAACCTAAAATGATTAAAGGGATCATTTGTACCTTCTGTGTTTGTGTGCTTTTTTAAATGTATTAATGATTTCTTTTTTTTTTTTTTTTTTTTTAATAACCATTTCTAGAGTTTGAAGTTTACAGTGTCCCTGAGGAAATCTGTCTCAGTCGGTTCTCTCTGGCTGGCTTGAAAAGACCACAGTGGCCTGCAGCTGTGCCCGAAGACGATTTCAGCCCCGTCGAGCCATGTCTGCCCCTCTCTCCCATAAAACTGCCTTCAGGTAGAATTCGAATTCTGTTATTCACACCTGCACAGCAATGCGAAATACACTGGACTAATTACATATCTCTTATTGGAACAGAGAGCTGCCATGATAACCTCATCGCGTTCCTGGAAACCATCAATGAGCTGACTGTAGACCTGCCACCCGAGTGTGATGACTGATGTGAAGTTGAGCTTTTGTAAATTATTTTCACTTAAAATGTTTTCTTGTTTTAAATTCCTGTATTAGACTTTGACTCTGAATTAAAACTAAGTTACTCTTTAAGCCGGAGTTTTAAATTTGCTTTCCATTCACAAAGCCACTGAGCTGGACCAGAATCAGCTTTTAAAGCAAGTATATATTCGATGTAGATGTACATCTTACAACACTTGCTCATTGTATTTTAATGCATAATATAGAGGAATATTATTCTGAACCTTGTTACATTCAGATTAGAGGTGGGGGGGGGGTGGAATTAACCCTACGTTTACATGGTTCCTATTATGTGAGAGCTTTTTAGTTCAGGACCTATTACGTTGCAGCATGAAGGTGTACCACGGGACAGGATGTATAATGGTGTGGTTGGGAGAGTTATCTTCCACTTTATCCTCTATTAGGGTTCCAGGGGAGTACGTTTTAGGCACAGGGTGCCGATCCATCACTGGGCACCATCTGTCCATTGTCTTCTGCTTTATCCTTTACTAGGATGGTGGGGGGGGGGGGGGTTCCCCATACCCATCCAGGGGAGAATGTTTTTGGTGCTGGGCAAAGGGCAGGTGCCAACACCCAGGACAGGACGCCAATCCATCAATGGACACACACTCTCTCACAAACACAATCTATATGGGGCAATTTGGAGAGTTCAATTGACCTTGATCCATGTTTTTGGACAGGGAGGAAACCCACCGGGAGAACATACTCCTCCCTAGTGCTGAGAGGAACATGCTAGCCACTATACCAATCTCTGGGCACACTTAACCTTATTAAACTACAATACAGTTTAGGCCAAGCTCTCTGACCCAGCATTCTCACCTCCATGGATACTAAAAGGGCAAATAAATTCCACGTACACTTAAATCCATAACACAGATTAAAAACAAATTTTTAAATTGTTTTATATAAAAAAAATAGCTTACAGCACAAAGAAAATACAATATATCCCAAAATTTTTATTGTTTGTATTCATCTGTCCAGCTCCACATCAGAAGACAATAAAGTGCACGTGTAACTCAATAAAATCGAAATCTCTGCGAGACAATAGCGAAGACGAGCAGAAGAGAGACGTCATTAGCTATTTACACTGGTTAGTAATAAAAGAAATGTTAGTTTTGTATAAAAATATGAGGACAATGTTAATAGCACCAGGTTTAAGACCTTATAAAAGTGTTTATGTGAATGTTTGTTTCTATACAGCAACAGCAGACACAGGCTTTCAAAGTGAATGGACGTCACACGTTTGCTATTTTCCAAGCTTTCCGTACGTTTCAACGTTCTCCACCCCACGTTCTGTAACATCCTCCACCTCTAGTCCAACATTCCACATTTATGTCTCCCGACGTGAAAATAAATTAGTCCTCTGTGTTTCAGGTCCGTTCGTATCCGTCGTACTCTTCAGGACACTGTTCTGTAATCTGATTGGCTCTTAAGAATTTGGTCCCCGAGCTGCGCTTCTTTTAAATTGCTTCACTGTTTTTATTTGTTTCCGGTGCATGAGGAGGAACGGAATGTTGGAAGTTTACTTTGCCGTCCAGTCCGAGCACGTTCTTTAAGTTCCCTTCTTAGATTCCCATTCCTGAAACAAATCGACGTTATAAGTCAAAACTTTGCATCGTGTAGACACACATATAGCATAAGGGTTTAAAACATAGCTGTCTACTAGATTTATATTATATTCGGATTTACCCCCACAATTCCAGAAACATGGATTCATGGAAAATTTAATGCTCTAATTTGCCCCATATAGTGTGTGTTTGTGTGAGTGAGCGAGCGTGTGCCCAGTGATACATTAGTGTCCTGTTCTGGGTGTATCTGCCCTGTGCCCGAAATGTTCTCCCCTGGAAGGGCATGGGGAACCCCATCCTGCAACCCTAGTAGAGGATCAATGTATATATTATACATGAACCAAAGTTAAAGTTCTTCATTAAAGTTCCTATATGAAAATTGTGTTCTGTTTTGGACTTACATTACATTTGGTCATTTATTGGACGCTTTTATCCAAAGCGACTTACAAGGTGAGCACAGGGTTCATCACAACATCCCTGGAGTAATGAGGGTTAAGGGCCTTGCTCAAAGACCCACACTGGTAACTTCAGTGGACCTGAGATTTGAACCCCCAACCACTGAGCTACCACGCCATAAAGACTTTGTCTTTATGCTTTATTTTTAAAAATAAAACTGGAAAAGAAGTTTCATAACATCTCATCACTCATTATCTTCCGCTTTATCTTCTACTAAGTTCGCTGGGGTTCCCCATGCCCATCCAGGGGAGAACGTCTCGGGCGCTGGGCAGATACACCCAGGACAGGCCGCCAATCCATCACTGGGCACGCACTCTACACAAACACACTCTATATGGGGCAATTTGGAGAATTCAATTTACATTCTCCCCTGGACGGGCATGGGGAACCGCCCCCACAACCCTAGTAGTGGATTAAGCGGAAGATAATGGATGGATGAATTATGCGATATTATCCATTTTCTAAAATCAATATCTTAAAATAACCAATGAAATACATACTAGACATTCAAAATACATAAACTCCCTCCAATATGTAGCAGGACAAAAGTGAGATGAGGTTTTATCATGTATATAATCCATGTATCAATTATTCTCCGCTTTATCCTCTATTAGGGTCGCGGGGTTCCCCATGCACATCCAGGGGAGAACGTCTCGGGTGCTGGGCAGATACACCCAGGACAGGACGCCAATCTATCATTGGACACACACTCACTCACACAGACACACTCTATATGGGGCAATTTGGAGAATTCAATTGACCTTGATCCATGTTTTTGGACTGTGGGAGGAAACCGGAGAATCCGGAGGAAACCCACAGGGACATGGGGAGAACATGGAAATTCCTCTCAGATTGGGATTCGAACCTGGATCCCCAGTGCTGAGAAGAACATGCTAACCACTAAGCCACCCATGTACAGTTGTGATCAAATTTATTCAACCCCCACTGAAATAAAGTGTTTTGGCCAGTTTGACATTGATTTGGATCATTTCAGTCATCTTATTTACAATTATATCAAAGAGGCACTTATAAATTAGACAAATATAACATAATATTTATGATGGAATAACCACAAATGTCTTTACTGTGCTCACATCATTATCAGTTTTATTCAACCCCCTAGTGACATTATTTTTTAGTACTTAGTACAACATCCTTTTCCAGTTATGACAGCTTTCAAGCGTGAAGCATAGCTTGACACAAGTGTCTTGCAGCGACCTATGGGTATCTTAGCCTATTCTTCATGGGCAAAAGCCTCCAGTTCAGTCACATTCTTAGGCTTGCGCACTGCAACTGCCTTCTTTCGGTCCCACCAGAGGTTCTCAATTGGATTTAAGTCTGGTGATTGCGATGGCCACTCTAGAATGTTCCAGCCTTTCATGTTCAACCATGCTCTAGTGGACTTGGATGTGTGCTTCGGATCATTGTCCTGTTGGAAGGTCCAACGTCTCCCAAGCCGCAGGTTTGTGACTGACTCCATCACATTTTCCTCCAAGATCTCCTGGTACTGAAGGGAATTCATGGTACCCTGCACACGTTGAAGCTTTCCTGTACCATTAGAAGCAAAACAGCCCCAAAGCATAATTGACCCCCCGCCATGCTTCACAGTAGGCAAGGTGTTCTTTTGTTCATAAGCCTGGTTCTTCCTCCTCCAAACATAGCGCTGGTCCATTGTCCCAAACAGTTCTAATTTAGTTTCATCTGACCACAGTACACTGTCCCAAAACCTTTGTGGCTTGTCCACATGACTTTTGGCATACTGCAGTCGACTTTTCTTGTTCTTTGGAGTCAGCAAGGGGGTGCGCCTGGGAGTTCTGGCATGGAGGTCTTCGTTATGCAGTGCGCGCCTTATTGTCTGAGCTGAAACTTCAGTGCCCACATCTGACAGGTCTTTTTTCAGTTCCTTAGCAGTCACGCGGGGATTTTTCTCCACATTACGCTTCAGGTAGCGCACAGCAGTCGCGGTCAGGATCTTCTTTCTGCCACGACCAGGTAACGTTTCCACTGTGCCCTTTAACTTGAACTTGCGAATGATACTTCCGATAGTGTCTCTTGGAATATTTAACAACTTCGCAATCTTTTTATATCCATTGCCATTCTTGTGAAGAGCAATAACCTCTTCTCTTGTCTTCTGGGACCATTCTCTTGCCTTCACCATGCTTGTAAACACACCAGTAGATGTCTAGAAGGAGCTGAGTATCACAGTCCTTTTAAATCTGCTTAATTGGTGCTTATCATGCTTGATTGCTGCTCGTTGACATCCACAGGTATTTTCAATACCTGATTGAAAACACTGGAATGAACCTCTGTTCTTATGAGTGGTAGTTGTAAAGGGGTTGAATAATTGTGTCAATGAAGAAATCACAATAAGGCCATTTAATACTTTATGACAAAAACAATTGATGCTATCTTAGTTGCATTTAGTTCTTTAACAAGTCCTTGTAAGATTTCATTATGAACACAATTACAAATGTGCACTGAATTCCATAAAACCCTTCGCAGCATTGGGGGTTGAATAAATTTGATCACAACTGTATATTATAATAATAATAATAATATTTATTATTATTATTATTATTATAATTAAAATGGTGGCACGGTGGCTTAGTGGTTGGCACGTTCGCCTATCAGCGCTAGGGATTCCCGGTTCGAATCCCTATCTGGGTGAAGTTTCCATGTTCTCCCCGTGTCCGCGTGGGTTTCCTCCGGGTTCTCCGGTTTCCTCCCACAGTCCAAAAACATGGATTAAGTCAATTGAATTCTCAAAATTGCCCCAAATAGAGAGTGTCTGTGTGAGTGAATGTGTGCCCAGCGATGGATTGGCGCCCTGTCCTGGGATTGGCATCTGCCCAGCGCCCGAGACGTTCTCCCCTGGATGGGCATGGGGAACCCAACCGCGACCCTAATGGAGGATAAAGCGGGAGATAATGAATGAATGAATCAAAAGAGAAAGTAGTAAAAACACATGTTAGGAAAATTTGCTTTCATCCCTCACCCCCTGAGCAATTTAAACGGCCAGCAGGTGTCACTGTTGCAGTGCCAGTAAAAAGTTCCCAATCAACCCCTTCAAGCACTTATAACCAACCCACTGCAGAGAACCTACCACATGCAGTCCTGCAGCAGCAATCCCTACTTATCTGTAGGCTTTATAGACTAAAGTATTAAGACATCCTTCACATCACACCTACAGACACTCTATATATTAAAAGAACCAATGAAATACATACTACAGATTCAAAATACATTAATTCCCCCCAATATTTCCTTCAACCGCGGCATGGTGGCTGAGTGCTTAGCATGTTCTCCTCTCAGCTCTAGGGATTCCTGGTTCGAATCCCAATCTGGGTGGAGTTTCCATGTTCTCCCCGTGTACGCGTGGGTTTCCTCCGGGTTCTCCGGATTCCTCCCACAGTCCAAAAACTTGGGTCAGGGTAAATTGAATTCTCCAAATTGCCCCATATAGAGTGTGTCTGTGTGAGTGAGTGTGTGCCCAGTGATAGATTGGCGCCCTGTCCTGGGTGTATCTGCCCAGCGCCCGAAACGTTCTCCCCTGTATGGGCATGGGGAACCCCCCCCCCCCGTGACCCTAATAGAGGATAAAGCTGAAGATAATGGATGGATGGATTTCCTGCAACTGTCTAATGATTAGTAGAGGGGGTGGCACTGAGATGATGCTGTTCCAGGGAATCCTCTCAACTAGTAGAGTCAGCAGTATCTGCCCCTTTTAGTTATGCTGTTCTAGTCAGTGATGCCGGAGTCACATGCTGCGCACAGTGTCAATCAAACTCTGGTTAATACTTAAATACTGGGCTTTAACTGCTTTACTTGTTCGTTTCTGGTGAGGTGTAGCCAATTTCCTGGAGGTGTCGTCAGCCTTTTATCCATGGTTCTACGGCAATTACTGGATGGAACCTGGATTTCTATTGGACTGGCGGTCCTGCAGGACACCCTCAATGGACTTCTATAGTTGTCCAATCGTTAAATACGGATCACATGATCAGCACACAATCTGTACATAGCTGTCCTACACTGTTGATGCTGCCGACCGCTCAAGGAGGACGAGTACCTCACTGAGTCTTGGTCCTCACAAGGTTTCTTCCTTAAAATAACAACAAAAAAGGGGGTTTTGTCTTGCCGCTGTCGCTTCGGCTTGCTCTTTGGGGGTTTCAAGTTTCTTTTGAGGCATTGCTAATTTCCTGGAGGTGTGGTCAGATCTTCCTCCATGGTTCTGCTGAAGCACTGCGGCTACGACGAATACTGGATGGAACCTGGATTTCTATTGGACTGGCGGTCCTGCAGGACACTCTCAATGGACTTCTATAGTTGTCCAATTGTTAAAAACGGGTCACATGATCAGACAATCTGTACATGGCTGTCCTACACTGTTGATGCTGCCGGCCGCTCAAGGAGGACGAGTCCCTCACTGAGTCTTGGTTTCTTCCTTAAAATAACAACATAACAGGGAGTTTTGTCTTGCCGCTGTCGCTTCAGCTTGCTCTTTGGGGGTTTAAAGGCTTATAAAGCTGCTTTGTGACAATGTAATGTTGTAAAAAGCGATCAAACTTGTGTGTGTGTGAGCCAAGTGATGGATTAGCTCCCTTCCCAGGATCCCAGTACTGCTCTTAACCCATTCTACATACAGTAACTGTCTGTGAGGTCTGTGATTGGTTAATTTCCCTGCGATCGATCGACGATGGCGTGAATGCCATGTTGCAGCATTACTCCACATGTCAATTTCTCCTCCATTTAAAACCGTACCTTTGTTTTCTGCATGACGTTCCCTTTGGTCGAGGCATATATGGAGGGAGGACGCTTCCGCATTTCTGAGGCGCAGTTGACGGGAAGGAACGACTCGATATAATGCACCTCACTTCTCATTGATTTCTGCAAACACATGAAGCCGGGCAGGTCAGCTGAAGCTGGGGCGGGACGGAAACGCTGCACGTCCGCAGGCGAGGCGTACCTTGCACGGCAGATCGGCTTCCGAGGGCGAGCCCAAGACGCCACCGGCCAGAGACTTCTTCAGCTTCTCTTTAACCTCCGTGAGCTTCAGCTCCAGGTCCACTCGCTCACTTTCCTTCGTCTGGCAGCTCCTCTCGAGTCTCGCCACGCGCTCTTCCAGCGCCAGCCGCTGCTTATCTGCACAAGAAGACATCAGTGTGTTCAGACACTGTTAAAGCAAAACACACTGAAGACTGAACACACTAAACTCCCTGTATACCATCAATCAGAATGAGAAGAGCAGTACAGTCTGCACTTTACACTGGAGAGACTCTAATCATAAATCAGTCTGCACCCTAAAGTATACACCTTAAAATATAATACACTCTGCAGTATAATACACACTAAAGTATACACCCTGAAATATAATACACCCTGCAATATAATACACACTAAAGTATACACCTTAAAATATAATACACTCTGCAGTATAATACACACTAAAGTATACACCCTGAAATATAATACACCCTGCAATATAATACATACTAAATTATACACCCTTCAGTATAATACACACTAAAGTATACACCCTGAAATATAATACACCCTAAAGTATACTCCCTGCAATATAATACACCCTAAAGTATACGCCCTGTAATATTATACACACTAAAGTATACACCCTGAAATATAATACACCCTAAAGTATACTCCCTGCAATATAATACATACTAAATAATACACCCTGAAATATAATACACCCTGCAGTATAATACACAATAAAGTATACACCTTGAAGTATAATACACCCTAAAGTATACACCCTGCAATATAATACATACTAAATTATACACCCTGAAGTATAATACACCCTAAATTATACACCCTGCAGTATGGAGCCTGAAGTACACTCTCTGAAGTATACACCCTGAGGTATAATACATACTAAAGTATACACCCTAAAGTATAATACACGCTAAAGTATACACCCTAAAGTTATATACACACTAAAATATACACCCTGAAGTATAATACACACTAAAGTATACACCCTGCAGTATACAGCCTGAAGTATACACCCTGAGGTATAATACATACTAAAGAATACACCCTAAAGTATAATACACGCTAAAGTATACACCCTAAAGTTATATACACGCTAAAATATACACCCTGAAGTAGAATACACCCTAAAGTATACACCCAGAAGTATACACCCTGAAGTATAATGCTCGCTAAAGTATACACCTTAAAATATACACCCTGCAGTGTACACTCTGAAGTATACACCCAGAAGTGTGCACACAGAAGTATGCACCCTGCAGTATAGAGCCTGCAGTGTACACTCTCAATCATCTTAAAACAAAGGAGAAGCCTCTGACCTGACCCCTCTTTCATTTTCTCTCTGGCTTCTCGCTTTTCCTTCCGCAGCGACACCAGAGCATTCCTGATACTGTCTCGTTCTCTCTCAAGCTCCTCTTTCTCCTTCAGGTAGCGGCGAGCGTCCTCCTGCGCCCGGGTCTTCCCGTACCGTCCGTACTGATTTGCGTCTGAGAGGTAAAAGGGCGAGAGGTCAGGCTGTGAAAGTCTGTGGGAAGGTGAACGGCGATGAAGGTTTTATCACCTCCGGCTCACTGGGGCGGCAGAGGGCAGAACACGAGACGTTGTACATCAAACACCAAAGTCTTATAAAGATCACGTTGCATCGCCAGCCAGGACCACTGCGAAAAGCCTTTGAAGTAGAGATGCGGGAACTCGGGCTAACTGCTAACTGTCTGGCTACCTTAACCGAGTTCTACGTACGCCGATTACAAAACTACGTCGATGTATATTATATTATATTTCACATATCTATATACAGTATTTTTTTTTTTTACAAAATTTGTATCTAATTTTATTCTTTAAAATGTAAATTTAAATTATAACTTTAAAATAACAGGGTAATCGGGGTCCGTGACCCATAATTTCGTTCTTATCTTATTTTTTTTTTATATCTATATTAATGATAATAAAATTTTCTTGAATCTTGAAAATATAATTTGCATAACTTGCGTCAACAAAATGGGGGCACCTACCGAAAACGCTAACATCCCGGTGCGACGTAGGTTCGGTTTACTTGTTTTTTTCTTATCTACGCATATTATTTTAAGACTTTTAACACATTAACGTGTGTCCATTATTAGTAGTGCATTACTAACAGTTTCTTCATCATCCTTTGTGAATACATGCAGCTTTTCTTAACATCACTAATGTTTTCATATTGCGCTCAGATCAATTTAAATGTCCGAGTTTGAATATAGTCAATAAAAAAATCTATAGTCAACATATATAGTCCATAAAATGTCATGTGATGTGTGTCTCAGAGTTCAGGCAGTGCAGTTTTTCGTTAGCTGGCGATTTAATAATTTAAAGTAAACAATTAAAGAAAAAAAAGGTACATTTTTATGTCCAGTATTTTAAATAAGACATTTCAGAATATTATACTTGAATGATTGAATCTCGGGCGGCACGGTGGCTTAGTGGTTAGCATGTTCTCCTCTCAGCGCTAGGGATTCCCGGTTCGAATTCCAATCTGGGTGGAGTTTCCATGTTCTCCCCGTGTCCGTGTGGGTTTCCTCCGGGTTCTCCAGTTTCCTCCCACAGTCCAAAAACATGGCTCAAGATCAAATGAATTCTCCAAATTGCCCCATATAGAGTGTGTCTATGTGAGTGAGTGTGTGTCCAGTAATAGATTGGCACCCTGTCCTGGGTGTATCTGCCCACCGCCCGAAACGTTCTCCCCTGGATGGTCATGGGGAACCCCCCCACGACCCTAATATAGGATCAAGTGGAAGATAATGGATGGATGGATTTCCTCCAACCGTCTAATGATTAGTATAAGGTGTGCCCCACATAGAGTGTGTTTGTGTGAGTGAGATAGATTGGCACCCTGTCCTGGGTGTATCTGCCCAGCGTACAAAACGTTCTCCCCTGGATGGGCATTGGTAACATTATAGTAATATTCTGAATCACAATTAAAGCGAATGATGCGTTCTAAATTCCAAAAAAATCTGCGACCCTATTAGAGGATTAAGCAGAAGATAAATAAATGAATTAATCAATCAATCAAATGAAAAAGGAATAGGGCAGCATGTGGTTTAGTGGTTGGCATGTTCTCCTCTCAGCGCTG